>JAOANR010000013.1:4187018-4787018 GCA_030278955.1 Hygrophila difformis | reverse complement strand
GCAGCCGTATCTGTCATACCCAGTACCACTCCGGAGCCTCGGGAAACCCATATGGATATTCACGAGAGTGTAGGCCATATATCTCATGCCGTTTTGGCAACATATCTCAAAATTTCGCGCGGGTCACCATCGTCCATAAAGGCACGAAATGAATCGTTATGAGGGCACCCTGCAGAGCACTCACCCCCTAATTTGAATTGATCAAGTTTGTAAGGGGATTTCCTAATTCTGATTTCACGTATTTGTTTTAAAGGAGTCTTCTACTCGTTTAAACCTTAAAGGCTAACTTCACCGTTTCAACAACATTTCAAGAATTGACTTGATCAAAACCACTGTTTACTTCAAAATTTATTAAAAATCAGTTTTAAGTCCAAAAATTCTGAAATGCGACCAGTGACTCGAAAACACAGAGATGAACAAGTTTCATGTTTTATGTTTTTCGATCCAAGATACGGAAGTAAGTGAAAAATGTCAATCTTTAACAGGATGACAATCTGTCCGAGTTTCAACACATCAGTTTCAAGATTTCAAGATCTACCATAGCAAATAACTCCAAATTTGATAAAATTTTACAGGGAGATACTTAAGATATATATCTACAACTTTCATGTTCGACTAAAGTTCTGAATCGGTCTAGATCTATTGTAAAAAACGTCTACAAGTTTGGACTAAAATTCTGTCAAGATTTCAAAATCTAAATTTAGAATAGTTCGGTTTGGGGTCGATTTCAGATACCAAACTCAATGAAAAATTATGAAATTTTTACAGGAGATAGATCTATGTGTTAGGAACATTTTTCGTGTTTTAAGTTTTCTCGTTTGAATATGTTTAAGGGTTCAGAAAAATCGTCCAAGAATGCTGCGCCGTGGATTCATTCGTGTTGACAGATTTTAGATTTCTTGATTAGATCGTTACGTTAGGTGTATTTTAAATCGCCCAAAACCATAGTAAGATTAACTTACTGATTTGTGATCGTCCCGACTCGTCGATTCGGAGGCGTGGCTTCCAGTCCACCGTTTCTCTCCTCGGTTCGTCGGGTTCTTCATTCTAGATCTGGTTCGGGGTGTAGAAAAGAAAGAGATTGAGTTTAGGATTCATTTTCGAATCAAGAACGTAAAAGAACTAGCGGATCAGAACTTACCACAACGTTGGAAGACTCCGAATTCGTCCAAAGCAGTCCTCTCTTGGTTTCGCGCCTTCGACGACTTCCGGAACTAGGGTTCGAACGTATAGAGAGTATGAAGAGTTTGAAAAGGGATTCAGGATCGAGTAGGACGACTATTTATAGATGTAAGGGACCTAGGGGACGTCCCAAGTCGGCCTTGGTGAGTCTTGGGCCGCAAGGTGAGCAACCGAACTCGGAAAATCCGGATTCGGGCGAGAAAATCTCGCAACAGGCATATCTGTCATCCGGCGCGGGGTTGGCGCGCCGTTTGTTGAAACACCGCGTGGCCACCGCGCGGTCCACGCCTGGACTTCGGTCCGGGCGGGTCGTGCGATCCGTCGGGCATTTCCTCCTCTCTTTCGGACTTCCATCCCTCTATGCTCTCGGATTCGGATTTCAGGGATATTTTCGGGCTCCTATTTTCTATCTTAATTCTTACTCGGGTCTAGATTTAATATTGGCCTCGAACTCTCGAGTCCATTAGTGTCGGGTTCCCTTGTACAATATATTTGATTAATTTATCTTTGGCTTTACGGCTATTGGAAATTTAATTCCTTCTTAAATTAAATTCCATTTCTCATTTCCTTATCTATGTATTATGTTTATTCATTTATTATATTTATTTATTGTTATTGTTTTGTTTATTGTTTATTTATTTATTTACTTATTTTATTTATTTATTTATTTATTTTATTTTATGTTGCAAAATTCTCGGGTATTACAGTCTACCCTCCTTAAGAATCAACTTCGTCCTAGGACGAAGTTGTGTTTCGGCTTTTCTTGTGTTAAGAACGAATCCTTTTGTTTGTTTTATTATTTTGTGACTGAACTTAGAATTAAAACTTCTAAACTGCCTACGTACCCTGTGAAGGGATCAAGCCATAACGTAGTTCAAAATAATTTGAATTTGTTTGGTTACAAAAATGTACGGAAAAATACGCATGTCACACCGCGTATTACATCCTCTCCCCCTTAAGATTGCAGTTATGTCCCCATAACTGTGTCGGTGTCGGTTTGGAACAGTGTCGGATAGCGTTCCCTCATGTCCGATTCTAACTCCCATGTTGCTGTCTCGCTTTCATGGTTCGACCAAAGAACCTTGACCATCTTGACAGTTTTATTCCTCGTTACTCGCTCCTTAGCGTCTAGAATTCGTCCCTTGGACTTCTTCATAAGTCAGATCCTCCTCGAGTTCGAGTACTTCCGGTTGATGTACATATGTCGGGTCTGGCACATATTTCTTTAGTTGTGAGACATGGAAGACATTATGAACTCGATCTAATTGTGGCGGTAAAGCCAGTCAGTGGGCCAAATTTTCGACTCGTTCTAGAATCACGTAAGGTCCTATGTATCGAGGACTCAACTTTCCTCGTTTGCCAAAGCGCATCACCCCCTTCATGGGTGATATCTTTAGCATGACCCTATCTCCCACTTGAAATTCTAGGTCTCGTCGTCTCACGTCAGCATAACCCTTCTGACGGTCTTGAGCGGCTTTCATTTTCCCTTGAATCACCTTTATCTGTTGAGCCATTTCTTCGACAAGTTGTGGTCCCACTACCACAGACTTATCAATTTCTTCCCATCTCAACGGGCTTCGGCACTTTCGTCCATACAACGCCTCGAAAGGTGCCATGGCAATGCTAGCATGGTAGCTATTGTTATAGGAAAACTCAATTAAGGGTAAATGAGCTTCCCAATTTCCCTTAAACTCCAAAACACATGCTCTCAGCATGTCTTCTAGTGTTTGGATCGTTCTCTAGGTTTGTCCATCCATCATTGGGTGGAATGCGGTGCTCATTTTGATTTGAGTACCGAGAGCTTTTTGTAACTCCCTCCAAAAATGAGAGACAAATCTACTGTCTCTGTCAGAAATGATGTCATGTGGTACTCCATGTCGTCGTACCACATTATCAATGTAGGCTCGGGCCAATTGGTCCATAGCCCACGTGTCCTTCATCGGGATAAATATGGCCGTCTTCATTAGCCTATCCACAATCACCCAAATCTTGTTCATGCCTTTAGGTGATCGGGGAAATCCCGAGACAAAGTCCATCGAGATGCTATCCCACTTCCAACTTGGAATCTCTAGTGGTTGCATCAGTCCTAAGGGTTTATGTCTCACTGCCTTAACCCTTTGGCAGGTGAGGCATTTCGCCACGAAGTTTGCCACTTCCTTTTTCATTCCCGGCCACCAGTAGATCTTCTTCAGGTCCTTGTAAAGTTTGTCACCTCCGGGATGCACTGAATATGGTGTATTGTGCCCTTCATTTATCAACCTTTGCTTCAACTCGACACACTTTTGAGGCACACACCATCTCTCTTTGAAGCGAATGCTTCCATCCTCATGGATAGCAAATCCTATTGCCTTACCCTCGGCAATATACTCCTTTATCCTCTCCAGCTTCGCGTCGCCCGGTTGAGCGAGCCTAATCTCGTCCAATATTTGAGTTTCTACGATCATAGCATTGATCATTTCACTCACTGTGCCCGGATGCACAAGTTCCAAATTCAATCTTGCCAAATCCATGTACAATGCCGGCGTAATTACCAACGAGTTTGTCACGTGTTGGGTCTTCCGGATTAGGGCATCGGCTACCACATTCGCCTTCCCCTCGTGGTAGGATATCTCCAAATCATAATCTTTAATAAGTTCCAACCACCTTCGCTGCCTCAAATTCAACTCCTTCTGAGTGAATATATATTTCAAGCTTTTGTGGTCGGTGAACATTCGACACTTTCGCCCATAAAGATGATGTCTCCATATCTTTAGAGCGAAAACGACCGCTGCCAACTCCTGGTCGTGTGTCGGATAATTTTCCTCGTGAGGTTTCAGTTGGCGTGATGCATATGCAACGACCCTCGAGTCTTGCATCAAGACACAACCTAAACCTTCCTTCGAAGCATCGCTGTAAACTTCGAAGTCACCATTCTCTGATGGTAGCGTCAATACGGGTGTGGTTGTGAGTCGTTTCTTTAGCTCTTGAAACGCGGTCTCACACGCCTCTGTCCACACGTATTTTACTCCCTTCTTCAGTAGCTGGGTTAAAGGTCGTGCGATTTTTGAAAAATCCTTCACGAACCGTCTATAGTACCTGGCTAATCCAAGGAAACTCCTTATCTCAGTTGGGCTCTTTGGGGCTGCCCATTCTGTCACGGCAGAAACTTTTGCCGGATCCACTGAAACTCCATCAGCGGATACTATGTGTCCAACAAATGCTACCTCCTTCAACCAAAAATCGCATTTGGACAACTTTCCGTATAATTGATTCTTTCGCAAGGTCCCTAACACTTGGTGCAAGTGCTGGGCATGCTCCTCCTCGCTTTTCGAGTAGATCAGGATGTCATCAATGAACACCACTACGCACTGATCTAACAGTTCTCGGAACACATTGTTCATGAGGTTCATGAACATTGCTGGAGCATTTGTTAACCCAAAGGATAACACTGGGAACTCGTAGTGGCCATATCGATTTCGAAACGCCGTCTTCGGAATGTCTTTCTCGGCGATTCTCAACTGGTGATACCCAGATCGTAAGTCGATTTTCGTGAATACTGAAGCTCCCTTCAGTTGATCAATAGATCCTCAATTCTCGGCAGAGGGTACTTATTCTTGATGGTCACTTGGTTCAACCCTCGATAATCTATGCAAAGACGTAATCCTCCGTCTTTCTTCTTAACAAATAAAACCGGTGCTCCCCATGGGGAAGTACTCGGTCTTATGTATCCTTTCTGCAGTAGCTCCTCGAGTTGTTCCTTTAACTCCTTCATTTCCAGTGGTGCCATCCGGTACGGAGCTTTTGAGACAGGCTCGGTTCCCGGAATGAGATCTATTGTGAATTCAAGATCTCGCTCAGGTGGCATGCCCGGGATGTCTTTAGGAAACACATCCGGGTCTTCCGTCTCAAGGTTGTGCACGTAGCACGCATATAGCTCATACCCCTTACGCATCAAGTTACTTAGTTTGAGGGCACTAACGATTTTGTTGCTCCTCTTAGGGGGCTGAGAGTAAAAGATAACTCTCTTTCCCCTACTTTTCGACAGGGTTATCTTTTGTTTCTGGCATTCGATCACCGCTTTATACTGGGACAACCAGTCCATCCCCAGTATAATGTCAAAGTCCCTTAAGTTAAATTCTACTAAGTTTGCAAAGAATTCTACGTTCTTGATCACTATAGGAATTCCATTGTATCGTTTAGAGCACGCTACTACTTCTCCTGAAGGCAATTGAATTCCTAAGCTAATTATCTCGAACTTAGGTAGATCTAACTGAGGCACTATTCTTGATGCTATGATTGAGCAACTAGCTCCAGAATCAAATAAGACTCTAAGGGGTGTATTCAAGACATGAAATGTACCTGCCATCACTTCTCCTTGTGCGGGCACGTCCGCTTGGTTAACCACGTTAAGCCTTCCCATAGGGCGTCCTTGCCCTGCTAATTCTGATTCGGCTGCTGGTTTGGCTGCTGATTTTGGTTCTGAGGTGGTGGAGGGCGTTGGTTCTGATTCTGGTTTGGCGGCCTATACTGATTTTGAGGGGGTCTATACCCCTGGTTGTTAACGTTTCGCCCGTTTTGGTTTTGAGGCTGTTCCGGCCCCGTAACCAAATCTTCCCTCTTTGTTATGTTCTCTATCCTCGTTCGACACTCTCGACGGATGTGGCCCAATCGACCACACCGAAAACAGGCGCCCTACTGAGGACATCCCCTCGCCAGATGGGGTCGTCCACATCTGGGGCAGGGTGGTACCGGACCCTCCTGGTTAAATCGTCTTCCATTGTTAGATTGTTGTGGCCTATTCGGCCCTCCTCGCTGTTCGTTCCTTCCCGTGTTGTTCTCAGCTCTTGCGTCCTGGTTCCTCTTGTCTTGGGGACCCCGACTGGACTCCCCACTCATTCTCCTTTTCAGTTGCTGTACTCGCGCCATTGCCACAGCACGATCGTACACGGCTTGCAGGTCAGGGTAGTGCACCCCTGCGACGCGTACTGCCAGGTTCAGTCCCATCTCGAACTTTTGAGCTTTCTCCGCATCCGTGGTTACTAATCTTGGTGCGAACCTCACCAGCTCCTTGAACCGAGTGTAGTACTCTTGTACGGTCTGGCCTCCTTGCTTCAGCGATAGGAATTCCTCGTACATTGCTGCTTTAGTACTCAGGGGATAGAATCTATCCCCGAGCAACTCCATCATTTCTGCCCAAGAGTAGGGCTCGTCATCTTCAGTCAGTTTTGCTTGAGTCTCCTGCCACCAGTCGTCCGCTTCGCCTCCTAAGTTGTACGAAGCGACGTGCATTCTTTCTCCTTCCGGACACTTGACCGCACCCAGTAGCTTGTCAAAAGTCCGGATCCATTCTTCCAGTTTTGCTGGATCCTCCTCACCAGCGTAGTGGGGTGGCTGGTAGGGATTCACCATTGCCAGGTAGTTGGGGCGAGCTTGGGGCGGAGGTACCGCCGCAGCTTGGCCCTGATTGACTTGGGCGTTCCCTAGCGCAATCAAGACCTCCTCTATCGTCCGAAGACGATCGCCCACATTGTTCGGTGCGGGGGCGTCCTGCGCACCTTGGGGTTGCTCTCCTACAGGTTGAGCAGGTTCGGTGTCGTTTGGTGGCACTTCAGTATTAGTTTGGGGAGCAGGTTGGGTTCTTGATCTACCTCGTGGTGCCATTCTGTTACAAACGGTGTAAATTAGAACGTAATATATTGTCTAGGCAAGCTACACATAATACTTGATTGGCCTTAAAAGTAACGCAAGGTTTTGTTTTATTTTGTTTGAATGAATAAATCTTGTATTTTATTCCCTTAAAAGAAGCTTTTAATACAAGTAGGCGGATGTACAAAAATAGCAACGTTTTCTTAGCAAAAATAGTATCTACTATAAATAGAATCCCTAGCGTCTCAAGACGTCCTCCGGTGGGGTAGCGGGATCCTCATCCGGGTCTTCCTCCTCCGAGCTTGACGGCAGTAGGTCGTCAAAGATGGTGTTCAAGTCCTGTCCATGAGCATCGACGTGTTCCTTCAGTATTAGGTTTTGCGTAGTGAGGGTTTGGATTTGGCGTTCGAGTTGGTTTATGCGGGGGTGGTCCGTCTCTCTTAGGTTGCCCATGTGGTGCAGATTTGCCTCCAATTGAGCTATGCGATGTTTCATTTGTTCTATGGTTTGTTGGGAGTCAAAGTGAGCGTTCATCATTTTGATCATCAAGTTCATCATATCTTGACTAGCCATCTAGCGCAAGCAAAAGATCTAAGTTAGAATGCATCACGCTTCTAGGTTCTCTAAGTTTAGGCAATGCAGTATGCACATGCAAGTGATGATTTCCCCCCAAAAATAATTCATGCACTATGTATATTTTTTTTCCATGGGTTTAAAAATAAAAATTTAATCCATGGAATTAATGCTTTAAAAATTTTAAAATAGTATTTAAAATCCTTGGACCTCTATATTGGGTCAAAAATAATTATAATTTGGGCTCAAAAATAATTTTGGGCTAGGAAATTTTAAAATAATAATTTAGAAATAATCATAGTTTAAAAATAATAGTTTAAAAATAATAATCTAATAGTTTAAAAATAATAATACTAATTTAAAAATAAACCGGGCTCTGATACCAACTTGTAACACCCCGGTTTTTGGTCACCCAGGTCGGGATGTCACTGTCACACCTCCCTAGTAAGACACGGTTTCTCCGAGCTTACTAAAGAGATGCAAGGCTAGGTATTGCAGTATTTAAAATATTTAAAACCATTCAAGTAGCACATTCAATATAAATTCAAAATAAATATTATAATGCAGCGGAATAATAGTATCTAAGTATTGCAGCGGAAAATGTAAATAGGGCCAACATTGCCAAAACACGGGTTAAACAGGCCCGCTTATACTATAGTCTAATGCAAGAATTTAAAATATAAAGTTTCCCAAAAATATTCCCCATGCATAAACGTGTTCATGCTCATTCCACATACTCTGTAAGGAAAAAGGAAATAAATGGTTTGGTCAGCACAACTTGCTCAGTAAGTTAATACATTTATGATCGTGGGGTTTCAAAGCTATTCATTAATATTTAAATAAAATCATGATAATAATTCATAAATAATTTAATTTCATTAACAATCCAACTTGCATAATTAATTCATGGCTCCAATTAATACCTCATTTAGCATAATTTAAATAAAGACCATAAATAATTTAAATAAAGCATTTAACAATTTAAAAGGACAATAAGTAAATATTTTAACTATCCCCATTACACCCAAGATTTAGTATTTCAAGTATTTCACGATTGCATCGCAATCTCGTCAAGTTTAGCCGGTAGCCCGGCGGTCGCAGCCGTATCTGCCATAACCAGTACCACTCCGGAGCCTCGGGAAATCCATATAGATATTCACGAGAGTATAGGCCATATATCTCATGCCGTTTTGCAACATATCTCAAAATTTCGCGCGGGTCACCATCGTCCATAAAGGCAAGAAGTGAATCGTTAGAGGGCACCCTGCAGAGCACTCACCCCCTAATTTTAATTGATCAAGTTTGTAAGGGGATTTCCTAATTCTGATTTCACGTATTTATTTCAAAGGAGTCTTCTACTCGTTTAAACCTTAAAGGCTAACTTTACCGTTTCAACAAGATTTCAAGATTTGACTTGGTCAAAACCACTGTTTACTTCAAAATTTATTAAAAATCGGTTTTAAGTCCAAAAAATTTGAAATTTGACCATTGACTCGAAAACACAGAGATGAAAAAGTTTCATGTTTTAAGTTTTTCGATCCGAGATATGGAAGTAAGTGAAAAACGTCAATCTTTAACAGGATGACAATCTGACCGAGTTTCAACACATCAGTTTCAAGATTTCAAGATCTACCATAGCAAACTAACTCCAAATTTGATGAACTTTTACAGGGAGATACTTAAGACATATATCTACAACTTTCATGTTCGACTAAAGTTCTGAATCAGTCTAGATCTATTGTCAAAATCGTCTACAAGTTCGGACTAAAATTCTGTCAAGATTTCAAGATTTAAATTTAGAACAGTTCGGTTTGGGGCCGATTTCAGATACCAAAACTCAATGAAAAATTATGAAATTTTTACAGGAGATAGATCTATGTCTTAGCAACGTTTTTCGTGTTTTATGTTTTCTCGTTTGAACAGGTTTAAGGGTTCGGAAAAATCGTCCAAGAATGCTGCGCTGTGGGTTCCTTCGTGTTGACAGATTTTAGGTTTCTTGATTAGATCGTTACGTTAGATGTATTTTAAAGCGCCCAAAATCATAGTAAGATTAACTTACTGATTTGTGATCGCCCCGGCTCGTCGATTCGGAGGCGTGGCTTCCAGTCCACCATTTCTCTCCTCGGTTCGTCGGGTTCTTCGTTCTAGATCCGGTTCGGGGGGTAGAAAAGAAAGAGATTGAGTTTAGGATTCGTTTTCGAATCAAGAACGTAAAAGAACTAGCGGATCAGAACTTACCACAACGTTGGAAGACTCCAAATTCGTCCAAACCAGTCCTCTCTTGGTTTCGCGCCTTCGACGACTTATGGAATTAGGGTTCGAACGTATAGAGAGTATGAAGAGTTTGAAAAGGGATTCGGGATCGAGTAAGACGACTATTTATAGATGTAAGGGACCTAGGGGACGTCCCAAGTCGGCCTTGGTGAGTCTTGAGCCGCAAGGTGAGCAACCGAACTCGGAAAATCCGGATTCGGGCGAGAAAATCTCGCAACGGGTGTATCTGTCATCCGGCGCGGGGTTGGCGCGCCGTTTCTTGAAACACCTCGCGGTCCATGCCTGGACTTCGGTCCGGGTGGGTCGTGTGATCCGTCGGGCATTTCCTCCTCTCTTTCGGACTTCCATCCCTCTATGTTCTCGGATTCGGATTTCCGGGATATTTTCGGGCTCCTATTTCCTATCTTAATTCTTACTCGGGTCTAGATTTAATATTGGCCTCGAACTCTCGAGTCCATTAGTGTCGGGTTCCCTTGTACAATTTATTTGATTAATTTATCTTTGGCTTTACGGGTATTGGAAATTTAATTCCTTCTTAAATTAAATTTCATTTCTCATTTCTTTATCTATGTATTATGTTTATTCATTTATTATATTTATTTATTGTTATTATTTTGTTTATTGTTTATTTATTTATTTACTTATTTATTTTATTTATTTATTTTATGTTGAAAAATTCTCGGGTATTACATGTTCCTTGTGACCCTTTCTTTGATATCGAGTATCTCGATCGGATACTCCTCATATGTCAGATCGTCATCCAGTTCGATCACGTCAGGTTGTAAGATGTGAGTTGGGTCGTGCACATATTTCTTTAATTGAGAAACGTGGAACACGTTGTGCACACGTGATAATTCCGGTGGAAGAGCCAAACGATATGCCAAGGTACCCACACGGTCTAGAATCTCGTATGGACCGATATAGCAAGGACTCAACATTCCTCGTTCGCCAAATCGCATCACCCCCTTCATCGGTGACACTTTTAGCATAACTTTGTCTCTCACTTGGAATTCCAACTCTTGCCGTCTTGTGTCGGCATAACTCTTTTGCCGGTCTTGTGCGGCCTTCATAGTTTGTTGAACCACCTTGATTTGCTTGCTCATGTCTTCAACAAGCTGAGGTCCAACAATCACGGAGTTATCATCCTTTGCCCAGCATAACGGACTGCGGCACTTACGTCCGTAAAGAGCTTCGAACGGTGCCATGCCAATACTAGCATGGTAACTGTTGTTATACGAGAATTCAATTAGTGGTAAGTGGTTCTCCCAACTTCCCTTGAATTCCAGTACACACGCTCTAAGCATGTCCTCGAGCGTTTGAATTGTTCGCTCAGTTTGACCATCAGTCATCGGATGAAAAGCCGTGCTCATCTTTATTTGGGTTCCCAAAGCTTCTTGCAATTTAGTCCGGAATTTCGAGACAAACCTGCTGTCCCGGTCCGATATGATGTCGTGTGGCACTCCATGCCTTCTCACCACATTCTCGATGTACGCCTTGGCTAGTTGATCCATCGACCAATTGTCCTTCATTGGTATAAAGATGGCGGTCTTCATTAACCGATCAACTATTACCCAAATTTTGTTCATGCCTCTGGGAGATCTTGGTAGCCCAGAGACGAAATCCATGGAGATGCTGTCCCTCCTCCAATTTGGGATCTCCAATGGCTTCACCAAACCCAATGGATTTTGCCATACTGCCTTCACCTTCTGGCAAATGAGGCATTTAGCCACAAAATCAGCAACATCTTGCTTCATTCTCGGCCACCAATAAATTTTCTTCAGATCCTTATACAACTTATCATCTCCTGGGTGCACTGAATAAGGTGTATTGTGACCTTCTTCCATCAACTTCCGCTTCAAGTCCTCGCACTTGTGAGGAACGCACCATCTCCCTTTAAAGCGGATACTTCCGTCTTCGTGGATCACAAATCCTACCGCTTTTCCTTCACCAATCTTCTCTCTGATTCTCTGAAGGTTCTCGTCATCGGGTTGAGCTATTCGAATTTCTTCGAATACGGTAGGTTCCATCGCTATGGCATTCACCGTTCTTACCACGGTTCCATAATGGACTAGTTCAGTATCCAACTTTGCTAGGTCCATATACAGTCCCGAAGGTAAGACAAGGGTGTTTGCCGTATGCTTCGTCTTCCGACTCAGTGCATCCGCAACGACGTTCGCCTTGCCCTCATGATAGGCTATGTCCAAGTCATAGTCCTTGATCAGCTCGAGACATCTCCTCTGTCTCATATTTAACTCCTTCTGAGTAAATATATACTTGAGGCTCTTATGGTCTGTGAACATCCGACATGTTCGTCCATATAGGTAGTGTCGCCAGATCTTGAGAGCGAACACCACCGCAGCTAACTCCAGATCATGCGTCGGATAGTTCTCCTCGTGCGGTTTAAGTTAGCGCGATGCATAAGCGATAACCCTTTGGTTTTGCATAAGCACGCAACCAATACCTTCTTTTGAAGCGTCGATGTACACTTCAAAATCCTCAGTCTCCGATGGCAATGCTAAGACCGGTGCTGTTGTGAGTCTCTTCTTGAGTTCTTGGAACGACGTCTCACAATCAGCTGTCCATTCGAACTTTAACCCTTTCTTAAGCAACTGAGTCATCGGTCTTGCAATCTTTGAAAACTCCTTCACGAACCTTCTGTAGTATCCGGCTAGTCCTAGGAAACTTCGTATCTCCGTCTGACTAGTTGGCGCTGGCTAATCAGCCACTGCAGATACCTTTGCCGGATCAACCGACACTCCTCTAGCTGATACTATGTGCCCCAAGAAGGCAACTTCCTTCATCCAAAATTCGCATTTTGACAGCTTCGCGTATAATTGGTTCTTCCTCAAAATCTGAAGCACTTGATGAAGATGTTTTGTATGCTCCAACTCATCCCTTGAGTAAACTAGAATGTCATCGATGAATACGACAACACATGAATCTAGTAACTCTCGGAATACACTATTCATGAGATTCATGAATACTGCGGGAGCATTCGTGAGACCAAAGGACATTACGGTGAATTTGTAGTGCCCGTATCTTGGGCGAAATGCTATCTTCGGTATGTCTTCCCGGCGATACGCAGCTGATGGTATCCCGATCTCAGATCAACCTTCGAAAATACCGATGCTCCTTTCAGTTGATCGAAGAGATCTTCGATTCTAGGCAGCGGGTATTTGTTCTTAATCATCACTTGATTAAGACCTCTGTAGTCTATGCACAATCGAAGTCCGCCGTCCTTCTTCTTGACGAACAGGACTGGTGCTCCCCATGGTGATGTGCTCGGTCGAATGTAACCCTTCAATAACAACTCCTCGAGTTGTTCCTTCAACTCCTTCATTTCCGCAGGCGCCATGCGATATGGTGCCTTTGATACCGGCTCGATTCCGGGTACCAGATCGATTGTGAACTCGACTTCACGCTCAAGTGGCATTCCTGGGATATCTTCAGGAAAGACGTCAGGGTATTCGTTCACAACTGGGATTTGGTCGATCTTGCTTCCTTCGTCTTCCAGGTTATGCACGTAGCATGCGTACAGTTGATATCCCTTTTGCATGAGGTTGCAAAATTTCATAGCATTCACTACCTTGGCACTCTTCTTTTGAGGCTGCATGTAGTAAATGACCTTCTTTCCGCGACTCTTCGCCAAAGAGATCTTCTGCTTTTGGCACTCAATGACAGCCTTGTATCGAGTCAGCCAGTCCATTCCCAGAATGATATCGAAATCCTTAAGGTCAAATTCTATGAGATTCGCGAAGAATTCGGTATTTTTTATTACAATCGGGATCCCGTCGTATCGTTTGGAGCACGATACCACCTTACCCGATGGTAATTGGATTCCTAAGTTAATGTTATTCGGCGCAGGTAGATATAACGCAGATAGAATTCTCGTGGAAATCAAAGAGCAACTCGCTCCTGAGTAAATAAAACTTTGACAGGTACGCTTAAAGCAGTAAAAACGTACATTCGATCACATCGCCTTGAGCGGCTAAGTCCGCCTGATTGATCACATTCAAGCGTCCTACCGCCCCACCTTGATTCCCGTGCTGGTTTTGATTCTGAGGTGGCCTCTGTGCTTGAGGAAACCTCTGTCCTTGATTGTTCTGCTGGTTCGGCCCAGCTGGTCTGTTTCCCTGAGGACGGTTCAACAGGTTTGGCCTCTTATCGATGCGATCCTCTCTTGTCCAGCACTTCTTTTTCATATGGCCCTCTCGGCCACATCGGTAACAATGCCCTGGTTTTGGGCATTCACGCACCAAGTGCGAAATGTTGCACCTCTGGCATCTGGGTATAAAGGCGCCTTGGTTATCCGGCCTTCGGTTTCCTTGCCTTCCCTGATTAAATTCTCTGTTCTCTGGCCTCCTCTGGCCATCATTTCTTCCTTGGTCATTCCCCCTTCTGACGTGATTTCCAGTGTTGTTGTTTTGGTTCCTCTTATCAAAGTTGTTCGAGCCCTTGCTCAATTCTCCATGGTCTTTGCGTTTCAACTATTGTACCCAAGCAATCGCCACTGCCCGATCGTAAACAGCCTACAGAGTTGTGTGCTGTCCTCCCACCAGAATCTCCCTGATACTGAGATTCAGCCCCATTTCAAACTTCTGGGCTTTGTCAGCATCAGTCGGCACAAGCCTTGGAGCGAAACGGACAAGCTTCTTAAACTTTGCATAATATTCCTGAACTGTCTGGGTGCCTTGACGAAGATTGATGAACTCTTCGTACTTAGCAGTTTTCGTGCTGAGGGGATAGAACCTCTCCCTCATTATTTCCTTGAACTCTTCCCAAAAGTAAACATGCTCACCATCCGCCAGCCCTCCTTGGTGGTTCTACCACCATTCATCAGCTTTTCCACTTAAGTAGAATGCCGCCACTCCAACTTTCTCATTTTCGGGACACCTGACAGCGTTCAACAGCTTGTCAAATGTCCTGATCCAATCCTCCAGCTTTGCGGGATCCTCCTGTCCCTCATAATGGGGCTGCTGGTAGGGATTTACCATCGCTAAGTAATTGATTCGGGCAGCTGGGGGTGGCACTGCTGCCTGTGCTCGATTGACTTCTGCGTTTCCCAAAGCAATAAGGACTTGTTCGACTGTCCTAAGTCGATCATCTAGTCCATTGGGGGCTGGGTTAGCTTGGCCTCCAGGATTTGGCGGGTTCGCCCCAGCTGGAGCGTTAGCATTTTCATTCATTGGAATCTCCACTCGGGGTCTCCCTCTCGGCGGCATTCTGATAATCAAGCACGCAGAGGTTAGATTCGCCGTTAGATGTAGGTTAATAGTCAAGTTAGACTATGATTAGGATCCTAGCTCATAAACTCTAAGCGCGAAAGAATACGGAAAATGGAAAGGGAAAAACAAGTACTAAATTCCATTACATAATGGCGATTTGATAAACAAGGAACTACATCAATATATAGCAATAGATTACAACTACGTAAAATGTGGTAATGATATGATAAACAAGATGTGATAATACTAATTCGCAGAGTTCGGAATTGAAATACTACTAGGAACAAGTAAAGGAATGTCCATCCACAGAAGTCGCATGCAATAGCCTAGAGCAGGTAATCAGGGGAGTAGCCGAGCATCCTGCGGTCGGCTTCGATCTCCTCATCGGTGTCAAGAGGCAGTGGAGGGTTCTCCATGGCCTCCTCGGGCTCCTCGTCCTCAATGTCGACGTGCTCGTCCGGATCCTCTTCCTCTTCCTCCTCCATCTCCGGCTCAAGATTGAGCTGATTCTGCAGCCCATTCACTACCTACTCCAGTGCGAAAACACGGCCATGCAGCATATGAACGTGATGACGACAGTCATCAAACTCGGTCTCTAGTGTAGTCTGGCGCGCAGTGACCTGATTATTCCTTATGGTCAATAACTCGATCTTTTCCTCCAAGGACCGAATACGATTTCTGTCGTTTTCGGCATCCCTACGAATGTGGCGGAGTTCGTGCGTAATGTCGGACATGGAACATAGTAAGCGCAGGATAGAGTCTTGCAACCTCGGATCGTCCATCTAATCATGCATGTTTTTACATTAAAGGATTTGGTACATTATAAAAATTTCGTTAATGCACATGCTTTTCCTGTAATACCCGAGAATTTTCCAACATAAAATAAATACAATAAATAAATAAATTCATCAAATAAAGAAATAAATGTAGAGGAAATGAGAAATGAGATTTAAATTAAAAAGGAATCAAAATTCCGAGAACCCGGGAAGCCGAAGACAATTTAACTGAATAAATGGTTACACGGGAACCCGACACCGATGGACTCAATAACTCGAGTCCAAAAATAAATTTAGGACCGAATAAAAAATTAAGATAGGAAATCGGAGCCCGAAGATAGCCCGGAAATCGGAATTCGGAAGCGTAGAGGGATAGAAGTCCGAAAGAGAGTAGGAAAAGCACGACGGATCGCACGACCCGGCCCAGACCGAAGTCCAGGCCAGAAGGGCGCGGAGTCCACGCGCTTTTTAAAGGATTCCCGCGCCAAGTGCGCGCCACATGGCAGAATCGGCCGTTCCGCGATTTTCTCGCCCGAACGCGGATTTTTCGATTTTCGAATGAACGTCTCTCGACTCAAGACCCCTAGGGTCAGATTTTGGACGCCCTAGGTCTTAGTTATGTATAAATAAACCCTCTTGGAAGCCCCAAACTCTTACGAAACCCTACGAAATCTCTCTATACATTCGAAACCCTAAATCCGGAGTCGTCGGAGGCACGAAACCAAGGCTTGGACTGTTGGACGAAAATTTCAAGATCTCCAGCGTTGTGGTAAGCCTCGATCAATCCTTTTTCCATATACAATTCGAAAACGAATCCTAATTAAACCTCTTTTCTATTCTAAACCCCGATCCGGACGCGTTGAGGAAAAACGAAGGATCTCGGAGGGAGAACGAAGAACGTGGAAGCCACGCCTCCGAATCATCGAGCCGCGACATCCGTAAATCTGTAAGTTAACGCTTACTTTGGTTTTGGGTTGTTAAAAGATTCGAACATATAGATCTAATGGAACCCTACCTAAAATCTGTCTACACCGGCGCAACGCTTTTATTGAATTTATTCGGACCCCTTAAAACGTTCAAACGAGAAAACTTAAAACATGAAAAACATTCCTAAGACACTGATCTAGCTCTTGTAAAAATTTCATAATTTTTCATCGTGTTTCGATATCCGAAAACGATCGTAAACGAGCCTGCTTTAGATTTAGATCTTGAAACGATGATAGATTCTTTATTCGAACTTGTTGGTGATTTCTACCTTAGATCTACACCGATCTAGGCTTGGCGTTGAACATAAGAGTTGTAGATCTATACATTATGAATACCTCCGTAAAATTTTCAGAATATTTTGTGATGATTTGATATATGAAATCCACCCCAAACCGAACTGGTTTAAAATCGGATCTTGAAAACTGGACAGAACATAGATTCGAACTTGCTGACGTTTTTGACTATGGTTCTAGGCCGAATTAGATCTTCAGCCGAACATAAAAGTTGTAGATAATTGTCTTAGGAAGGTCCCTGTAAAATTTCATCAAAGTTGGAGTTCATTTGCTATGGTAGATCTCGAAACTTTTAAACTGCTGTGTGAAAACGCGGACAGATTTTTGATCTGACAAAAATTGGCTTTGTTGACCTGTTTCGGTATCTCGGATCGAAAAAGTTAAAACGCAAAAGTTGTTCATCTCGACGTTTCCAAGTCACTGGTCAATTTTCAGAAATTTTGGAATTAAAAATGATTTTTCAAGAATTTTGGAGTAAACAGCGTTTTATAAAATTATATTTGCGAAACTTGTGAAATTTACGAAACTTGTTCAAACTTTGCGGGTTCGATTCCCCAAGGTGTCTGTGTCCCTGCGGGTTCGATTCCCCAGGATGTCTGTGTCAAACCTTGCGGGTTCGATTCCCCAGGGTGTGTTTGAGTTCTTGCGGGTTCGATTCCCCAAGGGCGATTGTATGTGTTCCTGCGGGTTCGATTCCCCAGGATGTCCGTGTCAAACCTTGCGGGTTCGATTCCCCAGGGTATGTCTTTCTGCGGGTTCGATTCCCCAGAATATGTGTTGATTCCTACGGGTTCGATTCCCTAGGATGTATGTGAGTTCTTGCGGGTTCGATTCCCCAAGGGCGATTGTCTGTTTTCTTGCGGGTTCGATTCCCCAAGAACAAATTATACTAGATTATATCGAATATAAGAGGAAGAGTGAAATCCTGAAATACTTGAATATTTTCCTTATTTGAATTGTGCCTTTAAATTATGTCTTGCGATTATTTTATCATGTTGTTGAACAAATTACACTATGCACATGCTTCCTTTAAATTTAATTAAAGGCTTTGAAACCTCATGATCATGTTTGTGTTAACTTACTCAGCAAGTTTTTGCTGACCAAACCATTTTTATTTCTTTTTCTTTCAGAGTTAAGAATTATGCATCGTCATATGCATACACGGGAAGTTTGGGATGATATATTATTTTGAATTTTTGTATTAGACTAGATCTTGCATGAACGGGCCTGTTTAACCCGTGATTAGGCCATGTTGGCCCTATATTTAAATTCCGCTGCGATACATATATGTAAATATTATTTTTCCGCTGCAACTTTGATGTATTATTTTTAAATTATATATGAATGGGCTGTTTGAATGTTTTAAATACTGAAAAACCATAGCCTTGCATCTCTTTAGCAAGCTCGGAGAAACCGTGTCTTGCTAGGGAGGTGTGGCAGTGACATCCCCACCTGGGTGACCAAAAACCGGGGTGTTACATTTCCCCCCAAAAATAATACTAATTTTAAGACTTGTCGAATCTTTTTCGAGATATACTTTTCCATGGGTTTTAAAATAAAATTTCTTGTCCATGGTAATTATATTTAAAATGCTTAAAAATAATATTAAATAATTTGGGCCTCTATAGTGGGCCGAAAAATAATAGCTTTAAAAATTTTCGGGCTCTGATACCACTTTGTAACACCCCGATTTGATCCCCAGGCCGGGACGCTACCGCCACACCTTTCTAAATAAGACGCGATCCAAATCGAGCTTATCTAGAAAGATGCTATGGCTAAGTTGTATCAAATTTTAAAATAATTCAAAACAATTCAATTGTGCCCGAAATAAAAATCAGAGTATCTCATGCATGGACAAATAAAGTAGTGCGGAAGCAAAAACAAGGACCAAAACAGACGGCCAAAACCAATTTTAAAGTCCAAGTTCAGTGCGGAAAATAAAATAAAATAAATGCGACAAGTCTTTTATTTGCGAAATCCCATCCCATCGTGCCATGGCTTACTCTGCGAAAAATGGAAAAACAACAATTTATCAGTACAAAAGGTACTGCGTAAGTTAATATATATAGCATAACGAATTTTAGAGTTTTTAGAAGAGTAATTAAAAGATAGGATTTAATTTAATAGAAAAAGGACGAGTAAAAATAATTCCCGAAGATTCTTACACTTTACCATACGGATAATATTTCATTGTTCATTTTGATCGAGGACACCAATTACGCTCTTGGGATTTACACCCACAAGAACCCCCAATATATAATAGCGATTCTAGGGACGTACCATTGGAATCAACCCACCTCTGGGACTCGTACCCACGAGGGATGTGAAAGCAGTGACCCTATACAGACCGCTCCGGAGCCCTAGATAACCCATACGGATACACCTAGGAGTATAAACTCTTACAATCATGAAACCACACTATCATATGCGCCGTTTTGGCCACAAAAGAGTGGGCGGCCGGCCCAACGAGCTCACGCCAAGTGCACTTACCCTCTAACACATTGGGCATCCCACTCGATCAAAACTTACAAAGTTTCAAAACCATAACACTTACAATATCACACCTTTCCAGATTTCACATATTTCCAAAAATGAGAGCCATTCGACTCGTAGATCATCAAAATACACAAAGTACGATTTACCGACAAAATAGTCTTTTGGCAGTTTCAGAAATCGCATATGGAAACTTAGCAAAACATTTTCAAAAATTCCGAAATTTTTACGGGAGCTAGAACACACCCGAGTGAACATTTTTCTTAGAAATAGGATTCTTCAAATTCGGACTCTAAATGACCCAAAAAAAATGATTTCAGAACCTATTTTCTCAAGGAGTTAAAATCCTACTGTTCAGCCGACCACAGTCCATTTAAAAATCCATATCAATTCCATACATGTTCCAAAAATTATGAAATTTTACAGAGATGATCTAGACACATAATGAAACAAGTTTCATGAAGCAACAACCATTGAAAACGATCATAGGCAAGAGTAAATCGGACAACAAAAACTGATTACACAATAGCACTAAAACTGACAGCATAAAAACTCAGAATACCAGATCCGTTTTTGACGCACAAATCATGTTCAAAAATTATGAACATTTATAGAGAGCATATTTAGGATGTTAGGAACATTTTTCATTTAGGAAAGATTGTCCAAAAACAAACGGATCTAAGTAAAAAACGCAGAACAACATAAACTATACGGACGAAAACCCTAGATGGCAGATTTGGCATTGGACAGAAATCGAATAAGAACTTGATGGATCCTCCACCAAAACCCCTAAAACTTGAAATCCACAATACTAAATTACTTTTCAAGAGATTGGTATCGGATTCCTCCTTCTTGTTTGATCCAAAATCGACCGACACAGTCCCACCCTTCCGCAATCTACCGAATGAATCCTATTTTGAAGAGATTGGAAAAGATCCTTAGATCTAGGGCTTGAAATTCGAAGTTAGGGACAAGGGATGGATTAGAAAACTTACCTAACAATAGTTGATCGCCTAGGATGCTTGAGGATCGACCAAGACCTCTGGAAAACCGAAGAACTCCCACTCAAACTCACCACTCTACAATTGAGACTTGAAATTCGGATTAGGGAATGGGGGGGGGGGGGGTGGGGTGGTTTGGTTCAGATTTAGGATAAGTATAGGGGGTATTAAGCTTCCCAAGAGCTGCACTTATGTTCCTAGGAAAGCCAAGAGGGATTAACACCAGTCAAGGGTCGAATTAAGGCTCCGCAAACCCACATTCATCAACCTTGTACAATATGGTTCATTTAATCCCCAAATTGTTTGTGTATCCATCCTTATCCAACTATTAGAGGAGTTTAATATATCCAAAATTCATCAAAGGGACTCCCAAAACATCCCCTGGGAACTGAAGTTGGATCGATTGGGAATGAAGAATCTCGAAAATTGGAGCTGCAACCGCGTATGGCGTTTGGAACGCCGCATACTGACCGCCGGCGCGGGCTCCACGCGGCCACGCGCCGCCGCCGCGCGGCAGCCGACTGCGCGATTTTCTATTTTTTTATATATTATGATTTTTAAATTATCCGCAATTTAAAAATCATAATATGAATTATCCGAAATCGTTGGATAATCCGATAACTCTCTTCGAGTTGCTATCGTCCGAAATTATTTAATTCCGCTCTCTCGAAATTATTTCGGTTTCGATAATTAAACCCGATTCTTTCATATTTGGATTTAATTTCCGATGTCGATTTCTCGGGTATTACAACATATAAGATGGAGAAAATAATAATCATCAAAAAAATATGCACCATTCTCAAATTATTGAAATTCATATCATCAAGTCGCTGAAATACACACGAGTCATCGTTGAAATGTACTATGGTGCGTCGCTGAAATATGCATAATATGTCACTGACATATACTATAGCAGGTCGTTGAGAAGTACTACATCAAGTCGCTGAAATACACATTGCAAGTCGCTGAAAATACTAAAATCTTATAGGATATTTTTTTTAAAAAAAAGGATGTTTTTGCCCGATTGGGCAAGAGTAATCGCAGTCGAATCTGATATCCCTAATCCGCAGTCTTCCGGTTGTGTATTACACTACGGGGTTGTGTTAGGTCCGTTCGCTAATGTAATACCCGAGAATTTTGCAACATAAAATAAATAAATAAATAAAATAAAACAATAACAATAAATAAATAAGTAAACATAATACATAGATAAGGAAATGAGAAATGGAATTTAATTTAAGAAGGAATTAAATTTCCAATATCCGCAAAGCCAAAGATAATTTAATCAAATAAATTATATACGGGAACCCGATACTAACGGACTATCGAGTCCAAATGTAAATTTAGACCCGAGTGAGATTTAGATAGGGAATTGGAACCCAAAACTGACTCGGAAAAAGGAGCCCGAGAACATAGAGGGATAGAAGTCCGAAAGAGAGGAGAAAAGGCCCGACGGATCACACGACCCGGCCCAGACCGCAGCCTGGACCAAGGCTGCGCGGTTTCCGCGCGCTCCCAAGGGGAAAGACCGCGCCCACCCCGCGCCATTAGCGGCAGTTGCGACGTTCCGCGATTCACTCGCCCGAATCCGGATTTTTCGACTTCGGTTGCTCATCTTGCGGCTGAAGACACCCTAGGGCCGACTTTGGACGTCCCCTAGGTCCGTTACATCTATAAATAACCATCCTAAGCAGCCCCGAACACTTTTAAAAACCCTACAAAAAACTCTCTACACATCAAACCCTAATCCCGGAGTCGTCGGAGGCACGAAGGCAAGAAAGGGACTGACTTGGACGAAATTTGGAGACTTCCATCGTCGTGGTAAGATTCGATCTATTCTTTTCCATTCTTGATTCAGAAACGAATCCTAACTCGATCCTTTTTCTATTCTAAACCCCGATCCGGATCGAGGGCGAAGAACCCGACGGAACCAAGGAGATAAACGGTGAACTGGAAGCCACGCCTTCAAATCAAAGAGCCGGAACATCCATAAACCTGTAAGTTAACGCTTACTTCGGTTATGGACGATTAAAATACATTCGAATACAAAATCTAAATAAAAACCCTAAAAATCTATCAAGAAAAGAAACCGACGGCGCAACGTTTTGCTTTGAATTTTTCGAACCCTTAACATTCTTTAAACGAGAAAACTCAAAACTGAAGAATCGTTCCTAAGTCAGAGATCTACCTTCTGTAAAATTTTCATAATTTTTCGTTAAGTTTGGTGCCCAAAATCCGACCCGGACGAACCTGCCATAAAACCAAATCTTGAAATCTTGACAGCTTTAGTTTTCGAACTTTTCTGCGATTTTGACACTAGATTTAGGCGGAACTAGTAGCTGTGTTAAACACAAAATTTGTAGATCTATAAGTTTAGAACACCTCCGTAAATTTTTGGAACTTTTCGTTAAGATTTGAACCTCCGATTATGAACCGAACCAATCTGCGTCCTTACCGAATTCATAAAAGCTGACAGCAATTAGTTTCGAGCGTGATCCAAAGATTAACCACTGATCCGACGAGAATTAGGCTTTGCATTCTAAATTAAAGTTGTAGATAATTGTCTTAAGTATCTCCCTGTAAAAGTTCATCAAATTTGGAGTTAGTTTACTATGGTAGATCTCGAAATTATGAACCTGCTGTTGTGAAGATTCGGCCAGATTAATAACCTGATGGAAATCTATGTTTTTTTACTTGTTTCCGTAACTCGGATCGAAAAACTTAAAACACAAAACTTGTCCGTCTCTGTGTTTTCGATTTACTGGTAAAATTTCAGAATTTTTGGACTTACAACTGATTTTTAGTTAATTTTGGAGTAAACAGTGGTTTTGACGAAGTCAAATCTTGAAAATCTTGTTGAACGGTGAAATTAGCCTTTAAGGTTTGAATGATTGGGAATTCCTTTGAAATAAAATACACATAAAATATAATACTTTCCCGAAAGGCAATTGAGATATAATGCTTGCCGAAAGGCAATTGAGATATAATGCTTGGCGAAAGGCAATTGATATATAAAGCTTGCCGAAAGGCAATTGATAAATAAAGCTTGCCGAATGGCAATTGAGATATAAATATGAGACATGAGACATGAAACTAGAAGACTCGAAAATTGTTCCTTTTAGATTATGCTTTTAAATTATGTCCTACAATTATATTACTTTGCAAGCTATATTTACGATCTTACGAAATCCCTGTCTTTTAAATTATGCGGTTAAATTGTTATTAGATGAATACATTAAATCATGTCTTGTATGCACATGTTTTCCTTAAATATTAAATAATGGCTTTGAAACCCCACGATCATGTATGTGTTAACTTACTCAGCATGTTTTGCTGACCCAAACCATTTTTTTTCCTTTCCTTTCAGAGTATAAGGATTATGCATCATCATATGCATACATGGAAACATTTGGGGAAACTTTACTTTAAATTCCGGCATTTAGTTATGACTTGCATGAACGGGCCTGTTTAACCCGTGTTTTGGCCATGTTGACCCTATTTTTAAATTCCGCTGCATTATACATATATAAATATTACTTTCCGCTGCAAATTTGATATTATTATTTTTAATTTATATTACAATGGGCTATTTGAATGCTTTAAATTCTGAAAAACCATGGCCTTGCATCTCTTTAGTAAGCTCGGAGAAGCCGTGTCTTGCTAGGGAGGTGTGGCGGTGACATCTCGGCCTAGGTTATCAAATCCGGGGTGTTACAAGTTGGTATCAGAGCCAGGTTTATTTTTAAACTATTATTTTTAAATATTATTTTTAATTATTACTTTTAAAGCTATTTATTTTTGAGCCCAAATGATAATTATTTTTTACCCAATATAGAGGCCAAGGATTTTAACTATTATTTTAAATTTTTAAGGCATTAATTCCATGGAATGAATTTTTACTTTTAAAACCCATGGAAATTCGAAAAGAATATATATCTAATATATATATATATATGCCTTGCAATGTTACTGTTGCTGGTAACAGTAAATGTAGATTTGATCTGCCTGTTTTACCCTTCTTTTATCTTGTTGTTCCTTCATGTCCTTTGACCAGCCACGTGTCTCTCTTTTTTCCTTTTTTTTTTAATGTTGATTTGTTGTAAGGATTAGGGTTTCCTATGTCATTCGCCCGTTTCAATTTCCCACAATTGCTCCAGACACCATAACTCACCACTACCCTCTGACGCCGCCGGACACCAGATCATCGGCCGGCGCCATCTCCGCCGCCGCCCTCTGCCTTGTTCTTCTCCGGTCGCCGTCGGTCTGACTCGTCCGCCGCCCTCTTCGCTCGCTCATCCGGCGTCTGACACTGCCACTGGCGCGGACTCTTAACACTGCCGTTCAGCCGCCCAGCAACGCCTGTTCGAAAACGCCCCCCGCTTCTCACTCCTCCGTCTGCCTCTCGTCCTGCCGCCCTCCCTCGTCGACCAGCAACTCTCCGAGGAAACGTTAATTCGTTCGTACACCAGCAACTCTCCCCCCGACACTTTTCGTTTATTTTATGACCGGAGATTCCACCGCTTGCAGAGCGGTGTGTGTATTCTGCTTAATGTGGTAGATTTGTGTGACGGTAACAGTTTCTCCTTGCCCATAAAGTATTTGATAAAATGCTTCTTCAAGAAATTACTATGGTTGTAGCTGTTTCATGAATTTGTGTGTGACAGATCCCAATTTTGTGGAAAATTATTCTTGGTTGTAATTTATTACCTGATTTTTCTTGTTTCAATATTGTCCTGGGCTTCCAAACTTGAAATTGATTGCTGATTTGTCATTTGATTTTTTTTTCTTTTCAATGTGTGTGTCTTCTATTTTATTTTCTTCGTTGACGAGATATTTCTTTGAAATCTGAATAATTATGTCCAGGCCATTGTAATCATTATGAAAAGATTTAATTATGCAGTTTTTAAAAAGCGAAGTTTGTGCAGATGCCACTGCCTATGTTTGGGGCTTCACTGACTTTGTTTTATTATGTTTGCTAGATTTTATGATTGAGAAGAGCAGTTGATGCATATTTGATGTTAGAATTTTTGCCTTCATAACTTCATAATCGATCTTTGTTTTACAGAGTTCTAGGCTGTCTTTTATTGGAACGTGGAGAACCAGATATCGCAAGCGCTTTCCTAGCTTGTCAAGAGGATTTAATTGCAAAAATTCTCACCTTGGTACTGATGCAGTGCACAAGAATTCCGTACTACACATTGACATGGTTAAGTTTGCTGTCTCTAGGATTCATTTACTACATAGTTTCTTCTTTTGGCTTTTCCTTTAATAGATTTAGTTTCCCCTGCAAAACATCAATTTACATAAATTGTTTTGGGTTCATCTTTTTCTTTATTTGGCATACCTTGTAATTGGATCCAACATTTCTTTCTAACAGTTGATTGGCATGTAAATCTTCCATTTTAAATGTCTGCAGGATTGCTTCTTTGTTTCGGTGATCATCAGGAATCAGCCTGAATTACAGACAACCCTGTAGTTGTTTGCCATTCAGATAATCCTCGTGGGACTTCTGAAATTTCATCTGCTAATTATCCTGCTCGAGATCATGGTAGGGATCATCTCTGTCATTAGATTTTGCTATTTTCATAACCATGTGCATTATTTTTTAGACCTTAATGCTTTCAGGAGTAAAGGCAGGAATGTTTGTGAAGGGAGCCAAGATTCGTTGTCACTTTAATTACTGCTTTCGATGTCACCTTCTGTTTACATAAAAATAAATTTTGTCTCTTGGCAACTATTAATAAAATCAGGTGCTGCTCTAAAGATAGTTACTGCAGCAACTTGGACGAATCTGTTTTTTGAGCAAATGGTTAGTGAGTTGTCATAGGAGACCATTGGAGTGTCCTCATACCATTCTGTAAGTCATAATCTTGAACATTCATGCACCAAAAAAAGTGATTATCTTGGGTGCTTTCAGGTTTGAAACTTTAGCACTTACAAGTTGTTTCAATCCAAGCTTTATTGTATGTAATGCTGGCCCTGAGTTTCTTTGTGTACTGGGAATTGTTTTCCTCATGGTCATATATTGCAAATTTTATTATCCTGTTAGAATCATTGATTAGGTGATATCTTCACTTATACAACTTCTACATCATGAAATTTGGGCTTCATATTTTAATATGGTAATTATATCCATGATAATCTCATCTGCCTTCAGAAGTGGGTAAGCTAGAACGTAATGAAGAATGTAGTTTGTTTTCAATCCAATCTTCACCTTGAATGGCTCAAGTGATCGAACACTTCTTAAAACAGCTCCTGTCCTGCATCCCTGCTTCTATTATTCAATATTTTGCCTTGCTTTTCTTCGGCCTTCTTTGGTTGTCAGATTTGAGGAATGGGAAACTAAGAGAACTGAAATGGAAATTATAAATTTTAAACATGTTTTGATTGAGAGGAAAAAACAAGAAAGAAAGCTATATGTTTGTCTATTTATTATGTACTGCATCTTAATTATGTCTATAATAGAATAAATTTTATTTTAAATAATTATACAGTGTGTGAGTGAAAAATAATAGACATAACAAAAAGTTTTTGTAAAACTATATTTTTTGATGAGTGACAAACACTTCCAAGTTCTTTCATTTTCTTTTCCCCAAAATTGGGAATACTTACTCCTTGTATAGGTTTTCGTCACTTTGCTGCCTTATTTTATTTATTATTGTATTTTAATGATGAATTCCATGAAGCAGGAGTCTTTAACATGATTGTTGGATTTACATAGAAAATTATCTTTGGAGTTCTAAATTAGATCGTTGAAATTATCTTTGAATTTTCATATTGGGAAAAATGATGACAGATTCTCATATTGAGAATTATTTTTGATTTTGGTGTTTCACTTGGATACTATGGACAAGGGTACTGATGCTCGAAATTTTGTGCTTGAAAAGTTATTCCTCTTAGACTTGGCTATGTAGGTGTCGTAAACCGCAGACGAGAGGTAATGCTCATTTGAGGGAAATGAAAACCTGATATTCAAATAATTTGTTTAATTGTTTGCTGAACTTTTACCATGTACTTCTGTGGTTGGTAATGTTAAATATTATTGACTATATATTGAACACATTTGCCTTTTTGTCATGTCCCAATTTTTCCATGATTTATTTTCAGTACTAAACACCATAACAAATTTGTTGTAGGAAGAGAAACTATAAGAAGGAAGTTCAAGGCAAGTGAACCCTAAACCTTTTCTCGTTCTCAACATTATATTTCATTCTTCGTATCAGGCATAAATCACCAAATTAAACAAATTATATCAAGTACCTTATTGCCAAATTAAACAAATTATTTTTTATTGCCAAATTGAATATCAGGAACCTTATATTTGTGCCTTAAGCAAACATTATATTTGTGCCTTAATTTGTGCCCTAAGCAAATTTGTATAATTTGTGCCCTAAGCAAATTAATTTGTTGAAGTTCCTTGGCTTGCATCATTTGCCTTACTCCTTCATTTATTCGTTCTTGGCTTGCATCATTTGTTCGGTGAAATACAGTAAGTAAAGTCTGTTTTTATTGCCAAATTGCTTCTTTGTGTGATTAGTTTATTCTAATCACATTTCCTAGACATTTCTCGTTGGGCGGACCCTATTCTACATTTTAGTCATACATAATTGATTTTCATCGTTTACAGAACTATTCAAGTTAGCCACAATCACCTACTCTTTTTACACTCACATGGCTACTGTTAATAGTTCATCATCTTCTTCTATATAAAAAGATGAAAATATCATTTGTGAGATGCTATGAACTGTTTTGCAATTTTGTCCATTCCCTTTTAATACTTAAGCAATTATGTGTGTATCAAAGTACCTTTTACGCATGATTGTTGTTACCCATGTTAAAGGCTCGAAATGCATAACCTTTCATAGTTTCACATATAAATGTCAGTCGAATATGGGAGCAAAAAACCATGGTTTTACTGATGCTGGGCGCACTTACAAATCTACTCACTAATTCAACATTTATGGTGTTGTGAAGGTAGTTCCTTTAAATATGGCCATTGATGAATCAATTGAAGCTCATTGTTTTCAGTCCTTTCTCGTGTTAATAATCTCCCTTTCATAGTTTCACCCAAAACAATCTTTCTCTCTTTCAATTTGAGCATAAAGGAACCTTATTTATAAAGTATACAGCAATATATTACTATGCTACTGCCTACTGAATTTCGCAGATATGGAAATACATAGTGGAGCTATTTTCAATTCTTCTGGTAAAGCTGCAACAAAATTTCAATCTGAGATAGATGGAATACTCTCATGCTGAACACTCTGGCCTCAAAATTCGTCAATTGATGTAGCTGGTGTACCTTACACTCCAATACCATTCTTACCTGTCACTTTTGGTCTTTATCCTACATTTTTATACATACGCTATTTTAATTTGCATATCCAATTAAAATATAATTCGATCATAATTTTTTCCCACCGGGCGCGCGCAGCGTAGCGCGCGCCACCGGTAAGAATTCTAGTATATATATATAGTGCATGAATTATTTTTTTTTGGGGGGGGGAATCATCATCTGCATGTGCATACCATATTTTTTTTTCTATACCTTAGAGAACCTAGAAGCGATATGTTCTAACTTAGACCTTTTGCCTGCACTAGATGACTTAGAGCTTGACATCAAATTAGGAACGCTAACTAGGGACTGATCTTGCCTTAGTTTTAGGTCACGTTCATCTAAGCGCACGCCTAAGCATAACAAATCTCGGCCTTAGCCATTCCTATCCTTGTACGAATTAGAAAATTTCCTTATGTGGAACAATAAAAATCAAGTTTTTATTAAGACACTCTTTATTCCAAAAATCTAGTTTGGGTTCCCAAACAACAAATCTGAAAATTCGAAATTCAAAATTAGAAACTCACGATGCTAAAAACGTGGCCCTATGGGCGCGCGCTTAACACTTGATCTCATATATGATTTAGCAAATTTCTTGTTCAAGCGATCTATCTAAACTCTGATAAACTAATCTATATACGTTATAACAGAAAATGGCACCTAGGAGAAACCCAAGGAAGGTAAGTCCAAACGGCACTGACGCTAACCTCCCCAACGTGGCCAATACCAATGAGACCCCTCAAAACCTAGGAGAACGAGTACCTCCTGCACCCAACAACATGGAAGACCGTCTAAAACTGTAGAGGAAGTCCTTGTAGCATTAGGAAATGCAGAGGTGTATAGGGCACAAACAACAGTACCTCCGCCAGTAGCCCGAGTCAACTACTTGGCGTTAGTAAACCCCTACAACCCACCCCATTATGATGGCCAAGAGGATCCGGCTAAGTTGGAAGGGTGGATCCGTACATTTGATAAGTTCTTGGATGCTATCAAATGCCCTGATGAGGAGAAGATACACGTAGCGACCTACTACTTAGGAGACGAAGCCGATGAGTGGTGGCAAAACCTTCAAACAAACTCAGAGGAAGACGAAGAAGCCTACACCAGGGAAGAACTTAAGGAAGCTTTGAGGGAAAGATTCTAACCACTGAGCACCAAGTTTGCGAAGTATGAGGAATTCATCAACTTAAAGCAAGGTGCACAAACGGTGCAAGAATACTACAGCAAATTCAAGGAGCTAGTACGATTTGCTACGAGGCTAGTGCCAACCGACTCTGACAAGGCTCAGAAATTCGAGATGGGTCTGGACCTTAGTATCCGGGAGATACTTGCAGTAGGACAATTCACGAACCTGCAGACAGTTTATGATCGTGCGGTAGCAGTTGCACGAGTTCAAGGACTGAAACGGAAACTGGTAGATGAGGCTAACCAAGGACCACAAGGAGAATACAAGGTGGATAAGGACCATTTCTATGGAAACTCGAACGGACAACATCAAAATGACAATGGGGAGAAAAAGCGGATAGTCTTCAACCATGGTGACTATGCGCCACCATGTCCAAAGTGTGGTAAGCCACATTATGCGAGAGGATGCCCTCAGCCTGGAGCATGCCTTCGATGTGGTCGACATGGTCATCGGCTGCGTAATTGCCGGACACGAAAAGAGAACATCGACAAGAGAGAGGATGTGACTACTCTACCTAAGTGATAATGGCCAGAAATGACCATTATTTTCAATCCATTTCCGTGTCTTAAACGGGCATTTGATCGCATTCCGGTCTTACATTAAGTAAGAAAGCAGTCGAATTGGACTGATTTATGCATAATTGTAAAAATAATAAGCTGGTGTGAAAAAGACATAAATATGTAATTTTATTACATATTTATGTTAGAAAAATCCAAAAACATGAGAAAAAGAAAAGGAAACAAAAAGATGGGAAAAAGATAGAAAAGCCCACAAAAAGAATATTTTCGGCCCATCTGACCCAATCCAGCAGGCCCAGGAAGACCTTTGTCGCGGAAGCCCCTTGGCGCGATGCAGTGTTCCGCGACAAAGGAGGGGTTCCGCGACCAAGTGGCCCAGATGAAGAGGAGACCAGCCAAGCCCTTTGTCGCGATGACCTTTGTCGCGATGGCATGCTCCGCGACAAAGGCATGTTCCGCGACCAACTTGATGCTCCGAGACAAAGCTGTGATGTGTGTGATGTCTTAAGACACAATGGGCTAGAATCAAGGCCCATGGGCTTAGGGTTACACTTCTATAAATATGAGGTGCCTCCCATGAGCTAAGAGTTGGCTAGTTGGAGAGATTGAAATCTTTGTAGAGCTCTTGAAGGCAAGCTTAGGAGTTCTTCCTTAGGTAGAGTAGTTTAGGTTTATTTTCATGTATTATTTAATTTTTGCTCTTAGTTTAGCTTAGTTTAGTATTTTTACTGTTCACAGTTGCTTAGATAGCCATTTTTATACCATGTTTTGGTTTCTAAACTCTTGTTTTAGGGTTTGTAATACCCAAATCATGGGTATTAACAATACCTCTTCAATAATATGGGAAAACATTCATCATTTGTGTCCCAAATCATGAAATGGGTCTCACACCCCATGGATTTATGCTTTCTTTTTCGTTTTGGGGTCTCTTGACCCCCATTATGCCTATTTATGTTTACTGTTAGCATTTTATGGATAATGTTGGGTGGATGTGTGACCAAACCCTAGATTAGGACTCCTGCTTTATTTTAATATTCTGCCCATCCTTGTTATTTTTGTTTAGGCATGTTCTTCTTTATTTTGAATGTTTCTTGCTTATTTTTAGCTTAGACTAGCTTTTTGATCTGAAATAGGGTGAGATCACGCTGTTTGCATGCCACTGTTCATTTCTGCTTTTTCTGACTTTTGTCCTGAACCACCTTGGGCGCCAACCGCCTTCTGGCGCGGAACCACGTTCCGCGACAAAATGGCTGTTCCGCGACCAAGATGTTTCAAGACACTTGTCTCCATAATTTAAAACCCTTTGTCGCGGAACACCTTGTCGCGGAACGTGCGACAAAACTGTCCATGCATAGCGACAAAGGAGCCAAACTCTTGCATTTTGTCTTCATGGCTTTTTGTCGCGGAATCATCTTGTCGCGGAGCCACGTTCCGCGACAAAATCCCATTCTGAGACAGAAAAATTATGCCATGTTCCTTGATCTTTGAACACTTTGTCGCGGAACACCTTGTCGCGGAACCACGTTCCGCGACAAAATTTCCATGCATAGCGACAAAGGTTCAAATGCTTTAGGAATTTTCTGAAAACGCTTTGTCGCGATGTCACTCTTGTCGCGGAACCACGTTCCGCGACAAAATCTTGCATAGCGACAAAGAGGCGTTATGCTGCCAAAAATTCTAAAAACTTGTCGGGATGTCCATGTCGCGGACCTCGGTCCGCGACAAAATTTATGATATCGCGACAAGGGTTCCTCTCCCTCTATTTAATCTCAAACAACCTTCATTCTCTTCCTATTTTATATTGCAACACTCACATCGTAACCCCACGGGTTAGGATGTAACATTCTGGAATTGCAATTTAGGGTGTTATGCTGCCCAAATTTTGATTCTCCATTTGCATCACTTAATTAATTGAACCCTTGACTCATTAATGATTAAGGATTGAGATTAGTAATAATCAAACATCGACAATCATCATGATTAAAGGACCTTTGTTCAATTGCCATTAAAACACTCTTGTATAAACAAAATCTTGATGGCTTAAACAGATAATCTGGACTGTAATTAATTATGGTAGGAAGGATTATTTAAGACCATCACATGTGGACCCAATCCACAACCTTGCATGAGAAACCAATGTCTCTCATACAAGGGATCTTCTTTTATTTCTTATTTATTTTGTCTTTGTGTGTTGCGTGGAACCATTAGTAAAGAATACATCAGACTAATGTTGGCGGGTACTCCCTCATGGATAACTAGCTCGTATTCTGGGTATTAGTTACTAATTGTTATTTTGCATGGTCTGGACGATTGTCAGTGGAAGCCTTGGCGGTTCGCCCATCCGGGGTTATGATAGCTGCTCGGCTGACTCCCATCCAGATACAGTTTTATTTTTATTATTATCTTAATTTCCAAACCTAAATTCCAATCCGTACTGGGAGTCAGTTGGCATCAGTCAATGCCAACTGATGATCATTATAGAAGGGAAGCATGTAGGTTTTTATCCGAATTCACAGACAGTGGAGGCCCAACTGGTGTTGACACCACCATTATAGGGTCTAAGCTGTCTAAATTCGCTCCATCCGAGTAATTGGGAAATTGGACAGTAGATGTTTACAGTCCACCTGATTATTCTGCCATTACTTTGGTCCCTTGACTACTTCATGTCTGTGTTTCACCTTCTGTCTAGACCCGCATTTATATTTTGGGTCAATTAATTTTACACTTCCATATATCTTTATGCATGATAATATTATATACTATTGTGGTCTGTAATTATTTTGGGATCCTTCCCTTGGACAATAGAAGTCTAGATCTTAAACAGATATTGCTTTATAAATTTCCAACAAAAACCTCTTTATAAAATCCGGATCTGAGTAAGGGATAAATTCTTCAGTTATGACTAATTCATATCCTGTCAAGGGTTGTATTTTGGGAAATTAGAAGCAGATTCAGCGATTAGGTCTCGCCTAGACTGAAAGGGTCTGTGTTTTAACTGAGAGTCTAGTACCTGACAGGGAATGATTTTCAAATCCATTATTTTCCAAAATTGCTGGTTGATGGAAATGTAAGATTAAGTGCTACACCGAGATGGGGTCCACTTGGATTCAAATACAGTGTAGTAAATAATCTTAGAGGAACATCATCCAGGCCTTGGTTATTTTCCAAGATAGGGTTGAGTTTTCTTTCAACTGCTATCCTCTTCTGCCAAAGCCTACTTTCGAGTCCTGAGTGAGTGCATCCGGAACGAACTAATTTATTAGTTCGTTTCATTAGTTTGTATCTCATAATCACCCGGAAGGAAGTGAACACACTAGTGGTTCACTGAGAGCCGGGAATTCTTGATCCATACTCCTTCATCCTGATGGGGAGCTGTCTTTTACTACCAGGGCCAGATTTTCAAAACCTCCGAGTGATAGGTTTTAAATGCTTTCTTTACCGCTTTCTTTTAACCGCTTTCATTAGAGGTCACTCGGTTGTATTGAGAGTTGTGTAACTGCTACTAGGATTGACAGTTAAGGGATAGTTTAGGGCTTAATTCAAATCTTTGGGTGTGACATGGGAGAATGATAGTGGTACTTGACATTTCCATAAATGATGTGTCGGGTGTTGCTTTTCCACCACAAATGAAGTAACACACCCAGGCCAGGGCAGTTACAAATCTGTGGTATCTTAGAATTTGCGGTCTTAAGAACATGTAAACTCATATTGCAAGTACCTGTCTGTTAAAGGGAAAGCATTATTGAGAGCATGAGAATCAGCTATCTGATAGAATTATCCCAAACAAAGATCTGCGTATAAAAATGGAAGTTTAATATTGTTGTATCTCACTCTTGTCCAATTTTCATTCTTTTCTTCCTGTCCTTTCTGTCTACATTGTGATTCAGCTTCACGGTTGGCACAATGCACCTTTTCCCTGCTTTCATAGATAATGTTTACTGCATTCTTAGAATAATTTTTATCCGCTTTCTAGAATAGATTTATTTGCTTTGTAGATTAATTTAACTGCTTTCAAGATCTAGTTTAAATTCATGTCAGTAGATATTAATCATCTTTCAAACCTATTGAGCAATACGAATGGAAAATCTAGTAAAACGACGTGGGACCTGCTTCTATCGCACATCCTCCAGTGAACGATCCGGTCTTACTATAAATTACTGCAATTTTTTACACCGTGCGCTTTCGGGGGCACAGTTTCTTAAACACGAGCAATAAAAACATGACTACTTATAAATATATCCCTAATCACAACCCCACCATCATAAATTGATTTCATTAAATAAAATCTAAACCAGGATCATGATTTTTCAGAAAATACTCATGTAGTGGGAATCAGTCAAAAGTTTCATGGCAGGAAATCTTATGACAAGGATTGATGAGAAGTATCATGGCATATTTGCCGGGGATCCTCAGTGTGATAGGCTGAAGGTCAATTTATCCCGGCTGTGCCATGAGATTTGTCAACATTTCATGACAGAGAGGACCACAGTGCCATTCGAAACCAAAGCACCATACTTGAGTAATAAAAAGACTATTAAGCTTAATATATATATCCCTAAACCCCTTCCCGTAAATCATAACTCTTTTCATGTAATAAATCTAACCTGGTATATTTTAGAAAATGCTCGTGGGACGGAAATTGTCAAAAGTTTCATGGCGCCGTTGCCGGGGAGGATGCAGCGCCGTTTTATTTAGAGAATTACACTCCTCATTGCTCCTAGATTAGCCTATACATATAATTACAAATATTCACCTTCAGAACCACTTCTAACCTGGGGATTGTACAGGTACTGTCATTATTGAAGCCGTTGTTCTATGCAAAGGAGGAAGCAGACGCCAGCCGAGATCCCGTTTAATTCAGAGATAGAAAAGACAGCTCGACGTCTTAGGGCGGAGACTAAACGAAGAAGGGAACGGGAACGACAGGCATTACTTTCGCCAAGCACCAGCAGTGATATCTCCGAAATGGCAAACCCTGACATCCCACCAATCATTCAACCCAATCCCCCACTTCACAACATTGAGGAAGACCCCGAAGATGCTGATCATGATGATTTGGATGACCCCCCTCCCCAGATCATACAAGGAGGTGGGAATCCACCAAACATGGAGCAGCAGCACTTCGAGGCACCCCCTCCCAACCCGAACCAAAACCCACCAAACAACCAAAACCAACCAAATCAGCAAAATTTCCCAAACCAACAGAATCAGCAATACCATAACCCCCATCAGAATCCCCAGAATCCGAATGATTTCAATGATCTGAGGAACTATTTCATGCCTCAGAACTACTACCCACAGCAGTACCAAGGCGGGCCTGAGAACAATCATCAAGCAGCAGCTGCTGCTGATTACATGCAGCCGATTTTAGAGCCATATCTGAACATTCCTGGACAAGCTCCATTCCTGGCCAGGAACTTCGAACTGAAACCGGCCCTAATCAATCTAGTCCAGAGCAACCAGTTTGCCGGAGCAAGTCATGAAGATCCCCATGATCACCTGCAAACCTTCCTAGAATTGTGTGACACGATCAAGAATCGTGATTTACCCGCAAACACTATTCGACTAAGGCTATTCCCCTTCTCTCTGACAAGCGGAGCACGAACATGGTACAAGTCACTGCCCGTAAATCAGAAGTCTACATGGGAAGATGTGATCAGAAACTTCCTAGCAAAATACTTCCCGGAGTCCAAGGTGGATGAATGCCGCTTCAAAATTGCGGAATTCAAGATGAAGCCAGACGAGTCCTTGTATGATGCAAAGGAAAGATTCTTCAACCTACTCAGAAAGTGTCCTCAACATGGCTTCCATGACTGGGAGAGATTAAGAAAGTTCTACAGTGGTCTGACTCCAGCATGGAAATCCATGCTTGATGCTGCTGGTGGTCAACATTTGCTTTACATACCGATGGACCAAGCCTGGGCAAAGATTGAAGCCATGAGTGTAAACCGTTCTGTTCTAACTGATGATGGTAATCTCACTCCCCCTCGTAGTTTATGTGCTGTAGGTACAGTAAAGAAGTCAAACATTGAAAAGCTTCAAGAGCAAGTGGCAGCGTTGTCTGTAAATCAAGGAGTTGGAAGTTCTGCGCAGGGACAGCAAACTGATGTGATCTGTGGACTGTGTCAAGGCGCTCATGCAACTGACACATGCGAGCAAGTCACAGCTGAGAGCTGTAACTATGCAGGAGCTTTTCCAAATAGACAACCGAATTTGTCCTACTCAAACAACAACGCCTTGAACTCACCTCTCTTGAATAAGCCACAGCAGCAATTCAATCCTCAGCAGAACCAAGGATTCAATCAGAACAGGGGCCAACATTTTCAGAATCCAGGTTTCCAACCTCAGATCCAGCAGAGGCCGCCTCAGAATTTCCAGAACTTTCAGCCCAATCAGAGTTTCCAGCCTCAGTTTGTCCCAAACCAAGGCCAGTGGAATCAGAATCAGCATCAAAATCAGAATCAGAATCAAAAGCCTCCTTCAAGGCTTGAGAATCTGATGACTGATTTCATCACTAGTCAGAAAGAGATCAACAATCAACTGCAAGCCTCCATCAGAAATGTGGAGACCCAAGTTACACAGATGGCTAATGAGATGCAGAAAAGGGACAAAGGAACATTGCCTAGTACTGCGGAAAAGAACCCGCAATGCAAGGCAATAACCTTGAAATCTGGAAGAGTACTAGCTGGATCAAAGGGAGCAGATACTGGAGCGGAATTTGAAGAAGATGATATTGTTGACAATGCTGGTAAGGAAGCTGATAATGTGAACGAAGCGGAAAAAGAGACAGCCGAATTGCAGACTGAAGCTGCGCCTGAAACGGCTGAAACAGATAAGGGTACAGGTGAAGGTACAACTTCCTTCTCTTCACCACCAAAAATTGCTAATAACAAGTACATGCCCAGGATTCCTTATCCTGCGCGGCTTAAAAATAAAGAACATGATCTTAAATTCAAGAAATTTCTGCAACGATTAAAGTCTGTAGAGATAACCATTCCTCTCACAGAAATGATTTCCGAAATGCCCATCTATGCTAAGTTCTTGAAAGAATTGATTTCAGGAAAAAGGCAGGTTGAGCAGGAAGAGGTAATTATTCTCAACAGCACATGCAGTGCCATCGTTCAGAGGAGAATGCCTGAAAAGAAAGAGGACCCCGGATGTTGCACACTTCCAGTACAATTCGGAAAGGCCAAAGTGAGTATGGGGCTTTGTGATTTAGGATCAAGCATCAATGTGATGCCACTAGCTATGGCTGTTCGCCTTAAGCTTGGAGAAATTCAACCGGTCAAGATGAGACTGCAACTTGCAGACAGATCGATCACTCAGCCCGTAGGAATCCTCAAGGATGTTGTGGTCAAAACCGGGCAGGTTCTTTTCCCGGTCGACTTCATCGTCCTCGACATTGAAGAGGATTCTGAAATGCCGCTTATCCTTGGACGCCCATTTCTAGCCACTGGTGGTGCACTGATTGACGCTAAATCCGGAAAAGTCACCTTAAGGGTCGATGGCGAGGAGATCATCTTTGATATGGAGAAATTGCAGAAATTTCCGAATGACAGTTCTTGTTTTTCATTTGAAAATGTAATAGTTAGGGAAGAGCCAGACTCTGAACTTGATTGTGAAATGATGCTGGATGAACTATCAAAGCAGGTACTGAAGCCTGCTGGCGTGGAGCACAAAGGATGCAAAGCCGTTCACTTTGCCGATCCCGAAACAGGGGATTTGGAGGAATTTGACGGCATCGAATTCCATGATGACGCCAACCAAGAGGAGGAAGAGAATCCTGTACTGATGCAGGATCCCGAAGGTAAATCTGTTCTCCCTCTACCCAATTCTCGCAAACTACTCCCTTCCGTTGAATGTCCACCAGAGCTTGAACTTAAAACACTACCCGATCATCTCAAGTACGCGTTTCTCGCAGAACATAAAAAGTTACCCGTGATTGTTTCGGCTAAGCTCTCCCAAGAGCAAGAAAATGCTCTGGTGGTCGTTCTTAAGAAACATGTACATGCAATAGGTTGGACCATTTCTGATATAAAAGGAATAAGCCCTTCTATTTGCATGCACAGGATTCTAATGGAAGAAGAGTTTAAACCCTCCCGTCAACCTCAGAGGCGATTGAACCCCCTTATGCAGGAAGTGGTAAGGAAAGAAGTTATCAAGCTCTTAGATGCTGGTATAATCTATCCTATCTCTGACAGCAAATGGGTTAGCCCAGTGCAGGTCGTACCCAAACGAGGAGGGATGTGCATAACCAAGAATGAGCAAGGAGAAGAGGTTGCAACCAGACCAGTGACTGGATGGAGAGTTTGTATCGATTACCGGAAGCTGAACGAGGCCACACGCAAGGACCATTTTCCATTGCCATTCATTGATTAGATGCTTGAGAGGTTGGCAGGGAGAGAGTTTTATTGCTTTTTGGATGGTTATTCTGGTTATAATCAGATTGTTATTTCCAGTGAAGACCATGATAAAACCACTTTTACTTGCCCGTACGGCACTTTTGCCTATCGACGGATGCCTTTTGGTTTGTGCAATGCACCTGCTACTTTTCAAAGATGCATGATGTCTATTTTCTCTGAATTTATCGAAAAATGCATTGAGGTCTTTATGGATGACTTCTCTGTGTATGGAGATACATTCGAAGATTGCTTGGCCAATCTTGCCAAGATTTTAAAGAGGTGTGAGGACACTAACTTGGTTTTAAATTGGGAAAAGTGCCATTTTATGGTCACTGAGGGCATAGTGTTAGGTCATCGCATTTCTCGTGCAGGAATTGAAGTTGACCCAGCCAAAGTTTCCATCATTTCCAATCTCCCTCTTCCTAACTCGATCAAATCAGTTAGGAGCTTCTTAGGGCATGCTGATTTTTACCGGCGATTCATTAAGGATTTCTCTAAAATTGCCAAGCCGCTCACTAATCTGCTTTGTAAAGAAAATCCTTTCTTAATAAACGAAGCGTGTGTCCAAGCCTTTGACACGCTCAAGAAGATGTTGGTTTCTGCACCGATAGTGCAACCACCCGATTGGTCACTGCCTTTCGAGGTAATGTGCGATGCTAGTGGTCTCGCCGTGGGCGCAGTTCTTGGACAACATAAGGATGGGAGACACTGCGTAATTCATTACGCAAGTCATGCCCTGAATGAAGCCCAAGTTAACTACACCACAACGGAGAAAGAGATGTATGCTGTAGTCTTCGCGTTTGACAAGTTCAGACAGTACCTGATAGGTACAAAGACCATAGTATACACCGATCATACAGCATTGAGATACTTGTTTAGCAAACAAGATGCAAAACCTCGATTAATCAGGTGGGTACTTCTGTTGCAAGAATTCGACATCATAATAAAAGATAGGCGAGGTTGAGATAACGGTGCTGCTGACCACTTATCTCGATTAGATAATGATAAAAAGGAAAAAGCCGTTAGTGAAGAGTTTCCGGACGAACAGTTGTTCGCGTTGCATCTGCATAATCAAGCTTGTCCATGGTTTTCCGACATTGCTAACTTCTTGGCGTGCGGAATAACCCCACAGTTTTCGAACTATCATCAGAGGAATAAGTTCAAACGAGACGTATTAAGTTACTTCTGGGAAGAACCTTATCTCTTCAAACACTGCCCTGATTCAATAATCAGGCGATGTGTGACCGAGCATGAAGCCTATCAAATTGTCAGAATATGCCATGAATCAGAATATGGAGGTCACCATGGTCCCGCTCGAACGGCACACAAGGTCCTCGAATGTGGATTTTATTGGCCTCAAATCTATGAGGATTGCAGGACATTTGTTAAGGGCTGTGACAGATGCCAAAGATTAGGAAACATCTCCAAGAGGGATGAGATGCCTCAAAAGGGGATTCTCACACTTGAGATCTTTGATGTATGGAGCATTGACTTCATGGGACCGTTTCCACCATCTGGTGGAAACTACTATATCTTGGTAGCTGTCGATTACGTATCCAAATGGGTCGAGGCTGTCGCATTACCGACCAATGATGGTAGCCAAGTCATCAAGTTCCTCAAGAACAACATTTTCAGTCGATTCGGCGTACCTAGGGTGGTGATATCTGATGGAGGAACACACTTTATTAATAAAGGTTTTGAAACTTTAATGAGTAAAAATGGAATCCTCCATAAGATAGGCACGCCTTACCATCCTCAGACTAGTGGTCAAGTCGAAGTATCCAATCGCGAAATCAAACATATACACGAAGCCACTGTCGGGATAACCCGCAAGGATTGGGCACGTAAGCTCAATGATGCACTATGGGCATACCGCACAGCATATAAGACTCCCATCGGGATGTCTCCATACAGGCTGGTCTTCGGAAAAGCCTGTCATCTGCCTGTAGAGCTAGAGCATAAAGCTTACTGGGCCGTTAAAACGCTTAACTTCGATCCGAAAGTTGCTCAGAGCAAACGTAAGTTGGACCTCAATGAAATTGAGGAAATACGAGCGCAAGCTTATGAAAGCTCTCGAATTTACAAGGAGCGGACCCAGAAGTTGCACGATCGCCGGATTAAACCTAAGTATTTTTATGTTGGCCAACATGTGTTATTGTTCAATACTAGGTTGAAGCTGTTCCCCGGAAAGCTCAAATCTAGATGGGAAGGGCCACATGAAGTACTAGAGGTGTTCAAAAACGGAGCTGTCAGGATCCGAACTGATAGGGGCGATATAGTGGTGAATGGACCACGATTGAAAGAGTACCTCGGACAGTTCGATCCGGAGAAAGAAAGCCAAGCAGTGGCAGACCCGGCTTACACTCAATAAGAAACAGCATTTAAAAACACAAAAATTTTAGTTTATATATATATATAGTATATATTTACAGTACTTATTTCATGACGAGCAAGTACCCAAAGATCAATTAAACATTTAGAGTACTAAGACTCTAAATGTGAGGATGTTGATATTTGGAGAAAATCTAATGCATTTCAATTATCTGCCTTGCAGAAGTTCGGAACCACCAAAAAGAGGAGCAGAAAAGAGTAACACGGAAAACCAGGTTCTTGGTTGGATTAGTTCCATAAGTCTGAGAAAACGCTTTCGGAAATTAAAGAAATTTAATACCCGAAATAAAATTCACAGATAAATGGAACTGACCCAACCTAATTTCATGCAAGTGGATCATTTAAATTTTAGCCCAGCATTTTGAATTTACTTGGATTTACTTGGATTGAATTTATTCAACCCAAATCAAATAAAATGGACTCTGGCCCAACATCACACTCGGGCCCAGTCCAAGAAATTTGAAAATGCAAAATTCTTTGTCGCGGAAGGTCCTTTGTCGCGATGTCATGCATCGCGACCAGGCCCTGTTCCGCGACAAACCCTCTTTTGTTCCTAACCTTCCTCTGTTGATTGTCGCGATGCACCTTGTCGCGGAGCATGACTCCGCGACCAAGCCCTGCTCCGCGACACAACTTGCGTTGACCTTGTCTCCATACTGAACTTTGTCGCGGTAGCCTTGTCGCGGAGCATGACTCCGCGACCAACCCTCAACTCCGCGACCTCTCTGATGTCGCCGTGCCTTGTCGCGGAACCTTGTTCCGCGACAAAGTCTCGGATTCCGCGACAAAAGTTCAAGTATTTATACCCCCCCACCCCCTCCAGTTTCTTTCCACTTTCTCTTGTCATTTCAACTTCCTCCAACTTCTTCACCTTCTCTCCCCCATTTTTCTTTCATCCGAACGAACACCACGTGTTCTTCGCAACCTTGCACTCCATTTTTGAAGGGGAAACTATGGACCGATTTCATGGACTCCTCCCAAACCTTGGACCCGTGCCTAGACCCGAGCCAAGGAGGGCAGGGTAAACCCTGTTTTCGCCATGTTTATAGCACCCATTCGGACTCCTTTGTTTTGTCTTTTTTTGTTGTGTTCTTGGTGTGCTGTGGTGAATGTGCTCGTTTAACTTTAGATTTTTGGAGATTTTTGAGTGCTCTCGGTTATGAGCACTATTTTGAAACATTTGAAACCCCATTTTGAAACTGGTAATGGTTTAAAGATTTTGAAGTTTTAAAACTGGAAAGAACAAACTAATGAACATCTGGGTATTGTTTTGAATATCTTGATGTTATTGGTTTAATTGATCTTGATGTGATGTGCACAATGTGAGTTGGTGTAATAAAAGAGGTAAGATTTTTTTGGGCACATTTGTTCTCATGTTAGAAATCTCATGGGAATAAATGTTTGTTTGTTTATGGAAACATAGTACAAACACCCAATGAGAAACTTCCACTTTTAATAAAAGCAAACTTTTAGAAAAAGACAAAAAGAGTTATTTTTGTTTAATATTTGACTTAAGCCTTTTGTTCCCAATGGAACACTAGTGTGAGTAAGATAGCAGTATTTTTGTCACCTAACTGCTATCCTTTTCAAAATCAAAAATGGGACCACTCACATCCCACTTTTATTAAATAAAACAAGTCAACCATTTTAAAATTAAAAACAGTGTTTGCAAATTTTTGGATGCTTTAACTGTCCAAACAGTCCAAGCTATCCAGAAATAGCAGATCCGTTCCGCCACGTCTTCATTGCACATTCCAATATCCGAGCATTCCATTTCCATCTATCCATCTCATTCCACTTCCAACAAGTGTCTCGGACTTGTTTAATAAAACTGAAAATTTTTGGGCCCAATGGCCCATTAAAAAGATTTTAGGCCCAATGGCCAATTTTATTTTATTTTGGGCTCTTTAGCCCATTTAAAACCAAATATTATTTACATGTGCTTTAAATTAAAATTCAAGTTAGAAATTTAATAATCTCACATCTAGAGCAAAGCTCTAAATGTGAGGATGTTGGTTTCTGAACTTGAATAATTTCTGAAAATTATATAAAAATTGGATTCATTACTTCTTATCTTTTCAGGGGTAATCCTCCCATTCCAGACCCTGCTCCAGAGGGAACCAAGTTGCTGGACTTACCGCTCGAACTCCTTGGTGAGATTCTCTCCCGGATAGGAGAGGATGAAATCAGGGAGGTGTTTGCTGCACAACGGGTATGCAAGAAGCTCAGGGATGCTGGAAACCTTGCCATCGTGTACAGGCGATGCGAGGTTAACTCCTCCACTGTGAAGAGATGGCAAGGAAGGATCCGTCGGCAAAAGGAGAGATTCCTGCGAATATGCACAACAGCAGGAAACTTAAATCTTCAGATCATCCCAGCACTCAGAGCATTTGCAGAAGGGAATGAGGAGCACGCTTGTGAACTGCTACGCCCAGGACTTGAGGACAACCATAAGGCATCAATCTTCACCCGCGGACTGATGCTTATGAGTAAGACGGACGAAGGCCAAGTTGAGCAGGGAATCAGAATGATCGACAGGATGGTGACAGATCGATCAGTTTTTCGGTATACGTCCATCAACGTCCTCGCTTGGATAACTGACAACCCAGACAACCCACAACTGTGGGCGGATCAAGGAGTCAGAGTCTACTGCCCAAGATGGCATGCACCTCAGAGAAACCGCGATTGGTGCCTGCGTTGTGAGCTTTCCAGCTGTGTCCTCTGGCTCCGATACATGCCCTGAAGAAAGAAGGAAGAATCCTAGTTCTACTTTACCTTGCTTTATTTCATTTCCATCTTAGTAGTAGTAATCTGCAAGGGATTCCTCCTTTTGTGTGTGCAGGTTTGTATTAACTGCACGAGAATCCCTTGCCACGGATGTATTTACTGCTTTCCCTAAATTGGAACTCAGCTTTTGAGACCACTGAACGATTCTTTATTGCTTTCCTTAAAAAAAAAAAAAAAAAAAAAAGATGTCTGTACAGTCCGAGATGAATAAGTGACTGTCAGGCCAAAAATATGCTGTTGACATACTCAGTATGTCAGCAGTGCCTCTTTACTGCTTTCAATTAAATAACCAGCAAAAATATGCATAAACTTGCTCTAAATTCACAGGTTGAATTTAGGCTTATGATTAAATTTTCAAACTTTCAAATTGGGATAATATAATTGAAGACATGCATGACATGAACTCCTGAGGTTTTGAGCTATAAAAATTTAATGATGCGATCAGCTTATTGGGTAATAAATTTGCATGTTAGAGATTTCGATTGAATAAATTGTTAGAATTAAGCTTTGATTAAATTTGAGAATATTGTATGACATGAATCAACCCAACCTTGTGAGATTTGAGCCATGAGTCACTTTTACTCATTCATTTTCTTTGATGTGTGAATCATTTTGATTAAAGGAAACTAGAACTTGCAATTGGGACCGATTCAAGACCATGCCATATTCCCGAAATCGAGCATATGATCGAGGCACCTAGAAAACCCAAATTCTTGGCCTTCTTTTGAAATCCAAACCCAAAAATATTTTCCCTTTAGGATTAACCAATTTGAGCCTATAAGCCTAATTTTTCTTTGAAGCCCTCTATATTATTCCTAACCTTATAAAAAGACCAAGAAAATCAAACCCAAGTGTGCAAGGATGAATTCTATCAAGGCATTACAATTTTTGATCATCAATGAAAACTATAAATCGGTATTCTATAAACCGATTCAAAAAAAAAAAAAAAGTTGAATGTCATTCAACACAAATAAATTGCAGATGACAAGCAATTAGACAATAGTCTAATGTAATGCAATAGAAAGAAAATCAAAAAGAAAGAGAAACATTGATGATCATAAATTTTAAATAAAAATGCCAAGTTATGATAGAATTAATTCTTGCCACTTCTTAGCCCAATAATTCCCTTTTCCCACCTAATGTTACAACCGTATGCCCCATTATAACCCTCGAATAAGACCTCGTGATCTCGATTTGAAGAAATGAGCCGGTGGCGAGTTGGTCTGATTGCGAGCTTATGGGATAATTTAATTAAATTTGATTTTGAGCGTTCATGATTAAACCCCAATTGAGAGTGAGTGATCTTTCCGATTCTCTCATAAGTGAGGCTCTGTTTCATTTAAAATGTTCATGTCATCCCTTAATTCTCATTTTTAATCTTTACATCTTTCAAACATGATATTCATGAAGGGTTGATAATGATGTTTGATTTGTAGGCCCGATATAGTGAGCAAGTATCATTTCATTAAACACTGCAATCAAGGGAATTTAATACTTGCAGTTTTTGATTGTCTTATCCCAATCCAAAAAGAATGTGATTTATGAAGCCACGAAAATGAATTGAATATGTAGAGTCCGTGTTCTTACGAACATTGACTCTGACTGCTCGAGGACGATCAGTATTAAATGTGAGGATGTTGATAATGGCCAGAAATGACCATTATTTTCAATCCATTTCCGTGTCTTAAACGGGCATTTGATCGCATTCCGGTCTTACATTAAGTAAGAAAGCAGTCGAATTGGACTGATTTATGCATAATTGTAAAAATAATAAGCTGGTGTGAAAAAGACATAAATATGTAATTTTATTACATATTTATGTTAGAAAAATCCAAAAACATGAGAAAAAGAAAAGGAAACAAAAAGATGGGAAAAAGATAGAAAAGCCCACAAAAAGAATATTTTCGGCCCATCTGACCCAATCCAGCTGGCCCAGGAAGACCTTTGTCGCGGAAGCCCCTTGGCGCGATGCAGTGTTCCGCGACAAAGGAGGGGTTCCGCGACCAAGTGGCCCAGATGAAGAGGAGACCAGCCAAGCCCTTTGTCGCGATGACCTTTGTCGCGATGGCATGCTCCGCGACAAAGGCATGTTCCGCGACCAAGATGCACAATTAGAGACACAAGACCCAGTCGAGAAGCCTTGCCACATGCAGTGTGTTCCGCGACCAACTTGATGCTCCGAGACAAAGCTGTGATGTGTGTGATGTCTTAAGACACAATGGGCTAGAATCAAGGCCCATGGGCTTAGGGTTACACTTCTATAAATATGAGGTGCCTCTCATGAGCTAAGAGTTGGCTAGTTGGAGAGATTGAAATCTTTGTAGAGCTCTTGAAGGCAAGCTTAGGAGTTCTTCCTTAGGTAGAGTAGTTTAGGTTTATTTTCATGTATTATTTAATTTTTGCTCTTAGTTTAGCTTAGTTTAGTATTTTTACTGTTCACAGTTGCTTAGATAGCCATTTTTATACCATGTTTTGGTTTCTAAACTCTTGTTTTAGGGTTTGTAATACCCAAATCATGGGTATTAACAATACCTCTTCAATAATATGGGAAAACATTCATCATTTGTGTCCCAAATCATGAAATGGGTCTCACACCCCATGGATTTATGCTTTCTTTTTCGTTTTGGGGTCTCTTGACCCCCATTATGCCTATTTATGTTTACTGTTAGCATTTTATGGATAATGTTGTGTGGATGTGTGACCAAACCCTAGATTAGGACTCCTGCTTTATTTTAATATTCTGCCCATCCTTGTTATTTTTGTTTAGGCATGTTCTTCTTTATTTTGAATGTTTCTTGCTTATTTTTAGCTTAGACTAGCTTTTTGATCTGAAATAGGGTGAGATCACGCTGTTTGCATGCCACTGTTCATTTCTGCTTTTTCTGACTTTTGTCCTGAACCACCTTGGGCGCCAACCGCCTTCTGGCGCGGAACCACGTTCCGCGACAAAATGGCTGTTCCGCGACCAAGGTGTTTCAAGACACTTGTCTCCATAATTTAAAACCCTTTGTCGTGGAACACCTTGTCGCGGAACCACGTTCCGCGACAAAACTGTCCATGCATAGCGACAAAGGAGCCAAACTCTTGCATTTTGTCTTCATGGCTTTTTGTCGCGGAATCATCTTGTCGCGGAGCCACGTTCCGCGACAAAATCCCATTCTGAGACAGAAAAATTATGCCATGTTCCTTGATCTTTGAACACTTTGTCGCGGAACACCTTGTCGCGGAACCACGTTCCGCGACAAAATTTCCATGCATAGCGACAAAGGTTCAAATGCTTTAGGAATTTTCTGAAAACGCTTTGTCGCGATGTCACTCTTGTCGCGGAACCACGTTCCGCGACAAAATCTTGCATAGCGACAAAGAGGCGTTATGCTGCCAAAAATTCTAAAAACTTGTCGGGATGTCCATGTCGCGGACCTCGGTCCGCGACAAAATTTATGATATCGCGACAAGGGTTCCTCTCCCTCTATTTAATCTCAAACAACCTTCATTCTCTTCCTATTTTATATTGCAACACTCACATCATAACCCCACGGGTTAGGATGTAACATTCTGGGAGTCAGTTGGCATCAGTCAATGCCAACTGATGATCATTATAGAAGGGAAGCATGTAGGTTTTTATCCGAATTCACAGACAGTGGAGGCCCAACTGGTGTTGACACCACCATTATAGGGTCTAAGCTGTCTAAATTCGCTCCATCCGAGTAATTGGGAAATTGGACAGTAGATGTTTACAGTCCACCTGATTATTCTGCCATTACTTTGGTCCCTTGACTACTTCATGTCTGTGTTTCACCTTCTGTCTAGACCCGCATTTATATTTTGGGTCAATTAATTTTACACTTCCATATATCTTTATGCATGATAATATTATATACTATTGTGGTCTGTAATTATTTAGGGATCCTTCCCTTGGACAATAGAAGTCTAGATCTTAAACAGATATTGCTTTATAAATTTCCAACAAAAACCTCTTTATAAAATCCGGATCTGAGTAAGGGATAAATTCTTCAGTTATGACTAATTCATATCCTGTCAAGGGTTGTATTTTGGGAAATTAGAAGCAGATTCAGCGATTAGGTCTCGCCTAGACTGAAAGGGTCTGTGTTTTAACTGAGAGTCTAGTACCTGACAGGGAATGATTTTCAAATCCATTATTTTCCAAAATTGCTGGTTGATGGAAATGTAAGATTAAGTGCTACACCGAGATGGGGTCCACTTGGATTCAAATACAGTGTAGTAAATAATCTTAGAGGAACATCATCCAGGCCTTGGTTATTTTCCAAGATAGGGTTGAGTTTTCTTTCAACTGCTATCCTCTTCTGCCAAAGCCTACTTTCGAGTCCTGAGTGAGTGCATCCGGAACGAACTAATTTATTAGTTCGTTTCATTAGTTTGTATCTCATAATCACCCGGAAGGAAGTGAACACACTAGTGGTTCACTGAGAGCCGGGAATTCTTGATCCATACTCCTTCATCCTGATGGGGAGCTGTCTTTTACTACCAGGGTCAGATTTTCAAAACCTCCGAGTGATAGGTTTTAAATGCTTTCTTTACCGCTTTCTTTTAACCGCTTTCATTAGAGGTCACTCGGTTGTATTGAGAGTTGTGTAACTGCTACTAGGATTGACAGTTAAGGGATAGTTTAGGGCTTAATTCAAATCTTTGGGTGTGACATGGGAGAATGATAGTGGTACTTGACATTTCCATAAATGATGTGTCGGGTGTTGCTTTTCCACCACAGATGAAGTAACACACCCAGGCCAGGGCAGTTACAAATCTGTGGTATCTTAGAATTTGCGGTCTTAAGAACATGTAAACTCATATTGCAAGTACCTGTCTGTTAAAGGGAAAGCATTATTGAGAGCATGAGAATCAGCTATCTGATAGAATTATCCCAAACAAAGATCTGCGTATAAAAATGGAAGTTTAATATTGTTGTATCTCACTCTTGTCCAATTTTCATTCTTTTCTTCCTGTCCTTTCTGTCTACATTGTGATTCAGCTTCACGGTTGGCACAATGCACCTTTTCCCTGCTTTCATAGATAATGTTTACTGCATTCTTAGAATAATTTTTATCCGCTTTCTAGAATAGATTTATTTGCTTTGTAGATTAATTTAACTGCTTTCAAGATCTAGTTTAAATTCATGTCAGTAGATATTAATCATCTTTCAAACCTATTGAGCAATACGAATGGAAAATCTAGTAAAACGACGTGGGACCTGCTTCTATCGCACATCCTCCAGTGAACGATCCGGTCTTACTATAAATTACTGCAATTTTTGACACCGTGCGCTTTCGGGGCACAGTTTCTTAAACACGAGCAATAAAAACATGACTACTTATAAATATATCCCTAATCACAACCCCACCATCATAAATTGATTTCATTAAATAAAATCTAAACCAGGATCATGATTTTTCGGAAAATACTCATGTAGTGGGAATCAGTCAAAAGTTTCATGGCAGGAAATCTTATGACAAGGATTGATGAGAAGTATCATGGCATATTTGCCGGGGATCCTCAGTGTGACAGGCTGAAGGTCAATTTATCCCGGCTGTGCCATGAGATTTGTCAACATTTCATGACAGAGAGGACCACAGCGCCATTCGAAACCAAAGCACCATACTTGAGTAATAAAAAGACTATTAAGCTTAAATTATATATCCCTAAACCCCTTCCCGTAAATCATAACTCTTTTCATGTAATAAATCTAACCTGGTATATTTTAGAAAATGCTCGTGGGACGGAAATTGTCAAAAGTTTCACTAAGCAACCACGAAACCCTGACGGTCAAAAAGGCAACAACCAAGGGCACCGATTCCCTCAGAATAAAGACCAAAACCCAAAACCTCTTGAGAATACTGAAAAGGCAGTTATGGGACATAACTGGAGTCCTAAGGGGGAGAGGATGTGATACCTCATAATAATTTCTCTTTGGAGTTCGACTCGATAAGATGTATCCTAAATCATAAATAAACAAATTCAAATTGTTTTGAACTACGTTATGGCTTGATCCCTTCACAGGGTACGTAGGCAGCTTAGAAGTTTTAATTCTAAGTTCAGTCACAAAATAATAAAACAAACAAAAAGTCCTTAGCACGAGAAAAACCGAAACACAACTTCGAGGACGAAGTTGATTCTTAAGGAGGGTAGACTGTAATACCCGAGAATTTTGCAACATAAAATAAATAAATAAATAAAATAAAACAATAACAATAAATAAATATATTAAATAAATAAACATAATACATAGATAAGGAAATGAGAAATGGAATTTAATTTAAGAAGGAATTAAATTTTCGATACCCGTAAAGCCAAAGATAATTTAATCAAATAAATTGTAGACGGGAACCCGATACTAACGGACTCGAATTATCGAGTCCAAATGTAAATTCAGACCCGAGTGAGATTTAGATAGGGAATTGGAACCCAAAACTGACCTGGAAATAGGAGCCCGAGAACATAAAGGGATAGAAGTCCGAAAGGGAGGAGAAAAGGCCCGACGGATCGCACGACCCGGCCCAGACCGCAGCCTGGACCAAGGCTGCGCGGTCTCCGCGCGCTCCCAAGGGGAAAGACCGCGCCAACCCCGCGCCATTAGCGGCAGTTGCGACGTTCCGCGATTCACTCGCCCGAATCCGGATTTTTCGACTTCGGTTGCTCACCTTGCGGCTCAAGAAATCCTAGGGCCGACTTTGGACGTCCCCTAGGTCCCTTGCCTCTATAAATATTCATCCTAAGCAGCCCCAAACAATTTTAAAAACCCTACGAAAAACTCTCTACACATCAAACCTTAATCCCAGAGTCGTCGGAGGCACGAAGGCAAGAAAGGGACTGACTTGGACTAAATTTGGAGACTTCCATCGTCGTGGTAAGATCCGATCTATTCTTTTTCATTCTTGATTTGAAAAAGAATCCTAACTCGATCCTTTTTCTATTCTAAACCCCGATCCGGATCGAGGGCGAAGAACCCGACGGAACCCAGGAGATAAACGGTGAACTGGAAGCCACGCCTTTGAATCGATGAGCCGGAACATCCATAAACCTGTAAGTTAACGCTTACTTCGGTTATGGGCGATTAAAATACATTCGAATACAAAGATCTAAATAAACACCCTAAAAATCTGTCAAGAAAAGAAACCGACGGCGCAACGTTTTGCTTTGAATTTTTCAAACCCTTAAGAGTCTTTAAACGAGAAAACTCAAAACTGAAGAATTGTTCCTAAGACATAGATCTACCTTCTGTAAAGTTTTCATAATTGTTCGTTAAGTTTTGATGCCCGAAATCTGACCCGGACGAACCTGCCATAAAACCAAATCTTGAAATCTTGACAGCTTTAGTTTCCGAACTTCTTGGCGATTTTGACACTAGATTTAGGCGGAACTAGGAGCTGTGTTAAACACAAAATTTGTAGATCTATAAGATTAGAACACCTCCGTAAATTTTTGAAATTTTTCGTTAAGATTTGAACCTCCGATTATGAACCGAACAAATCTGCGTCCTTACCGAATTCATAAAAGCTGACAGCAATTAGTTTCGAGCGTGATCCAAAGATTAACCACTGATCCGACGAGAATTAGGCTTCGCGTTCTAAATGAAAGTTGTAGATAATTGTCGTAAGTATCTCCCTGTAAAAGTTCATCAAATTTAGAGTTAGTTTGCTATGGTAGATCTCGAAATTATGAACCTGCTGTTGTGAAGATTCGGCCAGATTAATAACCTGATGGAAATCTACGTTTTTTTACTTGTTTCCGTAACTCGGATCGAAAAACTTAAAACATGAAATTGTCCGTCTTTGTGTTTTCGAGTCACGGTTAAAATTTCAGAATTTTCGGACTTAAAACTGATTTTTAGTTAATTTTGGAGTAAACAGTGGTTTTGACGAAGTTAAATCTTGAAAATCTTGTTGAACGGTGAAATTAGTCTTTAAGGTTTGAATGATTGGGAATTCCTTTGAAATAAAATACACATGAAATATAATGCTTGACCGAAAGGCAATTGAGATATAATGCTTGCCGAAAGGCAATTGAGATATAATGCTTGCCGAAAGGCAATTGAGATATAATGCTTGCCGAAAGGCAATTGAGATATAATGTTTGCCGAAAGGCAATTGAGATATAATGCTTGCCGAAAGGCAATTGATATATAAAGCTTGCCGAAAGGCAATTGATAAATAAAGCTTGCCGAATGGCAATTGAGATATAAATATGAGACATGAGACATGAAACTAGAAGACTCGGAAATTGTTCCTTTTAGATAATGCTTTTAAATTATGTCCTACAATTATATTACTTTGCAAGCTATATTTACGATCTTACGAAATCTCTGTCTTTTAAATTATGCGGTTAAATTGTTATTAGATGAATACATTAAATCATGTCTTGTATGCACATGTTTTCCTTAAATATTAAATAATGGCTTTGAAACCCCACGATCATGTATATGTTAACTTACTCAGCACGTTTTGCTGACCCAAACTATTTTTTTTTCCTTTCCTTTCAGAGTATAAGGATTATGCATCATCATATACATACATGGGAACATTTGGGGAAACTTTACTTTAAATTTCGGCATTTAGTTATGACTTGCATGAACGGGCCCGTTTAACCCGTGTTTTGGCCATGTTGGCCTTATTTTTAAATTCTGCTGCATTATACATATGTAAATATTATTTTCCGCTGCAACTTTGATATTATTATTTTTAATTTATATTACAATGGGCTGTTTGAGAATGCTTTAAATTTTGAAAAACCATAGCATTGCATCTCTTTAGTAAGCTCGGAGAAGCCGTGTCTTGCTGGGGAGGTGTGGCAGTGACATCCCGGCCTGGGTTATCAAATCTGGGGAATTACCGCTAGGATAACCAGTAAACTAGTCCTGTAAACTCGTTCAAACACCTTTCGTGGACACGTTATTCAGTTTAATAATAATAAGCAGCGGAATAAAAGATAAACTGAAAAGTAAACGAACTCAAAGATTTTTTGACCCAGTTCGGCACAAGCCTACATCTGGGGGATACCAATCCAGGAGATTCCATTACTTGTTCAACTCGATTCACGATCAAACAATAGTGTTTTAATTTGCCCAACTCCGATCTCCAAGCAGTTTGAATTGTCGAACCAAAGCACTCCCTGACTTGGTGAAGATCTCCCCGACCTTGCTCTAATTCCTTGAAGGCTCCCCCTCCAAGTCACCCTTGGTCGAAACCTGTTGGCAAACTCTCCTTCAAGAATATATTCAATTAAGCTCGTGTGTTGACGACTCCTCGAGAGGCTTGATTGAGTTCGTCGACTTCAATCAAGTACACTGTAGCATAATCTCGATCAAATCACCCGAGGAAGTGTTGATCGAATGCCTTCCTTCGATATGATGTAATCTCGAACACGGAAGGAATATGTTTCTCTCTAGACAATTACTTCGATGGCACAAGGGAGAAAGTGAATGATTCAAGTCGTATCAGAACATCCCTTGGCCGGCGTATTTGAAGAGAGAAGACAACCCTCCATTCCAAGGTAAGATCTTATTACCATAATTATTCCTTTCCTTAGAATGGAGTTGCCCGGATTAGGAGATCTTGGTTTCCATACTTCTTGAGCACGATCCGGGCAAGAATCAGCTGACCGTTGGAGTTGATCTTCGTGCAGATTCGTCAGCTCCTTTTCCTTTAAATAGTTTGTCTAACACTGACGGGGTTGGTTCAACAAAGTAGTCCAGGCATCGGTTGTGAACACATTTGCTCAAAACTGGTTCCCAATAATCTCCTCCTTTTTGGCAGAATGTGGGCCTGTATATGAGTTGATCAAACCGATGTCTAGACAATTAACACAAGAACATAACAGGAGAAATTTTTCCCATTCAACCCCAACCACAGTTTACAATGATACCCATTTCAGAACAAACTATTCTAATGCTCCGTACAATAATGCCTATCAATTCAATCTAGGAGCATTTACATCAAAACGGCACATGGCAATGAAAACTAAATGTAGCATCAATAATCAAAGTTATATTATTACAGGCCATAGTGCAATATTCAGAAACAATTCACAAAAGTAGTTCAAATAAAATGACATAGCAAAAAAAAATTTTACCCTTCAGCAGCTTCAGCAGTTGCGCAGACTCCCCCTCCTTGTTATAGTGCTTGCCAGAGGAACCGATCAACGGTTATATCAACTGAACTCCCCCTCCGGCGCACATTTTACCCAAAAAGGGCAAATCACTCAGATTCTTCAGAGGAATCTGCATCATACTCCTCCTCTGGATTGGTATCCATTTCCTTTTCTTCATCAGACCACATATCAGGAAGCTGTTTGAACAGCTTTTCAGCAGCTTGAACTCTCGCGTGCACCTGTGCTTCCAGGATCTTCAGATGGTTGATATGATCAGTGAGTTCATCATGCACCAAGGAGAAGGCATCTTTGGCAGGAATCCTTCCTCCTGGTCCATGCAGGTCTGGTTTCTTCTTGACAAGGGTAGCAGACAACTTGAAGTCAGCTATATCTTCAGGGCGATCATGCTTATCTCCAAGGATATGAAAATGCTTCAGGTATTCTGTGATAAGGGCCGGGAAGGGCAGGGTGGTGTTGTACTTCCTCCTCACATTGCCAGCAAAGACCAACATTTGTTCTAATACAAGGGCTCCATAATTGATATCATAATTTTGATCTATGGCATACAAGAGCATACACATGTTCTTTGACACAACAGAGTGGTTAGTTGTGGGCATAACATTATGTGCACAAAATTTGTAAAGGAGTGAGAACCTTTGAGTGAGGGCACCAGCACTTAGACCTTTCCCATGAATCTTTTGACCCTCCTTCCCTGTGAGTGTCTCAGCAATTTTACTCATGTGGAATACATCATTACGAGAGTAAACAGATTTGAAGGATGGGCGGGGTACCTGGAGAAAGCGATTCAACGCTTTAACTTTCATTTCAAACAGTTCTCCTTGAACATAGCATAGCTCGAACCAGGGGCTCTTTGGATTGAGGACATCTTCGCTCAGGTTTGCATAAAAATGCCTAACTAACTGTCCCTTGTACTGTTTGATCTCAGTGGCCCAGAAGAGTAAGGACCTCTTCTCTAGGTATTGATGACATCCCATCTCCTCGTATCTTTGAGCTGCAAATCTGATCTCTGGGTGAACCTTCATCTTTTCCAGCACAGTTTGGATGTATTCCTTGGACACCTCATAGTAGAACTCAGTGGTGATGGCATGTCGAGCATTGATTAGCTCAGGTTCATGGTCTTTGGATGATGTTTCAATGATCTTCTGCTTCTTGGATGCTGCAGCTTTGGAAGATCCTTCTGGTTCAGGACGAGTCCGCTTTTTCAGTTCAGACTCCTTTGGTGAACTCCTTGCAGCTGGTGGAGGAGTTGGTTCACGAGTCTCATCAAGAGCCTCCTCTTCTTCCATGTTGCCAGGTTCATCATCTTCAGACTCCTCATCCATTTATTCCTCTTCATTCCCTTGGTCAGATTCATCTTGATCACTTTGGGTATCATGTAAACCCAAATCCTCGGATTTGTCTTCAGTAGGATTCTCCCCCTCAGTTGGTTCAGGGGCATCGTCATGAAGGTGTTCGGTATCACCTTCGGACTCCTTGTTTTGGTCGTCATCAGAGTTGTACGATTCCTCGGCTTCTTCCACTTGTTCCGCTTCTGTGGGAACTTGTTCTTTGGCAGGGACAGTGGGTTCAGTTTCTCTTCTCAGTTCATGCTTCCTCTTTTGACTAGCAGTCCAGGCAATCTCCTCAGTAATCTCATTAGCAGCATCATTCTTCTCATCATCACTGATGTCGATCATAGATTCATCTCCAGAGCTTCCATTGTCTAACTCTTGCACATACTCTGAATCCAGTTCCTCTTCATCGGATTGTTCAGTAACTGGTTCCAACACCTTTGTTGGACTGGTTTGAGTGTCAGCAGTGGTGAGCGTCAGTGGTTCCTTGGGATTTTCCTCGATCGTGATGACGGGAACAGGTTCGGACATAGCACTTGGTTGCACAACAGCCTTCTTCGCTGGAGTTTTCTTCTTGGGCGTTGCAGTGGACACCTTTTGTGCATCTTTGGGGTCAGCAACTTTAGAGGGCAAGGTTGCTTACGTCTCTTTGTCAGAACCCATTGTGGGGAGGTCGGCCAGAATAGCTTCTATAGGCTTTAATGCCTTGGCAATGTCTGCTTCAACACGTTCATTGATGGAGAAGTTCTTCCTTGCAACGGCTTTCTCTCTAGTTTTGGTGGCGGAGATGCCTTTTTATTTTGCCTTTTTGGATCCCACTTCCTTTTGCTTCATGGTGTTGGCTCCAGCTACTTCAGCCCGAATGTCGAGAGGATCCTGAACAGCAACAGTGGTGACACCTTTTGCTCCGGCAGTAGATGGAGATGAGGAAGGGAATGGAACTGGTACTAGTGAAGGTGTTTCAGAGATCATTTGTTCAACAATCACCTATTGAACTGCTTTGGCTTGCCCCTTTGCGTTGGACTCCTCCGGAGATATTACTTTCTTTCTTCCTGTTGCAGAAGTGGGGGTGGGATCTTGAGAGCTTTGGCTTCCACGAGTTTTCACTATGGTTGCGCTGAAATGAGAAGAAAGAAGAGTAAGAGTGCACAAGAGACTTGACGAAATTGTGAGAGAGTGTTTGAGAGGATTGAAAGGAAGGAAGAGATGTGGAAGATAATATTGCACAAGAAGGATCAGTTATGGAGGAAACTTCCCTTAATTTCAATTTTGGAAAGAGAATCACGGTTTCCAGAGATTTCCATGATCACGTTTTTGAATGGTTGTGTGCGAATAACCATTCGCGCCTCTTCCCTTGTCACGTCCGAGTGTCACATCATAAATTTGAATTTTGAACTTGTGTGGACTGTTTTCCTAATTTAATGATCTGCAAAAAATTTCTTAACAAAAATATTAAGTATAATAAGATAATCAAAATAATGGAATAAATATAGATATATTTATAATAAGGAAAGTGCATAAAAGAAATTTTATTCCATATGATGAGAGATTTTAAGTGATCGTGCATAAGCCAAGATCCCTTTTCAATTTTTCGAATCTTTCTCCATCTAATGCCTTAGTGAAGATATCAGCATGTTGCTCAGTAGTTCCGATATGTTGGATGGGCACAATTCATTCTTCAACAAGTTCTCTAATTAAGTGATGTCGAAGCTCAATATGCTTGGTTCTCCCATGTTGAACTGGATTTTTCGATATGTTGATTGCATCATGTTGTCACATAGTATAGTGAGGATTACTTGATCAATTCCATAGTCTAGCATCATTTGCTTCATCGATAGCAATTGTGCACAACAACTTCCAGTTGCGATGTATTCTGCTTCGGCAGTTGAGAGTGAAATGGAGCTTTGTTTCTTGCTGCACCAACTGACTAGGTTGGTGCCAATGTAGAAGCATCCTCCGGTTGTGCTTTTTCTATCATCCGCGTCTCCTGCCCAATCTGCATCATTATAACCAAGTAATGAAATATTAGATTCTTTAGAATACCATATACCAAGGTCACTTGTCCCTGAAACATATTTGATCACTCTTTTGGTTGCTTTCAAGTGGGACTCCTTGGGATCGGCTTGGTAGCGAGCACAAACACCAACAGCATAGCTTATGTCTGGTCTGCTTGCTGCCAGGTATAGTAGACTCCCTATGATGCTTCATTAGAGTTTCTTATCCACACTTTGACCACTGGGATCTTTGCTTAATTTGTCATTAGTCCCGATAGAAGTTCGGACAGGTTTGCTGGACTCCATGCCGAACTTTTTGACGATGTTCCGAGCATACTTGGTTTGGCTGAGAAATATGCCATTTTTCTTTTGTGCTACCTGCAAACCAAGGAAGTAAGTTAGTTCCCCAACCATGCTCATTTCAAACTCCTTACCCATTATTTCGATGAAGTTGTCCTTGAGTACATGATGTGTAGATCCGAAGACTATGTCATCTACATAGACTTGAGCGATCAGAATTCCTTTGCTTTCTCTTTTGATGAATAGAGTCTTGTCAAGACTTCCTCTTTCAAATCCATGTTCAAGCAAGTACTTAGAGAGTCTCTCGTACCAAGCCCTAGGAGCTTGTTTTAAGCCGTAGAGTGCTTTGTTGAGCTTGTAGACATGTTGTGGATGATGAGGATCCTCGTAGCCTTTGTGCTGCTCTACGTATACTTCCTCATTGAGCCATCCATTTAAGAATGCACTCTTGACATTCATTTGATAAAGCTTGAACCCTAAGGAGCATGCAATGGACAACAAAAGCCGAACTGCTTCCAGTCTGGCTACGGGAGCAAATGTTTCACTGAAGTCCACTCCTTCAACCTGAGTATATCCTTGAGCAACTAGACGCGCCTTGTTTCTAGTGATGTTTCCTTTCTCATCACTTTTGTTGTGAAAGATACACTTGGTGCCAATTATGTTTTTGTCTTTAGGTCTTTCAACAAGAATCCATACTTCATTTCTTTTGAACTGAAGTAGTTCATCCTGCATGGCATTAATCCAATGTTCATCCTGGAGAGCTTATTCCACTTTGGATCGTTCGATCTTGGATGTGTAGCAGTGCAAACCAGCTAGTTCTTTGAAGTCGATCTTCTTTTCCCGGGTTTTCCTCTTTTCATTGACATCACCCATTATATCTTCAGGATCATGATGTTTGTGAATGCATCCATTGAGATCTTTCTGAGGCTCAAAGTCATGAGACAAGGAGTCCAGGCAGGGTGTTTGGACTGCTTCGGTGGACTCTTCTCCATTGGTGATCCGTTCTGCATTGTTCTCTCCTGAATTTTGACTACTAGGTGATGTTGATGGAACTTCATCTTCATTAAGTTGAGACAAATCTTTGCATGAAACATCTTCTATGGCAACATTTGGGATTCAAGAACTTTCCTGGTCTTGGGTATATATATTCTTTATGCTCTGCTTGTGTTAGAATATCCCACAAATATTCCTTCATAGCTCTTTTCTTGAAATTTTCCCACATGTTCCCTGTCATTCAAGACAAAACATTTGCTGCCAAAAATGTGAAAATAAGTAATTGATGTCTTTTTACCGTTCCATATCTCATATGGAGTCATGAGGAAGTTAGGCCTCAAGTAGACACGATTTATGGTGTAGCATGCAGTGTTGATTGCTTCAGCCCACAAGTACTCAGCAACATTTTTTGAGTTAAGCATCACTCTTGACATTTCTTGCAGGGTGCGATTTCTTCTTTCCACCACTCCATTTTGTTGAGGGGTCTTTGAAGCCGAGTATTCATGCTTGATTCCATGAGTTGTGCAGTATTCTTCAAAGGACTGGTTTTCAAATTCTCGTCCATGATCGCTTCGGATCCGCTTTACCTTGGTGTCTTTTTCGGTCATGAGACGATTGCATAACTTTTCAAAGGCTTTGAAAGCATCACCTTTTTCCCTGAGAAAGTTTACCCAAGTATATCTAGAATAATCATCAATGCACACAAAGATATATTTTTTTACCTCCCAAGCTTTCAACCTCAGTTGGACCAATAAGATCCATGTGTAGTAGGTCAAGACATTTTGTTGATCCGAGGTGTTCAGACAGCTTGTGTGAACTCCCGTGCTTCTTGTTCTTGGCACATTCATCACAGAACACTATGTTGGCGTTTCTGAAGTGAGGAAGGCCCTTGACTGCTTCTGTTCTGCTAAGTCTGATCAAGTCTTTGAAATTTAAATGCCCAAGCTTTTCATGCCATAGCATGATGTGATTTTCACCTGCGACTGAACCAAAATTGCAAGTTTGAACAAGTTGATAACAATTATTTTTAGAGCGCAAACCTCTCATGATGCATTCTTGATTTTGGTTGAGCACTTGGCAATCTTTCTTGGTGACTTGAACCACTAGATCCTCATCACAGTTGACTGATGCTGATTAAGTTTGCTTGAAGTCCATCAACAAAGAACACTGGAGATAATTCCCGTGAGCCACTGTTCTCAATGATTCCTTGTCCTACGAGAGCACCCTTTTTGCCATCTCCAAATACAACAAATCCACCATCGATTTCTTTGTAGTGTTTGAGCAAGTTCCTTTCTCCAGTCATGTGCTTTGAGCATCCACTATCAAAGTACCATACTGTGTCCTTAGTTTTCTTTTTGTGAGATTGGAAGGCAACGTGACATCTATTTTGAACTTTAGGAACCCATTCACATTTGATGGAGATTAGCTTCATCTTGATCTTATCATTTGGCCAGACAATAGGTCTCCCTTCTTGTAAGTCTTTAACTATGATACCACAATTCTTAGTTTTGTGGCCTTTAAGTTTACAGTAATCACATCTGAGAGGAATGGAAGGAGGTGGTCTTCTCGTCCATTTGTTCATTCTCGTTTGATGATGAGGCTTCTTGGCAGTCCGGTGATCACTTAGCATTCCTCCGGATACAAATTTGCTCTTATTTGCTCCTTTTGAGGTAGAGGCTTGATATCCTGAGCCTTGTTTGTTGCCGCTCATTCTCCCCATGGCAATGACATCATCCAGCTTGGCTTTCCCTTTGTTTAATGCCAAAAGGGTCCCTTCGGCCTTGGCAAGCTTTTCTTGAACTTCAGTTAGTTCGGTGTGTAGTGCATCTTTTTGGCCATGCATACTAGAATACCAAAGTCTGTATTCATTCTTCTCAATTTCCAGGTCATCATTGTCTTTTTGAAGTTCTGCATTTTTCACAAGTAGTTCATCGACCTGTTCAGACAGTGCCTTTAGCTTCTCTTCAAGTTCTTGATTTCTGTTTTCAAGCTTCCTGGTATGCTCATTCAAGTTTCCATTTTTGACTTGAAGTTCTACTGACTCAACTATGGATATTTCTAATTTTTCGAACATTTCTTCATAGAGAGTGTTGAGTTTGCTGATACTCTCTTCCTGTTCCCTGACAAAAGAATGTACTATATTAGATGAAACCATATTGACTGAGTTAGTAGGGATACCTGATTCATGTTCGTCATCACTGTCTGAGTCCCATGTTCCGACGAATGCTACTCCATAGTCTGGACCATTTTCACTGGACTCCTTATCATCCTCGGAGTCACTGAATGTCACTTGATATGATTTGTTTGATTCCTTTGGTCGAAGATTTGCACAATCCTTTTTGATATGGCCTCTTCCACCACACTCAAAACAGATGATCTCTTTGTCATCGTCAGATTTAGGTTGTTTAGATCTATTTCTGTCAAATGGCTTAGTGGTTTTTGAGGTGGGTTTAGAGCTTGATGTCCCAGCATCCTTCTTTATGGACGAGTTGAATTTGGATCTTCAGTTTTTTAGGATTTGATTCAACCTTTTGAACAACATGGCCAGTTCTTCTTCATCACTATAGTCACCGAGATCGTCCATGGAAGAGTCATCCATCTCCTTGGTCACGGATTTGAATGCCACCGGTTTGCTTTTACTCCTAGGGCAGTGATCCATTTCCCACGATTGTAGGATTCCCATCAATTCATCAACCTGCAATTTATCAAAGTCTTTGTATAGTTCAAGGGCAGCCATCTTTGCGTTGAACCTTTCTGGAAGCGTCCCAACGATTTTACCTACAATATCCTGTTGAGAATACTCTTTGCCAAGCTGAAGAGTTTGGTTGGTTAGATCACGAATGGAACCAATATATTGGCCGACAGATTCATTATCATCCATAGTAATTCTATGAAATTGAGCATCAAGTGTAATGATTCTCGATTTCTTTACCGGTGCCATACCCTCGTAGGTATTGGCTAAAGTAGTCCAGACATCATATGCAATCTTGCATCCAGCAATAAGTCTGTATTGATCCTTAGTAAGAGCATTGTGAATAACATTCAATGCTTTGGAATTCTTTGATGCAGCAAGCCTCTCAGTTGCAGTCAATTCACTCCTTGGTTTTAGGGTTTTCACTGGAGGGTGATATGAGTCTCTACTGCATCCCATGCTCCTTCATCTAGTGCGATGAGAAATGCCTCCATTTGATCTTTCCAATAGGCATAGTTCGATCCATCGAGCAATGGGGGTCTGGTTACCGAACCACCTTGGCTATCTATACTTTTGACTGGATCTTCACTGAAGAGCGTGTGGCTCTGATACCAATTGTTAGGTCCGTTTGCTAGGATAACCAGTAAACTAGTCCTGTAAACTCGTTCAAACACGTTTCGTGGACACATTATTCAGTTTCATAATAATAAGCAATGGAATAAAAGATAAACTGAAAAGTAAACGAACTCAAAGATTTGTTGACCCAGTTCGGCACAAGCCTACATCTGGGGGATACCAATCCAGGAGATTCCACTACGTGTTCAACTCGATTCACGATCAAACAATAGTGTTTTAATTTGCCCAACTCCAATCTCCAAGCAGTTTGAATTGTCGAACCAAAGCACTCCCTGCCTTGGTGAAGATCTCCCCGACCTTGCTCCAATTCCTTGACGGCTCCCCCTCCAAGTCACCCTTGGTCGAAACCTGTTGGCAAACTCTCCTTCAAGAATATATTCAATTAAGCTCGTGTGTTGACGACTCCTCGAGAGGCTTGATTGAGTTCGTCGACTTCAATCAAGTACACTGTAGCACAATCTCGATCAAATCACCCGAGGAAGTGTTGATCGAATGCCTTCCTTCGATATGATGTAATCTCAAACACGGAAGGATTATGTTTCTCTCTACACAATTACTTCGATGGCACAAGGGAGAAAGTGAATGATTCAAGTCGTATCAGAACATCCCTTGGCCGGCGTATTTGAAGAGAGAAGACAACCCTCCATTCCAAGGTAAGATCTTATTACCATAATTATTCCTTTCTTTAGAATGGAGTTCCCAGATTAGGAGATCTTGGTTTCCATACTTCTTGATCACGATTCGGGCAAGAATCAGCTGACCGTTGGAGTTGATCTTCGTGCAGATTCGTCAGCTCCTCTTCCTTTAAATAGTTTGTCTAACACTGACGGGGTTGGTTCAACAAAGTAGTCCAGACATCGGTTGTGAACACATTTGCTCAAAACTGGTTCCCAACAGGTTGTGAACACTTTTTCAGTTGCCTTTTTCCATAAATATAAATTTTTTTATTTATGGCCCAATTTTAAGTTCTGGTCACGGGTCAAAAAAGTGTATAAGACGACATGCAATTTGTCAATTTCTCCAATAAAAATATCCCGCCTATTGATTTACCGACCCAATAATTTGTTCCCTCTCTGATACATGCACAGGTGGTCAATATATAAAATAAATTATTCTAGAAAAGAGACTAAATTGTTAGGAATAAATACCCAAATAATTTTATAAGTTTCAATATTAGTTTATGTGATTCATAAAGAATTTGATTTAGCCGAAATAATCCTAAATGCATTTAATTTTCAATTTAAGGTCTCTAAACTTTTAAATTGTCCACTTTTACCCTAAAAAAGTTTATATTTTTTGCAATGTAGTCCTCACTTTTAGAAATCTAAATGACTAAATTGCGAAAAATAGAAATTTTTTGGAATAAAAATGAACAATTGAAAAGTTTAGATCAAAAATTGAAAATACATTTAAGACTATTTCAACTCAAATATAAAAGTTATATGACCATTTTGGTTAATAAAATACTGCATACAATTGCATATGCAGACCTCATGTATGTGATAAAAGAGATGTTTCGTGTGATAGAAGAATGTTCTGTGCGCGTGATTGACAGAGATGTGTTATGTAATGAAAGAACATGTAATGAGACAGATGCTATATGTGATGGCAAAGATGCCATATGCAATATTAGCATGTACAAACTATTTAAGATGTTCTGTGCGTGTGATTGACAGAGATGTAATGAATGTTCTGTGTGTGTGATTGACAGAGATGTGTTATGTAATGAAAGAACATGTAATGAGACAGATGCTATATGTGATGGCAAAGATGTCATATGCAATATTAGCACGTACAAACTATTTAAGATGTTATATCGTAACCGAATTGCATTTTCTCGTGTTTATGGAAAAAAAACAATTGTAGAATTTTTCTTTTGGATAGACCTTTACTATTCTAGTAATTTCTTTTTTAGGTGAAAGGACGCGGCTGGCACGTCGGCAAAGGGGAAAAACTAAAAAATATACAGAAATAAGGTGGTGAGGAGAAACTATTCTAGTAATTTGTCCCGCTTCTATATAAAAATATACGGTTACCCTTTAATATAAAAATATTTAGTAACAACATAAGTAATTACAAAAATAACTTAAAAATTACAATAATATATTAAGAGTTTACTAACATGTCCATATATATGTGGAATACGAATAAGATTATAAAAGGAATTGGAGTAACAGTACTAAATGAGCATCATGGATATACCATTTATATCCGAAAGTATGGGTCGTGGTATAACTACAATAAAAAGAAAAATTAATTAATACTGCTTTTGGGTTGTGGTAATTTTATCCACCTGATTGAGGATATCCGCACTAAATCGCTGGATTTTAACAAAGAGATTTTTGGTAATATTCGAGAGAGGAAGCGTAAACTCAAGAATAGGCTGGCCGGGATTGAAAAACGTCTTGTGCAAGTTGACTCGCTTGGCTTTGGAGACTTTATGATGAAGTTAAAAGAGAGCTTGCGGATCTTCTTGCCCAAGAGGAGTTGTGGTGGTACCAAAAATCTAGAGATTCATGGGTGAAAGTTGGGGATCGGAACACGCGCTATTTTCATGCGAAGACCAAAATTCATAGGAAGCGCAATAAAATCTATTGCCTGCAAATGGAGGATGGGCGTTGGGAGGATAATCAGGATACTTTGCAATCACATGCCATTGAGTACTTTACCTCCATGACTGTTGCGCCCCAGATTGAGCTGCATGGGGAGGATTTACCGAATCTACAAGCTATCTCGCAGACACACAAGCATAAGTTGGCTCTCCGGTGACTGAGGCAGAGGTCGACATTGTCATGCACTCTATGAAATCACTCGCGACTCCTGGGCCGGATGGTTTCCCTGCGGGATTTGTCAAAAAATATTGGGACACTCTAAAGGGACCAATGGTGAAATTTGTATTGGATGCTGCTGTCCTCCGTAAGCTACCAACTGACATCGCTCATGCTTTCTTGTGTCTGTTGCCTAAAGTGGATGTGCCTTGGTCCTTGAAGCAGTTCTGGCCCCTTACTCTTTGTAATGTAGCATTTAAAGTAATTACTAAGATTTTGGTTCGACGTCTCCGCCCAATTTTGTGTGAAGTTATTGGTCCTTATCAGTCTGCGTTCTTGCCGGGAAGGGGCACTGCGGACAATGCTATACTTTTGCAAGAAATTGTCTCTACCTTGGAAAGTTCCTGCTCATCTGCCAATGCTGCCATCATTAAAATTGACCTCACCAAGGCGTTCGACATGGTTAATTGGAGCTTCCTGGAACATTGCTTGATTGAACTTGATATTCCAACAGCCTGCCGATAGCTCATTATGGAGTGCGTGTCCTCCGCGAGCTTTTCTATCTTGTGGAATGGATCGCCTATTGGTAATATTAAGGCTCAGAGGGGATTAAGGCAAGGGGATCCGCTCTCGCCCTATCTTTTTGTTATCGTGATGGAGAAATTATCTCGCACCATTCTTGAATCGGTGAACGCAGGTAGCTGGAAACCAATTAAACTAAGCCAAGACAGGGTTGGAATCTCCCACCTCATGTTCGCGGACGACCTTATTTTTTGCACTGAATTGGAAGAGGGGAGTATTCGATGCATGACTATTATATTGGAAAGATTTGGTTCGAGGTCTGGGCTTCATATGAATGCTGAAAAATCTAGCGCATTTTGTTCACCTCATACTGCGGCTGCTCAGCGAAATCTGTTGGCGCTACTCATGGGTGTAAATGTTGTTGACAATCTGGGCATCTACCTTGGTTTCCCTGTTATTCATGGCCGGCTTCGTAATGCCCATTTTGATGGATTGGTTCAAAAGGTGGAGGCGAGGCTGTCAAGTTGGGCGTCCTTCTTGCTCAATAAAGCAGGGTGCATTTCTCTTGCTCGTGCTATGCTCAACGCGTTACCCATCTACATTATGCAAGTACACATGCTTCCTATAAGTGTATGTAATGCTATTGATAAAATTGTGCGTAGGTGGATATGGAAGGGCTCGGAAGGGAGGGGTTTGCACCTTGTTAATTGGGAGAGGGTGACGCTTCCTCGTACGAAGGGCGGTCTAGGCATTAAACAATGTCGGACGATGAATCTGGCACTCTTAGGGAAACATTTATGGTCTTTTCTCACAAGTGCCGACAAGCTATGGGTGATGGTTTTTCGCAGCAAGTATGGAGTGGCGGCAGACCTTATGCCTCGAGATCACTACAGAGGTACTAAGGTTTGGCGTAAGCTCATTAAGGTGGCTGGAATATTCAAGTATGCATATGGTGTTAGAATCGGGAACGGAAATAGCTCGTTGTGGTTCTCACCTTGGTGGCAAGGGAACTGTTTGGCCGATTATGTCCCGTTCGTGGCTACTCAGGATGTTCATCTCAGAATCCAGGATGTTCTTTCTAATGGTAAGTGGTGCTTGGATGGTCTATACTCTTGGCTCCCTCAAGATCTCAAACTTACCATTAAAATGACCACGGCTCCCTTCCTCAATCCGACTACTGGTGACATTTTATGTTGGCGTGGAAATCTTGATGGCATGTACACAGTGAAGTCTGGATATAGTTGGCTCTCATCTGATCTTCCTATGGCGAGTGGTTGGCAATGGATGTGGAAGCAGCATATTCCGGAGAAAATTGGGGTTCTCATATGGTTGGTCGGCCATGGGGCGTTGCCATGCAACATGTTGAGGCATCAACGTCGACTGGCGGCTGCTCCATTATGTTCAATTTGTGGGGATCAAATCGACGACTGGAAACATGCTTTATTTTTATGTTCATGGGCAGAGCATGTCTGACAATGTAACACCCCGGTTTTTAGTCACCCAGGTCGGGATGTCACCGCCACACCTCCCTAGCAAGACACGGTTTCTCCGAGCTTACTAAAGAGATGCAAGGCTATGGTTTTTCAGAATTTAAAACATTCAAACATCCCATTTATATATAATTTAAAAATAATACATCAAAGTTGCAGCGGAAAATAATATTTTCATATATGTATCGCAGCGGAATTTAAATATAAGGCTAACATGGCCTAATCACGGGTTAAACAGGCCCGTTCATGCAAGAGCTAGTCTAATACAAAAATTCGAAATAATATATCATCCCAAGCTTCCCGTGTATGCATATGACGATGCATAATTCTCAACTCTGGAAGAAAAAGAAAAAGAAAATATGGTTTTGGTCAGCACTACGTGCTGAGTAAGTTAACACATACATAACTATGGGGTTTCAAAGCCATTATTTAATATTTAAAGAAAACATGTGCACAACACCACATAATTTAACTTATTTATCTAACAATAATTAAATGGCATAATTTAAAGGATAGAGATTTCATAAGATCATATAATTTGCAAAGCAACATAATTATAGGACATAATTTAAAAGCATAATCCAAAAGGAACAATTTTCGGGTCTCCTAGTTTCATATCTCATGTCTCATGTTTCAAGTTTATGTTTCAATTGCCATTTGGCAAGCTTTATATTTCAATTGCCTTCCGGCAAGCAGTATATTTCAATTGCCTTTCGGCAAGCAATATATTTCAATTGCCTTTCGGCAAGCAGGATATTTCAATTGCCTTTCGGCAAGCAGGATATTTCAATTGCCTTCGGCAAGCATTATATTTCAATGTGTATTTTATTTCAAGGGAATTCCCAATCATTTAAACCTTAAAGGCTAATTTCATGTTTCAACAATATTTCAAGATTTTGTTTCCGGTAAACCACAGTTTACTCTAAAATTCGTCTAAAATCAGATTTAATTCCAAAAATTCCAAAATTTCATATCTGACTCAGAAACATCAAGATCTACAACTTTCTTGTTTTAACTTTTTCAATCCGAGATACCTAAATAGGTCGAAATCACAAAATTTCGCAGAAGAACAAATCTGTCCGAGTTCAAAGTGTCACAGTTTAAAGATTTCAAATTCTACCATATCAATTCCACTCCAAATTTAATGAAATTTGACAGAGACCATCTTAAGACATTTATCTACAACTTTCATGTTCGGCCAAAGATCTAAAACAGCCTAGATCCTATGTCAAAACGTGATCAAGATCATTCCTAAGTTCTGTCCAAGATTTCAAGATCTAGATTCAAACAGTTCGGTTTCGGTGGGTTTCCACATATTAAATCAACTCCAAAAATTCTCAAAATTTTACAGTAGCTAGATCTAAGTCTTAGGAACGTTTTTCGTGTTTTAGGTTTTTCCGTTTGAGTTCGTTTTAAGGTTCGGAAAAATTCAACAATTCTGTTGCGTCTGTAGAAAATAAGAATTGACAGATTTTCGATTTCTTGTTAATCTTTTAGTTTCGAATGTCTTAATTCATCCCAAAACCATGTAAGAGTTAACTTACCGAGTTTATGAATGTCGGGGATGTCTAATTCGGAGGCGTGGCTTCCAGATCACCGTTTCTCCTCTCCGTTCGTCGGGTTCTACGATCTAGATTCAATACGGGGTGTAGAAAGAAAAGAACCGAAGTTAGAATCCGTTTTCGGATTGAAACGTGAAGAGATTTATCGAACCAGAGCTTACCACAACGTTTGGAGATCCTTGGATTTTCGTCCAAAGCTGCTGCCTCCGTTTGGTGCTATCCGTCGACTCCGAATTTAGGGTTTCGAACGTATAGAAGGTTGTAGGGTTTTGTAAACTTGTTTGGGGCTCCCAAGGGGCTTATTTATAGAATTCTCAATCCCTAGGGCGTCCACATCTGACCTAAAGGTCTTGGGTCGAGAGATGTTCAACCGAAAGTCGAAAAATCCGCGTTCGGGCGAGAAAATCTCGCTTGGTTTGTTGCTGCCAGAGTGACGCGGTCGTGGCGCGGTCTAAGGCCAACAACCGCGCGGCCAGTGCGCCACTCACGCCTGGACTCCGGTCCGGGCGGGTCGTGCAATCCGTCGCGCTTTTCCTCCTCTCTTTCGGACTTCAATCCCTCTATGTTCCCAGATTCCGATTTCCGGGGTATCTTCGGGCTCCGATTTCCTATCCTAATTTTATTCGGATCTAAATTTATATTTGGACTCGAGTTATTGAGTGCATGGGTGTCGGGTCCCCGTGTAACCATTTATTCGATTAAATTGTCTTCGGCTTCCCGGGTTCTCGGAATTTTGTTTCCTTTTTAATTTAAATTCCATTTCTCATTTCCTCTACATTTATTTCTTTATTTATTGTATTTATTTTATTTATTATATTTATTTTATGTTGGAAAATTTCCGGGTATTACAGTCTACCCTCCTTAAGAATCAACTTCGTCCTCGAAGTTGTGTTTCGGCTTTTCTCGTGCTAAAGTCTTTTTTGTTGTTTTATTATTTTACGACTGAACTTAGAATTAAAACTTCTAAGCTGCCTACGTACCCTGTGAAGGGATCAAGCCATAACGTAGTTCAAAATTTTATTTGGGATACATATCGTCGAGCCAACTAAAAAAAATAATGCAACTACTTTATTACGGGGTATCACATCCTCTCCCCCTTAGGACTCCAGTTATGTCCCCATAACTGCCTATTCAGTACTCTCGAGAGGTTTCGGGTTTTGGTCTTTATTCTGATGGTACTGGTGCCGTTGGTTGTTGCCACCTTGACCGTCTGGGTTTCGTGGTTGCTTAGGCCGAGTAGTTACATCCTCTCTCTTGTCGATGTTCTCTTTCCGTGTCCGGCAATCACGCAGCTGATGACCATGTCGACCACATCGAAGGCATGCTCCAGGCTGAGGGCATCCTCTCGCATAATGCGGTTTACCACACTTTGGACATGGTGACGCATAGTCCCCATGGTTGAAGACTATCCCCTTTTTCTCCCCATTGTCATTTTGATGTTGTCCCTTCGAGTTTCCATCGAAATGGTCCCTATCCACCTTGTATTCTGCTTGTGGTCCTTGGTTAGCCTCATCTACCGGTTTCCGTTTCAGTCCTTGGACTCGTGCAACCGCTACCGCACGATCATAAACCGTCTGCAGGTTCGTGAATTGTCCTACTGCAAGTATCTCCCGGATACTAAGGTTCAGACCCATCTCAAATTTCTGAGCCTTGTCAGAGTCGGTTGGTACTATCCTCGTAGCAAATCGTACCAATTCCTTAAACCGGGTGTAATACTCCTGCACCGTCCGTCCCTCTTGCTTCAGTGATAAAAACTCTTCGTACATTGCCGCCTTGGTGCTCATGGGGTAGAATCGGTCCCTTAGATCCTCCTTAAGTTTAGTCCACGAATAAGCTTCTTCAGCTTCCTCTAAATTCCTCTGGAGGTCTTGCCACCACTCATCGGCTTTGCCTCCTAAGTAGTAGGTTGCTACTCGTGTCCTTGCCTCATCAGGACATTTGATAGCATCCAAGAGCTTATCAAATGTACGGATCCACCCCTCTAGTTTGGCGGGATCCTCCTGCCCATCATAACGTGGTGGTTGATAGGGATTCACCAACGCTAGATAGTTGGTTTGGGCTATGGGCGGAGTTACTGCTGCAGGTGTCCTATGCACCTCCGCATTTCCTAATGCTACTAGGAATCCCTCTATCGTTTTTAAACGTGCTTCCATATTATTGGGCGCTTGAGGCACTTGCTCTCCTAGGTTCTGAGGACTTTCACTGTTGTTGGGCGTGTTAGAAAGGTTAGCGTCAGTGCCGTTTGGACTCACCTTCCTTGGTTTTCTCCTAGGCGCCATTTTCTGTTATAACGTGTATAGATTAGCTTATCTTGGTTTAGATAGATCGCTCGAACAAGAAATTTACTAAATTGTATATGAGACCAAGTGTTAAACGCGCGCCCATAAGGCCACGTTTAGAGCATCGTGAGTTTCATATTTCGAATTCCGAATTTTCGGATTTGTTGTTTGGAAATCCAAACAAGATTTTTGGAATAAAGAGTGTTTTAATAAAACTTGATTTTCTTATTGTTCCACAAGAGGAAGTTTTCTAGTTCGTACAAGGGTAGGAATGGCTAAGGTCGAGTATTGTTATGATTAGGCGAACGCATAGATGAACGCGATCTAGAACTAAGGCAAGATCAGTCTCTAGTTAGCTTCCTTAATTTGATGTTAAGCGTCTAAGTTATCTAATGCAAGCAAAAGATCTAAGTTAGTATTCGCCAAGATTCTAGGTTAACTTCGCCAAGATTCTAAGTTGAAATTCGCCAAGATTCTAAGTTCTCTACATAAAAGAGATGCAATATGCAAATGCGAATGATGATTTCCCCCCAAAAATAATTTAATGCAATATATATATATTTTTTCCCATGGGTTTTAAAATAAAAATTTTCACCATGGAAATAATACTTTAAAATTTAAAATGATAGTCAAAATATTAATAATAGTTTAAAAATAGTAATGGTTTAAAAATAGTAGTTTTAAAAATAGCCGGGCTCTGATACCACTCTGGTATCAGATATTTTCTTTAAAATAAATAGCTTTAAAATAGTCTGGGCTCTGATACCACCTTGTAACACCCCGGTTTTTGGTCACCCAGGTCGGGATGTCACCGCCACACCTCCCTAGCAAGACACGGTTTCTCCGAGCTTACTAAAGAGATGCAAGGCTATGGTTTTTCAGAATTTAAAGCATTCAAACAGCCCATTTATATATAATTTAAAAATAATACATCAAAGTTGCAGCGGAAAATAATATTTACATATATGTATCGCAGCGTAATTTAAATATAAGGCTAACATGGCCTAATCACGGGTTAAACAGGCCCGTTCATGCAAGAGCTAGTCTAATACAAAAATTCAAAATAATATATCATCCCAAGCTTCCCGTGTATGCATATGACGATGCATAATTCTCAACTCTGGAAGAAAAAGAAAAAGAAAATATAGTTTTGGTCAGCACTACGTGCTGAGTAAGTTAACACATACATAACTATGGGGTTTCAAAGCCATTATTTAATATTTAAAGAAAACATGTGCACAACACCACATAATTTAACTTATTTATCTAACAATAATTAAATGGCATAATTTAAAGGATAGAGATTTCATAAGATCATATAATTTGCAAAGCAACATAATTATAGGACATAATTTAAAAGCATAATCCAAAAGGAACAATTTTCGGGTCTCCTAGTTTCATATCTCATGTCTCATGTTTCAAGTTTATGTTTCAATTGCCATTTGGCAAGCTTTATATTTCAATTGCCTTCCGGCAAGCAGTATATTTCAATTGCCTTTCGGCAAGCAGGATATTTCAATTGCCTTTCGGCAAGCAGGATATTTCAATTGCCTTCGGCAAGCATTATATTTCAATGTGTATTTTATTTCAAGGGAATTCCCAATCATTTAAACCTTAAAGGCTAATTTCATGTTTCAACAATATTTCAAGATTTTGTTTCCGGTAAACCACAGTTTACTCTAAAATTCGTCTAAAATCAGATTTAATTCCAAAAATTCCAAAATTTCATATCTGACTCAGAAACATCAAGATCTACAACTTTCGTGTTTTAACTTTTTCAATCCGAGATACGTAAATAGGTCGAAATCACAAAATTTCGCAGAAGAACAAATCTGTCCGAGTTCAAAGTGTCACAGTTTAAAGATTTCAAATTCTACTATATCAATTCAACTCCAAATTTAATGAAATTTGAAAGAGACCATCTTAAGACATTTATCTACAACTTTCATGTTCGGCCAAAGATCTAAAACAGCCTAGATCCTATGTCAAAAACGTGATCAAGATCATTCCTAAGTTCTGTCCAAGATTTCAAGATCTAGATTCAAACAGTTCGGTTTCGGTGGGTTTCCACATATTAAATCAACTCCAAAAATTATCAAAATTTTACAGTAGCTAGATCTAAGTCTTAGGAACGTTTTTCGTGTTTTAAGTTTTTCCGTTTGAGTTCGTTTTAAGGTTCGGAAAAATTCAACAATTCTGTTGCGTCGGTAGAAAATAAGAATTGACAGATTTTCGATTTCTTGTTAATCTTTTAGTTTCGAATGTCTTAATTCATCCCAAAACCATGTAAGAGTTAACTTACCGAGTTTATGAACGTCGGGGATGTCTAATTCGGAGGCGTGGCTTCCAGATCACCGTTTCTCCTCTCCGTTCGTCGGGTTCTACGATCTAGATTCAATACGGGGTGTAGAAAGAAAAGAACCGAAGTTAGAATCCGTTTTCGGATTGAAACGTGAAGAGATTTATCGAACCAGAGCTCACCACAACGTTTGGAGATCCTTGGATTTTCGTCCAAAGCTGCTGCCTCCGTTTGGTGCTATCCGTCGACTCCGAATTTAGGGTTTCGAATGTATAGAAGGTTGTAGGGTTTTGTAAACTTGTTTGGGGCTCCCAAGGGGCTTATTTATAGAATTCTCAATCCCTAGGGCGTCCACATCTGACCTAAAGGTCTTGGGTCGAGAGATGTTCAACCGAAAGTCGAAAAATCCGCGTTCGGGCGAGAAAATCTCGCTTGGTTTGTTGCTGCCATAGTGGCACGGTCGTGGCGCGGTCTAAGGCCAACAACCGCGCGGCCAGCGCACCACTCACGCCTGGACTCCGGTCCGGGCGGGTCGTGCGATCCGTCGCGCTTTTCCTCCTCTCTTTCGGACTTCTATCCCTCTATGTTCCCAGATTCCGATTTCCGGGGTATCTTCGGGCTCCGATTTCCTATCCTAATTTTATTCGGATCTAAAATTATATTTGGACTCGAGTTATTGAGTGCATGGGTGTCGGGTCCCCGTGTCACCATTTATTCGATTAAATTGTCTTCGGCTTCCCGGGTTCTCGGAATTTTGTTTCCTTTTTAATTTAAATTCCATTTCTCATTTCCTCTACATTTATTTCTTTATTTATTATATTTATTATATTTATTTTATGTTGGAAAATTTCCGGGTATTACAGGCAAAGTGGGGGCTTTCATTTGCGTACTATGCTACTGGGCGTTAATTTGCTTGATGGTAGGCATTGGTTTGAATTCGCATGGCGCACCTGGGGCGCTCGTTTCTTGTCTTTGTTATGGATTATATGGTCTGAGCGCAACAACCGAATTTTCCGGGGTAATAGCCTCCCTCGAGATTCCTTGCTGGCTAGAGCGAGGCGCTTGTGCACTCTCCTGGATCACCGAGAAGCTCAGCAGCGTAGAAGCAATGTCCTCCAAGTTTGATGGATTGAAGATGGGATTAGTGGTCATGTTCTACATACGGATGGTTGCGTTCTGGCCTCGGAACATAAGTCTGGATATGGAGCTGTTATAAGAAACAGTAATGGAGATTGGATTGGTGCTTGTAGCTGCTCCTTAGGCCCGAGATCTATCCTTGTGGTAGAACTCCTTGCTATCCGATTTGGGCTGCTTCTTGCCAGGCAGTTGAATATGGTTATTAATGTTTGCTATATGGATTCTATCGAGGTCATCCGATTGATCTTGGGCCCTGCTCGACTAAGCCATCATTTGTGGCCGATGGTTGCTGAGGTGAAGAGTCTCCTCATGGGGATGGGATCCTGCTCAATTCGACATGTCTATCGTGAAGGGAATCAAGTAGCGGATGCGTTCGCCAAGAGAGCTGCTTCTGCTGAGGATTTCTACACCACCTTGGCGTTTCCTCCGGATGACATCGGTGTGCTTTTGGCTCGAGACTCAGAGGGTGTTGCGTTCACTCGTTTGACTTAGCATTTTATTTTCTGTATTTTTACTTTCCTTTGCTCGCCTTTCCTTTGGGAAATAACTAGAGTTTAGAGCTTAGAGTTTAGAGCTAACTCTAAACTCCAAACGCTGAACTCTAATTATTTAAGTATCTTTTCATCATTAAACATAATTGTTGGTATTAATTAGGAGTATTGATTTCCCATTTGCTACTGTATTATTTCCTTTATCTATTTTTTTGAGGAGCCGAAGCCAGAGAAATGGTGGTGGGAGCCCATGCCACGCAAATTACAAATAGATAAAGGGGAGAGATAGAGGCTGGTGGAGAATCGAATCTCCAACCATAAGGTTGGAAGACATGGACTTTGTCGCTTTGCCAAGTCCTCATCCCATTTCCTTTATCTATTTAATAAAATTAATTTAATTTATTGATTATTAAAATTTGGTACTCGGTGTTCTCCTCGAAAGGTTTTTCACCACGGGCTCTGGCCAGTGGACGTTTTAGGAAGAATCTTTCCTTGAAGCTGTTTGGTTGGAAGGATTTTATATTACCAATAGAAATGTTATTACCATGAATTTAAAATTGCTGAAAATATGATATTACCAGCAATCTTATTTTTTTTTATCATTTTAACATTTATGCGTTTGGTTGACTTGAAAATCTTATATTTCCAATCCAAACTAATTTACAACAATATCTTTACTTTTAAATTAAAAATGTTATACGTGACGTTTTACTAAACAATAAAAATAATTATATTTAAACATAATTTTTTTACTTAAAGGATAGAAAAAAAATATATATACATAATTTGTTATATGATAATTATTGTATATTTTTTAGTTGATTAATTATTAATTTAATTTATCTAAGTTATTAAGTAAAATGAATAAATTTAAAAATAAAATTTGAAATAAATATTGAAACTTTGCTAATCTCTTTTAATAATTTTAAATGAAAATATTTGGGGTAAGCCTTTTTTATAATTTTTAACATATAAAATAATTTTGTAATTTAAAAGGGTATGAAAGGTAATTGAATATAAAATATACGTAAACATTCCCAATAATCTAAGATTATCTAGGTTTTGGTTGGGAATCACATTCCCACCCAAAAGCCTCAACATTCCCATTGTGATGGTAATTTTAGATTCCGAGGGCAGACATGCCTCCAACCAAATGAGAGTGTTAGATATCTTACCCAACATTCCCACTGGGAAAATAACATTCCCTGAACCAAACGGCCCCTAAGGGTTCGACTGCTTGTCGGAAAAAGTCGTCGAAAATCTCCGTTTTTCTTGTAGTGTAATTTGTTAAGGGTGTATAGTAGTCTAGAAAAGGAGAGGCATTCAAATGGAATAAATCAAGGGGAATCCGTCTGCAATAATTTTTCGAAGAAAAGAGGGTCTAGTTTGTATTGTTGAATCATGATGAAGGTCTAAAAAAGAGGGTCTAATTCATTCCTACAAAACGGGAAAAAGAAAAACGAGAAAAGGAAGAAAAAGAAAAATCACAATATCATTCTTCAAACACAATATAGTATAAAATACTACCTATTTCCAACAGAAATGGGAACGGAACTCCAAATTTATTTAAATTTCCCATATTGGCTTTATATTTTGGAGAATTATAAAAACAAATTAAAAAGATTAATAAAGTATATTACGTATTAATAATTTAAGAATTAATGCGGATGTGAACTCATTTGAATTTATTTGACGCTACATTGAAATATTTTAAATGTCATCATCTAATCTCTCAATAGTGAGACGGCAAAATGGACTGAAAATTAAATAGTAGAGGTCTAATTTGACAAATTGTAACGAAGAGGACCAAATCATAGAATTCTCAAAGTTAAAGGACCAAAGTTGGAATTTTCCCAGCATCATATTTATGTTTTTGGCATGTAAATAGAGAAGAAAATGGGACAAATATGGACAAATGGTACTATTTTGGTATCCTATCAATGTTTTTGTTGTCAAATATGGAATCGAATATAAATATGAATTCAAATATTTTGCAATACAGATTTAAGATTTTAACGCATGGAATTGTTGGATAATCTTATAACTATTCGAAATATGAATAGACTTAATGGATATTATTGTCAAATCTATTTAATTAATAAATATATAATGTTGGTCCCAGTTTGTTATCTTGAAACTATGAGCTCGTCGTTGACGTGTAGTCTAAACTACGCGTAAATAGATTATGTAGTGTGTGCAGAGTGATAAGCAGAAATCGTAAAATAAGAACAAGAGATTTGGTGACCCAGTTCGATCCAAGTGGATCTACATCTAGGGGACGCCAATCCAGGTTCTATTCACTAACACTCAAAAGATTCTAAACCTAACAAGACTTAAAAACAATCAAAAGACAGACTCTGTTACCAAGTCGATAGTGCTGGTAGAACAATCGTAGTCTGGACTCCCCACAACTTCGATCGCTGGACAATCAGTCCAATCTGATTTCTTGATTGCAAAATCCTTCAGATCTCAAAACCTTAGTGTAGCAGACACGCTGAATCCCTCCTTCAGATCATTCAGAGGTTCCTCGCAAGGCACAACCTCTACAACTTGATTGAAGAATGTTTTCTCCAATTCGGCGAAGCCAATTGAAGCAAAGTGAAGCACACAATCTCGATGATTGAAGTCAGAATTGATTTCAGGGAAGAATTAATCATCAAGACTCTAAAAACTCTCTCAAAATAAAACTCTAAGAAATCTTGGAGAGAAAAACTAACACAAAACCAAGAGCGTGAAAAATCTAACAATTAAAATTACAACTCAATCTATCTACAATCGATCTAAAAACTGAGATATATAAATGAAAGTGTAAAACAATGATCGATTGGACTGCTGAGCGGGCTGTAGTCAAAACTGCTAAAAGGCAGTTACTGAGAAACAGTTACAAGCAAGTCTGAACTGCTTCAGGACAAGAACATCTGCACAAGATTTTTGTTAAGACAACAACAATCTCCCCCACTCTTGTGGAGATGATAATTCCATCACCTAAGGGTGTTGAAACTATCTAAGTCCAAAGAGTACAAGAGATCAAGTAAACAATGTAAACCAATACTCAAACATGAATAACAAGTAGGATGTCACAGAGTAGTCTAAACACATTAGAAACAACATCCATCAAAGCATTCAAAATAGATCAGTAGTGCAGATATCAGAAAGGTAGTTCAGCAGTAGTCCATGTTACCTAAACTATTACAAACCCGCGAAGTTTAAAAAGTTATCCAAAAGATCAGAGTCCACAAAAACAGAAAAAACCATCCACAAACAATACCAAAAAGTGTCCAACAATCGAATATAGTTCAAACATCAAAAGAGTTTCAGAAAATAGTTACCAAGCAGTCAACACTGCTAGAAAATATTACCAACAAGCCAAAGGTGTATGCATCAATCAACACCACTACTCCCCCATGATAGAATTCACTCTTCTGCATCAGGATCGACATCCTCATCACCAGCCTGCATGTCAGTAGCATCAAAAGAGTATGGAAGTGAAGAAATGATTTTTAAATTCTCCATTTTGATAGTCAAAGCTTCCTGACTCCATGCTGTTATACGCTCATTCTGATTGAGGAGTCGAGTTTTGAAGGAGTTCACCATGGCACGTCCAGAGAGGGGGAGGTCGCTTGAAATGTTTGTGCATATTCAGAATGTTTGGTGGTGGTTTGTATTCCTTCAAAGCTACCATTCTGCTTTCCCTAATCTTTACTCCAATGGAAAGTGGGAACTCCGTGATAAGTGCAGGATAAGCAAGTTTGGCTCCAGTCTTAATTCTTCCATTTGAGTACTTTAGCATCTCTTTCAAAAGGAAAAAGCCAAAGTTCATCAGTCCCATATGTTTATGAATACAGAGTAGAAGTTTACCCATATTAGAACTAATCTGCGGCTGATTCTTCATTGGTAGAACATTGGAGCTACAGAATTGGTAAAGGCAGTAGAACTTCAATGTGAGACTGACAACACTGAACTTGCTACGCCCAAACTCCTTGACCTTTTTATTAGAAATCTCAAGAGCAACATAGTGAAGGTCTTCAGGCATAAGCTCTAAGCCATCGCTTAGGTCGTCGTTCTCATGTAGCTTCAACAACGAACAAAGAACAGATGGGGTCAGTTCATGAAATTTACCACGAATAAAGATCTTACCAAACCAGGCCGAATTAGGGTTGAGGATCTCAGAATGGAGGTTCGCATAAAAGTCGCGGACATGAGAGGGCGAGTACTGAGTGAGGCCTTGAGCCCAGTGAAGAAGGTGTCTCTCATCAAGGTAGCCCGTGAATCCGAGAGTAGTATAGTGAGTATGCTTGAACACTTCCTCTAGTTTAAAATCCCTTTCCTTGAGAATTTCATGAGAGAAATTCCTCATATCCTCTGTAAAATACTTCTTGTTGTAGGCTTGGTCAACATCTAGTACAACGGGAGCTTTTCGTGGTTTCTTTGCTGCTGAGGCCGTGGGAACTGATTGAGGAGGTGGTTGAGGTGTAGGAGCCTTTCGCTTTCGGGATGACCTCCTCTGTGGTTGAGAGGTCTGAGAAGCTCCTTGGCGTTTTCGTTCCTGGTGTAACACAACAACTTCATCCATTTCCTCTTGAGTGAGATCCTGAACGCCTTGATTCCCGTACGGAGACAATGGCGGATCGCCGTGTTCTTCATTGAGTTCGCGAACAATTTCTTCTAGAGCGGTGGGATTGACAAAGGGTTGAGGAGGTGGAGGTGGTCGAGAGGGTTGAGGATCTATAGGAACTGACTCGGTTTGAGAAATGTTGGATGGAGGAATGTGTAGAACTCCATCGGCAGAAAGAACGAAGGTGGGGATAGGATTTTGAGATGAAACTTTAGAGTTTGAAGGATTTGGCGGGAAATGGGTAGGCTGTTGCGCGTGGGTAGGCTGTTGTGCGTGGGATAGAAATTCCGCCATCATTTTCTGAATAGCTTCAGGATTCAGGCGAATGGGTTGAGGAGACAGTGCCGGAGCAGTTGGCGGAGGAGTATTTGAGTCGGTGGTGGAGTTGGAATCATCAAGGTCGGAGATAATCACAATTTTGGGAATTCTTTCAATTCCTTGCTACGAGCAGCAAGAGAAGAAAGAAGAAGAAAAATTAGAGGAAGGCGTATGGAGATTGAGGGAAGAAGGGACCTTTAATGGAGGTGATGGCTGGAAACCGAAGAGGCGGAGAGCAGTTTTCGTAAAACATGGGCGACGTGACTAGTCTGCAGCAGTTGCAGAGCCGACGTGACGTCATCCAGATTCCAGGCTGCCACGCGTGATGATGATGTTCCCGGGCAAGACTTCTCCATTTTGGGCCTATTACAGTTGGGCCTGCAAAGGTAATTTATTTAACATTGCAAAACATTAGGCCCAGTAAGTGAGTATTCTAATTATGATAGGAGAGGCCCAAGGTAGTCCTTAAGCCTTCGAATATTTCTCCATCTAATGCCTTCGTTAGAATGTCTGCTCGTTGTTCCAACGATCCAATATTCTCTAACCTGCAAATATTATCCTCCACAAAGATCTCGAATAAAGTGATAACGTATATCAATATGTTTACTCCTATTATGCAAAACAGGATTTTTAGAAATATTGATTGCACTAGTATTATCACAGAAAACTAAAAAATCATGTTTAGTGATACCGTAGTCCTGAAGTAGTTGTTTCATCCAAAGTAGCTGAGAGCAGCAACATGTAGCAACAATATATTCTGCCTCGGTTGTCGAGAGGGCTACGATGTTCTGTTTTCTAGAATACCAACTGACCAAATTGTTTCCCAAATAGAAACATCCTCCTATTGTGGATCTTCTGTCATCACAGCTACCAGCCCAATCTGAATCTGTGTACCCAATAAGATCAAGTGAAGATCTTTCTGAAAACCAAATCCCAATATCTAATGATCCTTTTATGTATCTCATAATCCTTCTTACAGCTTTCATATGTGACTCTTTAGGATCAGATTGAAATCTAGCACATACTCCCACACTATACGATATGTCTGGCTTAGACGCAGTAAGATAAAGTAAGCTTCCAATAATGCTCCTGTAAACCTTCTGATCTACTGACTTTCCAGCCTCATCCTTGGCCAGCTTCTCATGTTGTCCTAAAGGCGTCCTGATTACTTTGCAACTATCCATGTCGAATTTCTTTAAACATGTTCCTTGCATACTTTTCCTGACTAAGGAATATTCCATCAGCTTCTTGTTTAACTTGTAATCCCAAAAAGTAGTGAACCTCTCCCATTATAGACATCTCAAACTCTGATTTCATCGAATTGATAAACTCATCTCTGAGTTTAGCTGATGTTGATCCAAAAACTATATCGTCAACGTACACTTGAGCAACAGTTAAGTGGTTGTCCTGATGCTTGACAAACAACGTCTTATCTGCATTTCCTCTCTTAAATCCATTGTCAACTAAGTACTTTGACAATCTTTCATACCAGGCCCGTGGTGCCTGTTTCAATCCATATAATGCACCTTTGACACGATAAACATGATTCGGATGCATCGGATCTTCAAATCCAATGGGTTGTGCAACATAGATCTCTTCCTTGATTTTCCCATTTAGGAAAGCTATCTTTATGTCCATCTGATACAGCTTAGTATTCAATGAACAAGTAATAGCTAAAAGAATCCTTACCGCTTCCATGCGAACAACAGGTGCAAAGGTTTCACCATAGTCTAGTCCCTCAATTTGAGTATATCCTTGTGCAACTAGTCGAGCTTTGTTCCTGACTATATTGCCTTTTTCATCCGTTTTGTTACGGTACACCCACTTTGTTCCGATTACATTGACATTTGGAGGTGGTTCTGTCAACTCCCAAACGTCATTCCTTTCAAATTGAAGTAGTTCGTCTTGCATGGCAGCGATCCAGTATTCATCCTTCAAAGCTTCTACAGTATTCTTAGGTTCTATCTTTGACACAAAACAATTGAAGCCTGCAAGTTCCTTGAAGTCTATAGCTTTATGTTTAGTCTGCCTTTGTGCGGTCGGATTACCAATGATGTCATCAGTAGAATGATGCTTATGAACTCTCGGTCCTCTTCTATTGCTTTGAACTTCTTCTACAAGTTCTTTCTCCGTAGTCTCAACTTCAGCGTGACTATCAGATTCCTGATCCTGTTGTTCGGGAATGACCTGTTCATTCTCAACAATAGGCTCATGATTTTGATGAGATAAAAGTTCATCATCATCATCAGACCTGTTATCTATAAGATCAAAGTCCTCAAAAACAACATTAGTAGTTTCTATCACCTTCTTAGCATTTAAGAGATATACACGTTAAGATTTTGAAGTATTTGAATAACCAATAAAGTAACCATCATTAGATCTAGAGTCAAATTTCTTTAAATTTTCTCGATCTTTAATAACATGACACTTACAACCAAATAAATGAAAGTATTTTACCGTAGGCATGTTACCATTCCACAACTAATAGGGGGTACTGTTTGTATGTGGTCTCAGCATCACACGGTTTGCAATGTGGTTGGTTGTGTTGATGGCTTCAGCCCAAAACGTCTTACTCATAGAACTTGCATGTAGTAAAGATCTGGCCATCTCCTGTAGAGTTCTATTCTTTCCTCGGCCACTCCGTTTTGTTGACGAGTTTTAGGGGCTGAATATTCATGTGCAATCCCATGGTTGTCACAGAAACGGTCGAACGACTGATTTTCGAACTCCTTACCATGATCAGTTCGAATTCGAGCAATCTTTCTTTGCTTTTCATTCATCAGACGCAAACTCAAAGCCTCAAAGTATTCAAATGATTCATCTTTTGACCTAAGAAAATTAACCCAAGTAAAGCGAGAATAGTCATCTACACAAACTAAAATACACCTTTTGCCGTTTAGGCTTTCGACTTCGGTTGGTCCCATAAGGTCCATATGAATTAAGTCGAGGCATTCCTTTATGGTGTTTGATCAACCTGTTTGTGTTGAGAACGAGTCTTGTAACACCCCGGTTTTTTGTCACCCAGGTCGGGATGTCACCGCCACATCTCCCTAGTAAGACTCGGTTTCTCCGAGCTTATTAAAGAGATGCAAGGCTAGGTATTGCAGTATTTAAACCGTTTAAATCATTCAAAATAGCCCATACAATATAACTCGAAAATAATAATATCATAGCGCAGCGGAAATAATTGTTTTAGTATAGTATCACAGCGGAAAATATAAATAGGGCCAACATGGCCAAAACACGGGTTAAGCAGACCCGTCCATAATATAGTCTAAAGTACAAATTTAAAAGCAAAATAATGTTTCCCAAAATCCCATGCATGAATCGTGCTCACACATGCTCATTCCACATATTCTGTAAGAAAAGGAATAAAAACGGTTTTGGTCAGCAAACTTGCTGAGTAAGTTAACACATGCATGATCGTAGGGTTTAAAAGCCATTAATTTAATAATTTAATAAAAGCATGATAATAACATAATACTCAATTTAATCTAATCAACTATCCGATAGCATAATTTATTTCGGGGCTCTATTTAATAACACATATCGCATGATTTAGAATAATAGCCATAATTTAAATAAAGCATTTAAATAATTTAATTGGACAACAAACATAATTTAATTTAATTTAATATAATATCCCCATTACATCCCCGATTTGGTATCTCAAAGTTTCACGATAGTATCGCGATGTCAACAAGTTTAGCCGGTAGCCCGGCGGCCGCAACCGTATCAGCCATACCCAGTACCTCTCCGGAGCCTCGGGAAACCCATGTGGATATTCACGAGAGTGTAGGCTCTGTATTTCGCCGTTTTGGCAATATCATATCTCAAGTTTAGCGCGCGGGGTCACCATCGTCCATTAAGGCACGAAGTGAAGCAGTTAGGGGGCACCCTGCAGAGCACTCACCCCTAATTTTAATTTATCAAGTTTGTAAGGGGATTTAATTTTAAAAATCTGACTTGAATTGTATTTATTTAAAAATAATATCTCAACTCATTTCAACCCTAAAGGTTAATTCCATGTTCCAACAAGATTTCAAGATTTTGTTTTCCGATAAACCACAGTTTACTCTAAAATTCGTCTAAAATCAGATTTAATTCCAAAAATTCCAAAATTTCAAGAATGACTCCGAAACGTCGAAATCTACAACTTTTGTGTTTTAACTTTTTCAATCCGAGATACCTAAACAGGTCAAAATCACCAATTTTCGTAGAAGAACAATTCTGTCCGAATCTAATGTATCACAGTTTAAAGTTTTCGAATTCTACCACAGTAATTCAACTCCAATTTTGATGAAATTTTACAGAGATCATCTTAAGACAATTATCTACGGCTTTCATGTTCGGCCAAAGATCTAAAACGGTCTGGAACCTATGTCAAAAACGTGATCAAGATCATTCCTAAGTTCTGTCAAGAATTTCAAGATCTAGATTCAAGCAGTTCGGTTTCGGTTGGTTTTCACATATCAAATCATCTCTAAAAATTCTCAATAATTTACAGTAGATAGATCTAAGCCTTAAGAACGTTTTTTGTGTTTTAAGTTTTACCGTTTGATGTCGTTTTAAGGTTCGGAAAAATTCATCAAAACTGTTGCGTCGGTAGAAAACAAAAGTTGACAGATTTATGAGTTCTTGTTAAATCTTTTAGTTTCGAACATTTTAAAACTTCCCAAAACCATGTAAGAGTTAACTTACAGAGTTTGTGAACGTCCGGGATCGTCTATTTCGAAGGCGTGGCTTCCAGTCCACCGTTTCTCCTCTCCGTTCGTCGGGTTCTACGATCTAGATCCAATACGAGGTGTAGAAGAGAAAAGAAGAACATTAGGATTCGTTTTCGAATCGTATATAGAACAAGGTTTGGATCGAGACTTACCACGACTATGGAGATCTTAGAATTTTCGTCCAACAGTATTCGCCTTGGTTTCGTGCCTCCGACGACTCCGGATTTAGGGTTTCGAATGTGTAGAAAGTTGTAGGGTTTTGTAAAATTGTTCGGGGCTTCCAAGGGGGTTTATTTATAGATAGCTAAGACCTAGGGCGTCCAAAATCTGACCCTAAGGGTCTTGAGTCGAAAGATGTTCAACCGAAGGTCGAAAAATCCGCGTTCGGGCGAGAGATTCACGCAACGGGCGAATCTGTCGCGTGGCGCGGTCGTGGCGCGCCCAATGCCTATGAACCGCGCGGCCATCGCGCCGACTTCGCCTGGACTTCGGTCCGGGCGGGTCGTGCGATCCGTCGTGACTTTCCTCCTCTCTTTCGGATTTCTATCCCTCTATGCTCCCGAATTCCGATTTCCGGGGTATCTTCGGGTTCCTACTTTCTCTCTAAATTTTTACCCGGGTCTAATTGAATGTTTGGACTCGAATTCTCGATTTCATTGGTTTCGTGTTCCGGTGTATAATTTATTTACCTTTAATCCATCTTTTTATTTAATTAAATTGCTTTTAATTCCTTTTTAAGTAAAATCTCATTTCTCATTTCCTTATCTTTATTTATTTATTGGCTGGATTTATTTATTTATTTATGGTATTTATTTTATTTATTATTTATTTATTTAATTATTGTTTTATTTTATGTTGGAAAATTCTCGGGTATTACAATCTACCCTCCTTAAGAATCAACTTCGTCCTCGAAGTTGTGTTACGGCCTTTCTCGTGCTAAGGTCTTTTGTTTGTTTTGTTATTTTGTGACTGAACTTAGAATTAAGACTTCTAAGCTGCCTACATACCCTGTGAAGGGATCAAGCCATAACGTAGTTCAAAAGTTTACAAAAGTGCATGAAAAATAGGTGGTATGACATCCTCTCCCCCTTAAGATTGCAGTTATGTCCCCATAACTGTGTCGGTATCGGTTTGGAACAATGTCGGGTAGCGTTCTCTCATGTCGGATTCTACTTCCCACGTTGCCGTCTCACTTTCGTGGTTTGACCAAAGAACCTTGATCATTTTTACGGTTTTGTTCCTCGTTACTCGTTCCTTAGTATCGAGAATACGCACTGGGACTTCTTCGTAAGTCAAATCTTCATCGAGCTCAATTATCTCCGGTTGAAGTACATGTGTCGGGTCCGGCACATACTTCTTTAGTTGCGAGACATGGAAGACATTATGAACTCTATCTAAGTGTGGTGGTAAAGCCAATCGGTAGGCTAGAGTTCCGACTCGTTCTAGAATTTCGTAAGGTCCTATATATCGAGGACTTAACTTCCCTCGTTTGCCAAAGCGCATCACCCCCTTCATGGGTGATATCTTTAGCATGACCCTATCTCCCACTTGAAATTCTAGGTCTCGTCGTCTCACGTCGGCATAACTATTTTGACGGTCTTGAGCGGCTTTCATTTTTCCTTGAATCACTTTGATTTGTTGAGCCATGTTTTCGATAAGTTGTGGTCCCACCACCACGGACTTATCGTTTTCTTCCCAGCTCAACGGGCTTCGGCACTTTCGTCCATACAACGCCTCGAAAGGTGCCATGCCGATGCTAGCATGGTAGCTATTATTATAGGAAAACTCAATTAAGGGTAAATGAGATTCCCAATTCCCTTTGAATTCCAACACACATGCTCTCAGCATGTCTTCTAGTGTTTGGATTGTTCTCTCGGTTTGACCATCCGTCATTGGGTGGAATGCGGTGCTCATTTTGATTTGAGTACCGAGAGCTTTTTGTAACTCCGTCCAGAAATGAGAGACAAATCTACTGTCTCTATCGGAAATGATATCATGTGGTACTCCATGTCGTCGTACCACATTATCAATGTAGGCTCGGGCCAATTGGTCCATAGTCCACGTGTCTTTCATTGGGATAAATATGGCTGTCTTCGTTAGCCTATCCACAATCACCCAAATCTTGTTCATGCCTTTAGGTGATCGGGGTAATCCCGAGACAAAGTCCATTGATATGCTATCCCACTTCAAACTTGGAATCTCTAGTGGTTGCATCAATCCTAAGGGTTTATGTCGCACTGCCTTAACCTTTTGGCAGGTGAGACATCTCGCCACGAAGTTCGCCACTTCCTTCTTCATTCCCGGCCACCAATAGATCTTCTTCAGATTTTTGTATAGCTTGTCACCTCCGGGATGGACGGAATATGGCGTGTTGTGCCCTTCCTCCATCAACCTTAGTTTCAACTCGGCACATTTAAGGGGCACACACCATCTCCCTTTAAAACGGATGCTTCCATCCTTGTGGACAGCAAATCCTATTGCCTTTCCTTCGGCAATATACCCTATTATCTTCTCGAGTTTCGGGTCGCCCGGTTGAGCGAGTCGAATCTCGTCCAATATTGGAGTTTCTACGATCATGGCATTGACCGTTTCTCTCACTGTGCCAGGATGCACAAGTTCTAACGCCAATCTTGCCAACTCCATGTACAATGCCGGCAGAATTACCAACGAGTTTGTCACGTGTTGGGTTTTCCGACTTAGGGCATCGGCTACCACATTCGCCTTCCCCTCGTGGTATGCTATCTCTAAATCGTAGTCTTTAATAAGTTCCAACCACCTTCGCTGCCTCAAATTCAACTCCTTCTGAGTGAATATATATTTCAAGCTCTTGTGGTCGGTGAACATTCGACACTTCCGCCCATAAAGATAATGTCTCCATATCTTTAGAGCGAAAACGACCGCTGCCAACTCCAGGTTGTGGGTCGGATAATTCTCCTTGTGGGGTTTTAGTTGGCGTGATGCATAGGCTATGACTCTCGAGTCTTGCATCAAGACACAACCTAAACCTTCCTTCGAAGCATCGCTGTAAACTTCGAAGTCACCATTCTCTGATGGTAGTGTTAATACGGGTGTGGTTGTGAGTCGTTTCTTCAGCTCTTGAAACGCAGTCTCACACGCTTCGGTCCACTCGTATTTTGCTCCTTTCTTCAGTAGCTGGGTCAAAGGACGTGCAATCCTTGAAAAGTCCTTCACAAATCGTCTATAATACCCAGCTAATCCAAGAAAACTCCTTATTTCCGTTGGACTCTTCGGAGTTGCCCACTCCGTCACGGCAGAAACCTTTGTCGGATCCACTGATACTCCATCAGCGGATACTATGTGTCCGAGAAATGCCACTTCTTTCAACCAGAAATCGCATTTCGACAGCTTGCCGTATAGCTGATTTCTTCGCAAGATTTCTAACACTTGATGTAAGTGTTTTGCATGCTCTTCCTTGCTCTTTGAGTAGATCAGGATGTCGTCGATGAACACTACGACGCACTGATCTAACAATTCTCGGAACACGTTGTTCATGAGATTCATGAACATGGCTGGAGCATTTGTTAACCCGAAGGATAACACTGTGAACTCGTAATGGCCATATCGCGTTCGAAATGCCGTCTTCGGAATGTCCTTCTCGGCGATCCTTAATTGATGATACCCAGATCGCAAATCGATCTTCGAGAATACTGAAGCTCCCTTCAGTTGATCAAACAGATCCTCTATTCTCGGTAGGGGGTATTTATTCTTGATGGTCACTTGGTTTAGTCCTCGGTAATCTATGCAAAGACGTAGTCCTCCGTCTTTCTTCTTGACAAATAAAACCGGTGCTCCCCAAGGGGACGTACTCGGTCTTATGTAACCTTTTCCTAATAGTTCCTCGAGTTGTTCCTTTAACTCCTTCATTTCCAGTGGTGTCATCCGGTACGGAGCTTTTGAGACAGGCTCTGTGCCTGGAATGAGATCTATAGTAAACTCAAGATCTCTCTCAGGTGGCATGCCCGGGATGTCTTCAGGAACCGGGTATTCTCTTACCACTGGTATGCTATCAACCTTGTTCTCTTCCGCCTCAAGGTTGTGCACATAGCACGCATATAGTTCATACTCCTTACCCATCAAGTTACTTAATTTGAGTGCACTAACGATTTTGTTACTTTTCTTAGGGGGCTGAGAGTAAAAGATAACTCTCTTTCCCCTACTTTTTGACAAGGTGATCTTTTGCTTTTGGCATTCGATCACCGCCTTATACTGGGATAACCAATCCATCCCCAGTATGATGTCAAAGTCTCTTAAGTTAAATTCTACTAAGTTCGCGAAGAATTCTACGTTCTTTATCACTATAGGAATTCCGTTATATCGTTTAGAGCAAGACACTACTTCTCCAGAAGGCAATTGAATTCCTAAGCTAATTCTCTCGCACTTAGGTAGATCTAACTCAGGCACTATCCTTGATGCTATAATTGAGCAACTAGCTCCAGAATCAAACAGAATTCTAAGGGGCGTATTCAACACATAAAATGTACCTGCCACACTTCTCCTTGCGCAGGCACGTCCGCTTGGTTCACCACGTTCAGCCTCCCCATAGGGCGTCCCTGATTGCCCTGCTGATTTGCATTCGGCTGCTGATTTTGTTGCTGGTTTTGATTCTGAGGGGGCGGAGGTCGTTGGTTCTGGTTCTGGTTTTGCGGCCTATTTTGAGGGGGTCTGTACCCTTAGTTATTCCCGTTTCGCCCGTTTTGATTTTGAGGCTGTTCTTGCCCCGCGACCAAATCGTCCCTCCTTGTTATGTTCTCGAGCCTAGTCTGGCAATCTCGTCGAACGTGACCCATTCGACCACATCGGAAACAGGCGCCTTGTTGCGGGCATCCCCTTGCCAGATGGGGTCGTCCACATCTCGGGCAAGGTGGTACCGGATCTTCTTGGTTGAACCTCCTCCCAGTGTTGTTTTGTTGGGGCCTATTCGACCCTCTGCGCTGTTCGCTCCTTCCAGTGTTGTTCTCGTTTCTTGAGTCTCGGCTTTTCTTGTCTTGGGGACCCCTGCTGGACTCCCCACTCACCCTTCTTTTCAGCTGCTGCACACGTGCTACCGCCACAGCGCGGTCATACACAGCTTGCAAATCGGGGTAGTGTACCCCCGCGATCACCTCGCGCACAGACAGGTTCAGTCCCATCTCGAACTTCTGTGCCTTTTCTGCATCAGTAGGCACTAGCCTTGATGCGAACCTCACCAGCTCCTTGAAGCGGGTGTAGTATTCTTGCACCGTTTTAACTCATATTTCTTTTTCGATTGTTTCAATTATGGCCTCCTTGCTTCAGCGACAGGAACTCTTCGTACATGGCAGCTTTAGTACTCAAGGGATAGAATCGATCCCTGAGTAGTTCCATCATCTCCATCCACGAGTAGGGCTCGTCATCTTCAGTCAGTTTGGCTTGCGTCGCCTGCCACCAGTCGTCAGCATCGCCTCCCAAGTAGTATGAGGCGACATGCACTCTTTCTCCTTCCGGACATTTAACTGCTCCCAGCAGCTTGTCGAAGGTCCGGATCCACTCTTCCAGTTTAGCTGGATCCTCCTCACCAGCGTAGTGGGGCGGCTGGTAAGGATTCACCATCGCCAGGTAGTTAGGGCGAGCTTGGGGCGGAGGTACCGCCGCAGCTTGACCCTGGTTGACTTGCGCGTTTCCGAGCGCAATCAACACTTCCTCTATTGTCCTAAGACAATCGCCCACATTGTTCGGTGCGGGGGCGTCCTGCGCACCTTGGGATTGTTCCATCTAAGGTTGAATCGGTTCAGTGACGTTTGGTGGTGTCTCAGTAGGTATCTCAGTGGTGGTTTGGGGAGCGGGTTGGGTTCTTCCTCTTCCTCTTCCTCTGGGTGCCATTCTGGTACAAATAGGATAGATTAGGACCGGTGAATTTAACATATAGTATCTAACAATGGAATCTCTAGTGTCTCATGACGTCCTCCGGTGGGGTAGCAGGATCTTCCTCCGGATCTTCCTCCTCCGAACTCGGCGGCAGTAGCTCGTCAAAGATAGTGTTCAAGTCTTACCCGTGGGCATCGATGTATTCCTTTAGTATTAAGTTTTGTGTAGTGAGGGTTTGGACTTGGCGTTCGAGTTGGTTTAGGCGGTGATGATCTGCCTCTCTCAAGTTGCCCATGTGATGTAAATTGGCCTCCAATTTAGCCATACGGTACTTCATTTGCTCTAAGATTTGGTGGGAATCGAGATAAACGCTCATCATCCTGACCATCAACTGCATCATGTCTTGACTAGCCATCTAGCGCAAGCAAGAGATCTAAGTTAATATTCGCCAAGATTCTAAGTTCAATTCGCCAAGATTCTAGGTTCAATTCGCCAAGATTCTAAGTTCAAGTTTTGCCAAGATTCTAAGTTCATAGAAGAGATGCAATATGCAAATGCAAATGATGATTCCCCCCAATAATAATTTAATGCACCACATATATATATATTTTTCCATGGGTTTTAAAATAAAAATTTTCCATGGAAATAATAATTTAAAATTTAAAATAATAGTCAAAATACTAATAATAGTTTAAAAATAGTAATGGTTTAAAAATAGTAGTTTTAAAAATAGCCGGGCTCTGATACCAACTTGTAACACCCCGGTTTTTGGTCACCCAGGTCGGGATGTCACCGCCACATCTCCCTAGTAAGACTCGGTTTCTCCGAGCTTACTAAAGAGATGCAAGGCTAGGTATTGCAGTATTTAAAACGTTTAAATCATTCAAAATAGCCCATACAATATAACTCGAAAATAATAATATCATAGCGCAGCAGAAATAATTGTTTTAGTATAGTATCGCAGCGGAAAATATAAATAGGGCCAACATGGCCAAAACACGGGTTAAACAAGCCCGTCCATATTATAGTCTAAAGTACGAATTTAAAAGCAAAATAATGTTTCCCAAAATCCCATGCATGAATCGTGCTCACACATGCTCATTCCACATATTCTGTAAGAAAAGGAATAAAAACGGTTTTGGTCAGCAAACTTGCTGAGTAAGTTAACACATGCATGATCGTAGGGTTTAAAAGCCATTAATTTAATAATTCAATAAAAGCATGATAATAACATAATACTCAATTTAATCTAATCAACTATCCGATAGCATAATTTATTTCAGGGCTCTATTTAATAACACATATCGCATGATTTAGAATAATAGCCATAATTTAAATAAAGCATTTAAATAATTTAATTGGCAACAAACATAATTTAATTTAATTTAATTTAATTTAATTTAATATAATATCCCCATTACATCCCCGATTTGGTATCTCAAAGTTTCACGATAGTATCGCTATGTCAACAAGTTTAGCCGGTAGCCCACGCGACCGCAATCGTATCAGCCATACCCAGTACCACTCCGGAGCCTCGGGAAACCCATGTGGATATTCACGAGAGTGTAGGCTCTGTATTTCACCGTTTTGGCAATATCATATCTCAAGTTTAGTGCGCGGGGTCACCATCGTCCATTAAGGCACGAAGTGAAGCAGTTCGGGGGCACCCTGCAGAGCACTCACCCCTAATTTTAATTTATCAAGTTTGTAAGGGGATTTAATTTTAAAAATCTGACTTCAATTGTATTTATTTAAAAATAATATCTCAACTCATTTCAACCCTAAATGTTAATTCCATGTTCCAACAAGATTTCAAGATTTTGTTTTCCGGTAAACCACAGTTTACTCTAAAATTCGTCTAAAATCAGATCTAATTCCAAAAATTCCAAAATTTCACGACTGACTTTGAAACGTCGAAATCTACAACTTTCGTGTCAATCCGAGATACCTAAACAGGTCAAAATCACCAATTTTCGTAGAAGAACAATTCTGTCCGAATCTAATGTATCACAGTTTAAAGTTTTCGAATTCTACCATAGCAATTCAACTCCAACTTTGATGAAATTTTACAGAGATCATCTTAAGACAATTATCTACGACTTTCATGTTCGGCCAAAGATCTAAAACGGTCTGGAACCTATGTCAAAAACGTGATCAAGATCATTCCTAAGTTCTGTCAAGAATTTCAAGATCTAGATTCAAGCAGTTCGGTTTCGGTTGGTTTTCACATATCAAATCGTCTCTAAAAATTCTCAAAAATTTACAGTAGATAGATCTAAGCCTTAGGAACGTTTTTTGTGTTTTAAGTTTTTCCGTTTGAAGTCGTTTTAAGGTTCGGAAAAATTCATCAAAACTGTTGCGTCAGTAGAAAACAAAAGTTGACAGATTTATGAGTTCTTGTTAAATCTTTTAGTTTCGAACATTTTAAAACTTCCCAAAACCATGTAAGAGTTAACTTATAGAGTTTGTGAACGTCCGGGATCGTCTATTTCGAAGGCGTGGCTTCCAGTCCACCGTTTCTCCTCTCCGTTCGTCGGGTTCTACGATCTAGATCCAATACGAGGTGTACAAGAGAAAAGAAGAAGATTAGGATTCGTTTCGAATCGTATATAGAACAAGGTTTGGATCGAGACTTACCACGACTATGGAGATCTTATAATTTTCGTCCAACAGTATTCGCCTTGGTTTCGTGCCTCCGACGACTCCGGATTTAGGGTTTCGAATGTGTAGAAAGTTGTAGGGTTTTGTAAAATTGTTCGGGGCTTCCAAGGAGGTTTATTTATAGATAGCTAAGACCTAGGGCGTCCAAAATCTGACCCTAAGGGTCTTGAGTCGAAAGATGTTCAACCGAAGGTCGAAAAATCCGCGTTCGGGCGAGAGATTCACGCAACGGGCGAATCTGTCACGTGGCGCGGTCGTGGCGCGCCCAATGCCTATGAACCGCGCGGCCACCGCGCCGACTTCGTCTGGACTTCGATCCGGGCGGGTCGTGCGATCCGTCGTGCCTTTCCTCCTCTCTTTCGGATTTCTATCCCTCTATGCCCCCGAATTCCGATTTCCGGGGTATCTTCGGGTTCCTACTTTCTCTCTAAATTTTTACTCGGGTCTAATTGAATGTTTGGACTCGAATTCTCGAGTTCATTGGTGTCGTGTTCCGGTGTATAATTTATTTACGTTTAATCCATCTTTTTATTTAATTAAATTCCTTTTAATTCATTTTTAAGTAAAATCTCATTTCTCATTTCCTTATCTTTATTTATTTATTGACTGAATTTATTTATTTATTTATGGTATTTATTTTATTTATTATTTATTTATTTAATTATTGTTTTATTTTATGTTGGAAAATTCTCGGGTATTACAAGTCTGCTTTCCTTTGGCACAATCTTTGCATACAGTAAGGTCGCTTCTAGGTAGTTTCGGTAACCCTCGAACTACACTTGAGTTGCTCAGTTTGTACAAAGATCGGAAGTTTATGTGTCCACGACGTTTGTGCCATAAGTTCGTCTAATCAGTATTAGCAAGCAAAGCCTGAGAGATGTCGTCCTTTAAGATATAGCAATTATTCTTCAAACGGTCTCCTTTCATGATGCTTTCTTCTTGGTCATCAATAACTTTGCTTGAATGTTTGGTAAATAGGACCTGTAAATCTTCATCACACAATTGACTAATAGAGATAAGGTCAGTTGTTAGTCCTTTAACATAGTAAACACGTGAGAGTTTAGAAAGTATCCCATCCTTGACTTTACCAAAACCAGCTATTTTGCTTCGTTTACCATCTCCAAAAATGACATCTCCACATTCCTTTTGAATGTAGTCTGCTAAGAGGTCTTTCCTTCCAGTCATGTGTCGTGACCAACCGAAGTCAAAGTACCATAAATCATTCCGCTGATGTGCCTGCAACGAAAGAACTGCAAAGCATACATATTCATTATTTTTATTTTTTGGTTTCCATACCTTCTGCATTCTGAATTTCTTTCGAAGATCTTGATCAAGCCAAATGACTGGTCTTTCATTCATTAGATCCCTTAAAATTCGCATACATGTTTCTGCTGTGTGTCCAGGCAAATTACAATAAAGACAGTCCCTTTTTCGTTTAGACGATGTGCAATCTACGTCCACATGTGATTCTTCATAGGTTGAGGGCAGAAATCCTCCACTTGTGAACTTTGTTTTGCTTGGTGTAGATTGCTTCTTATAACCTAAACCCGTTTGATCTCCAACACGTTTTCCCATAGAAAGAACTTCATCAAGTATATTTTTATCTTTAGATACCTTTTGAAGCTCATTGTTCTTTGCTTTGAGATCATCAAGCTTTTTCTCCATGTCATGGATTTTGCCTTTAAGAGTGTTGTTCTCCTTTTGCATGACTTCATTTTTCTCTACTTCAAGTACATATGCAATACCAACGTCTGCCAGTTGTCCTAACAACTTCTTGTTCTCCTGAACAACAACCTCGAAGTCCTCTTTGGGCTCATTGTAGTCAGCAAGTAGTTGGTCGTACTCATCATCGCTTTCACCTGAATCAGAATCATATTTGTTAGGTGAAAAACATATTGACTTAAAAATACCTTCTATTGTAGGGCTTGCAACTCTCGAAGTGAAGGCAACAACTTCTTCATCTATTTTTTGTTCTTTAGTGGTTCCTTCAGTGTCATCATCACTTAAAGTTGCTTGCAGCGCCTTTTTCTCCCTCATTTCTCTTCTTTTGGCCATGGCACACTCAGTTTGAATGTGTCCTCTTCCTCCACATTCATAGCATATCGCGGATCCAAATTTTTCTGGCTTGCCATAGTCTTTCTTCTTTGAATTGTATCGATCACTCTTGCTGCTGTCCTTCTTTTTGAAATCCTTGCGAGGTTGTTTTCCTGTCTTTTGAACATCGTTAGAACTGCGACCTTGTTGTTTGTTGAACTGTTTGGCTCTTCTGTCTTGCAACATCTTGGCCACTCTTCTGGTAATGTATGATACATCCTCAGAAGAATTTCCAGAATCCTCTTCCACGTTGAGAGCAGTATTCCTTGTTGACTCTTCTTCTAGATGGTTCATTTCATAAGTTTGAAGAATTCCCACTAGACCATCCAAGGTAATAGTGTTCAGCTTATCCAATTCTTCCAATGTAGCAAACTTCGGGGCATACTTCTTAGTAAGAGTCCTCAACATCTTTCGAACAAGCTTCTGATTATCATAAACCAAACCCAAAGAATAGGCTTGATTTACAATGTCCTTGAATCTCCGATAATAAACTGATATCGATTCATCCTTCTTCATCTTCAGATTCTCGAACATAGTCTCAACGTGTTGTAGCTTGGTCGCTCGAACATCTTCAAAACCTTCATACATCACTTCTAGTGTCCACCATGCATCATAAGCTTTTGTGTGATTGGTGACCGATTGGAATTGCGTCTCGTCCATAGCACTGAAAATCGCTTAATGGGAGTATAATTTCCTTTCTTGGCATCTTTCTCGGCTTGTGTATACTCAGCTTAAGTTGCTAGCCGACTACCAGGTGGAACCTGCTAGAAGAGTCTGTGGTCGAGTTGGTGCTTTCCAGGCTGTTGAAGCTTTTGGGCACGAACCTGCTACATATCTCTCGACTATCTTTATACTATAAATCTCATAGGATTGTCCAAGAGTATGCCTGATTTGCCTACCGAAAGCGCACGGTATCAAGCTTGCAGTATTTATTTCTAATTGTCGGGATTGTTCTCTGGGGAGTTACACGATAGAAGTGTTTTGATAGAATTACAGATTCTAGAACTTAGTGTTTCCTCTGGTTTATGGATGGTGTAATGATGATATCTAATGACTAAGTGCTTAATAGTAAGTGCATCAAAACTGTAAAGAAATAAAGAAAGCAGTATTAAAAAGTAACAATGAATGGTATGAATGTATTTATGGATTCATGAGTTACAAGATAAAATGGACTTGGTGACAATCAAACAAAATAAAACTATGATTAAGTAATCTTACTTCTATGATTAGCAATAATACGAGAACTCATTGAGATAAGAAAAATCCTTTATGCAAGTTAGTCAAATCTTCATGTTTTGATCACTTTCCCAAGACAAGTACTGATGATCCAGTGTCATGACTTTCTTAAGCACTGAAATCATGGGATACAATTACTAAGGAATGATCGGTCAGGCCCATTCTTAGAAAAAGCTTTCAGAATTATCACTTAATCTGTTTCTTTCAGATTCAGATTAAGTCATTGAAAACCCAAGGTCACATCTAAATCATCATGCATTCATCTGAACTTGAAGTTATTCTCTTTATTATTCTGAGATTAGACAAGTATCTCATGCCCCTATATTGGATGTCCTCTAAAAGAAATGGAAAAGCTAGTATTTAAATCTATCATCCAATGGTTACACAAGCCTTAGCTTCTCAGAGTAATTCCTTCAATTATTTGTAAGAAATAATAGTCCTGTAAGTATATCAAGATGAAATTGATATTCAAAATCCTTGACTTATCTGGACTACTCAGATTCATACAGATGTATTAGCATGAGAATTCTCTGTAAATAATTCTAAATACCCATGACTTAACTCGGGATTAATGAAATTCAGTAAGTACTCTTAGCATATGATTGGAGAATCATACAGCTATGAACCCTGGAAGTTAACTCTTCTAAATTCTCATTAATTTTTAGGACAAAAGATGGCTTTTGAAACATCTTTCCCTTTTAAACGACAGGTACTAAACGTCCAACTTAAGAACAAGTTTGTTCTTAATCACCCTGAGTAAAAGATGTCTTGAGAAAACTTATATCATCTTCTCCCTCAATGTGTCAGTGACAGTACTTTTATGAATTTCAAGTATGAAATGTGAACTTGTATTAAGAAGTAGGAATACTCTACATAGTCTGGAAAATATCCCAAAATATCATAGATATAAGTAGTAATATATGTATTAAAAAACGGTTAGGGTTCTGAATCCTCTTAATCAAAATGCTAACGTGCTCCAAGAATATAGAGTAGGAGCTAGACAGAATTAGGAAATTACTTCCTATGAAAAAGATTTGAGAAATAATTCTGCAAAATAATTGTTCCAAAATAGCTCGCAGTAACTATCTTGGGTTTTAAACTAAGAACATTCCAATTTTCCGCGCGCTATATCTGTACAGCGTGGAGGGAGTTATTGTTCAAAGAATGTTCCTCAGATTTAGTTTATACAGAGAACTGAATTCCTTGCAGTATAATCTGGAAGAATGCAGCGAGATTACTCAATTCCCGTTTATAAAATAGGGGTTATATACATATAAGAAATGAATACTTGGCATCCCAAAGATGAGAACCAATTCTGATGTTATGTCAGGATAATTCCCTCGCTTTGTCAAAATGACATTGCGAGAGTTTTGACATAACTTGTTTAAGAATAAAGTTGCTAAGATAATTCCTCGCGTTATCTTTTTACAAATGCAGCGAGGTTAAATCCTTATATGAAGGTGAATAGCAAAACTCTGTTTAAAAAGTTAAGTATTCAGAATATTGAATTCTTAAGGATTATCACACTATGTTTAACACTGTGTGGGTCCTTTAGAACTTCAAATAATCCTAAAAACTAATCTTTGGAAATTGCATAGAGATTTTAGATCTAAGTATACTTAACAGTTGAACTTCCATGAAATCAATAATTCTGCCATGAAAATACCTAACTCGATAATAATATTCAGATTTTCTGAGAATTATTGTCAACAGTTTATAATTCGAAAACTGATTCAATCTTGAATCTGTAAAATTGACTAACATCTTTCCGAATTCTCAAGACAAACATATAAACTGAGGTTTATACCACCCTTAAACAGAATTAAAGTATACCATATCCACGTAACCATTCAGAATTGCAACCCAAAAATGAAAATAACAGATCAGAGGTTCAATCTTCCTTCATATATCATGAGTAACAAAGAAATTAAAAACGAATACACCTGGAAATCTGATTGAAATCAGAATATCGCGAATTTGGTCGAAGAAGTCGGAAAAACTAGACGGCGATCGTCATAACGGATGAACAAAAGCATTTCGATAGCAAATCCTTCTTTCCAGAGTACTCTCAAAACTATTCTACTAAAATAATTCGAAGAAATCTAACTGCGAAATCAAATTACAAATATGAAGAACATGAATTTAAAATTGCAGAGAAGTAAACCCTAGCTAACCTACCTACTGAATTCTAAAATGAACGGGAGAGAAAAACGAGCTATTCTCTTCGTCCTCCAGTTGTTTGAGCTGATCTTCCAAAAGGTCTATTTATAGATCCGCAGAAATAACTGCCTCCTGATTGGGTGATAACTGCTCGCACTCGGAATAGCTCTCCTCACGCCTTGTCCCTGTTCCTTCAAAGCGTGAGTCAAAATGAAGTTATCTTTCTTATTAAGGTGAGACTTCACAATCTTCTTCAAGCAAACTTCTTCTCGCCATGACTCTTACCGCTTTCTTAGCTTGTGCAGACTCCCTTCTCACGCGATGTCAAATGATCATTGCGTAGACTTCAGTCTCTGAACTTTTTTTTTTCTCAAATCGGTCCAGATTTCACCTTTAAGTCCTCACAATATTTCTTCTCTTTCCTCGCAATGTCTATTTCCATCCCTCGCAGCCTTTCAGCTTAGCTTTCCTGCTGAATGACAAAGCGAGAATCGGATCAGATAAAAACATAGCGTGCGAGACTTATAATAAAATCTAAGAATTTCAAGCCATTTTTATGAAATTTTCAATTTCTTCACATTTTTTGTTTTTCCAAAATATTTTCATATCTTCTCTGATTATTCATTAAGAACTTATGAAACCATGAACAAAAGATCGTCATCAAGACACTAAATTGGACGCAAATGACAGTTATGAATGACTGTCATCAGTTGTCTCAACTGCGTCCCATACTTCATCTCCAAGGGCCATTAGATAAATCTTCATCCGTGTTCTCCAGTATCTGTAGTTGGTGCCATCGAACAAAGGTGGTCTAGAAACCGATGCTCCTTCTCTGCTCATCTTTTCAAGATCTTTTCAAATCGTCTCTAGTTCGTCAGAGTCTGCCGCTCTGACACCAAGTGTTGGTCCCAGTTTGTTATCTTGAAACTATGAGCTCATCATTGACGTGCAGTCTAAACTACGCGTAAACATATTATGTACTGTGTGCAGAGTGATAAACGGAAATCGTAAAACAAGAACAAGAGATTTGGTGACTCAGTTCGATCCAAGTGGATCTACATCTGGGGGATGCCAATTCAGGTTCTAATCACTAACACTCAAAAGATTCTAAACCTAACAAGACTTAAAAACAATCAAAAGACAGACTCTGTTACCAAGTCAACAGTGTTGGTAGAACAATCGTAGTCTGGACTCCCCCACAACTCCGATCGCTGGACAATCAGTCCAATCTGATTTCTTGATTGCAAAATCCTTCAGATCTCAGAACCTTGGTGTAGCAGACACGTTGAATCGCTCCTTCAGATCATTCAGAGGTTCCTCGCAAGGCACAACCTCTACAACTTGATTGAAGAATGTTTTCTCCAATTCGGCGAAGCCAATTGAAACAAAGTTGCCATAGATCGAAACTTGCTTAGTGACAATATCCGGATTAGTGATAATGAATTTTAGGGTTAGGTAAATGATGATTAGAGGGATAGGGATATGGAAGATCATGAAGAACAAGAACACACACAAATGACGGATATAATATAAGATGATGAAACTAAATTGCAAGATATAAAGTAAGAAAGCTTATGAATGAAGGGGACCCGAACTTGCCAAGGGAAATGAGTCTAACTCAAGACAAATGGCTTCCTTCAAGTGCATCATTCATGACAATCCATCGAGCAAGCTTCCAAACTTGATGGCGTGTAGGAAATGATCATGAACCCAAGACAAACACGGTTGGGAGAGAACACTTTTGAGAGAGTGTTCTCGGATGTGAACTTTGAAAATATGATGGATTGATTTCAAATTAAGCAAAGTTGATTACAAGGTGTGGGAGGACCTATATATATAGTCCAAGCCATGAAAAAGCAAGAAAATACATAAAATATAATGTTGAGCACAAAATAGCCAAAATACAAAAGTGATGCGGTTTAGCACAGACGATGCGGTCTATAGTGAGGCGATGCAGTTTATACCGCATCGATACAAAGAGACCGCAGTGCATTAAAAATGAAACTTCTGGGTCGATGTGGTTTAGGTGGTGCGATGCAGTTTATACCGCATCGAGCAGACCGCCTCGTTTCTTCAGTTTTGTTTCTTCATTCAAGGTCGATGCAGAATAGGTCATACGATGCAGTTTATACCGCTCGTGGAGACCGCATCGTTTTTCTTCAGACTTGGCTTGCTTCAACAAAATTGATGCATGCGGTTTAAGTGATGCGGTTTAGGGTGATGCGCTTTAAACCGCCTCGCCTAGACCGCATGCACTAGTCCGCATGTTTTGATTTTGGACTCCTCTTCCTGGAACACTTCGATGCGGTTTGTCGAGTTTGGGCTCGATGCGGTTTAGACCGCATCGATTTGAAAATGGGATAGACCGCATCGAATTTGAAAATTTCCCAAGTGTTGGAGTTTTGGGCCTCTTCATGCTTGTTGGGCTTTCTTGTGCATCCTAAGGCCTTTTTCCATCTTTATTTAATTCCGATGTGGGGAATCCATGTTAATGGATTCCGGGCTTGTCCGGGCCTGATCTATCCGGATCATTATTTGCAGTCATTGGGCTTCCTGGGGGTCCAAGTTATATGTTTCCTTCATGAAAAATTTGTACAGTGCATAAGAAAATTTCTTGGCCTTTTGTTTGGATACTGGGCCCTCGGGAATTATCGGAATAATTAATCCCTTGGTTCTGGCGACTACGCCATCCCCACCCCCTGGGGAAGGTTGAGACATCAACCGATCAGAATCCAACTCATCATCCCTTTCGAAAAGAGATAAATCAGCAACATGGAAAGTTGGATTAATATTTAAATCATCAGGAAGCTCAATCCGATAAGCATTGTCGTTGATTTTCTCAAGGACTTTATAAGGTCCTGTTCCGCGGGATGCGAGTTTGCCATGTGTCTGTGCAGGGAAACGCTCTTTTCGCATATGCACCCAGACCCAATCCCCTGGTTTCAACAACCTTTTCCTGCCCCTATTGGCAAATTTGGCATATGTCTCCGATGCCTTCAGTAAGCTGTCCCGAACATTCTGGTGCAGATCCTTGATTGCCTTAGCACTGTCCCTGCCATTGAAGTTAAGATGCTCACTACTACGTAGTGGCAGAAAATCTAGGGGGGGGGGGGGCATAGGGTTAAATCCATAAACAACCTCGAAGGGTGACATGTGTGTGGCACGATGAATGTGACGATTATAAGCAAATTCAATATATGGCAAGCATTCATCCCAACTTTTAGAACTCGAAGAAGTAATTATGCGTAGAAGGTTACCCAACACGCGATTTACCGCTTGTGTCTGTCCCTCCGTCTGAGGATGGTAAGACGTCGAGAACAAAAGTTGCGTGCCCATCTCACGCCAAAAGCCCTTCCAGAAATAGCTTACGAACTTGGCATCTCAATCTGAAACAATTGACTTGGGTACTCCATGTAGACGTATCACTTCTCTGAAGAATAAATTTGAAATATGCCTGGCATCATTGGTTTTCGCACAAGGGATGAAATGTGCCATCTTGGAGAATCGATCAACTACCACAAAGATTGAATCTTTGCCTCTTGTGGTCTGTGGTAGGCCAAGCACGAAGTCCATTGATATGTCTAGCCAGGGTCCTTCTGGCACAGGTAACGCTTGATACAAGCCGTGGGGCTTAACAGTCGACTTGGCCTTCAGACAGACCAAGCACTTAGCAATGAAGCGAATAACCTGGGCTTGCATTTTTGGCCAGTAGAACTTTTCGACAAGGACTCCTAGAGTTGCATCCTTTCCAAAGTGTCCCATGAGACCATCACCGTGAGCCTCTTGAATTAGCAACTCCCTGACGGATCCTTTTGGGATGCATAATCTATTACCAAAATACAGGAACCTGTCCAGTTGGGAAAACTCCTTGAAACCATTCTGCTTTGTCCTCTCATATAGCACTCTAAAATCTTCGTCAGTGGCATACTGACTGTTGATATGCTCAAAACCAAACAGGTGAGTAGTTGCAAATGTGACCAAAGTTGTTCTCCTGGAGAGCGCATCTGCAACCACATTATCCTTTCCTTTCTTGTACTTAATCACGTAAGGGAAGGACTCAATAAATGTGCTCCATCGAGCATGTGTTTTGCTCAATTGTCCCTTAATCCTTATGTGCTTAAGTGTCTCATGGTTGGTGTTGATCACGAACTCTCATCCTCTCAGATAGTGCTGCCATGTCCTCAAAGATTGAACAGCAGCATATAATTCCTTGTCGTATGTGGAGTAATTCAGTTGTGCTCCACTGAATTTCTCGCTGTAGTATGCTATTGGTCTTCCTTCTTAGAGCAACACTGCTCCCATGCTCGTACCTGACGCATCACTTTCGATTTCGAATGGCAAATTGAAATTTGGTAATGTTAGGACAGGTGGATGAGTGAGCTTATCCTTGAGGTCATCAAATGCCTTTTGTTGTGCCGGCCCCCACTTGAATGGAATGTCCTTTCTAAGTAGTGCAGTGATCGGGGCCACAATTACACTAAACTGTGGGACGAACCTCCGAAAGAAACCACTCAAACCCAGAAAACTGCGTACTTCATGCACAGTGGATGGCGGCTTCCAGTCGAATATAGCCTTAATTTTCGATTCGTCCACTTTCAGTCCATCTTTTCCCACGACATATCCATGAAATGTCACCTCCGGCACACAGAAGCTACATTTCTCGAAGTTGGCATACAAGCGAACTTCTCTCAATCGATCCAGCACCTGTTGAACATGATCCCCATGATCAATTAGAGTACAACTATAAATGAGAATGTCGTCAAAATAAACTACAACAAATTTTCCTATGAATTGTCAAAGAGTCTCATTCATCAAACGCATAAATGTAGAGAGGGCATTCGTAAGGCCGAATGGCATAACGAGCCACTCATATAGACCAAACTTCGTCTTGAAGGCGGTCTTCCATTCATCCCCTGGCTGCATTCTGATTTGATGATATCCGCTCTTTAGATCGATCTTCGTAAAAAGGCTAGCACCACCAAGCCCAGCTAGCATATCGTCCAGTCGTGGAATTGGATGACGATATTTGACCATAATAGCGTTGACTGCTCGGCAATCAACACACATACGCCATTCGCCATTTTTCTTCGGAACGAGCAAAACTGGAACGGAACACGGAGGTAAACTTTCTCGATCCCAACCCTTTTCGAGCAAGGCTTGCACTTGCCGCTGAATTTCCTTTGTCTCATCGGGATTCATGCGGTACGCGGGTCTGTTGGGAATCGAAGCTCCGGGCACAAAGTCAATGCGATGTTCCACGCCTCGGAGTGGCGGTAAGCCAGATGGCACTTCTTTCGGGAAAATATCTTGATTTTTGTCAAGCATCCTAGAAAATTCCAAAGGCAAATCAGGTGCAGTATGAACAGTTCTATTGAGAGATTCATCAGGTTTAATTAATGCAAGAAAACAGTGACCTGAGAAGTCAGGTTCCCGTGCTGCCTGTTGAAATGCAGTCTTGGTCAATATCAGACATTGATACATGTTTGAAGAATTTTCGCCAACTTTGGCTTTTCCTCGCTCCTTTGCCTTGTGGTTAGCCTCTGCTTGAGCTATTTTGTTCTTCAGTTTTTCCTGGTCTAATCTAACAGCTTTTACAGATAAAGGTTTAAACAAATATTCCCCATGCTTAAAATATAAAACATTAGATTTTCCTCTATAAGTGGCATCTTTATCAAACAGCCATGGTCTTCCAAGCAAAACGTGACATGCATTCATGGGAAAGACATCACATAATACCATTTCGGAGTAGGTCCCCTTTGTGATTGGGACCCATGCCTGTTGGGAGACCTTGGTTTTGCCAGTTTTGTTCATCCAATATAGCAGGTAGGGACTGGAATGCTCCTCCATTGGTAACTGCAATCTGCCCGCACAGTATATAAACTAACAATATTTGTGCAACTGCCGTTATCAACAATGATGGTGGCATTATTGCCTTTAATAGTGCAACGACAAAGGAAGAGATTCTCCCTTTGTTCGTTGGATGAAGTGTACGGTACTCTGTCAGCATTCAAAGTCCTCATTGCTACCAGCAGATTCACATCTTCTTCATTGTCATCATCGAGTTCGGGATTGACTGGTTCAACCATTTGATACTGCCGCAGATCGGCTTCACAGTCATCCTCTTCGTCAGAATCATAAATCTTGAACACTCCTGGTTCGACTTCGATCACAGGCCGTTCCTCCTCGCCAGTATTGAGTATAGCCACTCGTCTCGGGTTATTCCATTCATTCGCATAATGGCCTTTCTTGCCACACTTCCAACAAGGGATTTCTCTTTTGTCCTTGGCGGGTGGATGTTGTTCTCGGCCATGAGTCCTGTTTCGATCATCCCTATTAAACTCCTTGGCGGGGGAATCCATGTTAATGGATTCCGGGCTTGTTCGGGCCTGATCTATCCGGATCATTATTTGCATTCTTTGGGTTTCCTGGGGTCCAAGTTATCTGTTTCCTGCAAGAAAAATTTTATATAGTGCATCAGAAAATTTCTTGGCCTTTTGTTTGGATACTGGGCCCTCGAGGATTATCGGAATAATTAATCCGTTGGTTCTGGCAACTACGCCAAAAGTGAAGCGCACAATCTTGATGATTGAAGTCAGAATTGATTTCAGGGAAGAATTAATCATCAAGACTCTAAAAATTCTCCCAAAAGAAACTCTAAGAAATCTTGGAGAGAAAAACTAACACAAAACCAAGAGCGTGAAAAATCTAACAATTAAAAATACAGCTCAATCTATCTACAATCGATCTAAAAACTGAGATATATAAATGAAAGTGTTAAACAATGATCAATTGGACTGCTGAGCGGGTTGTAGTCAAAACTGCTAAAAGGCAGTTACTGAGAAACAGTTACAAGCAAGTCTGAACTGCTTCAGGACAAGAACATTTGCACAAGAGTTTTGTTAAGGCAACAACATATAATAATTATTTATAATAAAGTGATCAATTGGATTAAAAGACAAATGTGTTTTGATGAACAATGAAGAATTCCCTGCACTTTGTGCCATAGGAATTAGGATATATATTTGAGGAAATATTTTTTTTAGGCCACTATATGGCATCTAATTCAATTTTAGGCCATCATATATTCAAAATCTGATTTTGGGCCACCATGTGGTATTTGGGCTCTGATTTTAAGCCAAATTGACATATCTTAGAAATGGGTGGGCCGTGTGTATTACACACGCGGTTTAGAGACCGGTTCCCATTCAAACACAAACCTATCCGGTTCCCCAAACCAACAAACGAAGAAACCATCGTAAACAAAATCTGTCGAAGCTAGCGGCGATTTCAACCAAACAAAAAACAAACCGCATTCCTCTTCCACGTCGTCTTGCAACTTGCAGCTTCCTCGTCGGCTTGCAGCAATGAATGACCGGAATAATGGGTGGCCGCCACCTAACAGTAAGTGCGCATCCCCTTTTTCTTACTATTAGTATTTTTTTTTTTTTTTTGCAACTTGCGCAATGGGGTGGTTAATATTGTTAAATGGATGCAATTGATTGCCAGATTTAAACTTGTTTTAAAGATTCAATTTTTTTATTTTTTTTTTCCGTTTCCCACAACCTAAAATGCAATATAGGCTTTGTTGGCTTTGTTTATAATATTATATGTTGGCTTTCTCAGGCCAACTTGATTGCTGATTTTACAAAAATCTATGGCTTATTGCCTGATTTTCCATAACTGTTGAATAGTAGTAAATAAGTATTAATTTCAGTACATTCTTAGATTAATGATTATTGATTAATTGGCTTATATTTCTGTCTGAAAATCACCATCTATTAAAGCTTTCGGCTTTGTATTCTTTGCACAGTTCATAACAAGTACAATTGAACAATTAAAAAAAAAAAATCGTAAATAGAAGTAGATTATAATTTACTTGCAAATAAAATCAAGTAGATAAGTAGATATAATTTATATCAAGTTTTTTATATTGTCTTTGTTTAGAGACTGATGTCGAGGGTAAAGGAGATGGATTGGAAGATGACCAAATGGCTGAGCCCCACAATATGAAGGAGGACATTGGAGAGCACCACAAATGGCTGAGCCCCACAATATGAAGGGGGACATTGGAGAGCACCACAATTCTCTATAGGCAGGAAGGGACCTCCGACATCTAATATTGTATCAAGCAAGCAAGGTGCCAAGAAGAAATGATGGCATGTGGGCTGTATCGAGCGGTGTGTTTGAGGAGTGTAGTATGAAATTTTAAAGTATTTGTACTAGGCCAAGTTTTTATTGTTGGAAATACTGTTGTACTAGGCAAAGTTTTTATGTTGGAAATATGGCTATTTCTGTGGGTGATTTTGTGTTTAGGATGTTTGTGTTGGTTTCAATGCAATGTTGGTTTTTGTTAAATTCCTGAAGTTTTTCATTGCCTGTAAGTTTAAGCTATTTGTATATCCATGTCTAATATTCTTGTTATGTGTCTGTGGATTATTGTTATGTGTTTTGTGTTATGTTCTGTGTCTGTGATTTTTAGCTGCCAGTTCCCTTATTCAGAAGCTATTCAAAAACAAAATTGGCAGTACTCCAATAGCTCTTCAAAAACCAGTAGTCCAGTACCACATAATCTTATGTCGGTAATGCATTCAAAACGAGTAAATAAGAGAATTGGCGGTAGCCAACTGATATTCATAACAAAACAGTAGCATAAATCTGATTGTTAAATTTCCATATGCCAAAGGTTACACATTCACGTTTTACATGCCAAAACTTGGCTTGGAGATTCTAAATACATCATGTATATTTTCTAATATGTTAAAGAGTTACATAGGACCATGCCCCTACAAAAAAGAGGATCATGCCTTATTGCCTTTACAAAATAAGTAATGAGGAACGATGCCTCTACAAAATAGCAAATGACGATCAACCGCTACTAGTGTAGCTCTTTCATCTTTGTGTGGCAACTTCTATGATCACCGAGACATGACTTCATCACAGCACCAACAATCGTAATGAGGATCACAATCACCACTCAAATAGCCCACATCCACCACCCTACATACAAGCAAACAAATCCAGCAAGCATACAAAACATCAAAACTACATTCCATATGTAGCCCACTTCTTTGTAAATGGTTAAGACGACACTGAAATATTTACAATTCTGGATATCAAGAGCGCACTGCAGTAGTGCAATGCATCGATCTTTAATATTGTAATACCCGTGAATTTTCCATCATAAAATAAAACAATAATTAAATAAATAAATAATAAATAAAATAAATACCATAAATAAATAAATGAATCCAACAAATAAAGAAATAAATAAAGATAAGGAAATGAGAAATGAGATTTTTACTTAAAAAGGAATTAAAGGAATTTAATTAAATAAAAGGATGGATTAAAGGTAAATAAATTATACACCGAAACCCGACACTAATGAACTCGAGGATTCGAGTCCAAACATCCAATTAGACCCGAGAATAAATTTAGAGAGAAAGTAGAAACCCGAAGATACCCCGGAAATCGGAATTCGGGAGCATAGAGGGATAGAAACCCGAAAGAGAGGCGGAAAAGCACGACGGATCGCACGACCCCACCCGGACCGAAGTCCAGGCGAAGCCGGTGCGGTGGCCGCGCGGTCGAAGAGGGTGGAGCGCGCCACGGCCGCGCCAAGCGACAGATTCGCCCGTTGCGTGAATCTCTCGCCCGAATCCGGATTTTTCGACTTTCGGTTGAACGTCTCTCGACCCAAGACCCTTGGGGTCAGATTTTGGACGCCCTAGGTCTTAGTTATCTATAAATAAGACCTCCTAGGAGCTCCGAATACTCTTACGAAACCCTACAACTTTCTACACATTCGAAACCCTAAATCCGGAGTTGTCGGAGGCACGAAACCAAAGGCGAGACCTGTTGGACGAAAATTCTACCATCTTCAGAGTCGTGGTAAGTCTCGATCCAATCTTTGTTCCGTAAACGATTCGAAAACGAATCCTAATCTTCTTCTTTTCTCTTCTACACCTCGTATTGGATCTAGATCGTAGAACCCGACGAACGGAGAGGAGAAACGGTGGACTGGAAGCCACGCCTTCGAATAGACGATCCCGGACGTTCATAAACTCTGTAAGTTAACTCTTACATGGTTTTGGGATGAATTAAAACATTCAAAACTAAAAGATTAACAAGAAATCGAAAATCTGTCAATTTATACTTTCCACCGACGCAACAGAATTGATGAATTTTTCCGAACCTTAAAACGAATTCAAACGGAGAAACTTAAAACACGAAAAACATTCCTAAGGCGTAGATCTATCTACTGTAAAATTTTCATAATTTTTCATCGCGTTTTGATATCCGAAAATGATCACGAACAGACCTGCCTGTGGTTTAGATCTTGAAACGATGATATATTCTTTATTCGAACTTGTTGGTGATTTCTACCTTAGATCTAGACCGATCTAGGCTTGGCGTTGAACATAAGAGTTGTAGATCTATACGTTATGAATACCTCCGTAAAATTTCAGAATCTTTCGTGATGATTTGATATATGAAATCAACTCTAAACCGAACTGCTTGAATCTAGATCTTGAAATTCTTGACAGAACTTAGGAATGATCTTGATCACGTTTTTGACATAGGATCTAGACTGTTTTAGATCTTTGGCCGAACATGAAAGTCGTAGATAATGGTCTTAAGATGATCTCTGTAAAATTTCATTAAATTTGGAGTTGAATTGCTATGGTAGAATTCGAAATCTTTAAACTGTGGTACATTAAATTCGGACAGATTTGTGTTCTGCGAAAATTTACGTTTTTGACCTATTTAGGTATCTCGGATTGAAAAAGTTAAAACACGAAAGTTGTTCATCTCGATGTTTCTGAGTCATTCGTGAAACTTTGGAATTTTTGGAATTAAATCCGATTTTAGACGAATTTTAGAGTAAACTGTGGTTTACCGGAAACGAAATCTTGAAATCTTGTTGAAACATGAAATTAGCCTTTAAGGTTTAAATGATTGGGAATTCCTTTGAAATAAAATACACATGAAATAAGATGCTTGCCGAAAGACAATTGAAATATCCTGCTTGCCGAAAGGCAATTGAAATATCCTGCTTGCCGAAAGGCAATTGAAATATCCTGCTTGCCGAAAGGCAATTGAAATATCGTGCTTGCCGAAAGGCAATTGAAATATAATGCTTGCCGAAGGGCAATGGAGATATAACGCTTGCCGGAAGGCAATTGATAAATAAAACTTGCCGAATGGCGATTGAAATATAATCTTGAAACATGAGACATGAGATATGAAACTAGAAGACTCGAAAAAAAAAAATTGTTCCTTTTAGATTTTGCCTTAAAGTATGTCTTGCAATTGTTTTACTTTGCGAATTATATTTATGATCTTATGAAATCTCTATCTCTTAAATTATGCCATTATAATTATTGTTAGCTAAATAAGTTAAATGATGTCGTGTTGTGCACATGTGTTCTTTAAATATTAAATAATGGCTTTGAAACCCCTTAAGCATGTTTGTGTTAACTTACTCAGCACGTAGTGCTGACCAAACCATTTTTATTTCTTTTTCTTCCAGAGTTGAGAATTATGCATCGTCATATGCATACACGGGAAGCTTGGGATGATATATTATTTTGAATTTTTGTATTAGACTGGATCTTGCATGAACGGGCCTGTTTAACCCGTGATTAGGCCATGTTGGCCTTATATTTAAATTCCGCTGTGATACATATATGTAAATATTATTTTCCGCTGCAACTTTGATGTATTATTTTTAAATTATATATGAATGGGCTGTTTGAATGTTTTAAATACTGAAAGACCATAGCCTTGCATCTCTTTAGCAAGCTCGGAGAAACCGTGTCTTGCTAGGGAGGTGTGGCGGTGACATCCCGACCTGGGTGACAAAAAACCGGGGTGTTACAAGGTGGTATCAGAGCCCGGATATTTTTAAGCTAGTATTTTTAAACTATTATTTTTAAACCATTATTATTATTAATATTTTGACTATTATTTTAAATTTTAAAGTATTATTTCCATGGAGAAATTTTTATTTTAAAACCCATGGGAATAATACATATATAGTGCATAAATTATTTTTGGGGGGAAATCATCATTCGCATTTGCATATTGCATCTCTTTTATGTAGAGAACTTAGAATCTTGGCGAAGTTAACCTAGAATCTTGGCGAATATTAACTTAGACCTTTTGCTTGCACTAGATGACTTAGAGGCTTGACATCAAATTAGGAACGCTAACTAGAGACTGATCTTGCCTTAGTTCTAGACCGCGTTCATCTAAGCGCACACCTACGAAATCTCGGCTTTAGCCATTCCTATCCTGGTACGAACTAGAAACTTCCTCATGTGGAACAATAAAAAGATCAAGTTTTATTAAAACACTTTTTATTCCAAAAATCTTGTTTGGATTTCCAAACAACAAATCCGAAAATTTGAAATTTGAAATTTACGAAACGTCTTGTTCGAGCGATCTATCTAAACCAAGATAAGCTAATCTATACACGTTATAACAGAAAATGGCGCCTAGGAGGAAACCAAGGAAGGTGAGTCCAAACGGCACTGACGCTAACCTGTCCAACACGCCCAACAACAGCGAAAGTCCTAAGAACCTAGGAGAGCAAGTGCCTCAAGCGCCCAATAATATGGAAGCACGTTTAAAAACGATAGAGGGATTCCTAGTAGCATTAGGAAATGCGGAGGTGCATAGGACACCTGCAGCAGTACCTCCGCCCGTAGCTCAAACAAACTATCTAGCGTTGGTGAATCCCTATCAACCACCACGTTATGATGGGCAGGAGGATCCCGCCAAACTAGTGGGGTGGATCCGTACATTTGATAAGCTCTTGGATGCTATCAAATGTCCTGATGAGGCAAAGATACGAGTAGCAACCTATTACTTAGGAGGCGAAGCCGACGAGTGGTGGCAAGACCTCCAAAGGAATTTAGAGGGAGCTGAAGAAGCTTATTCGTGGACTAAACTTAAGGAGGATCTAAGGGACCGATTCTACCCCATGAGCACCAAGGCGGCAATGTACGAAGAGTTTTTATCACTGAAGCAAGAGGGACGGACGGTGCAGGAGTATTACACCCGGTTCAAGGAGCTAGTACGATTTGCTACAAGGCTAGTGCCAACCGACACTGATAAGGCTCAGAAATTCGAGATGGGTCTGAACCTTAGTATCCGGGAGATACTTGCAGTCGGACAATTCACGAACCTGCAGACGGTTTATGATCGTGCGGTAGCGGTTGCACGAGTCCAAGGGCTGAAACGGAAACCGGTAGATGAGGCTAACCAAGGACCACAAGCAGAATACAAGGTGGATAAGGACCATTTCGATGGAAACTTGAAGGGACAACATCAAAATGACAATGGGGAGAAAAAGGGGATAGTCTTCAAACATGGGGACTATGCGTCACCATGTCCAAAGTGTGGTAAACCGCATTATGCGAGAGGATGCCCTCAGCCTGGAGCATGCCTTCGATGTGGTCGACATGGTCATCAGCTGCGTGATTGCCGGACACGGAAAGAGAACATTGACAAGAGAGAGGATGTGACTACTCGACTTAAGCAACCACGAAACCCAGACGGTCAAGGTGGCAACAACCAACGGCACCAGTACCATCAGAATAAAGACCAAAACCCGAAACCTCTCGGGAGTACTGAATAGGCAGTTATGGGGACATAACTGGAGTCCTAAGGGGGAGAGGATGTGATACCCCGTAATAAAGTAGTTGCATTATTTTAGTTGGCTCGACAATATGTATCCCAAATAAAATTTTGAACTACGTTATGGCTTGATCCCTTTACCGGGTACGTAGGCAGCTTAGAAGTTTTAATTCTAAGTTCAGTCACAACATAATAAAACAAACACAAGACCTTAGCACGAGAAAAACCGAAACACAACTTCGAGGACGAAGTTGATTCTTAAGGAGGGTAGACTGTAATACCCGTGAATTTTCCATCATAAAATAAAACAATAATTAAATAAATAAATAATAAATAAAATAAATACCATAAATAAATAAATGAATCCAACAAATAAAGAAATAAATAAAGATAAGGAAATGAGAAATGAGATTTTTACTTAAAAAGGAATTAAAGGAATTTAATTAAATAAAAGGATGGATTAAAGGTAAATAAATTATACACCGAAACCCGACACTAATGAACTCGAGGATTCGAGTCCAAACATCCAATTAGACCCGAGAATAAATTTAGAGAGAAAGTAGAAACCCGAAGATACCCCGGAAATCGGAATTCGGGAGCATAGAGGGATAGAAACCCGAAAGAGAGGCGGAAAAGCACGACGGATCGCACGAACCCGCCCGGACCGAAGTCCAGGCGAAGCCGGCGCGGTGGCCGCGCGGTCGAAGAGGGTGGAGCGCGCCACGGCCGCGCCAAGCGACAGATTCGCCCGTTGCATGAATCTCTCGCCCGAATCCGGATTTTTCGACTTTCGGTTGAACGTCTCTCGACCCAAGACCCTTGGGGTCAGATTTTGGACGCCCTAGGTCTTAGTTATCTATAAATAAGACCTCCTAGGAGCTCCGAATACTCTTACGAAACCCTACAACTTTCTACACATTCGAAACCCTAAATCCGGAGTCGTCGGAGGCACGAAACCAAAGGCGAGACCTGTTGGACGAAAATTCTACCATCTTCAGAGTCGTGGTAAGTCTCGATCCAATCTTTGTTCCGTAAACGATTCGAAAACGAATCCTAATCTTCTTCTTTTCTCTTCTACACCTCGTATTGGATCTAGATCGTAGAACCCGACGAACGGAGAGGAGAAACGGTGGACTGGAAGCCACGCCTTCGAATAGACGATCCCGGACGTTCATAAACTCTGTAAGTTAACTCTTACATGGTTTTGGGATGAATTAAAACATTCAAAACTAAAAGATTAACAAGAAATCGAAAATCTGTCAATTTATACTTTCCACCGACGCAACAGAATTGAGGAATTTTTCCGAACCTTAAAACGAATTCAAACGGAGAAACTTAAAACACGAAAAACGTTCCTAAGGCGTAGATCTATCTACTGTAAAATTTTCATAATTTTTCATCGCGTTTTGTTATCCGAAAACGATCACGAACAGACCTGCCTGTGGTTTAGATCTTGAAACGATGATATATTCTTTATTCGAACTTGTTGGTGATTTCTACCTTAGATCTAGACCGATCTAGGCTTGGCGTTGAACATAAGAGTTGTAGATCTATACGTTATGAATACCTCCGTAAAATTTCAGAATCTTTCGTGATGATTTGATATATGAAATCAACTCCAAACCGAACTGCTTGAATCTAGATCTTGAAATTCTTGACAGAACTTAGGAATGATCTTGATCACGTTTTTGACATAGGATCTAGACTGTTTTAGATCTTTGGCCGAACATGAAAGTCGTAGATAATGGTCTTAAGATGATCTCTGTAAAATTTCATTAAATTTGGAGTTGAATTGCTATGGTAGAATTCGAAATCTTTAAACTGTGGTACATTATATTCGGACAGATTTGTGTTCTGCGAAAATTGACATTTTTGACCTATTTAGGTATCTCGGATTGAAAAAGTTAAAACACGAAAGTTGTTCATCTCGACGTTTCTGAGTTAGTCGTGAAACTTTGGAATTTTTGGAATTAAATCTGATTTTAGACGAATTTTAGAGTAAACTGTGGTTTACCGGAAACGAAATCTTGAAATCTTGTTGAAACATGAAATTAGCCTTTAAGGTTTAAATGATTGGGAATTCCTTTGAAATAAAATACACATGAAATACGATGCTTGCCGAAAGGCAATTGAAATATCCTGCTTGCCGAAAGGCAATTGAAATATCCTGCTTGCCGAAAGGCAATTGAAATATCCTGCTTGCCGAAAGGCAATTGAAATATCGTGCTTGCCGAAAGGCAATTGAAATATAATGCTTGCCGAAGGGCAATGGAGATATAACGCTTGCCGGAAGGCAATTGATAAATAAAACTTGCCGAATGGCGATTGAAATATAATCTTGAAACATGAGACATGAGATATGAAACTAGAAGACTCGAAAAAAAAAATTGTTCCTTTTAGATTATGCCTTAAAGTATGTCTTGCAATTGTTTTACTTTGCGAATTATATTTATGATCTTATGAAATCTCTATCTCTTAAATTATGTCATTATAATTATTGTTAGCTAAATAAGTTAAATGATGTCGTGTTGTGCACATGTGTTCTTTAAATATTAAATAATGGCTTTGAAACCCCTTAAGCATGTTTGTGTTAACTTACTCAGCACGTAGTGCTGACCAAACCATTTTTATTTCTTTTTCTTCCAGAGTTGAGAATTATGCATCGTCATATGCATACACGGGAAGCTTGGGATGATATATTATTTTGAATTTTTGTATTAGACTGGATCTTGCATGAACGGGCCTGTTTAACCCGTGATTAGGCCATGTTGGCCTTATATTTAAATTCCGCTGCGATACATATATGTAAATATTATTTTCCGCTGCAACTTTGATGTATTATTTTTAAATTATATATGAATGGGCTGTTTGAATGTTTTAAATACTGAAAGACCATAGCCTTGCATCTCTTTAGCAAGCTCGGAGAAACCGTGTCTTGCTAGGGAGGTGTGGTGGTGACATCCCGACCTGGGTGACAAAAAACCGGGGTGTTACAAATATCTTCTCAAGCAAGCAGAACTAGTGTAGGAAAAATTTATTGTTAATTCTTTTTCCTCAGGAGGTAGAACCACTTAAAGTGAAATCCATTTCGTCATGCATGAGTACAGCCGATGTAACAATATGGCACAACCAGAATATAAAATCAACTCCATCTATAACCTTCATCTAGTGCTTTAGCACCCTATTAATAGATGCAATCTATTTTTCCAGTAAGAAATTCTAGCACATAGTAGCACTTATCAACAGAGTTAAACACAAGGTTATTTCTTTTTGTTTTTGGGATAAGCTAATCAAAACCATATTTAGCTTATCAAATAGCAATCAACAACCGATGTTGAAAAGACAAGACCAGAACTTTAAAATAGATAAATCTAATCAAAGACAAGGCAAGTCCACTGAACCAAATCATTTCAGGACACTCTATAATCCTTAACAAAGGGACTGATTCCACACCCATTTAAGATTGGCCAAAACTCTGAAAATAGATAAAGCTTCTCTTTACAAATAATTCGTAATGTTTGCAACCTAATATATTTGTTGGCACTAACATTTCATGCAGAATCATTTGGATGTCACTGCAACGCTCTAACAACGATACGGTTATGGTTTTAAAGATCAAAGCTTCACCAGCACCTGGACTCAAAGACCAAGATGTTCTTAGTTTATAAATAGTCTTTGAGTCAGTCTTTACTTTAAGCAATTTTATCTTCAATATTCTACCGAGAGAGTTTAGTGTTCGTTTTAGAAGATATACTTCAAGAGAGCCAAAAACTTGTTCTTCATGTTTAGATGTTTTGAGAGTTTTTGTTCTTGATAGAATTGTGTTGGAATTCAGTGTATATCATTTAGATCGAGTTGTAAATCAAGGAGAGGGAGTCTTCTTGATATAGCTTAAAGGATTCTTGATTCAGGGTCGTCAACAGGGTGAAGGAACAACAAAGATTGTCTCTGTAATTCTAGTTAGGGAGATTAGAAGTTGAGGGGGAGAGATTCAGCTTCTAGATCGAGTTAACAGGATTGGTTTCGAGTCTTGTGTTTGTTCTTGTTCATAGTTGAGTAATCTTCGCCTGGATTGGAATCCCCCGGATGTAGGACAGGAGGTCCGAACCGGGTCAACAAACAATTGTGTTCTTATATTTCTGCAATTGTGTGTGTTGTCAATACATCTCATTAACACCCTACTCACAAGGGACTGTCAATTGGTATCAAAGCCAATCTTCAATCGTTTACTGGAGATTCAAGATTCAAGATGAGTAGGGAAATTTCGCATCTTCGTCCACCAATCTTCGATGGAAACAATTTTAGCTACTGGAAATCAAGAATGGAGTGTTATCTCAGAGCTCTTGGAGAAGATGTCTGGGATGCAGTTGAAGAAGCATGGGAACCACCAACAAGGACTGAAATTCCTGCGGTTGTCACAACAACAACGACAACATCTGCTTCAACAGACACTACCTCTACCACTGCTACCACAACAACGGCTGTACCACCTGTTGCACCGATTACACGACTTGCTAGGAAGGCCGAATTAACTGCAGCAGAAAGAGCAGCAAAACTAGGGAATTACGCAGCCATGAACGCGATCAGCGGAGCCATGGAAGAGGCACAGCACAGAATGATCAAGAATTGCAAAAATGCCTATGAGATGTGGAGATTTCTTGAAGTCAGGTTTGAAGGTTCTGCCGATGTTAAACTAACCCGATTACATCGTGTTGAATCCTTATATGACAGGTTGGAGATGACAGATGATGAAAATATTTCAACATACTTTGAAAGATTTCAAAATGTGGTTAATCAATGCATAGAGCTTGGAATGCATTTTGATGAACAAAAATTGGTTCGCAAGATGCTACGTACAATTTCTCCTAAGTATTCTGGAAAGATCTCAGTTCTTGAAGAGAGTGAGAAGACCAACACCATGACTTTGGAAGAGCTGGTTGGAAATTTGCAAAATTATGAAATGAACCATCTCGAATCAAGGAGCAAAGGAAAATCGAAGAGTATTGCTCTAAAGGCTGAAAAGATTGAAGAATCAGATGATGATTTAGATGAAGAGTTATCCTTGATCACCAGAAGGATGGCCAAATTTCTCCAAGAAAAGAGAGCAAGACAGTTACAGAAAGGCAAGCCTCAGAAATCCAGTTCACATGGTGTTTCAACTTCTGACAAACAACAGTCCAAGGGATCTAAGAAGTTCGAAGGCAAATGCAGTAATGTCAAGAAACTCAAGGAACCTGAGAAATTTGACAAATTCTCTTCTATTATTTGTTACGAGTGTGGTGGAAAAGGACATCTCAAAAAGGAATGTCCTACTGCCAAAAGGAAAGAAGGAAAAGCTTATCAAGCTATACTCAGTGATGACGAATGCGATGTTGACGCAACAGAGGAACAACAAAGCGACTCTGAAGATGTTATTGCTTTGACTATTCGAGACTGTAGTCCCCAACCAGGTATGACAAATTCAATAGATTATTCTACTGATGAAGATGATTCTATGGATGCAGGTAATATCAGTGAAATATACTCAAAACTGGCCGATGCATATGAAGAGTTAAAGTTCGAGTATGATACAGCCTTCAATGAGAATAAAAAGTTGTTAACACAACTGACTGACCTCGGAATTTCTTATGATAATCTATCTGCTGAAAAGATCAAATTACAAAAGGAATTAAAGCTAGCAAAGCTCAAAGTTGAGGAACTTCAAGATGAATGCTCCAAACTTTCTGATGCAAAGACATGTTTGGCCACAGAAAATCTACAACTTCAAGCCAAATGCAATGAACTCTCTCAAACGGTAAAAGGTAAAAATAAATTGGATTCAGTTCTTTCTATGTGCAAAAGACCCGGTGATCTTTCAGGTATAGGATACAAGAAGAAAGGTAAAGCAAAGAATTTCAAATCAACCAAGAGAAACTTTGTTAGTGGAGGATATCTTGGTGAACAGCCAAGCAATGCTGCTGCTTATAGAAATGTGCCAATTCAAGTCAATATTGCACCTCAAGACTCAAGGGATTGTATATATTGTGGTCTACCTGGTCATCAAGCAGACACTTGTTTAAGGATTGTTCGAGATCTCTTAAATGGAAGACCTGTTGTCTGGCCGACGTTAGAACTACAAAAGAAGATCCAGATTCGTAAGGCCTGGATACCTAAACATTCTAATCAACAGTCACTTGGTCTTGTTGTTGTATCTTTGCAGGCACATCAAAAGAACACTTTGTGGTATTTTGATTCTGGATGCTCTAGGCATATGACTGGAACCAAAAATATACTACAAAATTTCACAGAACAAGACTGTGGAGAGGTGATGTATGGAGATGGTGCCAAAAGTAAAATCACTGGTTATGGTAAAATTGAAAAGGGAGTTCTTTCTAATCTCTCTAAGGTTTACTTTGTTGATGGTTTAACTACCAATTTGATTTCCATAAGCCAATTATGTGATGAAAATTCTTTAGTGCTATTTGATATGAATACTTGCTATGTCTTTAAAGATTACAAGTGTATCATGTCAGGGAAAAGGTCTACTAACAATTGTTATGTTCTAAAGGAAACAGTAGACAGGGCTTTAATTTTGAAAGAAGACCTTACAAGCCTATGGCACAAGAGAATGGCACACTTGAATTATCAAACTCTCTACAAATTGAGCATTTCTGGAGCTGTCAAAGGGTTGCCAAAACTACAGAACAACTCTCAAATTGTCTGTGAAGGATGTTCTAAAGGAAAACAAACCAAAGCTCAACACAAACGAGTTGATGAAATTACCACAAATCACTGCCTTGAACTCATTCACATGGACTTGATGGGTCCAATGGAAGTTGAAAGCCTTAATGGCAAAAGGTATGTACTTGTGATAGTTGATGATTTTTCTAGATTTACCTTTGTTTGTTTTCTCAGATCAAAAGATGAAGCCTTTGAGTATTTTGAGTCCACAAGCCTGAAGATCATGAATCAAAAACAAGGAAAAATCAAGAGGATTAGAACTGATCATGGGAGAGAGTTTGACAATCAACAGTTTACTGATTTCTGTAAGCAACATGGAATTTCTCAAGAGTTCTCTGCCCCAAAGACTCCTCAACAAAATGGGATTGTAGAAAGGAAGAATAGAACCTTACAGGAGATGGCAAGGTCTATGCTTCATGGGAGTACACTATCAAAGACCTTTTGGGCAGAAGCTGTCAACACAGCATGCCATATTTCAAATAGAGTTCTTTTGAGGCCGAAGACAAATTTCACTCCTTATCAAATATGGTATGATAAACTTCCTAATGTTAGATATTTTCATACATTTGGTTGTCCTTGTCATGTTTACAGAGACAGGGAACAGCTTAAGAAGTTTGATGCCAGATCAGAAAAAGGGTTGTTTTTGGGTTATGCTAACAACTCCAGAGCTTACAGAGTTTATCTGACTGATAGTAAGAAAGTTATAGAATCTATGAATGTTCTATTTGAAGATTCTCTAGCTAAAGGATTATCTGAATATGAAGATGGTCTGCATTATTTTCCTGTATTTGATCCACCATCTGAGGAAACACATGAGCCAACATCTGAAGCTGATGTAGAAACTGGAATTGAATCAGAATCTTTGGTTGATACTGAGGAAGAGCAACAACCGCTTGACACTGCTGTTGTAGATAAGAGGAAAGGATCAAGAACTTTCAAGCATCATTCTAACACTGATATCATTGGAGAATTGGATGCACCTAGGCAAACCAGAAACAAGAAGGTTGATTACAAGCAACTCGCTGGAATGAACTGCTTTATATCCAAGATGGAACCAAAGAATGCAACTGAAGCCTTCAAAGATGAGTATTGGATAGCTGCCATGCAGGATGAGCTATTACAGTTTGAAAGAAATTCTGTATGGGAGTTAGTACCACCCCCTGACAACATCAACATCATTGGTACCAAATGGATCTTCAGAAATAAGAAAGATGAGCATGGAAACATAGTCAGAAATAAAGCTAGACTGGTAGCACAAGGCTACACACAGATTGAAGGTTTAGACTATGGAGAAACCTATGCACCAGTGGCCAGAATGGAAGCTGTAAGGATTTTGTTATCTGTTGCTTGTTATCTAGATTTCAAGTTATATCAGATGGACATCAAGACTGCTTTTCTAAATGGGAAAATCAAGGAAGAAATTTATGTAGCTCAACCAGCTGGATTTGAAGATCACAAACATCCAGACTATGTTTATAGAGTGAAGGGAGCCCTATATGGTCTTAAACAAGCACCTCGTGCTTGGTATGAGAGGCTGTCAAAATTCCTGGTTGACCACGGATATACAAGAGGAAATGTGGATAAGACACTTTTCATCAAACACACAGATAAGCATATCATTGTAGTTCAAGTCTATGTTGATGATATCATTTTTGGATCTACTTCAGAAGAACTTAGAGATGGATTTATACATGATATGAAGACTGAATTTGAGATGAGCATGCTTGGAGAATTGCATTACTTCCTTGGATTACAGATTAAACAAGAAAAAGATGGAATCTTCTTATCTCAGGAGAAGTATGCAACAAATATGCTGAAGAAGTTCAACTTAGAAGAGAGCAAAGTAGCAAGAACACCACAGGGTATTCATGAGAAGCTTTCTAAAGCAGATTCTAGTTGTGATGTTGATCAAAAACTTTACAGGAGCATGATTGGTAGTCTTCTCTACCTAACAGCAACCAGACCAGATATCTCATACAGCACTGGAGTATGTGCCAGATTTCAAGCTCAACCCAAAGAGACACATTTTAAAGCAGCTAAGAGAATTATGAGGTACATCAAGGGAACCATTGGACTTGGGATTTGGTATTCTAAAAGGTCATCATTGGATCTTATAGGATATACAGATTCAGACTGGGCTGGCAGTCGTGATGACAGACGTTCGACAACAGGAGGTTGTTTCTATCTTGGCAACAATTTGGTTAGTTGGTACTCAAGGAAACAGAACATAGTTGCTCTATCCACAGCTGAAGCAGAATATATAGCAGCTACATGTTGTTGTTCTCAACTTATGTGGATGAAGCAAACTTTGGCAGATTATGGGGTGCATCAAGAGAAATTTGTAGTTTTGTGTGACAACACAAGCGCTATAAACATCTCTAAAAATCCTGTACTTCACAATAGGAGCAAACATATTGATATCAGGTATCATTTCATTAGAGATTTGGTTGAAGAAAATATTTGTGATATTCAACATGTAGGGTCGTCAGAGCAACGCGCTGACATCCTAACCAAAGCCATGGAGGGAGATAAGTTTGATAGGCTTAGAACTATTCTGGGCCTAAGTTTCTATACAAACTAATTATAGTTATATTTTGGGCCATTTTGTTTTTCTTTGTATACTAACCCTTCAGGCCCAAGCACATTAGAGAGGGAAATCGGATAAAGACAAAAGAAAGATTTCATTTGGGAGAATCTCTGATTTGATGTCTGCAGAGTGTCATCATCACACTGTGACGACTGTAACCGTCCCTTCACCTCTGCAGCTCACGTCGCTCAAAAAAAACTGCCATCATTACTTCGCCGTTTCTCCGATTGATGCGATCGTGGTTAAACGTTTCGACTCCTCTTTCCTCTCTTTAAATATCTTGTTCATTTCTATTACTGCACCACTTCCTTTTCTGTGTTTATTTTTGAGTGTTGCAGTTTTTCTTTCTTCTCCTTCAAATGGCATCTTCTTCCAACCCCAAATCTCCTTCTGAAACTGCTACTGATTCGTCCATACCACCAAATACTGAGTCATCTATTGATCCAGTTCAAATAGTCACATCTGTTCTTCAAGCGCTGAGTGAATCAGTTCCTTCAACATCTCAAGCTGGAGCGTCGTCTGTAGAAAATGTTGACAACAATGGCGATGATGAACCTGCCAATGAGAATGTCACTGACGTTTTACCTCTTGACTCCTTACCCCCTGCTGGAGGTCTTCCTGCACCGCCTGTACCTGCCCTTCCAGCACCGCAGAAAGAAACTTTTTCTGTTGATTGGGAAGATGAGGACAATCTGCTCAACTCAAACACTGCTGATGATGTTGTCACTGGAGATGACGAACAACTGAGGGACGACGAACCTGATCGAGAGGTTACTCCGGAACATCGTCCAGTTGCCCGTACCCCTGTGACTCGTTCGCGCAAAAGGAAAGATAAACAACCTGCTGTCGAGACAACACAGAAACGACCAAAGAAAGTTGGCCCCATGACTGTTAGTGATGCCCTAAACTACAGGTTTTACGACAAGGAAGGACAAAAATTTGCCAAAGATCTCAACAACCGTGATTTCATACCAGAGGAGCAGTTTACTCATCCAATCTACAAGGAACTTGGATTTTTGAAGTTTTTGGAAGACACAAAACTCATCTACTGGGCTACTAAACTAGAGGACTACTCTCCTGCCTTAGTTCGTGAGTTCTACGCCAACCTACATCCTGATGTCTTGGATGCTGAATCCCCATTCGGAGGGAAAATCTACATACGAGGCAAGATTTTGGAGATTTTTCCTCAAGTTATCAATGCGTTGTTAAAGGTGCAGCTGAACAGCAACCTGGATGATGTTACGAGCTACATGCCAAACTCAAATGCCGAAGTGGCTTATGAGATTTCAAACACCAAGAGTGTTGCTTTTGGTAGGGGTCAGCTTCGTGTTCAGCAGCTCACTCTCAAATACAACTGTCTCTTCCGCCTGTGTAGTTCGAACATCCTTCCAACAACCAACGCCAGTCAAGTGTCTTCTCATATGGGTAAACTCATGTTTTGCATTGAAAAGTATTTAAATATGACGAACTTTGGTCTCTCTGTTCTTTCCAAGATGCTAGGTTATTCCCGCGGATCCATTGGCAAGAATGATCTTCTCCCTTATCCTGCTTTGATTACCCGTTTTCTGAAAAAGAATGGGATCAAAGTTCCTAAGGAAGAACGCATTCCAATCAAGCAGAACACTCCCTCTACTGACCTACGAAATATGCATAATGACATCCTCCTCGGCCCTGCTCTGTCCGGCACTGCATTGGTCAATCACCTGAAGACTATCATTCTTCGACAGAATGAGGAGGTTTCTACTGTCATCAATGCTGGTCTCCGAATCAGGAAGCAAAACAACAATATGTTGAAACTTCTTCCTGGCTCATTTGATCCTCCACCCACTGGAGAGGAGGATGATGAGGAGGCCTGATTCATCAAGGGGGAGTAAGTATGGTCTCAATATGACTGACTGACTGTGGTTCTTGGGTGATGATGACAACGCTTTGAGGGGGGTACATTCTAAACTGAATTTGATATTTGATTTGGGTCTGTAACTAATTTGCTATTTCCGTTGGTTACTATTTTTGATACTCCTGGATGCTGATGCTTGTTTACTTTTGCCGATAATTGTGGTTTATTTTGCTGATGAACTAGATTTGCATGAACTTATTTGATCGATCTTCTTATTTTGTGATATTGTTCTGCTGGTGTTACTCTTATCTGTTAATTACATTTGTTGCACTTGATCTTTTAACCATTGTTGTTAGATTGGTATTCTGAACTGCTATTCATCATACTGGCTTGAGACCTGTTTGTGATGAATCAACCTCTTCATGAAATGAGGGGGAGATTGTTGGCACTAACATTTCATGCAGAATCATTTGGATGTCACTGCAACGCTCTAACAATGATACGGTTATGGTTTTAAAGATCAAAGCTTCACCAGCACCTGGACTCAAAGACCAAGATGTTCTTAGTTTATAAATAGTCTTTGAGTCGGTCTTTACTTTAAGCAATTTTATCTTCAATATTCTACCGAGAGAGTTTAGTGTTCGTTTTAGAAGATATACTTCAAGAGAGCCAAAAACTTATTCTTCATGTTTAGATGTTTTGAGAGTTTTTGTTCTTGATAGAATTGTGTTGGAATTCAGTGTATATCATTTAGATCGAGTTGTAAATCAAGGAGAGGGAGTCTTCTTGATATAGCTTAAAGGATTCTTGATTCAGGGTCGTCAACAGGGTGAAGGAACAACAAAGATTGTCTCTGTAATTCTAGTTAGGGAGATTAGAAGTTGAGGGGGAGAGATTCAGCTTCTAGATCGAGTTAACAGGATTGGTCTCGAGTCTTGTGTTTGTTCTTGTTCATAGTTGAGTAATCTTCGCCTGGATTGGAATCCCCCGGATGTAGGACAGGAGGTCCGAACCGGGTCAACAAACAATTGTGTTCTTATATTTCTGCAATTGTGTGTGTTGTCAATACATCTCATTAACACCCTACTCACAAGGGACTGTCAATAGTAGGGTGTTAATGAGATGTATTGACAACACACACAATTGCAGAAATATAAGAACACAATTGTTTGTTGACCCGGTTCGGACCTCCTGTCCTACATCCGGGGGATTCCAATCCAGGCGAAGATTACTCAACTATGAACAAGAACAAACACAAGACTCGAGACCAATCCTGTTAACTCGATCTAGAAGCTGAATCTCTCCCCCTCAACTTCTAATCTCCCTAACTAGAATTACAGAGACAATCTTTGTTGTTCCTTCACCCTGTTGACGACCCTGAATCAAGAATCCTTTAACCTATATCAAGAAGACTCCCTCTCCTTGATTTACAACTCGATCTAAATGATATACACTGAATTCCAACACAATTCTATCAAGAACAAATACTCTCAAAACATCTAAACATGAAGAACAAGTTTTTGGCTCTCTTGAAGTATATCTTCTAAAACGAACACTAAACTCTCTCGGTAGAATATTGAAGATAAAATTGCTTAAAGTAAAGACTGACTCAAAGACTATTTATAAACTAAGAACATCTTGGTCTTTGAGTCCAGGTGCTGGTGAAGCTTTGATCTTTAAAACCATAACCGTATCGTTGTTAGAGCGTTGCAGTGACATCCAAATGATTCTGCATGAAATGTTAGTGCCAACAATATTCAAGCTAAATTGAATCTGAAATCGAATTACATTCCAACTATATTCCAATACCAAACAACATCAAGCAATTCTCAACCAATACTGAAACAATACTCAAAACAGCAACAATACCACAAAACAACAAAAAAATACTACACAATCAAACTTACCGGCCAATTGGGATAACTGTGGAATCTCCGCCAGCATTGGGAGCCTTCCAACATCCTCAACCGCGCTGTTGTTCCACAAAAGCATACCCTCACTGGAAGCCCGAAAATAGTGTCGCCATTGCCGTCCGATTCCGAAGACGCCATTCCGAAGCTCACGAAGATGGCTTCCTACACCCTAGGATTCGGAATCCCATTTCAATCGAACTTCGAAGATGACTACTTCACGCTAGGGTTGCGAATTCTCCTTTCAATCAAACTCCGACGCTGCCTTCTTCACGCTAGGGTTCGAAAATTACAATTATGACGAACTCCGATGGCTCCTTCACGTTAGAAACCAAAAATCCCCTTCCAATCGAGTGGAGACGATGGCTCCTTCACCCTAACCCGTAATCCCCCTTCCAATGGAGTGGAGACGATTTCTGTGTGCTTATTCGTCTGTTCAAACCGGTATAAAACCCGGTCCACTACTGGCGCGTGGATTGAGTGGAACGATTGTAATGCACGCAACCCTTTTCACCATTGAATGAGTCAATTTGGTTTAAAATCAGGGCCCAAATACCAATTGGTGGCCCAAAACCAGAAATTGAATATATCATGGCCTAAAATTGAATTAGATGACTTATAGTGGCCTAAAAAATATATTTCCTCTATATATTTTGTTCTGAATTGTTAAAAACAAATAAATTCCGAAAATGGATTTAAGCAATGACTTACTCATGACTAAGCAGAATTATTTTTTTTTAAAGTACGTGTTCTTCACCGCGCATCGCACGGGCAGGCTATTCGCGCGATACTAGTATAGTACTTCCATAAAATACTACCAATTTCCATCTTATTATATTGTCCATCATTTTGATTTTTGCCCATCACAATATCAATAGTTTATTACTACCAGGGTTTAATTCTACCTCGTATTATTTGCGCATCTTTTACTACAATTTTCAGTTTCGTCCTCCGACCCTGCCACAAATGGATTCCTCCAATGCCTTAAATTGCAACTCAAATTACCCCCAAACTCAACCTATGATGAACTGATTCACACTCCAGGAAATGCATCCAATGACCCTCTATTCTAAGCAGTGAATCTTTGGACATTATTGAGAAATGGTAAGAAGCCCGAAGTGGTCCTCACTCTCTTCAAGGAATCCCACATCCAGGCAGCAATCAGTTGTTCCAAGAAAACCGGATTGCAAATTAGGGTTCGGAGTGGCGGCCATGACTACAAAGGTCTGTCGTATACTTCTGAAACCCCTTTCTTTATTCTGGACATGAGAAATTTTAGTTCAATCGACATCAACATGGATGACAGAACAGCATGGGTAGGCGCCGGCGTCAGGCTCGGACAATTGTACTACACAATTGCTCAAAAAAGCAAGACTCTTGCTTTCCCCACCGGGACTTTCCCTAGCATCGGTGTTGGCGGACAACTCAGTGGAGGAGGATATGGAATCAGGGCAGTCCGAAGGGGCGGCCAGAAGTTGAATCGCCCAGGGTCCGATCCACAGTAAAAGGGGTCCCAAAATTATTTTTAAGTTTTAATTATGTTTTGTTTTTTTTCTATTGTATATATTAATTTCTTTTTTTTTTGGGGAGGGGGGGAGTTGTATATATTAATTTTTCATTCAACTTTTTATGTTTTTTCTTTAAATATGATAAAACTAATAATTAGTTTCTCATTTGATTTTTGTTCTCTAAAAATTGCAATAAGTTTGATTTCTTTTATAATCTCAAATCAACAAAATGAAAAAGTTCAGTATATAGATACTTTCTCTTAATAATTTTTTAATTATGTACTTATTTAAATTTAATGGGGATGGAGACTTTGCCTCAAATCCATCGATTCTCAACCTATAGATTGGGTGTTCTATTCACCACTCAACCCCCTATCATTCTCATTTATATATCGTAATTTGTGTGACATGGACTCCACTATTTCTTAGCATAAGTGTTCAACAAAAACAATGCAGGCCTATTATTTTAACTTTTCTAAGGGCCCCTAAAATCTCAGGGACGGCTCTGTATGGAATGATGTCCCGTAACCATTCCATTGCGCCGACCATACAATTGACTCCAAATTGGTCGACGCCGAACGGCGAATCTTGGACCAAAAATCGACGTGGGGACCTATTTTGGGCAATCCGAGGGGGTGGAGGCACCAGTTTTGGGATCATTGTTGTATTAAAGGTGAAGCAAGTTTTCGTACCTGAAATCATTACCGTTTTCAACATCAGCCGGACAACAGCCAATGAAAATAACATAAATTAGTACACAAGTGGCAATCCATCGCCCATAAAATCGATGATAGGCTTGTAATGAAGATTCTTTTCAGTAGCGTCATGTCTCAGAAAAGTGGAAACAAAAAGATTGTCGCCGCCTTTCCGGCCTTGTTCTAGGCCGCATCCGAGACCTCCTCCACATAATGCAAGAAAATTTCCCGAACTTGGCCTGGTGAAAAAAGATTGCATCGAAACGAGCTGAATAAAATCGGTCCTCTTTTTTCGCACGAATTCCAGATCAGCCACCGAAAGCATTGCACAAAATTAGAACATACAACTGATATTGATGTATTTTGTCATTATTTTGTTATGATTTTTGGGTTACATTATTGGATGTAAATGACACATATATGCTTATAATGACAAGTTTTGGTGAATATGTAGGATTGATTGAAGTGGCTATGTTTTGAGGAAATTCTTGGCAAAGTGGACAGAAGTAGAAGGCTTCCTTAGGCGTGCCCATGCCTAAGAACATCGAGAGGCGCTGCCAATTTAGAGCTGGGACCCATGTACATCTTTAAATATTGCAGAAACGCCACTTGAAAGTAAATATCAAAGTCTAAATAAGTTGGGGATTTAATTAGCAAAGAAATCAAATTCTTATATCTTGGAGGGCAAGAATCAAATATTGGGCAGATTTGGAAAAGGCAAAACATGTTCCATCGTGGGGGAGAAGAATCGGTCTGTGGACAAATAAAAGGGAACACACCAGATTTCTTCCACAACAAGGACGACAGACACCCCGACTTACCTGTAACACCCGAGAATTTTGCAACATAAAACCAATAATTAAATAAATAAACAATAAATAAAACAATACAATAAATAAATAAATTCAGCAAATAAATAAATAAAGATAAGGAAATGAGAAATGAGATTTAACTTAAAAAGGAATTAAAGGAAATTAAATAAATAAAAAGAATTAATTGAAGATAAATAAATTGTACACTGAAATCCGACACCAATGAACTCGAGAATTCGAGTCCAAACATGCATTTAGACCCGAGCAAAATTTAGAGAGGAAATAAAAACCCGAAGATACCCCGGAAATCGGAATCCGGGAGCATAGGGGGATAGAAGTCCGAAAGAGAGGAGGAAAGGCACGACGGATCGCACGACCCGCCCGGACCGAAGTCCAGGCGAGTGCCGTGCGGTGGCCGCGCGGTGAAGGTGGAGAAGCTGCGCCACGACCGTGCCGAGCGACAGATTCGCCGGTTGCGAGATTCACTCGCCCGAATCCGGATTTTCCGACTTCGGTTGAACACCTTTCTGCTCAAGACTCTTAGAGGCAGACCTTGGACGTCCCTAGGTCATGTTTGCTTATAAATAACCCCTCTTGAAAGCTCCGAACACTTTTCAAAATCCTACGATACTCTCTATACACAAAACCCTAGATCCGGAAGTCATCGGAGGCAACAAAACTGAGCGGGGACTGCCGTGGACGAATTCGGATCTCTTCTAACGCTGTGGTAAGTTAGATCCGTTCATCCATCTCGTTTTAATTCAAAAATGAAACCCTAATTCTCTTCTTTTTATTTCTACACCCCGTATCGGATCTAGAACGAAGAACCCGACGAACGGAGAGCATAAACAGTGGACTGGAAGCAACGCCTTCGAAGTAGACGATCCCGGACATCTACGAATCTGTAAGTTGACACTTACATGGTTTTGGGAGTAATTAAAACACGAAAACTAAAAGCTTAATCGAATCTTTCCAAAAATCTGTCAACATATAATTTCTACCGGCGCAACAGTTTTGTCTAATTTTTCCGAAACTTAAAACGTCTTCGAACGGAAAAACTTAAAACACAAAAAACGTTCCTAAGGCTTAGATCTATCTACTGTAAAATTTTCAGAATTTTTCGTGATGATTTGTTATATGAAATCTACCCGAAACCGAATTGCTGAAACTTGAATCTTGAATTTCTTGACAGAACTTAGGTCCGAACTTGATGACATTTTTTACTGGGGTTCTATGCTGAATTAGATCTTTAGCCGAACATGAAAGTTGTAGAAAAATGTCTTAAGAAGGTCTCTGTAAAATTTCATTAAGTTTGGAGTTGATTTGCTATGGTAGATCTTGATAATCTTGAACTGCTGTACACGAAATTCGGACAGATTAATGATATGACGAAAATTGATGTTTTTGACCTGTTTCGGTATCTCGGATTGAAAAAGTTAAAACACGAAAGTTGTTCATCTCGATGTTTCCGAGTCAGTGGTAAAATTTCAGAATTTTTGGAATTAGGGGGTGAGTGCTCTGCAGCGTGCCCTGCAGGGTGCCCTCCTAACGATTCACTTCGTGCCTTTATCGACAATGGTGACCCGCGCGAAATTTTTGAGATATGTTGCCAAAACGGCATGAGATATATGGCCTACACTCTCGTGAATATCCATATGGGTTTCCCGAGGCTCCCGAGTGGTACTGGGTATGGCAGATACGGCTGCGGCCGCCGGTTTCCGGCTAAACTTGTTGATATCGCGATGAAATCGTGAAATACTTGAAATACTAAATCTTGGGAGTAATGGGGATAGTTAAATTTTTAATTGTGGTCTTTTAAATTATTAAATGCTTTATTTAAATTAATTATGGCTTTTATTTAAATTATGCTAAACGTACTATTGGTTAGTGTCATGATTTAAATTGTGAGTATTGGTTATATTATTAAGTTGAATTATTTATGATTGTTAAGTCCTTGAGTCCTATGTTGTGAAGATGATCAACGTTGTTCTATAGTTGTGACGATGACTCATGAACAACGCAATCTGATAGTGGAGAAAAGACAACAAGGGACGCTGACGTGGCATAGTTTGTACAGCAGATTTGAATTTTTTGTGCAGATACTCGTTGTCCCTCTGATGTTGAAACAACCTATCAACAACGGGTATAGCACAACTGGAAAGTACAAAGGACAGTGACGTGGCCACTTCCCTTAGCAGGCTTTTAGGGTTTTCTAATGGGCCTTGCACATCTTTAAATACCTATTTTCGTCCTCCATTCTTCTTAAGACTTATTCCAGCAGAAAAGGATAGAAAACAGAGCATTCTTCAAGGTCCTTCTCTACCATGGTGATCTAAGGGAAGCTGGAGCCATAATCCCCCCAGTTCATTGTTGACAGAAGCCAGAAACAACCATTCTACAGCTGGGTATTTCTTTGTTGTTCTGACTGTTGCATTCTTATGGGGATTTGAGTTTGTGTTTATGCATTTCTTGGCATATCTCTAGTAAACACAACTTGTGCTTAGTTTGAGAGTTTGGAAGCGGCAATCACAACTCAATTTACAGAGCATTTGCAGATCCTTAGCTGTGATTATGGCAACTTGGAGCTGCTGAAGAAATCCCCTGCTATTCGTTGTTGCCAAAAGACACCAACAACCGCTTTACTGCTGGTATAACTTTTAGTTGTTGTGTCTCCTAATTTTTCATGGGATTTGGGGATTGTGTTAAAACATTTCTGGGTTTATCTTTTGTAAACGCAATCCGTGTATATTGTAGGTGTTTTACCACCATTGTCCTTAACTTGTTTTAGTAGCTAGATTCCACAAACATCACCTTAACACCTGCTAGTGAATTGAGTGCATTTGGGTAGATAGTTGAAGCTCCCATGTGTTCTTCTAGTCTATTTGGGTAGATAGGAGAGTTCACCGGAATGTAAGGGTGTGTAGGGTGTGATTGACTCTTGTTCAATCTGTTTGGTGGAGATTTAGTGAATACCTGGCTTGGAGCCCCCAGATGTAGATCGGTGGATCGAACTGGGTAACCAAATTCCTGGTGTTCTTAGTTTTATTTTTCGCACTCTGTTCTATTGGTTGTTGACTGGTTGTTGGGATAACGCTCAAACATCGTTTCCGCACTGATTTATTATCTTGACAACTGGGAAACAATATACTCTGTTTAGTATTGGTTGTTGCCCATCTTTAGCATTTTCTATTCTCGAGGGGACCTGTCAATTGGTATCAGAGCCTACCCTCTAACATAGCTGAGTGAGATCCGAAAGATGGGCAAGAAAGGAAGGCTTAAAAGTTGTAATTCTCAGAAAGTTACTCTCAACAGTGGTGGCGATGTTGGGACAACTGAAGAACAACATAGCAGATGTAGAGATTTTGAGGATGCATTATCAAGAAATGGAATAGCTCTTGAAATTCTATTTGATGAGCTCATTGAAAAATACAAAGCAGTTGTAAAGGAGAAGAAGATGTTGTTGAAACAACTTGCTGACATCAGGATTTCCTATGATCAAGTATTAAAAGAGAGAGATGCACTTCAAAAGGAAAATATGTCAAACAAGGACATTATTGAAGATTTGCAGAAAGAAAGAGCTTAATTGATCAAGGAGAAAGAGGTGTTGATTGAAGAGAAAGAAGTATTGAAGAGGGACTCCCAAGTTCTTCAAGAGAAGGTTCATAAGTTGGAAGGAATGGTGAAAGGCAAAGAGAAGCTCGATGTGGGAAAATCTTACAAGGATCAAACTGGGATTGGATATCAGTTTTCGAGCACTCCATCAACAATTAAATTTATCAGTGGAGGATTTCTTGAACAAAAATCAACCCCAAGGAGAAATCAAAAAGTTGTTGCGAAGGGTACTGAAGTAGTTAAGAAAGTTGTTGAAACATCTGGTCGACAACCAGTTAGAAAGATCTACAAGGAAAGATACATTCAGAAGTTTCAACAACACAAGAACTGTGTTTACTGCAAATTGCCAGGCCACACAGCTGATCAGTGTTTTCGAATTGTAAAGGATTTGGTGAATGGTCGCCCTGTTGTGTGGCCTACTAAAGAACTACGGAAGAGGGTTAAGCTGAGAAGAGTTTGGGTTGCAAAGAAATCAGAGTGCAATTGCCTTAGCAAGAATGGGATAGAAGATGTGCACCATATGTCGTCTGAACAACGAGCAGACTGTCTGACTAAGTCCCTTGACAGAGAGAAGCTTGAGGAACATAGAGGGAAGTTGGGCTTGTGCCACTCTCCTTAGCATCATGCTGCGTTCGGGGCCCGGGATTACAAAGGATTTATATTTTGTGGGCCCAATCCATTAGAAAGGGAGATGGTACACTTGAGCTACTGAAGGTCTGGTGAGAATTTGAATTCTAGTATATTCTGTTGCTGATGCCGGTGTTCTGACTACAGAGAAACAACCTGGAAAAGATATGGCATAATGCAAGGGGGAGTATCTATGACGATTTTGATTTAATTGGAAGCTTCGCTTGGATATTATTGATGATTTTGAGGAGCTGGTGCCACAGAAAAAGGAGGAGAAATATTGATGCATATTTTTGCTGATTTCCTGTTGTCCAACTGCAGTGGAACAACAAGAAAAAGGCAAAGATGTTGTTGAATGATCATACCAAAAAGGGGGAGAATATGACATGCTTTTATTGTTCATGAGTATCGTGAATGGTTTTGGTTGATCATATTCACAAAGGGGGAGATTGTTAAGTCCTTGAGTCCTATGTTGTGAAGATGATCAACGTTGTTCTATAGTTGTGACGACGACTCATGAACAACGCAATCTGATAGTGGAGAAAGGACAACAAGGGACGCTGACGTGGCATAGTTTGTACAGCAGATTTGAATTTTTTGTGCAGATACTCGTTGTCCCTCTGATGTTGAAACAACCTATCAACAACGGGTATAGCACAACTGGAAAGTACAAAGGACAGTGACGTGGCCACTTCCCTCAGCAGGCTTTTAGGGTTTTCTAATGGGCCTTGCACATCTATAAATACCTATTTTCGTCCTCCATTCTTCTTAAGACTTATTCCACCAGCAAAGGATAGAAAACAGAGCATTCTTCAAGGTCCTTCTCTGCCATGGTTATCTAAGGGAAGCTGGAGCCATAATCCCCCCAGTTCGTTGTTGACAGAAGCCAGAAACAACCATTCTACAGCTGGTATTTCTTTGTTGTTCTGACTGCTGCATTCTTATGGGGATTTGAGTTTGTGTTTATGCATTTCTTGGCATATCTCTAGTAAACACAATTTGTGCTTAGTTTGAGAGTTTGGAAGCCGCAATCACAGCTCAATTTACAGAGCATTTGCAGATCCTTAGCTGTGATTATGGCAATTTGGAGCTGCTGAAGAAATCCCCTGCTATTCGTTGTTGCCAGAAGACACCAACAACCGCTTTACTGCTGGTATAACTTTTAGTTGTTGTGTCTCCTAATTTTTCATGGGATTTGGGGATTGTGTTTAAACATTTCTGGGTTTATCTTTTGTAAACGCAATCCGTGTATATTGTAGGTGTTTTACCACCATTGTGCTTAACTTGTTTTAGTAGCTAGATTCCACAAACATCACCTTAACACCTGCTAGTGAATTGAGTGCATTTGGGTAGATAGTTGAAGCTCCCATGTGTTCTTCTAGTCTATTTGGGTAGATAGGAGAGTTCACCGGAATGTAAAGGTGTGTAGGGTGTGATTGACTCTTGTTCAATCTGTTTGGTGGAGATTTAGTGAATACCTGGCTTGGAGCCCCCAGATGTAGATCGGTGGATCGAACTGGGTAACCAAATTCCTGGTGTTCTTAGTTTTATTTTTCGCACTCTGTTCTGTTGGTTGTTGACTGGTTGTTGGGATAACGCTCAAACATCATTTCCACACTGATTTATTATCTTGACAACTGGGAAACAATATACTCTGTTTGGTATTGGTTGTTGCCCATCTTTAGCATTTTCTGTTCTCGAGGGGACCTGTCAATGATTATTATCATGCTTTTATGTAATATTAAATTAATGGCTTTTAAACCCTACGATTATGCATTTGTTAACTTACTCAGCAAGTTGTGCTGACCAAACCATTTATTTTCCTTTTTCCTTACAGAGTATGTGGAACAAACATGAGCACGTTCATGCATAGGGGAAATTATATTTTTGCAAACTTTATTATTAAATTCTTGTATTAGACTATAAGAATAAACGGGCATGTTTAACCCGTGTTTTGACCATGTCGGTCGTATTTACATTTTCGCTGCAATATTATACTTAGATACTATTTTCCGCTGCGTTATGATATTAATAATTTCGAGACTCTATTGTATGGGCTGTTTGCAAATGTTTTAAATATTTTTAAATACTGAAATACCTAGCCTTGCATCTCTTTAGTAAGCCGGAGAAACCGTGTCTTACTAGGGAGGTGTGGCGGTGACATCCCGACGTGGGTGACCAAAAACCGGGGTGTTACAAGTTGGTAATAGAGACCGGCTATTTTTAAACTATTATTTTTAAACTATTATTATTTTTAAACTACTATTAATATTTTGACTATTATTTTAAAGTTTAAAGTATTGTTTCCATGGAAAAATTTTTATTTTTAAAACCCATGGAAAAATATATATATATATATAGTGCATTAAATTATTTTTGGGGGGAAATCATCATTTGCATTTGCATATTGCATCTCTTTTATGTAGAGAACTTAGAATCTTGGCGAATTTCAACTTAGAATCTTGGCGAATTTCAACTTAGAATCTTGGCGAATTTCAACTTAGAATCTTGGCGAATTTTAACTTAGAATCTTGGCGAATTTGACCTAGGATCTTGGCGAATATTAACTTAGATCTTTTGCTGGCGTTAGATGGCTAGTCAAGATATGATGCAATTGATGATCAAAATAATGAACGTTCACCTTGATTCCCAACAAACCATACAACAAATGAAAAATCGTATAGCTCACTTGGAGGCAAATCTGCACCAAATGGGAGACCTAAGGGAAGCTGACCTCCAACACTTCCTGGACTTGAGAGCCGCTGATCAAGGTCGCATAAATGACTTAGAAACTCAAGTGCAAAAGCTCACCGAACGAGGCGATGCGATGATAGATAGAATCGGGGATCTAGGGATGGACATGCTTGACCTCACCGATATAGTAGTACCATATAGCCCAGTGGAAGACCATTTGATGGGACCACGAAGCCCCACACCCCCAGTAGAGAGCCCATCCGGCCTTATCCGTGGACGCTACGGAACCCTTGGACTCTGGCCCCACATGGTCCGCCCGTCGCCAAACCCGAGCCCCGTGGAGAACCATCTGGAGGAGTCACCGGAACCAGTTCCGGAAGCCGTCGATCCACCATCCCCAGCGTTTCATGGACCCTTGGGCACCGGCCAAGTCTCTGATGAGGATGATCCAATGGAAGACCCCACTACTCTACCAGAGGACGCAGAGATCCTTTAGACACTTTGTCTTAGATAGTACATTTATTTTGCGTATCCTATTACTTGTATTAAATTTCTTTTAAGGAATAAAATGCATGTTGATTTTTTTTCCTTGAAATCCTTCAGCCCTAAACTATCGAAAAAAAAAAAAGAGAGACGAACCGGAATCGTTCCACCACATTTTCCCTAAACGATAACAGTCAAATCAGACAACTAAGCAAGGATACAACAGAAACATAAACTACCAAACATAATCAGCAAGATCATCCTTATACAGTCCCATAAGGAAACAACCAAATAAAACACTACTACTGCAAACCTAAATGGAGACGCAGAAAAGAAGGATCACTGGTCGGGAGGCGGGAACTGACGACGCATATACTCGTCCATCTGACGCATGTAGGCATACATGTCGGTCATGGTGGCCTGCTGCTCCAGCTGCCTCGTAGTGATCGTATCCATGCGAGCCTGGTATAGATCCATCCTGGCATCCAAAGCGTCATAACGGGCCTGCCCGGCTGCAAACCCAGCGTCCATACTAGCAAACCCAGCATCCATACTAAGCTGCATACCCTGCATCATCTGAAGTATCTGCGGCACCTCCGAACCCTGCTGGGGAACCACGGGAGGTGCAGGTGGCTGCTCAGGAGGGACAACCAGAATCAAACCATCACCATTGGGCTCCGGGCGAAGGACAGCCGGAGGAGCCCCACGTCGTAAGGCACTGCGTCGAGCGGCGTAGGTAGGAATATGGTAGACGCCGCCAGCAGCTAACTCATAAGGATCCGTCTCTGGTGACGCACGGATCCCCTGAGCTGCACACATACCACAAATGAGGTGAACATAGGTAATCACCCTACTCCCTCGTCCTCGGCACATACCCCTCAGGTTGTCTGCGATACAAGCCCCAACATTCACCCTACCGCCTCGGGCGATAAAGCAAATGGTCTCATAGACGTGGTCTAGAACGATATGGCTCCGGGTAATCGGCCGGACACGGCCTAACCAAATCTGAGCAAGCTCGCGCCACGGAGAGTCCATCGTCGTCAATCGCAGCTCGTGATCATGCTCGAGCCGAGGTCCCACCTCAGTGCATAAAACGCCCCACGCAGGCGGGGGTATACGACCCTCAGGCTGTGGCCGGAATACGCCGTCGTCAGGAAGGCCAAAGTAGACGTTGATCACCCGAGCACTGAAGTCTAGATGGCAACCCCGAACCCAGACTCGGGACAAGTCGCTGTTCTCCCCAAGACCGCCAATGTTGGCGATGACCTCCATAGCTAAATAACCAGAAGCGATGCCCTCGGGATGGCGCGCAAGTCTAGTCCACTGAAGATGGTCCAAAACTGGACTAACCCTGTCATCGTCCATATGACGAGGATCCATGCCTCTCTCTGGGACATAAGCCCTGTTTCGACGAAGCTCGTCGAAATAGAACTCCTGAGAGGCCATCGTCGCAAACCGATGCCTATCGTGTCGATGGAGACGCACCTCGTCGGGAAGACCCCTGAGCTTAGGGCCCAGCTGCTCCTCGTCCTCCTCGGACTCACTGTCATCAGTATCCGGCATCACCAGAGCAGCATTACTAGGGCCAGCTGCATCACGCCGAGTGGCTCGTCTCTTGGCCCCCGGAAGAACCATGAGAGACGCCCAGACAACCCACAAGAAAAGCAGCATCCTGCAGATACGCAACCAATACCAAATGTAAGGATAAATCCTACACAACGATTACACCAAGTATAGGGCAGAAAAACGCAAGAACATGAAGTGTAGGCTCTAGCACGAGCGATCCAAGAGGATAATCAAACAAAGACTATGTCTAAACAAATCCCAAAACTCTTTGGGACATTTAGTCAAACATGTTATGTGCGCAATAGATCAAGTTCAAAGTTTACTTGTAAACACATGGGGAAACGTCCCCAAATCGAAACAATTGCTTAGGCAATAACTCATCATCATAATAGGGCACAAAACGACGACAACGAACTCATGCTCATGCCCGCAATACCAATACAACTCGGGAAATTCATATTCACCCTAAAGCATGGAATCTAGTAAAAACTTCCTCAAACTAGGCATACATTGTTGCACAAATACTTCCTAATCAACAAAAATAACACCAAGTATCGCATAAACTCGCTAATTGCACAAATTAAGTCTAAAAACAATAAATCCCCAATTCTTGTTCCTAAACCCTAATTTCGAAATTTACCCAAAGATTAAAGCTAAACAAGGCATAAAATCTGAAATTGACAAGTAGAAGTAGTAGACACATACCTTGCAATGAAAAATCGAAGTCGGGAATGGGAGAATTGGAGGATGAGAGAACGAATTTGGGAGCAAACTATAAGAAACCTCGGAAGTGGAAATGGGGCGGAATGGCTCACGCTTCGCGCGAGCCCTTTTTTTTCAAACTGCTGTGGCCGCGCGGTCACCGTGCGCTGCCGCACGGACATCGGGCGGGCCACGAAAAGTGTTTTTTTTTTTAATTTTTTTTATTTATTTTCCTTACCTTCTATTGTTTACACGATCAAATATACGGAAAATTGTCCAAATGTGACTTTTGGTTGAAGGAGGTAGCATTTCTAGGACATATAGTATCCGCTGATGGAGTTTCAGTGGATCCGGCAAAAGTCTCTGGCGTAACTGAATGGGCAACTCCCAAGAGCCAAACTGAGATAAGGAGTTTCATTGGATTAGCCGGGTACTATAGACGGTTCGTGAAGGATTTCTCGAAAATCGCACGACCTTTGACCCAGCTACTGAAGAAAGGAGTAAAATACGTGTGGACAGAGGCTTGTGAGACAACGTTTCAAGAACTGAAGAAACGACTCACAACCACACCCGTATTGACACTACCATCAGAGGGTGGTGACTTCGAAGTTTACAGCGATGCTTCGAAGGAAGGTTTAGGTTGTGTCTTGATGCAAGACTCGAGAGTCGTAGCGTATGCATCACGCCAACTAAAACCTCACGAGGAGAATTATCCGACACACGACCTGGAGTTGGCAGCGGTCGTTTTCGCTCTAAAGATATGGAGACATTATCTTTATGGGCGGAAGTGTCGAATGTTCACCGACCACAAGAGCTTGAAGTATATATTCACTCAGAAGGAGTTGAATTTGAGACAGCGAAGGTGGTTGGAACTTATTAAGGACTACGATTTGTAGATAGCCTACCACGAGGGGAAGGCGAATGTGGTAGCCGATGCCCTAAGTCGGAAAACCCAACACGTGACGAACTCGTTGGTAATTCCGCCGGCATTGTACATAGATTTAGCGAGATTGGACGTGGAACTTGTGCATCCGGGCACAGTGAGTGAAACGATCAACGCCATGATCGTAGAAACTCCAATATTAGACGAGATTAAGCTCGCCCAACCGGGCGACGCGAAACTCGAAAAGATAAAGGGGTATATTGCCGAAGGGAAGGCAATAGGATTTGCTGTCCACGAGGATGGAAGCATTCGCATCAAAGGGAGATGGTGTGTGCCTAAAAAATGTGCCGAGTTGAAGCGAAGGTTGATGGAGGAAGGGCACAACACGCCATATTCAGTACATCCCGGAGATGACAAGCTTTACAAAGATCTAAAGAAGATCTATTGGTGGCCGGGAATGAAGAAGGAAGTGGCAGACTTCGTGGCGAAATGTCTCACCTGCCAAAAGGTTAAGGCAGTGCGACATAAACCCCTAGGACTGATGCAACCACTAGAGATTCCAAGTTGGAAGTGGGATAGCATCTCGATGGACTTTGTCTCGGGATTACCCCGATCACCTAAAGGCATGAACAAGATTTGGGTGATTGTGGATAGGCTAACGAAGACAGCCATATTTATCCCGATGAAGGACACGTGGACTATGGACCAATTAGCCCGAGCCTACACTGATAATGTGGTACGACGACATGGAGTACCACATGATATCATTTCCGATAGAGACAGTAGATTTGTCTCTCACTTTTGGACGGAGTTACAAAAAGCTCTCGGTACTCAAATCAAAATGAGCACCGCATTCCACCCAATGACGGACGGACAAACCAAGAGAACAATCCATACACTAGAAGACATGCTGAGAGCTTGCGTGTTGGAACTTAAGGGAAATTGGGAATCCCATTTACCCCTAATCGAATTTTCTTATAATAATAGCTACCATGCTAGCATTGGTATGGCACCTTTCGAGGCGTTGTATGGACGAAAGTGCCGAAGCCCGTTGAGCTGGGAAGAAAACGATAAGTCGTTGGTAGCGGGACCACAACTTATCGAGGACATGGCTCAACAAATCAAAGTGATTCAAGGAAAAATGAAAGCTGCTCAAGACCGTCAGAAGAGTTACGCTGACGTGAGACGACGAGACCTAGAATTTCAAGTGGGAGATAGGGTCATGCTAAAGATATCACCCATGAAGGGGGTGATGCGCTTTGGCAAACGAGGAAAGTTGAGTCCTCGATACATTGGACCTTACGAGATTCTAGAACGAGTCGGAAATTTGGCCTACCGACTGGCTTTACCGCCACAATTAGATCGAGTTCATAATGTTTTCCATGTCTCACAACTAAAGAAGTATGTGCCGGACCCGACACATGTACTTCAACTGGAGATAATCGAACTCGATGAGGATCTGACTTATGAAGAAGTCCCAGTGCGAATTATAGACACGAAGGAGCGAGTAACAAAGAACAAAACCATCAAAATGATCAAGGTTCTTTGGTCGAACCACGAAAGTGAGACGGCAACTTGGGAGGTAGAATCCGACATGAGAGAACGCTTACCGACACTGTTCCAACCCGACACCGACACAGTTCTGGGGACATAACTGCAATCTTAAGGGGGAGAGGATGTCATACCATCTATTTTTCGTGCATTTTTGTAAACAAACAAACAAATTCGAATTATTTTGAACTACGTTATGGCTTGATCCGTTCATAGGGTACGTAGGCAGCTTAGAAGTTTAAATTCGAAGTTCAGTCACAAAATAATAAAACAAACAAAAGACAATCACAAAATAATAAAACAAACAAAAGACCTTAGCACGAGAAAAGCCGAAACACAACTTCGAGGACGAAGTTGATTCTTAAGGAGGGTAGACTGTAATACCCGAAAATTTTGCAACATGAAACCAATAATTAAATAAATAAACAATAAATAAAATAACACAATAAATAAATAAATTCAGCAAATAAAGAAATAAAGATAAGGAAATGAGAAATGAAATTTAACTAAAAATGGAATTAAAGGAAATTAATTAAATAAAAAGAATTAATTGAAGATAAATAAATTGTACACCGAAACCCGACACCAATGAACTCGAGAATTCGAGTCCAAACATGCATTTAGACCTGAGTAAAATTTAGAGAGGAAATAGAAACCCGAAGATACCCCGGAAATCGGAATCCGGGAGCATAGGGGGATAGAAGTCCGAAAGAGAGGAGGAAAGGCACGACGGATTGCACGACCCGCCCGGACCGAAGTCCAGGTGAGTGCCGCGCGGTGGCCGCGCGGTGAAGGTGGAGAAGCCGCGCCACGACCGCGTCGAGCGACAGATTCGCCGGTTGCGAGATTCACTCGCCCGAATCCGGATTTTCCGACTTCGGTTGAACACCTTTCGGCTCAAGACTCTTAGAGGCAGAACTTGGACGTCCCTAGGTCATGTTTGCCTATAAATAACCGCTCTTGAAAGCTCCGAACACTTTTCAAAACCCTACGATACTCTCTATACACAAAACCCTAGATCCGGAAGTCATCGAAGGCACCAAAACCGAGCGGGGACTGCCGTGGATGAATTCGGATCTCTTCTAACGCTGTGGTAAGTTAGATCCGTTCATCCATCTCGTTTTTAATTCAAAAACGAAACCCTAATTCTCTTCTTTTTATTTCTACACCCCGAATCGGATCTAGAACGAAGAACCCGACGAACAGAGAGGATAAACGGTGGACTGGAAGCCACGCCTTCGAAATAGATGATCCCGGACATCTACGAATCTGTAAGTTGACACTTACATGGTTTTGGGAGTAATTAAAACACGGAAACTAAAAGCTTAATCGAATCTTTCCAAAAATCTGTCAACATATGATTTCTACCGGCGCAACAGTTTTGTCTAATTTTTCCGAAACTTAAAACGTCTTCGAACGGAAAAACTTAAAACACAAAAAACGTTGCTAAGGCTTAGGTCTATCTACTCTAAAATTTTCAGAATTTTTCGTGATGATTTGATATATGAAATCCACCCGAAATCAAACTGCTGAAACTTGAATCTTGGATTTCTTGACAGAACTTAGGTCCGAACTTGATGACGTTTTTTACTAGGGTTCTATGCATAATTAGATCTTTAGCCGAACATGAAAGTTGTAGAAAAATGTCTTAAGAAGGTCTCTGTAAAATTTCATTAAGTTTGGAATTGATTTGCTATGGTAGATCTTGATAATCTTGAACTGCTGTACACGAAATTCGGACAGATTAATGATATGACGAAAATTGATGTTTTTGACCTGTTTCGGTATCTCGGATTGAAAAAGTTAAAACATGAAAGTTGTTCATCTCGATGTTTCCAAGTCAGTGGTAATATTTCAAAATTTTTGGAATTAAACTCGATTTTTAATGAATTTTGAAGTAAACTGTGGTTGACCGAGTCAAATCTTGAAATCTTGTTGAAACGGTGAAACTAGCCTTTAAGGTTTAAACGAGTAGAAGACTCTTTGAAATAAATACATGAAATCTGGAATTTAGGAAATCCCCTTTACAAACTTGATCTTTAAAATTAGGGGGTGAGTGCTCTGCAGGGTGCCCTCCTAACGATTCACTTCGTACCTTTATCGACGATGGTGACCCGCGCGAAATTTTTGAGATATGTTGCCAAAACGGCATGAGATATCTGGCCTACACTCTCGTGAATATCCATATGGGTTTTTCCGAGGCTCCGGAGTGGTACTGGGTATGGCAGATACGGTTGCGGCCGCCGGTTTCCGGTTAAACTTGTTGATATCGCGATGAAATCATGAAATACTTGAAATACTAAATCTTGGGAGTAATGGGGATAGTTAAATGTTTAATTGTGGTCTTTTAAATTATTAAATGCTTTATTTAAATTAATTATGGCTTTTATTTAAATTATGCTAAACGTACTATTGGTTAGTGTCATGATTTAAATTGTGAGTATTGGTTATATTATTAAGTTGAATTATTTATGATTATTATCATGCTTTTATGTAAATATTAAATTAATGGCTTTTAAACCCTACGAACATGCATGTGTTAACTTACTCAGCAAGTTGTGCTGACCAAACAATTTATTTTCCTTTTTCCTTACAGAGTATCTGGAACAAACATGAGCATGTTCATGCATGGGGGAAATTATATTTTTGCAAACTTTATTGTTAAATTCTTGCATTAGACTATAAGAATAAACGGGCCTGTTTAATCCGTGTTTTGACCATGTCGGTCGTATTTACATTTCTGCTGCAATATTATACTTAGATACTATTTTCCGCTGCGTTATGATATTAAGAATTTCGAGACTATATTGTATGGGCTGTTTGCAAATGTTTTAAATATTTTTAAATACTGAAATACCTAGCCTTGCATCTCTTTAGTAAGTCGAAGAAACCGTGTCTTACTAGGGAGGTGTGGCGGTGACATCCCGACCTGGGTGACCAAAAACCGGGGTGTTACATTACCACACACGCAGAGGCAGATTTCACACCCGATTTGGAGACGACTCTGACACTCAAATTTAGTCCCACCTCTTCCATCAAATTGTCCACAAACTCTCATCAATCTTCCACCAATTAAATTCCTTGGCAGCAGCAGCGAATTTAACTAAGCAGAGCAGCAGCCGTCTGACATTTTTCAGCCCTTGGTTTTGGGTGAATTTTTTCATTCAAACTTTGGCTTGGTGAATTCTTGTTTAAATTTTGAACTTGTTGGGCAATGTTGAATCTTTTTGTTTTGGTGGAAATTATGGTGAACTGTGAGTAGATTGTTTTGTCTAGTTTGGGATTGAATTGAATTTGGGATATGGAATTGTGAAACTTGATTTTGTTTTAATTGATGTTCATTTTGTTATGGGTATTTCCAATTTCTCTATGTTGCAAGGTTAGAATTCTAGAATTAATATTTGTGGCCACATGTTAATTTGTGAATTCATTTCTATATTGAAGTTCTTCATCCGTAATTGTGTTGAAATTCAATTGGAGTAGTAAACTAGAGGAGAACCCTCTAGGGGAAATTGGAATCAATATTGAACATGTCCTCGTAGGAATTTTGTTATATTGAATTGAGCTTTTCTTGTATGTAATGCTGTTGAACTTGTAAATCCTATGGTCGTACCTAGGGTTCTCTTTCAATTAGGGAATTAGCTAATGGTCGTAACTTGGCTAACGATAAAGTAAGGAAAAGTTGATTGCGAACACGTGTTGAGCAATTATAACCAATTTACCCATTGAAATAATGAACATTTTTTATGGTTGATGAGCAATTCGCATCTACCAAATAAAAATTCATTCCCAAGCTAGATGTTTTGATTATTGGAGTTTGAGAAATTTGTCTATTGCTTATTAGTTAGTTCTTGATTTTATTTTATTTTTTTAGGATTAGTTGATATTGAAAATCCCCCCTTTTTATATATATAAATATAGATCATAAATAATGGTTTTATTGAATCCTTGTGTGCATCCCTTGGGAGACGACCCTACTCACCATATATTACATTTATTGGTGTTTTTGTGGCGTAGGACTAATATTTATTTTGCAGCTTTGCGACGAGCTAGCAATTTTTGGCGCCGTTGCCGGGGACGCCATTAAGGATTTGGATACTTTGGTTGTTTTAGTTTTTCTATGTTATTATATATATTATTGCTTATTTCTGCTTACTACTTTATGCCTCGAACAGAACGTGGTGCTGAACAAAATGTTGATCCTGAAATTGAAAAGACTGCACGTCGTTTGAGGAAGGACCTAGGGAGCTAAGGAGAGCAGAAAAAGCTGTCGTTCTATCACCACTAATTAGCTTGGCAGTCCAAATTGCTGAGGATTCTAGTTCATTAGATTCTGAGGATAGCAAGGAGCTAGAGGACACGTGAAACTTTTGACAATTTCCTACACGAGCTTTTCTAAAATATCTCAGGTTAAATTTATTAAAAGAAAAGAGTTATGATTCGAGGGGAAAGAGTTTAAGGATATATTTCACTTTTTATTACTCATGTGGGGTACTCTGATTTAAAACGGCTCTGCATCCTCCCTGGCATGAAACTTTTGACAACTATCATGGTGCAGCCGAGATAGACCATTCAATCTTAACCTTCAGTCTGTCACACTGAAGATCCCCGGCATTTGGCATCATGAATCTTATCATAGTTTCATGTCATGAAGATCCTTGCCATGAAACACATTCCCACTATATAAGTATTTTCTGAAGAATCATAATCCTAGGTTCCAATTTTATTTAATGAAATCAATTTATGAAGATGGAATTGGGATTAGGGATATATTATAGGTTGTCACGTTTTTATTACTCGTGTTAAGAAACTGTGCCCCCGAAAGTGCACGGTGTCAAAAATTGCAGTAATTTATAATAAGACCGGATCGTTCACTGGAGGATGTGCGATAGAAGCAGGGCCCACGTCGTTTACTAAGATTTTCCACTCGGTTACTCGATTCAAGTTTTGCAATGGTTTCTAACAACTACTTGACAATAATTTAAACTAAACTATGAAAGCAGTTAAATTATTCTACAAAGCATGGTAAAATTTAGTCTAAAAAGCGATTAAATATATTCTAAGAAAGCGATAAGAATTATGCTAGGAAAGCGAATCAAAAAGTGACAGAAGGGACAGGGAGAAAATAATAAAGATTGGACAAGATTCAGATGAAACACAATTAACTTCCATTTTAATACATAGATCTTTGGTTAGGGTAATTCATCAGTTAGCTAACTCTCATGCTTTCTGCACTATGTTCCCTTTAACAGACAGGTACTAGAATTTACATGCTCTTAGGACCCCAATTTCTAAGATACCACAGATTAATAACTCCCCTTTGCAATGCCTTGCAAGAGTATGTTAATCATCTGTGGTGGACAAGCAACACCTAACATATCATTAGTTGATATGCCAAGTACTCCTATCGTCCCCCTTGTCACACCCAAAGTCCAAATCTAACCCCGAACTGATCCACAACTCTTAAACCTTACAACCGGCAGACACATCTCCAGTTTCTTCCGAGTGACCTCTATGAAAACATTTTAAAGAAAGCAGTAAAGAAAGCAGTAAAGGAATCATTTAAAACCTATCACTCGGAAGTCTTAAAAGATATTCACGATCCGTTAGTATAAAAGAGCCCCTGGTCTTGGTGACCAGATGCAGATTTAGAACTTCCCAAATATCAGTAAGCCACAGGGCTTATAACATTCGGTTAGTTATGAGATACAAACATGAGTGGAACAGACCTCCGAAGGGTTGTTCCGAATGTACTCACTCAAGACTCAATTTTAGCTTTGGTGAGAAAAGATAGTAGTTGAAAGAATACTCAACCTTACCTTAGAAATTAACCAAGGCCTATATATTGTTCCTCTAATATTAATTATCACATCTTATCCGAATCCAAGTGGACACTGATTCGATGCAACACTTAATACAAGACTTCCAACACACAGCAATTTTTGAGAAGCAATTAGATATTTGAAAATCATTCCCTAAACAGGTACTAAACTCTCAATTAAAACACAGTTCCTTTCAGTCTAGGTGAGACCTAATCGCTGACTCTGCTTCTAAGTTCTCAAAATCAACCCCCAGTAGAATATGAGTTAGTCATAACTGTGAAATTATTCCTTACGTAGATCCGGATTTTATAAAGGAATTTTTGTTGGAAATTTATTATGCAACATCTGATTTAAATCAAGACTTCTATGTCCAAGGGGAAGGATCCCCAAAATAATAATGACCACAACATCTACATAATAATATCATGCATACATGTATATGAGAAAGTAAAATAAAATACCCCAAAATATATGGTTGGGTTAGACAGAATTTGGTACACAAAGATGGATTAGCCAGAGATACGAAGAAAATGGCTAAAGAGATTGCCAGAAATAATTGGGATTATCCGAACGGCAAACATCTGCTATCCGAGTCCCAAGTATTCCAGATGGAATGATTTTTAGACAGAAGAATGCCTTGAATGACAGTTGCCGCTGTCATCTTAGACTTCACTATCTATGAATCTGGATGAAAACCCACATGTTCTATTACTGTAGTAATCATTAGGTGACATTGGCATATATCATCTATTATTACTACAATTCTAGATTCAGGTTTTGAAATTAAGATAAAATGAAGAAAACTGTATCTGATGAGGAGTTGGCTGAGTGACTAATCGTGATCCCCATGAAGGGACCTTTTCGCCGTAGCTTCCACCAACCACTAATCAGACCATGCAAAATAACGAGTAATAATTAATACACAGAAGACGAGCTAATCGTGATCCCGGTGAAGGGACCTTTTCGCCAACATTGATCTGTGGTATTTCTTATTAGTCATTCATACACACGATGAAAAGGAAAATAAACAAAGTTAAGAAAATGTTTTTGGTATTGTGTGAGTGTCAATCACACAATAATTGGACACTGATGGGTTGGGATGTGTAATGGATAAAATTAGATGTAATGGGCCTAGGCCCAATATACCCATGCAACTTACACAACTCTTGAAATAAAATATTTTTGGAGTTTTTTAAAAAATAGAAGGAAGAAAGCAATTCGGTCTATTGGGCAACATGCAAAAGAGACCGAATTTAGGATGCATGAAGTATGAAGTAACACCACACCCAATTAATCCTTGCAAAGTCATGAAGCATCCTCTAATTCGAATTGTCAAGCAATTCGGTCTAAACCGAATTGGACAATTCGAATTAAGGAAGTCATTCCTTTACTCAAATTTGGCTAAGGCATTTACCCCAAAGTGTGGGTAATTCGGATTACCAAGTTATTTCGGTTTACACAGAATTGGCAATTCGAATTGGTAGGATCAATAAAATAAACTAAGGCATGAGGGGATGGAATGCATACAATGTGGTCCCCAACGCCAGTTCGATCTAGCTGAGTAATTCGTTCTAAACCGAATTACCTAGACCGAATTGCTTAGAGAACCACATGAAGGCAACACTTTTTGTTATGCAATTCGGTCTTCATGGGCAATTCGGTCTAGACCGAATTACCTAAACCGAATTGCCTCAAATCGAATTGCATGTCTTTCTCTCATAAGTGTGGGTTTGGTAAACATTGTGTGGTTTATGATGGATAAGATTTACCAAATCCTCCATTTCACATCAATTTCACTTCACAGCCACACTAATGAGTGTTTTTTAAGGAAAATAGACCTAGGTTATGTGGCTAACAGGCATTGGCATGAAACAAACCTTAAAACTACAAACAAGCAATCAAAGATCAAGAGCTTGAATATCTACTGAATAAATAAGAACACATGCTTACAAATAAGAACACCTACATTATCTAAGGCAACACTAAGCTAATAAAAGAAACTAAAACAGCAACTGGAAGGCAGGGAAATAAATCTTAACAGGCCTAAGATTGTCTAAAACCTAAGAGCACTTATTTGAATCTCTAAGGTGTAAAATCAAGCCAAGAACCCACTAGCATAGATTTATTGAGAATGCAAGTCAACTAGGGCATAATAAATATAACCTAGTTGAAACAAACAAACATTCTACCATTTATTGCTACAGATAACATTAAATAAATGCCTAACACTTGAAATGAAAACCCATTTCTGGATTCTTTCTTGTATTGACACTTGAAAGCAGTAAATAACCCTAAAACCATTCATTAGCTTGAAGGTAGGGTTCATTCTAACTACAAAGCATTTAAAGTTTATGGAAATGGCTACACTAAGGGTGGTAACAAGCTTCTATGAAAAACAAACTGAGCTCGAAAGCAATAAATCTACAATACTAGCATGAAAATAAACTAACTAAACTACACTACCTACCTAACCCTTAAGGGGTGAAGAACCTTCTGCTCCTTCTTTTTGTCTCCCAGCAAACTGTCCAAGTGTGTCCAGAATTATTCTTGTGTTGAGGAAGGTCAGCTTTTATACTTCTTCTCGAATCCCTAGGCCCATCAGGGCCCATCCACAGTGCCATGCATTTCTCACGTGCTCAAAGCTGCAATTTTGAATGTGATTCGGTCTCCTCAAGCAGTTCGGTTTAGACCGAATTGGGGAAATGCGGTCTTTCTTCTTGATCTTGAGCATGAAATGTGGTGATTCGGTCTATGGGCAGACCGAATTGGCCTTGTCGAATTGAAGATGGCTCCTGCTTGGCTTCCTTGCTTTGAGGCAATTCGGTCTATGCAATCAATTCGGCCTAGACCGATTTGCATAGATCGAACTCCTCCTTTTCTGTTCTGCTCAAAGTCTTCTTCTTTCCATAGTGCAATTCGGTCTAGGGGTCAATTCGGTTTAGATCGAATTGCCACAGACCGAATTGGTTGCTCTTTCCTTCTTCAACACTTCTCTTTTTCTTCTTCTCTTCAGCAATTCGGTCTAGTGAGCAATTCGGTTTAGGTCGAATTGCTTATAGACCGAATTGATCTTCAACACTTAACCAAAATTTCAGATTGTGGGATTTTCATTCTTTTTCCCATCTTTTTGATTTTTGTGGGCTATCTTATTCTTTTGCCCATCTTTTCATTCCTTTTTCTTTTCTTTTTTCTTTTTTCATGTTTTTGGATTTTTCTAACACAAATGCAATTAAAATTGCATATTTTGTGTCTTTCATTACCAGCTTAATATTTTTACAAACTTGCATCAATCTGTCGGATTCAACTGCTTTCTCATTAAAATGAGATGGGAATACGATCAAAATGTCCATCTCAGACACGGAAATGGATTGGAAATAATGGACAATTTTGGCCATTATCAACATCCTCACATTTAATACTGATCGTCCCCGAGCAGTCAGAGTCAATGCTCCTAAGAGCATGGACTCTGCACATTCAATTCATTTGCGTGGCTTCAAAAATTTCATTCTTGTTATATTGGGATAATACAATCAAAATTACAAGTGTTAAACTCTCTTGATTGCAGTGTTTAATGAAATGATACTTCTCACTTGGATAGGTATACAAATCATTCATTATTGTTAATTTTTCTTGAATATATATATAGAACATTTTCATTGGTTTAATTCTTGAATTCGGGCATGACATGAACATGAATCAATCAAAGCAGAGCCTCACATATAGTAGAGTCGGAAATTTCACTCACTCTCAAAGTTGGTTTTTAGACAATACGCTCATAATCAAATTCAAATAAATTCTCCCATAAGCTTGCAATTAGACCAACTCGCCACCTACTCATTTCCTCAAATCGAAATCCCGAGGTCTTATTCGAGGGTTATAACGGGGCATACGGTTGTAACATTTGGTATGGAAAGGAATTATTAGGCTAAAAGTGACATGAATCCATTCCATCATAACTTGGCATATTTTTACTTGAAATCTATGATCATCAAAATTTCTTTCTTTCTTTTGTTTTTCTTTTCTATTGCATGACATTAGACTTTGTCTAATTTGCTTTGTCAATTGCAATTTATTTCTGTTGAATGATCTCAACACATTTTTTTTTGATCGGTTTATTAATACCGATTGGTATTTTTGATGATCATAAACTATAAAGGCTTGATGGAATTTATTCGTGTACACTTGGATTTGACTTTCTTGGTCTTTTTATGAGGTTGGGAATAATATAGTGGTTTCAAAGAAAAATTAGGCTTAAAGGCTCAACTTGGTTAACCCTAAAGGGAAAATATTTTTGGGTTTGGAATTCAAAAGAAGGCCAAAATTTTGGGTTTTCTATGTGCCTCAATCATATACTCGATTTCGGGAATATGGCATGGTCTTGAATCGGTCCCAATTGCAAGTTCTAGTGTCCTTTAATCGAATTGATTTTCACTCATCAAAGAAATATTGAGTAAAAATGACTCGGCTCAGATCTCACATGGACGGTTTGATCATGTCACTCCCTTATTCTTAAATTTAGCCTTTGAAAAAATTCTTGCAATTTTATTCAATCAAATTCTCAACATGAAGATTTTGTTTTTCTTCCAAGTGATCACATCATTGGATTTTTATAGCTCAAAACCTCAAAAATTTATGTCATGCATATTTTTAATTGTTTTATCCCAATTTAATAGTTTGAAAATTTCATCCTTAGCCTAAATTCAACATGTGAATTTAGGCGACAGATTTATGCTTGTTTTATGCCGGTTATTTAATTGAAAGCAGTAAAAAGACACTGTGAACATGCAAGCATGTCACAGCTTGTTTTTGGCGTGACAGTCACTTATTCATCTTGGACTGTCACACATCTTTTTCAAAATATATTTTGAGAATTCAAAACGAAATTCTCTTTGTGAAAAGCAGTAAATACTGGCTTCCAAAATACATCTCGGACCATAACAATTAGCAGTTCCAAGGTTCGTTATACAACACACGACCTTAATCACTGTACTTACACCAATACATTAATTACAAGAGATGCTATACACTTGAGTAAAGTTAGCATTAAAAAGCAGTCAAAAGATCTCCTAAATCCAGCTCCAGTCAAAAGTGAATCTTTACAGATTCAGTCCACCTTCAGCATCCTTCTCCTCTAACCCTGAAAGAAGATCCTGCTCCAGTGGACGAAATTGGTCAGGCTGCAGGGCACGCAGTAATCACCCTCGTCTGCTTCGCCATCCTCCAGCACTCTCGAGCAGTAAACTCTGGGTCCCTGGGTGCCAAACAGGTCGGGGGTCTCCAGGCTATCAGCCAGCCATGCAAAGACATTGGTCCCCACATATGTCATGACTGATTTATCAGTCACTATCCTGTTTATCATTGCCACCCCCTGTTGGACCTGTTCATTGTCCACCTTGCTGAGCAGCATATACCCCCTGACAAAGATTGAGGCTTTATGGTTGTCCTCAATCCCTTCCTTCAGTAGTTCGCAGGCTTGACCCTCGTCTCCCGCTCCAAATGCTTGCAGCGCCGGTATGAGCTGGAGGTTGAAGTTTCCAGCCTCCTCACACTTTAGTAGGAGTGCCTCTTTCTGCTCTTCGACTCCCTGCTGCCACATCTTCACGATGGTGGTCTCCAGCTCGCACCTTTTGTAGAAAATAGGGAGATCTGCCGCATCCCTGAGTTTCTTGCATGCCTCCCGAACAGTGAACACCTTTTTAATGTCGTCCTCTCCGATGCGAGAGAGGATCTCCCCTAAGAGTTCCACTGGAAGGTCCAGCAGCTCAGTTCTTCCGTCCTGATCTTGATTCAGGTCTGCAGGAATGATGCCTCTGGAAAGACATGGAGTAGTAAACAAGTCTGATACCAGTAGTCTTACTCCTTCAGCTAGTTCTAAACATAGGTCGCTGAATGAGAGAGTTGGAACTATTTTTAGCAAATTTTTGATAAACATATTCAAGTTGGAAAATCAACATCCTCACATTTTGAGCTAAGCTCTAAATGTGAGTTAGTCTGTTTTTTACTTGAATTTATTAAATAAAAAGACATAAAGTTGAATTTTTACATCCAACCCTCGTGCAACAGAATAAAGATAGATGAGAGAGGAAGTAAGGATCTGGAACCCTTACAAATATTTCTTAGACTAAACATAGTCTAAAAGGGGTTTGGAGTGGTCAGAGGACCAAAGAGTAAAACTTTCATAGGCTATTAAGCCTACGAAAAAGATTTTGGATTTTTATCACTTAAAAAGTGATTTCAATCATGTGAAAAAGGTAGCAAGATGATTAATAATATTGAACAAATGCACATGACAAATTATGCAATCACTAGCATGTAGTAATGGATCATGGAGAATAGAAATAAAACAAACATGCACACATACAAAAAGAGCATTTTTGGATTTTTATGAGAAGTGTTGACTTGTTTATTTAATAAAATTGGGGGTGTGAGTGGTCCCCCATTTGGATTTGTTTTGGGAAATGGGTGTTCAAGAATGAAACAAGGTGTTTCAATTGAATATTCCCCATTTAGCCCAAAGAAGTGAGCACAGGTCAAACACTTTTTAAAAGAAAAGAACATTCTACCACTTTTTTATCTTTTTAGACATAAATGCCATGCCAAAAGTGTTGGAAAAATTTTGGCATGGTTTCGTCTATAATACCATGTTTCCCGTATGTGCAAACATCAACTTTCGAGTTGAGATATCAACTTTTCGAGTTGAGTTTGCAATTTATGGTTAACAGGTACCCGACAAAAGCATTTATTGACAAAATACCCAAACACAGTACATGCATAACTGAAAACAAACACAAACAACCCATTCGTACCATGATCATGCAAAAATTTAGCCACAAACTCATGCTCCAAAAACATAGACACGGCAGTACCATCAACATGCATATCCAGTAAACAATATCACATAACCAGTAAAATAACACAGCGATTATAAAGGAAAAACAAACCACTGTGTTTTCCAGTTTCACAGATTTCACAAAATAGATACAGACAGAACAATATCACATAGATAATCAAAATAACAACACAGTATACAAAGATAGGATTTTTATTGGTTTTGAACCCATATTTTTCAAAAATAAAACATCCCTACACCACAGAGACTCGAACCGCAACAATGGCAGTATGAACAAAAAGCCCTAAAACCCTAAGTTCTGCCTATTGTGTTCTACCCTCTTCCCGATCATGCCCACTACACTCCGACTACATTCCGACCATCCCCAAAGTGAAAACAAGCTTCATTTCCTTTCCCATTAACGATTTCGCGAAAAACCAGCACTGGAAATCGTGAAAATAGGAGTGCGAAGTCAAAAACAGAGCACTTACCTGACACTCCCAGTAGGATTAGATGAAGAAGATGCCATTTTTAAACACCTTGCGCGGAGTTGATCAAAGAAAAACTCTGGCTCGAGCTCTGGTTTCGCGAGGGAGACGAAGTTCGCGAGAGAGGATACGGGGGAAAATATCGAAGTGTGAAAAGTGAAAGTGAGGGAAAAGAGGGGGAATAAGGAATATAAAGGGGTAGGGGATTGGGTAATTCGGTCTATTGGAGACCGAACCATCAATTTGGTCTAGACTGAATTGATGTGGTCTCCAGGTGTTTGTGAGAGATTCGTCTCTTAGGCCAATTCGGTCTAGACCGAATTGGCATAGAGACCGAATTGCAAGGGAAAGCAAACACCACTTGCTGTAATGCGATCTTTTGAAGTCAATTCGGTCTAGACCGAATTTGGTCTAGAGACCGAATTACAGCAAGAAGACCGAATCTGGTTACTTAGGAAAATTACTGAGGGATGCTTTTGTGAGGCAATTCGGTCTATATGGGTAATTCGGTCTAGACCGAATTGCCTTATAGATCGAATTGCTCACTTGCATAAATAAAACTAAGGAATCACAAATGCCTTTTGTAGATCAATTCGATCTATTCAAAATCAATTCGGTCTAGACCGAATCGCCATAGATCGAACTGCTACTTGGCTGAATTTTACACAAGGGTGGAGGATGTGTCTTGGGGAAGTCAATTTGGTCTCTTAGGCCAATTCGGTCTAGACCGAATTTGCTTGGAGATCGAATTGACTAAAAGAAAATTTTCCGAGTCATTCCTCCAATGCGATCTTTCTCAAACAATTCGATGTAAACCAAATTGGTTTGAGATACAACACTAGATCGCATTCAACACTTAGGAAAATTTTGAAAGATTTAAAATTTCAAAATTTCTGAAATTATGGGTTTTCTTAAAAATAAGCATACCGAAAACACACATTAAAACAGAAAGATTACTCTATGATAAAATGCTTGCATAAATTAGGTTGGATTAACACCCTCATTTTATGGAGTTATTCCGGATTTTAAATTTCTCTAAACCCCGAAATTACTTTCCATTAAATTTGGTATTAATCCAACCGGGAACCTGGTTTTCGAAGCTTTATCCTTCTTTTTGTTGGTTCCAAGAATTCCTGCAAGGTAAATATAAGAAAAATTATTAGATTTTTCTCCAAATATCAACATCCTCACATTTAGAGTCTTAGTACTCTAAATGTTTAGTTGATTCTTGGATACTTATCGTTTGAGACGAGTAAATACATAATGAATAATTATATAGATGTATAGATATAAATATTTATTGAGCATAGGCCGGCTCTGATGTCATTTGGACTTCTTTTCCGGGGTCGAGCTGCCCTAGATACTCCTTCATTCTGTGTCCGTTCACCACCAGCTCTCCTTTGTCAGTTCGAATCCTGACAGCTCCACTTTGAAACACGTGCACCACCTCGTATGGCCCTTCCCATCTGGATTTAAGCTTTCCTGGAAACAGCTTTAACCTAGAATTAAATAACAAGACATTTTGGCCAACATAGAAGTGTTTAGACTTTATGCGACGATCGTGTAACTTCTGGGTCCGTTCTTTGTAAATCCTCGAGCTTTCATAAGCTTGCACACGTATTTCCTCAATTTCATTGAGGTCCAACTTGCGTTTACTCTGAGCAACTCGTGGGTCAAAATTGAGCGTTTTTACGGCCCAGTAAGCCTTGTGCTCTAGTTCTACAGGCAAATGACAGACTTTTCCAAAGATGAGCCTGTATGGGGACATCCCAATGGGAGTCTTGAATGCAGTGCGATATGCCCATAGAGCATCATTGAGTCTACGTGACCAATCTTTGCGGGTTATCCCCATAGTGGCCTCGAGTATGTGTTTGATTTCGCGGTTAGATACCTCGACTTGGCCACTGGTTTGGGGATGATAAGGCATGCCGATCTTATGGTGAATCCCATTTTTGCTCGTGAGGTTTGCAAAAACTTTGTTGACAAAGTGGGTTCCTCCATCAGATATGATTACCCTAGGTACACCAAATCTATTGAAAATGTTATTTTTCAAAAATTTGATGACTTGGTGACCATCTGGTTTGCAGCGCAACTGCCTCGACCCACTTGGACACGTAATCGACAGCTACCAAGATGTAGTGATTCCCATCAGATGTCGGAAATGGTCCCATGAAGTCAATACCCCATACATCGAAAATCTCAAGGATGAGAATTCCTTTTTGAGGCATTTCATCCCTCTTGGAGATATTCCCTAGTCTTTGGCATCTGTCGCAAGCTTTAACAAACGCCTTGCAATCCTCGTAAATGGTAGGCCAATAAAAACCACACTCGAGCACCTTGTGAGCTGTTCGAGTGGGGCCATGGTGACCTCCGTATTCCGATTCATGACATTTTTTAGCGATTTGATAAGCCTCGTGCTCAGTTACACAACGTCTAATAATTGAATCTGCACAATGCTTAAAAAGATAAGGATCTTCCCAGACGTAGTTAACTACTTCTCGGTTGAACCTTGCTTTTTGTTTCCTACTCGGGAATGGTGGAGTTATTCCACATGCTAGAAAATTAGCAATGTCGGAAAACCATGGACAAGCTTGATCATGAAGATGCAAGGCAAACAGTTGCTCATCCGGAAAATTTTCATTGACGGCTATTTCATTTTTATCATTTTCTATTCGAGACAAATGGTCAGCAGCACCATGGTCTTTGCCTTTTCTATCTTTTATTATGATGTCAAATTCTTCCAACAAAAGTACCCACCTAATTAATCGAGGTTTGGCGTCTTGTTTGCTAAACAAGTATCTTAGTGCAGAGTGATCGGTGTATACTATGGTTTTCGTGCCAATGAGGTATTGTCTGAATTTATCAAACGCGAAAACCACATCATACATCTCTTTCTCCGTGGTGGTGTAATTAACTTGGGCTTCAGTCAGGGCATGGCTGGCGTAATGAATTACGCAATGCCTTCCTTCTTTATGTTGCCCAAGAACTGCACCCACAGCGAGATCACTTGCATCGCACATGACCTCGAAAGGCATTGACCAATCGGGTGGTTGCACTATTGGAGCAGAAATCAACATCTTCTTGAGCGTGTCAAAGGCTTGAACACATGCTTCACTTATTACGAAAGAATTTTCTTTACAAAGCAAATTAGTGAGCGGCTTGGCAATTTTAGAAAAATCTTTAATGAATCTCCGGTAAAAACCGGCATGCCCTAAGAAACTCCTAACTGCTTTTATTGAGTTTGGTAATGGAAGGTTGGATATGACTGAGACTTTGGCTCTATCGACTTCGATGCCTGCGCGCGAGATGCGGTGACCCAACACTATTCCTTCGGTGACCATGAAATGGCACTTCTCCCAGTTCAAAACTAGGTTAGTGTCCTCGCATCTTTTCAAAATTTTTGCAAGATTTGTCAAACATTCATCAAAAGTATCTCCATACACAGAGAAGTCATCCATGAAAACTTCAATGCATTTTTCGATAAATTCTGAGAAGACATCATGCATCGCTGAAAAGTGGCAGGTGCATTGCAAAGTCCAAAAGGCATGCGCCTGTACGCAAAAGTTCCATATGGGCACATGAAAGTGGTCTTATCGTGATCTTCACTAGCTATTACAATCTGATTGTAACCAGAGTACCCATCCAAAAAGCAGTAGTACTCCCTCCCGGCCAACCTCTCCAACATCTGATCAATGAATGGCAAGGGAAAATGATCCTTCCGTGTAGCGGTGTTAAGCTTCCGGTAGTCGATGCAGACTCTCCAACCGGTCACTGGACGTGTCGCCACTTCTTCTCCTTGCTCATTAGTCGTTATGCACATCCCCCCACGCTTAGGTACTACCTGCACTGGGCTAACCCATTTGCTGTCAGATATAGGATAGATGATACCAGCATCTAAGAGCTTGATAACTTCTTTCCTTACCACATCTTACATATGAGGGTTCAGACGCCTTTGTGGTTGCCTTGAGGGCTTGTACTCTTCTTCCATTAAAATTCTGTGTATGCAAACAGAGGGGCTTATTCCTTTTATATCAGAAATGGTCCATCCAATTGCATGTACATATTTATTTAGAATGTCTACCAGAGCTGTTTCTTGTTCTTGTGTCAGCTTGGCTGACACAATTACCAGTAATCTTTTATGTTCAGCGAGAAAGACGTACTTAAGATGATCCGGAAGAATTTTAAGTTCAAGCTCTGGCGGACATTCAACGAAAGGTAGTAATTTGCGAGAATTGGTTGGGGGTGAAAGATCAGATTTACCTTCAGGACCCTGTGTCAGTACAGGGTCCACTTCCTCTTCCGTGGTGCTCTCTTCCTCCTCCGGAGTGAATTCAACACCGTCAAACTCTTCAAGATCCCCAGTGATAGGGTCTTCGAAGTGGACAGCGTTGCAACTTCTTTGTTGCTCAGCACCTCCGGGCGTCAGTACCTGTTTTGAAATTTTGTCCGTCATCACAGTCATAGAGTCTATGCTCTCATCCTCACACCTACTTTCTATTACATCAAACATGGAACAAGATCCCTCATTCGGGAATTTCTGCAGCTCTTCCATGTCAAATGAGATTTCCCGATTGTCCACCCTCAATGTGACTCTTCCAGATGTGGCGTCAATCAGTGCACCGCCAGTGGCCAAAAACGGGCGTCCCAGGATAAGTGGCATTTCAGAGTCCTCTTCGATGTCAAGGATGATGAAGTCAACCGGGAAAAGAACTTGGCCGGTTTTGACCACCACATCCTTGAGGTTTCCTACGGGCTTAGTGATTGATCTGTCTGCCAGTTGCAGTTTCATCTTGACCGGTTCAATCTCTCCGAGCCTTAGGCGAATTGCCATGGCTAGAGGCATCACGTTCATGCTGGATCCTAGATCGCATTGCCCCATGCTCACTTTGGCCTTCCCAATCTGTACTGGAAGCGTGCAACACCCAGGGTCCTCTTTCTTTTCGGGCAGCTTCCTCTGAACTATGGCACTGCATGTGCTGTTGAGAATGATCACCTCCTCCTGCTCTATTTGCCTTTTCCCTGAAATCAATTCTTTCAAGAACTTAGCATAGGTGGGCATTTCTGAAATCATTTCCACGAGAGGAATGGTTATCTCTATAGACTTTAACCGTTCTAGAAATTTCTTGAATTTAAGGTCATGTTCCTTATTTTTAAGGCGTGCAGGGTACGGCACCCTTGGCATGTACTTATTATTATCTATTTTTGGTGGTAAAGAGAAGGAAGTTGTACCTTCACCCATACCCTCTTCAGCTTCAATTGCAGCTTCAGCCTGCGAGTTAGCTGTATCTGATTTGTCCTTTACCAGCTCAACACTTTCATCTCCTTCAATCTTTTCCTTTTCCTTTTCCACCTCCAATGAGACCTTTACTTTCATAGCTTTCTTATTTGCCGATCCAACATTTCCTTTCGGAGTCTTGCCTCCCCGCAATGTGATTGCCTTGCATTGCGGGTTGGCTTCAGTGCTGCTCGGCAGTGTTCCTTTCCCTCTGTTCTGCAATTCCTTAGCCAACTGGGTGACCTGCGTCTCCACATTTTTGATTGATGACTGCAACTGCTGGTTTATCTCCTTTTGATTGGAAATAAACTCGGTCATCAAATTCTCCAGGCGAGATGGTGGCTTTTGGTTGTATTGCTGATTATGATCAGGTTGGGATTGGAAGTTTTGGAAATTCTGGCCTTGGTTTTTGTTGGGCCTCTGTTGGATATGGGGTTGAAAGTTCTGGTTCTGGTTCTGGAAGTTCTGAATTCTCTGCTGAACGAATCCTTGATTCTGAGGTCTGAAGTTCTGCTGAAGGTTCTGGTTTGCAAACTGGTTAGGCTGGTTTGGCTGCGTCAACAAATGCGCATTGAGTGCATTGTTGTTGGAGTAGGAGAGGTTGGGGTGGCGGTTATGGTAGTTCCCTGCATAATTGCAGCTTTCGGTAGCTAGTTGTTGGCATGTGTCAGTTGGATGTGGTCCCTGACATAGCCCACAAATTGCTTCCGATTGCTGTGCTTGTATTTGGCCAGATGAGGTTCCTGCCTGAGAAGTACCTGCTCCCTTTCCTTTCTCCTGTCCTAGCTGTATCGCAGCTACCTATTCCTGCAGTTTTTCGAAATCCGTTTTTCCTTCACTTACAACAAAAACTTTTCTAGGGGGGTCCGCCTTCTTGTCATTACTGTTCAGCACAGATCTGTTGACAGACATTGTCTCAATCTTTTCCCAGGCTTGATCCATGGGCAAATGGAGTAAATGTCTTCCGCCTGCAGCGTCCAACATCATTCTCCATGGATGGGTGAGTCCTCCATAGAATTTCCTCAGTTGCTCCCACGGTTGGTATCCGTGTTGGGGGCATCGCCTCAAAAGGCTGGCGAATCTTTCCTTTGCGTCATACAATGACTCGTCCGGCTTCATCTTGAACTCTCCAATTTTCTCTCGTCCCTCGTCTATCTTAGATTCAGGAAAGTACTTTAACAGAAAACTCCTCACCAAATCTGCCCAGGTACTCTCTGATTTATGGGCAAAGATTTATACCAATCCCTGGCACCACTAAATAAAGAAAAGGGAAACAACATTAGTCTTATAGCATCAGGTGATACTCCCTGATTTTTTATGGTGTCACAGAGCTCCAGGAAGGTTTGGAGATGATCATGGGGATCCTCATGATTTGCACCGCAAAATTGGTTGTTTTGCACCAAGTTGATGAGTGCCGGTTTGAGCTCAAAATTGCGTGCAGGGAATTGTGCTCTCCCAGGCCTATCCAGATAGGGCTCCACGATAGGCTGCATAAAATCAGCTGCTGCTTGCTGTTGTTGATTTCCTTGCTCTGCTTGGTTTTGGTACTGCTGGTGGTAGTTGGGATTCTGTTGGAACAGATTTTCAGGATCATGAGGGTTATTTTGGAACTGGTCCTGATTGAAGGCTTGATTCTGGTATTGCTGGTTTGGCATATTTTGGTTTTGTTGGTTATATTGGTTAGGGGGTGGTTGTTGTTGGTGGAACTGCTGATATTGTTGCTGATTTGGGTTAGGTAGATCTTCCTCCTCGTTTGCACGATTCGGGTGTTCTAACATACCCCCATCAGCTCCATTACCAGGATTATTGGGTGGTTGGTCTAATGGCAAGATCGGGGGAATGTCTTGGTTCTCTGCCATATCGGATATTTCACTGCTTGTGGTTTCGAGTGAGGTACGAGTCCGGGCTTCTTGCTCTTTCCTTCGTCTGGCTTGCGCCCTCAGTTGGCGAGCGGTCCTTTCTATTTCTAGATCGAACGGTAGCTCAGGCAGTGTGGCTTTTCTCCTTTGCATAAGCAGTTTATATCAAGACTTGACAGCACCTGCACAACCCCCAGGTTAGTAATGGTTCAAGAATATATATAAAAACTATCTATGAGTATATCAGGAGTGTAGTTCTCTTAATAAACGACGCTGCAACCTCCCCGGCAACGGCGCCATGAAACTTTTGACAATTTCCTACACGAGCTTTTCCAAAATATCCCAGGTTAAATTTATTAAAAGAAAAGAATTATGATTCGAGGGGAAAGGGTTTAAGGATATATTTCACTTTTTATTACTCATGTGGGGTACTCTGATTTCAAACGGCGCTGCATCCTCCCTGGCATGAAACTTTTGACAACTATCATGGTGCAGCCGAGATAGACCATTCAATCTTAACCTTCAGTCTGTCACACTGAAGTTCCCCGACATTTGGCATCATGAATCTTATCATAGTTTCATGTCATGAAGATCCTTGCCATGAAACACATTCCCACTATATGAGTATTTTCTGAAGAATCATAATCCTGGGTTCCAATTTTATTTAATGAAACCAATTTATGAAGATGGAATTGGGATTAGGGATATATTATAGGTTGTCATGTTTTTATTACTCGTGTTAAGAAACTGTGCCCCCGAAAGCGCACGGTGTCAAAAATTGCAGTAATTTATAGTAAGACCGGATCGTTCACTGGAGAATGTGCGATAGAAGCAGGGCCCACGTCGTTTACTAAGATTTTCCACTCGGTTACTCGATTCAAGTTTTGCAATGGTTTCTAACAACTACTCCCTCCGTCCCACCACACTTGCCCTGTTTGACTTTTTTATACTGTTCATTGTTCAGCTTTGACTCGACTTTGTTTCAAGTATATATTTAGAGAAAAATAGTCAAGTTGGGTCTTGTTAGAATCGTATGATCATGTAGTTTTATAATATATATTTTGCATAATTTTTCATTGAACATGTTTTGAGATATTAACAGTTGAAAAAGTGCATTGGATTGTGTGCAAAAGTGAAACAAGACAAGTTAAATGGGACGGAGGGAGTACTTGACAATAATTTAAACTAAACTATGAAAGCAGTAAAATTATTCTACAAAGCATGGTAAAATTTAGTCTAAAAAGCGATTAAATATATTCTAAGAAAGCGATAAGAATTATGCTAGGAAAGCGAATAAAAAGTGACAGAAGGGACAGGGAGAAAATAATAAAGATTGGACAAGATTCAGATGAAACACAATTAACTTCCATTTTAATGCACAGATCTTTGGTTAGGGTAATTCATCAGTTAGCTAACTCTCATGCTTTCTGCACTATGTTCCCTTTAACAGACAGGTACTTACAGTGAGAATTTACATGCTCTTAGGACCTCAATTTCTAAAATACCACAGATTAATAACTCCCCTTTGCAATGCCTTGCAAGAGTATGTTAATCATCTGTGGTGGACAAGCAACACCTAACATATCATTAGTTGATATGCCAAGTACTCCTATCGTCCCCCTTGTCACACCCAAAGTCCAAATCTAACCCCGAACTGATCCACAACTCTTAAACCTTACAACCGGCAGACACATCTCCAGTTTCTTCCGAGTGACCTCTATGAAAGCATTTTAAAGAAAGCAGTAAAGAAAGCAGTAAAGGAAGCATTTAAAACCTATCACTCGGAAGTCTTAAAAGATATTCACGATCCGTTAGTATAAAAGAGCCCCTGGTCTTGGTGACCAGATGCAGATTTAGAACTTCCCAAATATCAGTAAGCCACAGGGCTTATAACATTCGGTTAGTTATGAGATACAAACATGAGTGGAACAGACCTCCGAAGGGTTGTTCCGAATGTACTCACTCAAGACTCAATTTTAGGCTTTGGTGAGAAAAGATAGTAGTTGAAAGAATACTCAACCTTACCTTAGAAATTAACCAAGGCCTATATGTTGTTCCTCTAATATTAATTATCACAACTTATCCGAATCCAAGTGGACACTGATTCGATGCAACACTTAATACAAGACTTCCAACACACATCAATTTTTGAGAAGCAATTAGATATTTGAAAATCATTCCCTAAACAGGTACTAAACTCTCAATTAAAACACAGATCCTTTCAGTCTAGGTGAGACCTAATCGCTGACTCTTCTTCTAAGTTCTCAAAATCAACCCCCAGTATAATATGAGTTAGTCATAACTGTGAAATTATTCCTTACGTAGATCCGGATTTTATAAAAGAATTTTTGTTGGAAATTTATTATGCAACATCTGATTTAAATCAAGACTTCTATGTCCAAGGGGAAGGATCCCCAAAACAATAATGACCACAACATCTACATAATAATATCATGCATACATGTATATGAGAAAGTAAAATAAAATACCCCAAAATATATGGTGGGGTTAGACAGAATTTGGTACACAAAGATGGATTAGCCAGAGATACGAAGAAAATGGCTAAAGAGATTGCCAGAAATAACTGGGATTATCCGGACGGCAAACATCTGCTATCAGAGTCCCAAGTATTCCAGATGGAATGATTTTTAGACAGAAGAATGCCTTGAATGACAGTTGCCGCTGTCATCTTAGACTTCACTATCTATGAATCTGGATGAAAACCCACATGTTCTATTACTGTAGTAATCATTAGGTGACATTGGCATATATCATCTATTATTACTACAATTCTAGATTCAGGTTTTGAAATTAAGATAAAATGAAGAAAACTGTATCTGATGAGGAGTTGGCTGAGTGACTAATCGTGATCCCCATGAAGGGACCTTTTCGCCGTAGCTTCCACCAACCACTAATCAGACCATGCAAAATAACGAGTAATAATTAATACACAGAAGACGAGCTAATCGTGATCCCGGTGAAGGGACCTTTTCGCCAACATTGATCTGTGGTATTTCTTATTACTCATTCATACACACGATGAAAAGGAAAATAAACAAAGTTAAGAAAATGTTTTTGGTATTGTGTGAGTGTCAATCACACAATAATTGGACACTGATGGGTTGGGATGTGTAATGGATAAAATTAGATGTAATGGGCCTAGGCCCAATATACCCATGCAACTTACACAACTCTTGAAATAAAATATTTTTGGAGTTTTTTAAAAAATAGAAGGAAGAAAGCAATTCGGTCTATTGGGCAACATGCAAAAGAGACCGAATTTAGGATGCATGAAGTATGAAGTAACACCACACCCAATTAATCCTTGCAAAGTCATGAAGCATCCTCTAATTCGAATTGTCAAGCAATTCGGTCTAAACCGAATTGGACAATTCGAATTAAGGAAGTCATTCCTTTACTCAAATTTGGCTAAGGCATTTACCCCAAAGTGTGGGTAATTCGGATTACCAAGTTAGTTCGGTTTAGACCGAATTGGCAATTCGAATTGGTAGGATCAATAAAATAAACTAAGGCATGAGGGGATGGAATGCATACAATGTGGTCCTCAACGCCAATTCGGTCTAGCTGAGTAATTCGTTCTAAACCGAATTACCTAGACCGAATTGCTTAGAGAACCACATGAAGGCAACACTTTTTATTATGCAATTCGGTCTTCATGGGCAATTCGGTTTAGACCGAATTGCCTCAAATCGAATTGCATGTCTTTTTCTCATAAGTGTGGGTTTGGTAAACATTGTGTGGTTTATGATGGATAAGATTTACCAAATTCTCCATTTCACATCAATGTCACTTCACAGCCACACTAATGAGTGTTTTTTAAGGAAAATAGACCTAGGTTATGTGGCTAACAGGCATTGGCATGAAACAAACCTTAAAACTACAAACAAGCAATCAAAGATCAAGAGCTTGAATATCTACTGAATAAATAAGAACACATGCTTACAAATAAGAACACCTACATTATCTAAGGCAACACTAAGCTAATAAAAGAAACTAAAACAGCAACTGGAAGGCAGGGAAATAAATCTTAACAGGCCTAAGATTGTCTAAAACCTAAGAGCACTTATTTGAATCTCTAAGGTGTAAAATCAAGCCAAGAACCCACTAGCATACATTTATTGAGAATGCAAGTCAACTAGGGCATAATAAATATAACCTAGTTGAAACAAACAAACATTCTACCATTTATTGCTACAGAAAACATTAAATAAATGCCAAACACTTGAAATGAAAACCCATTTCTGGATTCTTTCTTGTATTGACACTTGAAAGCAGTAAATAACCCTAAAACCATTCATTAGCTTGAAGGTAGGGTTCATTCTAACTACAAAGCATTTAAAGTTTATGGAAATGGCTACACTAAGGGTGGTAACAAGCTTCTATGAAAAACAAACTGAGCTCGAAAGCAATAAATCTACAATACTAGCATGAAAATAAACTAATTAAACTACACTACCTACCTAACCCTTAAGGGGTGAAGAACCTTCTGCTCCTTCTTTTTGTCTCCCAGCAAACTGTCCAAGTGTATCCAGAATTATTCTTGTGTTGAGGAAGGTCAGCTTTTATACTTCTTCTCGAAACCCTAGGCCCATCAGGGCCCATCCACAGTGCCATGCATTTCTCACGTGCTCAAAGCTGCAATTTTGAATGTGATTCGGTCTCCTCAAGCAGTTCGGTTTAGACCGAATTGGGGAAATGAGGTCTTTCTTCTTGATCTTGAGCATGAAATGTGGTGATTCGGTCTATGGGTAGACCGAATTGGCCTTGTCGAATTGAAGATGGCTCCTGCTTGGCTTCCTTGCTTTGAGGCAATTCGGTCTATGCAATCAATTCGGCCTAGACCGAATTGCATAGATCGAACTCCTCCTTTTCTGTTCTGCTCAAAGTCTTCTTCTTTCGATAGTGCAATTCGGTCTAGGGGTCAATTCGGTTTAGATCGAATTGCCACAGACCGAATTGGTTGCTCTTTCCTTCTTCAACACTTCTCTTTTTCTTCTTCTCTTCAGCAATTCGGTCTAGTGAGCAATTCGGTTTAGGTCGAATTGCTTATAGACCGAATTGATCTTCAACACTTAACCAAAATTTCAGATTGTGGGATTTTCATTCTTTTTCCCATCTTTTTGATTTTTGTGGGCTATCTTATTCTTTTGCCCATCTTTTCATTCCTTTTTCTTTTCTTTTTCCTTTTTTCATGTTTTTGGATTTTTCTAACACAAATGCAATTAAAATTGCATATTTTGTGTCTTTCATTACTAGCTTAATATTTTTACAAACTTGCATCAATCTGTCGGATTCAACTGCTTTCTCATTAAAATGAGATGGGAATACGATCAAAATGTCCGTCTCAGACACGGAAATGGATTGGAAATAATGGACAATTTTGGCCATTATCAACACGGTTGATATTCCTCATGCACAAATGGCACAGCATAGGACATTAAGGGAGCTAGCAGCTCCTGATTTGGCTCAACAGCCTTTGTGTATCACATTCCCTACCGCAGCTAATAATACTAATTTTGTGCTAAAAACTGGACTAATCCATCTGTTGCCTGATTTTCATGGTTTGTCAGGAGAAGAACCACACAAACACCTGCAGGAGTTTGATGTGGTTTGCACAAGCATGAAACCACCAAATGTCACTGAAGATCAGATCAAGCTGAGGGCTTTTCCCTTTTCACTGAAGGATGCTGCGAAGGACTGGCTCTTCAACCTTCCAGCAGGGAGTATTACCACGTGGAATGACATAAAGCGCAAATTCTTGGAGAAGTATTTTCATGCATCTCGAGCTGCCAACTTGCGCAAAGAAATATGTGGAATCAAGAAGGCAACAGGGGAGTCCTTATATGAATACTGGGTTAGATTTAATAAACTTATTACTAGGTGCCCTCAACACCAAATTTCTCAACAATTACTAATCCAATATTTTTATGAAGGGCTAACTGCTAAGGATAGGATGATAATTGATGCTGCGAGTGGTGGTACACTGATGAACAAAACTCCAACTGAGGCATGGCAGTTGTTAAATGATATGGCCATGAATCTCAACAATTTGGGCCACGAGAGACTGTTACAGTAAAAGAGACAAATGAAGTACATTCATTACAACAACAATTAACTGAGCTAACTTCTTTCGTTCGAAAACTTGCTGTAGGTACTGTTCCTGTTAAGGCATGTGGCATCTGTTCCAACACTGAGCATCCTACTGATGCATGTCCTACATTGAGGGATGAGGCTTTTGTCAATGCTGTGAATTTTGTGCCACAAAGGATGTACGATCCATTCTCCAACTCTTATAATCCAGGGTGGCGTGATCACCCGAATTTGAGGTATGGAAATCAACAAGCCAACTATCCACAACAACAACCTGGTTTCCAACCACAGCCACATCCTCAACAACAAATGCGGTCACCTCAGGCCCAAGGTAATTCTCTACATGATATGATGAAAACAATGGCTGCTAGTTTTTTGCGATTCCAACAGGAAACAAGAACAAGCATCAAGAAGTTGGAAGATTAAATGTCACAAGTTGTGGGTGAAATACACAGCATGAAGGAGCGAGAGAAAGGGAAGCTACCTGCACAAACTCACATGAACCCAAGCAATGTTAGTGCTATGATATTGAGAAGTGGCAAGGATTTGGAACATCCAGTGGTTATCAATTCTAAGGAGAAAGCAGAAGAGGAAATTGAAGTGGAAGCAAAGAACTCAACTGAGGTAGTCTTGAATTCTCCTATTCAATCATATCTAACCCAGCTCCTTTTCCTCACAGGTTAGCAAAGCCGAAAAAGGGCGAAAAAGATAGGGAGATCATGGAAATCTTCAAAAAGGTGGATCTTAGTATACCGTTGGTTGATGATATCAATCAAATTCCACGGTATGCTAAGTTTCCAAAGGAGCTGTGCATGAACAAGAAGAAGTTGAGAGGATATGAAAAGATTTTGCGTGGTGAAAGTGTGTCCGCAATAATTCAAAGGAAATTGCCAAAAAAGAGCAGAGACCCTGGTGTGTTTGTAGTTCCTTGCAAAATAGGAAAATTAGAGGTTAAGCGAGCTATGTTAGATTTAGGAGCAGCTAAACGTGATGCCTAAGTCTATTTTCAATACTTTAAATATTGGGCCTTTAAAGGAAACTGGAATAATTATACAACTTGCTGATAGGACAAATGCATATCCTGAAGGAATGATAGAGGATGTCTTAGTGCAAGTTAATGAGTTAATCTTTCCACTTGATTTTTATGTGCTTGATATGCATGATGAAAACTCATTTAATCCCTCGCCTATATTGCTAGGAAGACCTTTTATGAGCACCGCGCAAACTAAAATTGATGTAAAAAAATGGAACCCTCAGAAAGGAATTTGATGGGGAACAAATCAAGTTCAATATTTTTGATGCTATGAAATACCCTACGGAATCTAATGAATTATGTGGAGTGGATATACTTGATAGTTGTGTGCAGGAAGTGTGGAATGAGATGCAAGAGAATGCTATGGTGTTCAAGGAAGGAAATGAAGTTCTCTATGATCCACCACTTTTATAAAAAAAAATGGAGGGAAGGCTTGTATTTATCATTCATTGTTGGATCAAGGTAAGTGTTATCTTCATGAGATTTGTCCATTTGCTAAATCTAACATTGATTCTTTTGATGAAATGGCAACCCCAAGTTTTGCCTTGGATAAGGAGGTTGTAAATGGCTTCCCACGTAAGCCATATTATAAAGGATTCGGGAAGAAAAGATGTAACACCCCGGATTTGATAACCCAGGCCAGGATGTCACCGCCACACCTTCCCAAGCAAGACGCGAACCATTTCGAGCTCAGTTGAGAAGATGCTAAGGCTAAGTTGTACCAATACTTAGAAATCATTTAAAACCATTCAATAAATGCCCGAAGTTAAAATCAGAGTAAAGTCTACCATGCATAATTTAAAACAGTGCGGAAGCTAAATAGGGCCAAACACGGCCAAAACATAAGTTCGGAATTCGTAAAATAATTTAAAAACAAGTGCGACAAGTCTTCGGAAAATTCCCATCCCAAATGTAAATGCCATGCGCTAATCTTCAACATCTGGAAAAAAAGGAGACAACGGATTTATCAGTACAACGGTACTGAGTAAGTTAGTATATAGCATAGCAAATTTTAAAGTTTTTAGAAGAGAGATTTAAAAGTTAGAAATTGTAATTTAAAAAGGAAGGTCGAGTAAAAATAATTCCCGAAGATTCTTGCACTTTGCCATACGAATAATATATCATTGTTCATTTTTTTATCGAGAACAATCATTCTTGGGGAATCAAACCCGCAAGAGCTCAAACACATTCTTTTACCATTGTTTCCATAATTCAAATACATTATTTTACCATTGTTCATTATGATCGAGGATACCCGTCCTTGGGGAATCGAACCCGCAAGAACTCAATATACATCATAGGGAATCGAACCCATAGGAGTCAACAATATCCTGGGGAATCGAACCCGCAGGAAAAACATTCACCTTGGGGAATCGAACCCGCAAGGCAAGTGAAAGCAGCGGACCTATACAGACACACTCCGGAGCCCTAGATAACCCATACGGATACATCTAGGAGTATAGACTCTTACAATCACATAATCATATTTTCCGTTTTGGCTACGAGAGGGGGCGGCCCAACGAGCTCACGCCAAGTGCACTTACCCTCAAGAAAATAATCAAAGCATCCCACTCGATCATATTTCACAAAGTTTCAAAATCCATATTTTTACATTTTACAAAACCACATGTTTCCAGATTTCATATAGATTAAAAAACGAGTGTCATTCGACTCGTAGATCATCAATATACACAAGGCAAGTTTTACCGACAAAAATAGCTCTTTGACAGTTTCAAAACTCACGTCTGGAAACTTAGTAAAACATTTTCAAAAATTCTGAAATTTTTACAGGAGCTAGAACACACCCAAATGAACATTTTACTTAGAAATAGGCTTCTTCAAAATCGGACTCTAAGTAACCTAAAAAAAATGATTTCAGAACCAACTTTTCCAAGGAGTCAAAATTTTACTGTTCATCTGACCACAGTACATTTAAAAATCCTTATCAATTCCAAACGTGCTCCAAAAATTATGAAACTTTACAGGGATGATCTAGACACATAATGGAACAAATTTCATGAAGAAATAACCATTGAAAACGATCACAGACAAGGGTAAATCGGACAACAAAAACTAACTTCACAATAGCACCAAAACTGGCAGCAGAAAAACGCAGAAAACCAGATCCGTTTTCGACACCCAAATCATATTTAAAAATTACGAAAATTTACAGAGAGCATTTCCAAGATGTGAGGAACATTTTTCATTTAGAAATGTTTCCCCAAAAACGAACGGATCTAAGTGAAAAACGCACGACAACAAAATTACTCGGATGAAAACCCTAGATGGCAGATTTGGCATAGGTTAGAAATCGAATAAGAACTTGATGGATTCTCAACCAAAACCCCTAAAACTTGAAATGCACAATACTAACTTACTTTCCAAGAGATTATTGTCGAAATCCTCCTCCTTGATTGCTCCAAAATCAACCAACACAGTCTCAATCTTCCGCAATCTATCGAATGGATCCTATTTTGGTTTTGATGGAAGAAAGTTTGATGTTAGGACTAGAAATCCGACTCTAAGGACAAGGATTTGGATTAGAAACCTTACCCACTTGTAGAAGAAGGGATTAGGACTTCCCAATTCGTCCAAGGCCTCAAGAACAAGAAGAAAACCCACACAATCTCACCAACTCTCCAATGGAAAATCTGAAATTCGGATTAAGGAATGAGGGGTGGTATTGGGGCTGTTTAAGGCTTGTTTATGGAGGGTTTAGAGTTCCAAAAAGAACCTTAATGAACCTTGGAAGTGTAGGGAGTATTATGGCAGTCAAAATTCGGATTTGGAGCCCCCTTTACTCCCCATTCACCCCACTTCCCAACATGGTTCAATGAATGACTAGTTTGTTCATGTATCCTCCAAATTCCCACTAAGGTAGGTGTTTAATACACTCAAATTATATCCCAAAGAGTCTAGAAACATCACTAAGTATCTGATAACCGAAGTTGGATTGATTGGAATTGAATCATCTCGAAAATTGAAGCAAAAACGCGTATGGCGTTTTGGAACGCCACCTTCTGGCCGCTAGCGCGGGCTCCACGCGCCGCGCGCCGCCGCCGCGCGGCCTCCACGCGCCGCGCGCCGCCGCCGCGCGGCCTCCTGCTGCGCGGGCTTTTCTCTTTTTTTTATATATATATATTATTATGATTTTTAATTTTAAAAATCATAATATGAATTATCCATGATTGTTGGGTAATTCGATAACTCTCTTCGAGTTGCTATCGTCCGAAAATATTTAATTCCGCTCTCTCGGAATTATTTCGGTTTTAATAATTAAATCCAATTCTTTAATTTTTGGATTTAATTTTTCGATGTCGATTTCTCGGGTATTACAGTCTACCCCCCTTAGAAATCAACTTCGCCCTTGAAGTTGGGTCGCACTCAGAAAGTAACACCAACATAAACAAGTAGTTTACATGCATAGAATTATTGAGGCTCGGAAATTAAATTCTTACCTCGATGCGTGACGATTCTTTGCGGGGTATCACATCCTCTCCCCCTTAGGACTGCAGTTATGTCCCCATAACTGCCTATGGATTTTCTCGCAATAACTTTAACCCTTGAGCAATTTCTAAGGTCAAATTCTACTAGGTTCGCAAAGAGTTCTAAATTCTTAATTATTATCGGGATTCCATCATATCTTTTAGAACACGATACCACCTTTCCCGATGATAATTGAATTCCAAAGGCAGTACTCTTAGGTTCCGGTAGATTTAGTGCAGGTAGAGTTCTTGGTCGAAATCAAAGAACACTTGTAGTAGAATCAAATAAAATCTTTTCCGATACGTCTAAAATAATAAACGTACCTGCGATCACCTCTTCTTCGGCTAGCAATCCAGCTCGATTCATGATATTCAATCGTCCTTATGCTCTCCCTTGATTTCCCTGCTGGTTGCGATTTTGTTGTGGCCTCTGTCCTTGATTATTGGGCTGATTTGGCCCAGTCGGGCGATTCTCGTGAGGAGGGTTCACCAGATCCAACCTCTTCTCAATCATCTCCTCACGAATATTGCATTCTCTAATCATGTGGTCTTCCCTACCACATCTATAACAAGTTCCACGCTTAGGGCACTCACGCACCAGATGGGCTTTGTGGCACTGCGGGCATCGTGGTATGGATGTACCACGAGTGTCATTTCTTCTGTTGTTCAAACCTCTGTCCGCACTTTCCTTAGGTCCATCGAACCTAGCTTGACCATTGTCCTTCCTCAATTTGTTATTATTGTTGTTTCGATTCTTTTTCTCAAATCCTTGCGAGCCCTTGCTCGACTCACCATTGTCCTTACGTTTCAGTCGCTGGACACGAGCGATTGCTACGGCTCGGTCATACATGGCTTGTAGTGTAGTGTGTTGTCCTCCAACCAGTATCTCTCGGATACTAAGGTTTAGCCCCATCTCGAACTTCTGAGTCTTGTCAGAATCAGTTGGCACAAGTCTCGGAGCAAAGCGAACTAGCTCCTTGAACTTTGTGTAGTATTCTTGCACTGTTTTTCCTCCTTGTCTTAAGTTAATAAATTCTTCATACTTTGCAGCCTTAGTGCTCAGTGGATAAAACCTCTCCCTCAAGGCTTCCTTAAATTCTTCCCATGTATAAACCTTCTCAACTTTGGCCGAATCTCCTTGGAGATGTTGCCACCACTCGTCCGCCTCTCCATCCAGATAATAGGTCGCCACTCGAACCTTCTCGTTCTCGGGGCATTTGACGGCAATAAGAAGCTTGCCAAAAGTTCGGATCCAATTCTCCAACTTGGTAGGGTCCTCTTGGCCGTGATAATGAGATGGTTTGTAAGGGTTTACCAATGCTAGGTAGTTGACTCGGGCTACCGGCGGTAGTACACCCGCTTGTGCACGTTGCACCTCGGCATTTCCTAATGCTACGAGGACTTCCTCAATATTCCTTAGACGTTCGTTCATATTGTTGGGAACAGGAGGCACTCGCCCTCGTACGTTTTGAGGAATTTCATTGTTGTTAGGTGCGTTAGCATTACCGCTGTTTGGGACTACCCTCCTTGGCCTTCCCCTAGGTGCCATTTCTGTTATCCAAGCACGGGAAAATAAGTTTCTAATCTAAGGCACGTTAGCAGTCAGGAAGATCTAAAAGATCGCAAATGGAGATAATAGGTGTAGGCACACTAAGCTTATGTCAGCAAGATGAAAGGCTGAGCCAAATTAGTCTCAAGCTAGTGCTTCTAAGTCAAGGTTAAGCTGAATAAGAATGCTATCTCACATAGACAATGAACATTTTCCTTTAAATAATCAATGTATGCAAATGCATCTCCCCCCCCCCCCAAAAAAAAAAAATATAATGCATTTTTCAAGACTTGTCGGAACAATTGTTATACAATTCCCATGGTTTTTAAAATAAAATTCCTTTTCATGGAAATAATATCTTAAAAAATATTTAAAATAATATTTAAAATATTGGGTCTCTATATTGGGCCGAAAAATAATAGCTTAAAAATTTTTCCGGGCTCTGATACCACTCTATAACACCCCGGATTTGATAACCCCGGCCAGGATGTCACCGCCACACCTTCCCAAGCAAGACGCGAACCATTTCGAGCTCACTTGAGAAGATGCTAAGGCTAAGTTGTAGCAATACTTAGAAATCATTTAAAACCATTCAATAAATGCCCGAAGTTAAAATCAGAGTAAAGTCTACCATGCATAATTTAAAACAGTGCGGAAGCTAAATAGGGCCAAACACGGCCAAAACATAAGTTCGGAATTCGTAAAATAATTTAAAAACAAGTGCGACAAGTCTTCGGAAAATTCCCATCCCAAATGTAAATGCCATGCGCTAATCTTCAACATCTGGAAAAAAAGGAGACAACGGATTTATCAGTACAACGGTACTGAGTAAGTTAGTATATAGCATAGCAAATTTTAAAGTTTTTAGAAGAGATATTTAAAAGTTAGAAATTGTAATTTAAAAAGGAAGGTCGAGTAAAAATAATTCCCGAAGATTCTTGCACTTTGCCATACGAATAATATATCATTGTTCATTTTTTTATCGAGAACAATCATTCTTGGGGAATCAAACCCGCAAGAGCTCAAACACATTCTTTTACCATTTTTTCCATAATTCAAATACATTATTTTACCATTGTTCATTATGATCGAGTACACCCGTCCTTGGGGAATCGAACCCGCAAGAACTCAATATACATCCTAGGGAATCGAACCCATAGGAGTCAACAATATCCTGGGGAATCGAACCCGCAGGAAAAACATTCACCTTGGGGAATCGAACCCGCAAGGCAAGTGAAAGCAGCGGACCCTATACAGACACACTCCGGAGCCCTAGATAACCCATACGGATACATCTAGGAGTATAGACTCTTACAATCACATAATCATATTTGCCGTTTTGGCTACGAGAGGGGGTGGCCCAACGAGCTCACGCCAAGTGCACTTACCCTCTAGAAAATAATCAAAGCATCCCACTCGATCATATTTCACAAAGTTTCAAAATCCATATTTTTACATTTTACAAAATCACATGTTTCCAGATTTCATATAGATTCAAAAACAAGTGTCATTCGACTCGTAGATCATCAATATACACAAGGCAAGTTTTACCGACAAAAATAGCTCTTTGACAGTTTCAAAACTCACGTCTGGAAACTTAGTAAACATTTTCAAAAATTCTGAAATTTTGACAGGAGCTAGAACACACCCAAATGAACATTTTACTTAGAAATAGGCTTCTTCAAAATCGGACTCTAAGTAACCTAAAAAAAATGATTTCAGAACCAACTTTTCCAAGGAGTCAAAATTTTACTGTTCATCCGACCACAGTACATTTAAAAATCCTTATCAATTCCAAACGTGCTCCAAAAATTATGAAACTTTACAGGGATGATCTAGACACATAATGGAACAAATTTCATGAAGAAATCAACCATTGAAAACGAACACAGACAAGGGTAAATCGGACAACAAAAACTAACTTCACAATAGCACCAAAACTGGCAGCAGAAAAACACAGAAAACCAGATCCGTTTTCGACGCCCAAATCATGTTTAAAAATTACGAAAATTTACAGAGAGCATTTCCAAGATGTGTGGAACATTTTTCATTTAGAAAGGTTTCCCCAAAAACGAACGGATCTAAGTGAAAAACGCACGACAACAAAATTACTCGGATGAAAACCCTAGATGGCAGATTTGGCATAGGTTAGAAATCGAATAAGAACTTGATGGATTCTCCACCAAAACCCCTAAAACTTGAAATGCACAATACTAACTTACTTTCCAAGAGATTAGTGTCGAAATCCTCCTCCTTGATTGCTCCAAAATCAACCAACACAGTCCCACTCTTCCGCAATCTATCGAATGGATCCCATTTTGGTTTTGATGGAGGAAAGTTTGATGTTAGGACTAGAAATCCGACTCTAAGGACAAGGATTTGGATTAGAAACCTTACTCACTTGTAGAAGAAGGGATTAGGACCTCCCAATTCGTCCAAGGCCTCAAGAACAAGAAGAAAACCCACACAATCTCACCAACTCTCCAATGGAAAATCTGAAATTCGGATTAAGGAGTGAGGGGTGGTTTTGGGGCTGTTTAAGGCTTGTTTATGGATAGTTTAGAGTTCCAAAAAGAACCTTAATGAACCTTGGAAGTGTAGGGAGTATTATGGCAGTCAAAATTCGGATTTGGAGCCCCCTTTACTCCCCATTCACCCCACTTCCCAACATGGTTCAATGAATGACTAGTTTGTTCATGTATCCTCCAAATTCCCACTAAGGTAGGTGTTTAATACACTCAAATTATATCCCAAAGAGTCTAGAAACATCACTAAGTATCTGATAACCGAAGTTGGATTGATTGGAATTGAATCATCTCGAAAATTGAAGCAAAAACGCGTATGGCGTTTTGGAACGCCACCTTCTGGCCGCCGACGCGGGCTCCACGCGCCGCGCGCCGCCGCCGCGCGGCCTCCTGCTGCGCGGGCTTTTCTCTTTTTATATATATATATATATATATTATTATGATTTTTAATTTTAAAAATCATAATATGAATTATCCATGATTGTTGGGTAATTCGATAACTCTCTTCGACTTGCTATCGTCCAAAAATATTTAATTCCGCTCTCTCGGAATTACTTCGGTTTTAATAATTAAATCCAATTCTTTAATTTTTGGATTTAATTTTTCGATGTCGATTTCTCGGGTATTACAAAAGATGTGGAGTTTATGACTCCAAGAAATCCCAATGGCGCAAATTTTAAGTGGAAAGATTGAAACCATGTCTAGCCAAAGACTTAAAAGAAAGACGCTTCTTGGGAGGCAACCCAAGTTCTTTCATTGATTTCATGTTTTCTTGTTTTTCATTATTAGGATTAAGTATGAGGTTGGTGTTAATTGTTTTCATTGTTTGGCTGATTGATTCAGGGAATTGAACAAACAGGTGGAGAAATAATTGTTAGGCGTGACCAATGCTAAAAGGCTTTCCAGGTCCTGCCATGTCAGTGGGAAGAAGAGGCAATTAAATTAGAAGGCAGAGACGGAGCAATCCTTTAGGTGTGACCTCGCCTAAGGAGCATTCCCATTTCTGTTTACTCACTTTAAGGGAGTAGGGTTTTGAGACCTAGAATTATTTTAGGCTTTCAAAACAAAAATCCCTACCCACCCAGTTCATCTCGTTCTCTCACCCTTCTCTTTCTCATCGCCGCCCTCCCACTTCCATCTCACTGCCACCGCGCGCCGCCCGCCACCACCGCCGGATGACCGCCACCGGCCTCTCCCCGTTCGCCTTCCTTTCTCTCTCCTTGTTCCTCGTTCGCGCCCCCCTCTCTCTCTCTCTCTCTCCGTCTCTCTCTCTCTCTCTCTCTCTCTCTCTCTCTCTCTCTCTCTCGCTCGATTCCGCCGCCTCCCTCTCACTCGAGCCACCACCGCCAACCGCCGCGGCTAGGCTTCCCCACACCCGCAATTTTCTGCTCTTGTACACCAGCTGAGGCTCAGAATCCTTCGTCAGAACGAGAGGCTAACCACCTGGAGCCAGGAAGCAATGGCTATAAAAAGGGAAAATCTCAAAATTCTTCATATGCTTCCATTCTCTTTTGATGAGGCTGATTTGTAGGTTGAGGACGAGGACATTGCTTTTGATGATGATGAATGATGGGAGATTTGGTGTTGATGGTATGATTTTGATCAATACTGACTGGTAGTCATGACAACTGAGTAACGATATTTCTAAACTTTGGTTATTTTGGAATGGTTATTTCTGGACAATATTTGTGGTTGATTGTTTTTTATGAATATTTTGGTTTTTGACTGGATGATTTCTAAACTGGATTACTTTTGAATTTGAACTATTATGGGTTGTAATAGTTGATAGGTAATTCTGATGACTGCTGAACTACTTGGTTTATATCTGTACTATGATTCTATTCTGAATGTTTTATGGAAGTTGTTTCTAATATGCTGTGACTACTCTTTAACATCCTATATGTGAATCATGTTTGTTTAATGTTTTACACTGATTTTATCTCTTGTACTCTTTGGACTTATATAGTTTCAACACCATTTGGTGATGGAATTATCATCTCCACAAGAGTGGGGGATATTGTTGTTATCACTAACTTGCTCCTGTGCAGAAGATGTAGTTCCGTGGTTGTTGAAACTACTCTAGAACGACCTGAGCAGTTACTGTCAAGTTACTGTCAGATATGTGCGACAGTTACCTGATCTGTGCGTGCATTCCAACCGATCTAGACGTATCTAATTTGTATCTCTGAGTCTATATACTGGCGATTAGGTTCCATGTAATTAGTTTGAGCATTATCGAGTTGTATTTCACACTTTTACACATTTTTACACACACTCGAGTCGGTTATTCTCTCCAAGACTTGATCGTTCTATTCTTTGAGAGTTAGAAAAATCCTTGTGTTCGTTCTGCAAATTGAAGATCATTTCATGCACATGAGGTCTGCGCTACATTGATTCAATAAGTGTTCTAGTTGGACAAATCTTCTCTACAACACCCGATTGAAGAAGCTTTTGTGGAAGCGCTCAAAGATTGAAAAAGATGGATTCAAAAGGAATTCTATGCCCAGATGCCATGGTTCTTGAAGCCTGAACAACCGGAGAATTCAAATTGGACAGGATCACTCGGAGACTGAGTTGTGGGGGAGTCGCTGCTGCAGTCTGTCTGCAAACAGGGAAGTGTTGCATTAGAGTTTGAATTGGTTGTTTTTTAGTCTTTAGGTCTAGGTTTTTCTTGAGTATTAGTATTAGTCACCTGGATTGGCATCCCCCAGACGTAGATCCGCTGGATCGAACTGGGTCACCAAATTCTTGTGTTTTTACTTTTCGCTAAACACTCTGTGCACACACCACTCGTTATTCGGTATTTTAGACGACCACTAGACAACACGCTTAATACAAGATTTCAGTAATCTGGGACCATCAATTTATAAATAAGAATTATGAATATTTGATATTCTTAAACTACGTAATTAAATTAATCCAGCAACATCTCACTTTACTATAATTTTTCTTATAAAACTACATTAAAATATTTAGTCAAAATTACTCAATGAAACGACGACATTTATGCAAATGTAACACTTATTAAGGAAGGAATGAAGTGTATGACTTCTCATTTTTACCATTTATTAAGAAACATATAAGTGGAAACTAGAAATGAGTACAATAGTAAAAATATTAAACATATCTTAAATGAAAAAATTAGAAAATAGATATTCTTTCTTTCTGGAACAACCAAAAGCAAAAAGAAAAAAGCAACAGCAGATGGCTTGAGTGGATGGGGCTCTAGTCGCTTAAGCAAGGTCTCAGGTGCGAGCCTTGTGTATGCAAAAAAGGCGCACTTAATTGCCCCTTCAGATCCTCGAGGGATTAGTCTTGGGTGCAATGTGGCAAGGGGATACCCGGTTTCACCCAAAAAAAACAAAAAGAAAAGAAAAAAAAAAAGGGGGCTTACTGTGGGATAGAGAAAGTAATATGAAGTCTTTCAACACGATCGGTGAGTGGTGACCAGTGGCGGACACACATTGGGCCTTGGGGGCCGCCGCCCCCGAGTTCAAAGTTTGTCATTAATTTTTTATATAGCTATGTGTATTTTATTTATGGGAGAAAATACTTTTATGTAATTCTGCCCCCGAGCTCAAACTTCGCCATTAATTTTTTATATTGTTGCGTGAATTTTAGCTATAGAAGAATGCATTTTCGTATAATTTACGCAATGGAGAAGATGAATGAGAAAAAGAAGGTAACATATTTCTTTGTTACCTTCACCCACTATATAACTTGTAACTAGACTAACGGAGAGCATGTTTTACCGGCTTATGATATTAGCATTGGTCCTACCTATTACGACTACTACGGTTCAAAGATTGTTAAAGATCTTTTCCTGCATTTAAGTTAATTAAGAGATATTTGTGTAATACAATGGGAGATGATTTTTTTAGTGACCCCTTAGTATGTCACATTTAAAATTAAAAGGTTTTATAACATTTTCAAAAAATATCGAGTCATAATTTACGATTGCCGTAGATAATGTAAAAATAAAATATTTATAGAATTTTCTATATAATATCTTTTTACATATTATTTTATATATTGTGAGAAAAAAAATTATAGCTCGGCCCCGAATTTCACACTGTGCGTCCGCCACTGGTGATGACTCTCAAGTTTCTTTTTTACTTAAAAGAAATATAAATGAAATAAATTGCCAACATTTAATCACCAACTGCGATCAAAATGGCATACCTACAAAATTTCCTCACTACAAGAGTTAGTAATATACTGAAAAAAGAGTTAAATAATTTTTATAGCAGTGACGCTCGAGCATCAGCAAAGAAGAAAGCTAAAAATTTCTACAGAAAAGGAGCCGGAGAGGAAAAAAAGAGTTAAAGAAGTTAACTATATGAATTACGAACCCATTGGTAATCAACTAATTATTGTACTTCCTTCGTTCTAAAATTATTGCCACACATCAAAGTTGAGCACTATTCATTCGACATGTTTGATTTCAATTTTTATCATAGTTATACAAGTTTAAAAATAGCCAAATGGAATCATGTTAAATTTGTCTCGTCGCGTAGTTTTCAAATATCAAACTTTTAGAATTCTTACTTGTACCAAACTTGAGTTATTAATGATTTAAAATGTGTATTGGACTGCGTGCATTGTGGATCCGTAGCAAATAAAAAATAACGGAGGAAGTATAAAAATACATACGACTGAATTGGCGGTTCTTCCAGTCTTCTGTTTGGGCTTAGGGTTTAGGAGTCCATTTCCGAGGCCTCCACTTAAAAAAAAAAAATAGTATATAATCAGTATTGATAAGGTTAATAACACATTTCTAGTCCGGGCATGGTTAAGGTTCTGTTCTGCATGTAATTTTTGGGTACTTTTGGTAGTTTTAGCTTTTATTTCAAAATAAAAGTCATGTTCTGTACACTAGTTTTTGGAAGTTTCTTTTTAGAAGCTACTTCTTGTAGTGTTAAAAATAAGCTAGCATGCTTATTTATGTCCAATTACAATATTAACCCAATAACCGACCCACTACCCAATAGGCTACATAAATATTTGTCCTTTTATGTCATTTCATGCATTTTTTGACAGCTACAGCTTGTTGTACAGAACACATAAATAAAACTGACAACTACAGTTCCCATAACTCTATACAGCTCCAACTCCCTACAGATTCAGCTTGCAATTACAGCTCTGCGTGCAGAACAGACCCTAATAACACATTTATCTGTAGTGGAGATTTCATAAACTGGTAATGTAATGTGAGACCATCTCAAGGTCTCCACTACACGGCACAAAGAGATGAGAGAAATCTTCTCCAACAATGAACCCACATGCTAGACTCTTCTTTATATATCTAGTTTTTGAACAGTGTTCCTCTATTTTTAGATAACATTGTTCACCACGCTATTCGCATTTTTTTTTCTTTTTTTCTAAAAGAGTTTCTTAATAATAATAATAATTGTTAAATTATTTTTATTCATAAAATATAAACAAATGTTATTTTTTCCTTTTGAATTAGTTTAATTAAGGAATTAAAATGGAACGTTGTCAATAGAGAAAAAGGTAGAGTTAACAATTTTTCTTTGTTCTTGCTTCTATTTTCAATCCGACCTACATTTTATCATGGTACTTGTTATAATATAGTACTATTATATAGTCAATAATGGTATAGATGCTTTTAATATAAAAAATTCAATAACCCATGTGGGCTGCTATGGGCTCTTTCTTTCCATATATATATTGATCAATTGTAATAAAATTATGAAATCTAATGTAACACCCCAGTTTTTGATCACCCAAGTCGGGATGTCACCGCCACACCTCCCTAGCAAGACACGGTTTCTCCGAGCTTGCTAAAGAGATACAAGGCTATGGTTTTCAGAATTTAAAACATTCAAACAGCCTATTCATATATAATTTAAAATAATGTATCAAAGTTGCAGCGGAATGTAATATTTACATATATAGATAGCAGCGGAATTTAAAAATAGAGCCAACATGGCCAAAACACGGGTTAAACAGGCCCGTTCATACTATAGTCTAATGCAAAATTTAAAAATAAAGTATTCCCAAAAATTCCCGTGCATGTACGTGCTCAACTATAATCCACATGCTCTGTAGGGAAAAAGAAAGAAATGGTTTTGGGTCAGCACAACTTGCTGAGTAAGTTAACACAGACATGATTGTGGGGTTTCAAAGCCTTTAATTAAACTTAAGGAAAACATGTGCATGCAAGACTTGATTTAATTTTATTCATCGAATAATAATTTAATTGCATAATTTAAAAGACAAGAATTTCCATAAGATCATAATTCAACACACATGGTAAAATAATCGCAAGACATAATTTAAAGGCATAATTTAAATAAGGAAAATATTCAAGTATCTCAGGATTTCATTCTTCCACTTTTGTTCAATATGATCTAGTATATTTTGTTCTTGAGGAATCGAACCCGTAAGAATTTAAACGCATCCTAGGGAATCGAACCCGTAGGGATCAACACACGTCCTGGGGAATCGAACCCGCAGGAGTTGACACTCATCCTGGGGAATTGAACCCACAGGAATCGACACATCCTTGGGAATCGAACCCGCAAGGTTTGACACGGACATCCTGGGGAATTGAACCCGCAGGGACATAGACGCCCTTGGGGAATCGAACCCGCAAGGTCAGAACAAGTTTCGCAAATTTCACAAGTTCTCAACATATAATTTCACTAGTCGCTGTTTTGCTCCAAAATTATTTATAAATTCATTTTAAGTCCGAAAATTCTGAAATTTTACCAGTGACTCAAAAACACATAGATGAAAAAATTTCATGTTTTAACTTTTTTGATACGAGTTAAGGAAATAAGTCAAAGACGTGGATTTCCATCAGGTTATTAACCTGGCCGAATTTTTACAACAGCAGTTTCATAATTTCGAGATCTACCATGACAAACTAACTCTAAATTTGATGAAATTTTACAGGGAGATACTTAAGACATATATCTACAACTTTTATGTTCAACTAAAGTTCTGAATCGGTCTAAATCTATTGTCAAAAACGTCTACAAGTTCGGACTAAAGTTCTGTCAAGATTTCAAGATCTAAATTTAGAACAGTTCGGTTTGGAGTCGATTTCCGATATCAAATCTCAACCAAAAATTCCAAAATTTTACGGAGGTTTTCTAAATTATAGATCTACAATTCTTATGTTTAACACCAATCCTAAATCGGTCTAGATCTAAGGTAAAAATCAACCTCAAGTTCGGACCAAGAAGCTATCACCATTTCAAGATCTAAATCAAAGGCAAGTTAGTTTGTGGTCGTTTTCGGGTATCTAAACATGATTAAAAATTATGAAATTTTTACAGAAGGTAGATTAATGTCTTAGGAACGTTTTTCATATTTTACGTTTTCTCGTTTGAATAGTTTTAAGGGTTCGGAAAAATCGTCCAAAAACGCTGCGCCGTAAGGATTTTAGATGTGACAGATTTTACGTTCTTGATTTAAATCTTTAGATTAAGGGAATTTTAATTCTCCCAAACCATGTAAGTATTAACTTACAGATTATGGATGTTCCGGCTCGTTGATTCGAAGGCGTGGCTTCCAGTCCACCGTTTATCTCCTTAATTCCATCGGGTTCTTCGCTCTCGATCCGGTTCGGGGTTTAGAATAGGAAAAGAATCGAGTTAGGATTCGTTTTCGAATCAAGAATGGTAAAGAAGGGATCAGATCTTACCCCGATGATAGAAGCCTTCCGATTTTCATCCAAGGCAGTCCCTTCTCTTGGTTTCGTGCCTCCGACGACTCCGGGATTAGGGTTTGATGTGTAGAGATTTTTCGTAGGGTTTTTCCAAAGTGTTCGGGGCTGATTAAAATGGTTATTTATAGATGTAAGGGACCTAGGGGACGTCCAAAGTCAGCCCTAGGGTGTCTTGAGCCGCAAGGTGAGCAACCGAAGTCGAAAAATCCGGATTCGGGCGAGAAAATCTCGCACATGTTGTTACTGTCCAATGGCGCGGACTTGGCGTGCCGTTTGGGCAAACACCGCGCGGCCACCGCGCGGTCACCGCCTGGACTTCGGTCCGGGAAGGTCGTGCGATCCGTCGGGCATTTCCTCATCTCTTTCGGACTTCTATCCCTCTATGTTCTCGGATTCCAATTTCCGGGCTATTTCCGGACTCCAATTTCCTATCTAAACTTTTACTCGGGTCTAGATTTGATATTGGCCTCGAATTCTCGAGTCCATTGGTGTCGGGTTCCCTTGTACAATTTTATTAGATTAAATTATCTTTGGCTTTACGGTTAATGGAAATTTAATTCCTTCTTAAATTAAATTCCATTTCTTATTTCCTTATCTATGTATTATGTTATTCATTTATTATATTTATTTATTGTTATTATTTTATTTATTTATTTATTTTATTTATTTATTTATTTATTTTATGTTGCAAAGTTCTCGGGTATTACAGTTTACCCTCCTTAAGAATCAACTTCGTCCTCGAAGTTGTGTTTCGGCTTTTCTCGTGTTAAGAACAAATCCTTTTGTTTATTTTATTATTTTGTGACTGAACTTAGAATTAAAACTTCTAAGCTGCCTACGTACCCTGTGAAGAGATCAAGCCATAACGTAGTTCAAAACAATTTGAATTTATTTGTTTATTTCGGACCAAATTACACCGTGTGACATCCTCTCCCCCTTAAGCTTACAGTTATGTCCCCATAACTGTGGTGGTGTCGATTTGGAATAGGGTCGGGTAGCGTTGTATATCATCATTTCTCATTGAGCTGGCAAGTCTGCTTGGTCAGCATCATTCCATCGTCCTACGGCTCTTCCTTGATCTCCTTGTTGAGGGTTTACCAAATTTAGCATCTTCTCAATCATCTCCTCACGAACATTACATTCTCTAATCATATGGTCTTCCCCACCACATCTATAACAAGTCCCGCGCCTTGGGCATTCGTGCACCACATGGGCTTGGTGGCACTGCGGGCAACGTGGTATGTCTGTACGACGTATGCCATTTCTCCCATTATTGGAATCTTTATTCTCGTTCTTCTTTGGCTCATTGGACCTATCTTGTCCATCGTTATTGCTCCGATTCTTTTTCTCAAATCCTTGCGAGTCCTTGCTCGACTCCCCATTTTCTTTACGCTTCAGTTGCTGGACTCGATCAATTGCTACACCGCTGTCATATACCATCTGCAGGTTCGTGAAATGTCCTACTGCAAGTATCTCCCGGATAGTAAGGTTCAGACCCATCTCAAATTTCTGAGCCTTGTCAGAGTCGGTTGGTACTATCCTCGTAGCAAATCGTACCAATTCCTTGAACCGGGTGTAATACTCCTGCACCGTCTGTCCTCATTGTTTTAGTGATAAAAACTCTTCATACATTGCCGCCTTGGTGCTCATGGGGTAGAATCGGTCCCTTAGATCCTCCTTAAGTTTATTCCACGAATAAGCTTCTTCAGCTTCCTCTAAATTCCTCTGGAGGTTTTGCCACCACTCATCGGCTTCGCCTCCTAAGTAGTAGGTTGCTACTCGTAGCTTTGCCTCATCAGGGCATTTGATAGGATCCAAGAGCTTATCAAATGTACGGATCCACCCTTCCAACTTGGCCGGATCCTCTTGGCCGTCATAATGGGGTGGGTTGTAGGGGTTTACTAACGCCAAGTAGTTGACTCGGGCTACTGGCAGAAGTACTGTTGGTTGTGCCCTATGCACCTCGGCATTTTCTAATGCTACAGGGACTTCCTCCACAGTCCTTAGACGTTCTTCCATGTTGTTGGGTGCAGAAGGTACTCGTTCTCCTAGGTTTTGAGGGGTCTCATTGGTATTGGCCACGTTGGGGAGGTTAGCGTCAGTGCCGTTTGGACTTACCTTCGTTGGTTTTCTCCTAGGTGCCATTTTCTGTTATAACGCATATAGATTAGTTTCTGGGGATTGGAAAGATCGTTTAGGAAGGAAATTATCAAGTCTCGAATTTTGGAATTTTGGATTTGTTGTTTGGGAAACCAAACAAGATTTTTGGAATAAAGAGTGTCCTAATAAAAATTTAATTTTTATTACTCAACACAAGGGAATTGTTAGGACAAGAATGGCTAAGGCCGAGATTTGTTATGCTTAGACGTGCGCTTAGATGAACACGATCTAGAACTAAGGCAAGATCAGTCTCTAGTTAGCGTTCCTAATTTGATGTCAAGCGTCTAAGTTATCTAGTGCAAGCAAAAGGTCTAAGTTAGAACAACGTCGCTTCTAGGTTATCTAAGGTACACATAATGCAATATACGCATGCAAATGATGATCCCCCAAAAATAAATGCACTATTTATATATATATATATATATTTTTAATTTCCATGGGTTTTAAAAATAAAAATTTATCCCATGGATTTTTAATGCTTTAAAAATTTAAAATAATAGTTAAAATTCTTGGAACTCTATATTGGGTCAAAAATAATTAACATTTGGGCTCAAAAATATTTGGACTAAAAATAATTTGGGTTAGGAAATTTTAAAAATAATAATTTGGGCTTCTATAATTATAATATAAATACTAATGGTTTAAAAATAATAGTAGTTTAAAAATAATAATCTAATAGTTTAAAAATAATAATACTAATTTAAAAATAAGCCGGGCTCTGATACCACTTTGTAACACCCCAGTTTTTGATCACCCAGGTCGGAATGTCACCGCCGCACCTCCCTAGCAAGACACGGTTTCTCCGAGCTTGCTAAAGAGATGCAAGACTATGGTTTCAGAATTTAAAACATTCAAACAGCCCATTCATATATAATTTAAAATAATGTATCAAAGTTGCAGCGCAATGTAATATTTACATATATAGATAGCAACGGAATTTAAAAATAGAGCCAACATGGCCAAAACACGGGTTAAACAGACCCATTCATACTATAGTCTAATGCAAAATTTAAAACTAGAGTGTTCCCAAAAATTCCCATGCATGTACGTGCTCAACTATAATCCACATGCTCTGTAGGAAAAAGAAAAAAATGGTTTTGGGTCAGCACAACTTGCTGAGTAAGTTAACACAGACATGATTGTGGAGTTTCAAAGCCTTTAATTAAATTTAAAGAAAACATGTGCATGCAAGACATGATTTAATTTTATTCATCGAATAATAATTTAATTGCATAATTTAAAAGACAAGAATTTCCACAATATCATAATTCAACACACATGGTAAAATAATCGCAAGACAAAATTTAAAGGCATAATTTAAATAAGGAAAATATTCAAGTATCTCAGGATTTCATTCTTCCACTTTTGTTCAATATGATCTAGTATATTTTGTTCTTGGGGAATCGAACCCGTAAGAATTTAAACGCATCCAAGGGAATCAAACCCGTAGGGATCAACACACGTCCTGGGGAATCGAACCCGCAGGAGTTGACCCTCATCCTGGGGAATTGAACCCGCAGGAATCGACACACATCCTGGGGAATCGAACCCGCAGGAAAACATACACACTGGGGAATCGAACCCGCAAGGTTTGACACGGACATCCTGGGGAATTGAACCCGCAGGCACACAGAAGCCCTTGGGGAATCGAACCCGCAAGGTCAGAACAAGTTTCGCAAATTTCACAAGTTCTCAACATATAATTTCACTAGTCGCTGTTTTGCTCCAAAGTTATTTAAAAATTCATTTTAAATCAGAAAATTCTGAAATTTTACCAGTGACTCAAAAACACAGAGATGAACAAGTTTCGTGTTTTAACTTTTTCGATACGAGTTAAGGAAATAAGTCAAAGACGTGGATTTCCATCAGGTTATCAAACTGGCCGAATTTTTACAACAACAGTTTCATAATTTCGAGATCTACCATAGCAAACTCACTCCATATTTGATGAAATTTTACATGGAGATACTTAAGACATATATCTACAACTTTCATGTTCAACTAAATTTATGAATCGGTCTAGATCGATTGTCAAAAACGTCTACAATTTCGGACTAAAGTTCTGTCAAGATTTCAAGATCTAAATATAGAACAGTTCGGTTTGGAGTCGATTTTCGATATCAAATCTCAACGAAAAATTCCAAATATTTACGGAGGTGTTCTAAACGTATAGATCTACAATTCTTATGTTTAACACCAATCTAAATCGGTCTAGATCTAAGGTAAAAATCAACCTCAAGTTCGGACCAAGAGGCTATCACCGTTTCAAGATCTAAATCGAAGGCAGGTTAGTTTGCGGTCATTTTCGGATAACAAAACATGATTAAAAAATATGAAATTTTTACAGAAGGTAGATTAATGTCTTAGGAACGTTTTTCGTATTTTAAGTTTTCTCGTTTGAACATTTTAAGGGTTCGGAAAAATCGTCTAAAAACGCTGCGCCGTAAGAATTTTATTTGTGACAGATTTTATGTTCTTGATTTAAATATTTAGATTAAGTGAATTTTAATTTTCCCAAACCATGTAAGTATTAACTTACAGATTAGGAATGTTCCGGCTCGTCGATTCGAAGGCGTGACTTCCAGTCCACCGTTTATCTCCTTGATTCCGTCGGGTTCTTCGCTCTCGATCCGGTTCGGGGTTTAGAATAGGAAAATAATCGAGTTAGGATTCGTTTTCGAATCAAGAATGGTAAAGAAGGGATCAGATCTTACCCCGATGATAGAAGCCTTCCGATTTTCATCCAAGGCAGTCCCTTCTCTTGGTTTCGTGCCTCCGACGACTCCGGGATTAGGGTTTGATGTGTAGAGATTTTTCGTAGGGTTTTTCCAAAGTGTTCGGGGCTGATTAGAATGGTTATATATAGATGTAAGGGACCTAGGGGACGTCCAAAGTCAGCCTAGGGTGTCTTGAGCCGCAAGGTGAGCAACCGAAGTCGAAAAATCCAGATTCGGGCTAGAAAATCTCGCACGGGTTGTTACTATCCGATGGCGCGGAATTGGCGCGCCGTTTGGGCAAACACCGCGCGGCCAACGCGCGGTCACCGCCTGGACTTCGGTCCGGGCAGGTCGTGCGATCCGTCGGGCATTTCCTCCTCTCTTTCAGACTTCTATCCCTCTTTGTTCTCGGATTCCGATTTTCGGGCTATTTCCGGAGTCCAATTTCCTATCTAAACTTTTACTCGGGTCTAGATTTGATATTGGCCTCGAATTCTCGAGTCCATTGGTGCCGGGTTCCCTTGTACAATTTTATTTGATTAAATTATCTTTGGCTTTACGGTTAATGGAAATTTAATTCCTTCTTAAATTAAATTCTATTTCTTATTTCCTTATCTATGTATTATGTTTATTCATTTATTATATTTATTTATTGTTATTGTTTTATTTATTTATTTATTTTATTTATTTATTTTATTTATTTATTTATTTTATGTTGCAAAATTCTCGGGTATTACATCTAACTACTCAGTCCTCCACTTCATTGTCTCTTGTTTTATTCGATCATTTCTAATTTGCTTTTCTTTCTTTCATCATATAGATACGCATAAGCATACATATATAAATTACATATCACAACACGTTATCAGCACGATCCCCGTTGGAATCTATCATTTCTACCGTGATCTTGTTCAAGTTTTCTGAAATTCCAGTCCGTACCGGAGTTCTGCCGAAATTTTCCAATATCACAAGAAAATTATTTGGGTAATATATTACTATTATTTTCAATATCGATTATGGCTAATCTGACAAGGCAGGATTTTATGCCACTGGAAAGATCCGAGAATAATTATTTATTCTGGAAAATGGATGTTGAAATCCATCTTGAATCAATGGTAAAGAAAATACGGCCACAGGCCAAGACCGTGCAAAATCTATGATTTTTCTCCGACATCATCTTGATGAAGGATTAAAACTAGAATATTTGACAGTAAATGATCCATGTGATCTGTGGGAGAACTTAAAAAAAAAGATATGATCATTTAAAATCGATCAATCTCCCTAATGCCAGATATGAGTGGCAAAATTTGAGGCTGCAGGACTATAAGTCCGTAAAATGATTATAATTCAGCCATGTTCAAAATTACTGCTGAGTTAAAAATATGTGGCGAAAAAATAACTGAAAGTGATATGTTGGAAAAAACATACTCTACTTTTCATGCCACAAATTCTGTGTTATCGCAGCACTACAGATTAACTGGTTTCACAGAATACTCTCAGCTCATATCTTGTTTACTGCTGGCTGAAAAGAATAATTATTTATTAATGAGAAATCATGAGTCCAGACCAACAGGAAGTACACCATATCCTGAGATGAATTTCATAGAATCGTCGAATCGTGGTCGTGGACGTGGTCGTATGGTCCTCGTGGACGTGGCCGGCGACATAGTCGTGGTCGTGGTCGTGGAAATGGTCGTGAAAGAAGTAATGTCTATATAAGACCTGAACCATATCCACGTACCCAAAATTTTGAAAATAGGCAAACAAATAGCAATCAAAACAGTGCCCACAGAAATTATAATGATAAAGGTAAAAGAAAAGTGGAAGAAAAATGTCACCGTTGTGGTATGGAAGGACACTGGTCCCAAATCTGTCGTACAACAAGTCATTGGGCAAAGGTATACCAAGACTCATTAAACGAAAAGAACAAGCAGGTTGAAACAAACCTTGCTGAACAAATAGCTGACGACACTGCAGGTCCTTCTGATGCTATTGTGATTGCCACTGAGACCACAAATCCTGATATGCTCATAGAGCCGACATACAGCGTTACGGATTTCTATAATGATACCGCATAAATTTGTTTTACTTTTATTGCACTACTTAAATTATGTTATGTTTAATATTTAATGTTTTAATTATTATGCTTTATATTTCTGTAAATATATATATATATACTTATATTTGTGCTATATTATTATCACTGTTATTATATAAATTCTCGCTTTGTTACTGATATTATGTTAATTTTTAATTTCTAAAAAAAATGCCAGCAAAGTAGGATTACAAATTGGTGATAATGAAATATGTCTGATAGACAGTGCTTCTACGCACACGATATTGAAGGATAAACAATATTTTTCATACTTGAAAATGGGAGATAGAGATATTAACACTATAAGTGGATGTGCAAATATAATAGAAGGCACTGGCATAGCCAACCTTCAGCTCCCTAAGGGGACAAAACTGATTGTGAAAAATGCACTCCTATCTCCCAAGTCTCGAAGGAATTTATTGAGTTTCAAAGATATTCGAGAAAATGGATATCATATCGAGACATTGACAGCAAAAGGTAATGAATACCTATTGATTACAAATACCATTTCTGGCATGAAACAAGTATTGGAAAAAATATCATGTTTATCCTCTGGATTATATTATACAAGGATAAACAATGTTGAAAATTCTCACCTGGCAGACCATAGGTCTGTTGTTTCCAATGAATATATGCTTTGGCATGATCGCCTAGGTCATCCTGGATGTACAATGATGAGGCGAATCCTTACAAATTCCCATGGCCATTCATTAAAGGGACAAAAAATGCAGCATCACAATGATTATATATGTGTTGCTTGCTCCCAAGGGAAACTGATTATAAAACATTCACCAGATGTAACACCCCGGATTTGATAACCCAGGCCGGGATGTCACCGCCACACCTCCCTAGCAAGACGCGGATTCTCCGAGCTTGCCAAAGAGATGCAAGGCTATGGGTATTGCAAAGAGGTTTAAAAACAAGTCCGGAAATTTATTTTAAAATAATAATAAGTATCATCCACACATATAGTAGTAATAATAATAATATGTCGCAACGGAAAATGTAAAGTGGGCCGACATGGCCAAAACTCGGGATTTACATGCCCGATATGCAGTATCATAAAAACGACAAACTTTATCAGTATATAAAATACTGAGTAAGTCGATCATAACATAGCAATAAAAGGGGTTTAATTAAATAATTAAGTTTTACTCCGAGGCATGCATACAAAAATATTCCCTTTACCAATTTAAAAATAATTAATTTCGTATACTTGAACATGCATTAAATTCATAAATAATAATTTAACACGTTATAAAATTTAAGACATAAATTTAAATGCAAAATTTAAAGACGAATAAATAAATAAATACATAAAAAGTATTAAATCTTTTAATTTTTCCCGTTACGTCCCGTTTCTCAATATTTAGTGTAGCCGGTCATCCGGCGGCCGCAGCCGTTTCGTATTTCAAGTATTTCCAAGTATCTCACGATTGCATCGCAATCTCATCAGGTGTAGCCGGTCATCCGGCGGCCACAGCCGTATCTGCCATACACCAAACACTCCGGAGCCTCGAGGAAATCCATACGGACAATCCCGAGGGTGTGGGCCATGTATCTCCCGCTGATTGGCGTAATATCTCATCTAATTTCTCTCGTCCATTATAGGCCCGAAGAGAAAGGCAAGAGGGGCACCCTGCAGAGCACTCACCCTCCGCCAAGTATCTCATATGTTTCAATTTAGTGCAACGAGATTTTTCAAAAGTATAGATGTATCGTATTTCAAGGTCTCGACCGTTTGTTTCGAAATTTCAAAATCTCTTCGATTTAAAACCATTTGGCGTCACAGTTTACGCCTTTTTAATTTAAAAATTCGTTTCAAGTCTAAAAATTCTAAATTTTCACGGTATATCAAAAACACCTAACAACTTTCGTGTTTTAATGATTTCAAAATAAGTTGAGGAAACATGTCAAAAATCGAGTTTATTGCACAACATGTACGCTGTCAGGATTCAGGATTACCACAGTTTAGAAAATCGGCGTTTTAACATATCAAATGGATTCAAAAAATTCTTAAATTTTATATGCACATACTAGACATAATTATCTACAACTTTCATTTATATTGCAAAGATCAAATCGGACTAGAAAATATAGAAACGGGGTCATCAAGTTTGGACATCAACACTGTCAGTTTTTCGAAAACGTTTTTCAAGGAAGTTTATGTTCGGATCGTTTTGGGATAGCAAACGTTGATGAAAATGGCTGAAAGTTTTACACAGCCTAGATTAATGTGTTAGGAACAAAAGTCTAGTTTTGAGTTTCTCGGATTGGATTCTCCAAATATGAGTTTTAATCGGATTTCAGAAATTGTGCAAGATAGGGTTTTTAGGTTCGGTTTTTACGTTTCATTACAACGTGACTAAATCGGGCACCCCTAAGCCACCCGTATTGATATGAAAGGCATCAAATTACAGTGGTAAGGTGTTTGGTCGTCCTCGGGTCGCTCGGCTCGTCCAAATTCACTACGAACGGATCTCCTCAATGCCAAGCTTCCAACTTTGGCCACGATTTCGAATCGGAAGAAGAAATCCAATGTTAGATCGAGTTTTCGGGTTCGAAAACTTAAATGAAAACCTATGAACGACTTACCAAAGTCTGGAGCACTAGAGACCTTGTATTCCACGCCTCCTCCGTCGGTTTTCGTTGCCAGGAACTGATCGGAAAGTCGTCGGGAGTCGTCGGAAGGTGTTTTGGCTTTGGGGAGAGTCTGGAGATGAATGGAGGCTGTTGTGACTGATGAAAGGGTGAGAAATCAACCCTAGGTCGTCCTAATACTCCTTCCTCCGTCCAAAATCTACTTTCCATAGTCGGGGGGTCGAATTATAGCAAAAAATTGCCGAAACCGCGTGAATGGCCGGATTCTGTAGTGCCATGCGGTGGTGGCGCGCTGGTAGGCCAAACACCGCGTGGCCTCCGCCTGGACCTCGGTCCGGGCGGGTCCGTGCGATCCGATCCGTCGGGTCTTTTCCTCCTCTCTTTCGGGCTTCTATCCTTCCGTGTTTTCGGCTCGACTTTCCGGGATCTTTTCGGATTGTGATTCCTACCCAAATTTTTATTCCGACTTAAATTGATTTCATGTTTGAAATCTTAGGTCCGTCGGTCTTGGGTTTTCTTTCGACTTCCGTGCATTTTCGATTGTACGGGTTCTCGGAAACAAGTCCTCTTTTCTCATCGGAATAAATTCTTATTTTATATCCTAAAATTAATGGGTATTACAATCTACCCCCCTTAAGAATCAACTTCGTCCTCGAAGTTGTGCTTTATCATCTCGCGAGTTCGGGAATTGTTTGATTCAGCGATTGTATTTTCGTGTGTTGTTGTTTGTTATTATTTGAATGAACCCAGAATTGAAATTTCCAAGTTGCCTACGTACCCCGTGAAGGGATCAAGTCATTACGTAGTTCAAAACAATTTGAATTTGTTTATTTAGGGTACAAAATATTCGGGCCATTACATCCTCCCCCTCTTAAGATTACAGTTATGTCCCCATAACTGTGGTTGCTTTGTCTTGGAATAGGATCGGGTAATGTTCTTCCATGTCTGCTTCCAGTTCCCATATTGCCGTCTCGGTTTCGTGGTTAGACCAAAGAACCTTGACCATCTTCACGGTCTTATTTCTTGTGACTCTCTCCTTCACGTCGAGTATTCGTACCGGGAATTCCTCGTAGCTCAGGTCATCATCCAATTCAATCTCTTCCGGTTGGAGTACATGGGTCGGATCGTGTATGTACTTTTTAATTGTGAGACATGGAACACATCGTGGACACGAGCGAATTGTGGCGGCAATGCTAGCCGATATGCTAGGTTTCCCACTCTTTCTAGGATCTCGTACGGTCCTATGTATCGTGGACTCAACTTTCCTCGCTTGCCAAAGCGCATCACCCCCTTCATCGGTGATACCTTCAGCATGACCTTATCGCCGATTTGAAATTGTAACACCCCCGTTTTCCACGCTCAGCTTTGCAGCGGAAGTTTCTAATGGGAATCCGGGGTTGTTACAAGGTGGTATCAGAGCATTGGTCAAAAACAAAAATCTTTTTGGAGTCATAAATCTTTATTTTTAGAGTCAAAATCCTATTGAACTTTTTGGAAGGAAAAAAAAAAGTACTTGCAGCTTAGGAAAATTTTCACTCATTTTGGGATGGGACACGATGCATTTGCATTAGGCACAACTCGTATTGTTTGTTATGTTTTGTAATTGTAATATATCTATGGTAATATTGTTTGCTAGAAGAGAGGTAAATAATTTAAAAGAGTTCCTAATGCTATAACAGTATTTACAAAAGGAGCCCAAGAGGAGATAATTCATAAGAATAAAGAAATAAAGAGGTTGGTTGATTGAATCTTATACTTACAAGGCTTGGGCCTTCAAACATGAGAATATAATCAATTTCTTGAAAAAAAAATGAGATATTAATTTGAAAAAAATTCCCTAACGTGGGGAGCGCAGCCAACATGTCATGTGGCAGTGCCTTAGAGCTGGGAAAGCTACCGATATTGAAAAGTTAGCGATATCGCTAGAAATTGATATATCAGGGTAGTAGGACCCTGAAGCAAAAAGATGTTTCGGAAACCTGTTATATCCTGTTGATAACAATTAGTGAGTTTAAAACACTTTACATTTAACCTTGAAATTCTATTATCGTGTTTTGGTTCTAGCTAGTTAATGAAAATACCGGCGTTTTGCAATGTGTCTCCTTCTTTTGAGTACCGAAGATGTGTGACCTATCTTTTTGACTCACTAACCTTTAGACTAATACTAGGGGATTATTAACATTAGTAAGGCGGATAAGAACATCTGTCAACAACAGATAGAGCAGTTACTGCTCACTATTGAAGTAGTAGTCAAGAAACAAATGGAGAAATGAGAGACTTAGGAAGAAACACAGGGAGATTATATCGAAATGGTTAATAAATTTCAATTACCTCGATACTACAGTCAGGAGAACCCAACTAAACTAGAAGGGTGGATTGAGTCATTCGAAAACTACTCGTGGCAGTAGAATGCCCTGAAGAATGTAAGATGGAAGTGGCTACACTCTTCCTACCAGTAATAGCAAATACTTGGTAAAGGTCACAACAAGACCGCCAAGTTACCTGGAAGGAATTTCAAAAGCGTCCGAGGGGACGATTTTACCCACTTGACCTCAAATTTCCAAATATGAAGAGTTTGTTACTCTTTAACAGGATAGTTGATCCGTACAAAGAGTATTATTCACTCTTGAGATTTGCTCCAAATCCGGCAGCAATGATCAGACCAAGGCCCAAAAGTTTGCCCTTGATTCGAACTAGTATATCCGAAAAAAAAAACTTTAGGTGGGAAAAAAAATTACATGTAATACCCCAGATTTTTATCAACGTCCAAAGGAATAAAATTTATTCCGATCAATGTCGAAATATCTCCGAGAAGAAGAAAATAATTTATCACAATAAATTATTGCTCGGAAATGAAACGCCGATAGATTCAAAATTCAAAATGGAATAAAAGAGGGAAAGGAAGCCCGAAGACATTCCATGAATTGAGTCAAAATAATTGGAATTAAATTCAAGAAGGAAAATAATTCTAATTCCAAGAACCCGTGAAGTCGGAAGAAATTTAATTACACAAGTTATTGCACGGGAGTCAAAAGACGACAAATTGGAAGCCGACGAACCCGAGACCGACGGACATAAGATTTCAAATATGAAATTCATTTGAAACGAGATAAATTTAAGATAAAAATTTATAATCCGAGAATGACCCGAAAAATCGAGCCCGAAAATGTAGGAGGATAGAAACCCGAAAGAGATGAGAAAAGGCCCGACGGGATCGCACGGCCCAGTCCGGACGCACGGCCCAGACCAGGCCGCGCGCTCTCCGTGCGGTGTTTGGCCTTACACCGTGCCAACCCCGCGCCAACCACACAGCAGCTGCACTTGACGCGGTTATGCGATTTCTTGCCAAATTTCGACCGGAAAACTATGGAAACTTACCTTAAGTCGTGTAGGGAAGATTTGGGACGGATTTGGACTGATCTTATACCCCCTTTACAGCCCCAAAAATCCCCATTACCATCCTATACCTCTCCTCCACATTTACCAACCCGAAAACCCCAACGTTGAAGCTTGGAAGGCCAACCCGACGAAGAAGACAAAGTTTTGGACGAGGCCAATCAACTTCTAGACGACGTGTAGTGGTAAGGAATATATTCCAATCTGAAATCATGACTTTTGGTCAAATTTAGAATCTAACAAGTAGTTTTTCTACCATGTAATCGTAAATCGGGGCCGAAGAGAAGGAGACGAGTTGATTTGGACTTGTTCACGGATTCCAGAGGCCATCCCGACGAATCTTAGGAATCTAAATCTCATCCTATGTAAGTTGATTCTTCTCATAACCGTTTTGGTGCCCTAAAATCGAATGGAATGCAAGTTTTAACCAACATACGAAAATCTGTCCTAAACCCCCTCCCTATGCGCAGTTTCTGAAATCCAATTTTTAGACCCTTTTCGAGCTTTCAAACGGAGAAACTTAAAACTACAAAATTGTTCCTAAGGACTTAAAGTATACTGTGTTAAAATTTCAGAAATTTTCGTCGAGGTTTGGCCCGTCAAATCGAATCTGGTATATTCTGCGTTTTCGGACAAAACCCCATATGTGACAGTTTTGCGTGTTCGAATCCCTTGACGTTTTTCTAATGGATGCCATCAAAACTAAACTTTTATGTAAAAACAAAAGTTGTAGGTAACTGTATAAATAGTGTGTCCGTAAAATTTCACGCGTTTTCGTTAAGTTTTGATACTCGAAATTTCACCGAGAAGATTCTGCGTTTTTAAATACTTTCGAAAATCCTGACAGCTTTCATATGCGGACTTCATGTGGATTTTTCTCTCACCTTCGGTCGAAACCAATCTTTGATGTGAACATAAAGGTTGTAGATATTTGTCTCAAGATCATGCCCGTAAAATTTCGTGAACTTTGGTTAATGTTTGAACTTTCAAATTGATCCGAACAGCCTGCGTTTTTGAAAAGAAAACTTGACAGATTTTTATCCGAACTTGATGCGCGGATCTGATCCAATCCGGAGTGTTTCCGGACAAAATACCTCTAATAGAAATTGTTGATTTTTGTGTCATTTACATGCCTGTAAAATTTCATAATTTTTGAAGTTCGTTTACTAGGTCGGAAACATGTTTTAAAAACAGTGCGCTGTTACCGGAAGGTGGCAGATTATACTTTTTAAGATCATCGTAAAATTTGACTTGTTTCCTTACCCGATTTCGAGAAACCTAAAACACAAAAGTTTTTTGTTAGGGTGTCGTTGATACACTGAGTAAATTTCATAGTGATCGCCTTAAGAATGAATTTTTGAAACCAAAAGGCGTAATCTGCGACGGGTGCGCTTACTAAACTTTGAGATTTATGAAAAACTTTCCTTGCGACCCTTTCAACAATTTTGAAAATTTTATGAATTATGATTATGTGGCTTGTGGACATCAGAGCCCAAGCATACGACTAGCGGACATAAGAGCCCTAGTGAAACATAAATTATGCGGCTTGTGGACATAAGAGCCCAAGCGTACGACTAGCGGACATAAGAGCCCTAGTGAAATATTGATATGAGGCTTGTGGACATAAGAGCCCAAGCGTACGACTAGAGGACATAAGAGCCTTAGTGAAATATCGACCATGAGGCTTGTGGACATAAGAGCCCTAGCGAATGGTGATTTGTAAGACTTGTGGACATAAGTGCCCAAGTGGAAACAAAAGTAGAAGAATGAAATATTAGCTATGCGAGAACATATAATCTATCCCATGAATTATGAAACCCTTTGACTTATAGTAAATTCCTTTTGTTAAATTTCTAAAAATTTATATACTTAGTATTTGTGTACGTCTCTTTACGTTTAGGATCATGCAGTTAAGTTCTTATATTAATGTTGACAAAAATACATTTTTATATTATAAAATGTGCATGAGTAAAAAGGAGAATTTTTATTAAGTATATTTTAAAACCCATTATTGTTATGTTAAGAATTAACTTACTCAGTATTTTATATACTGATAAAACCGTTGTTTCATTTTTTTTTACAGAGTATGAAGAAATGGTATGAGCATGCACGCATATTGGGGGCTCGGGAATTATATTAATAGTTGTGAATGTTATATCTTGTTAGACTTAAATTACCCGCTGCGTTTTGGCCATGTCGGCCCATATTTAAATTTTCCGCTGCGACTTATTTTATTTTGTGTGGATTATACTATGTAACTTTAAAATAAATCTTTTTGGGCATGCTTTTAATTTATTTTGAAATACCTTTAGCCTTGCATCTCTCAAGCGAGCTCGAATGAATTCGTGTCTTGCTTGGGAGGTGTGGCGGTGGCATCCCGGCCTGGGTTATCAAATCCGGGGTGTTACAGAAATTCCCAGTCTTGTCGTCTCACATCGGCATAGCTCTTTTGCCGGTCCTGAGCGGCTCTCATCTTTCCTTGGATTATTTTGATTTGTTGAGCCATGTCCTCAACAAGTTGCGGTCCAACTTCCATAGTCCTATTGTTCTCTTCCCAGCTCAATGGGCTTCGGCACTTGCGTCCATACAGTGCCTCGAAAGGTTCCATGCCTATGCTAGCGTGGTAACTATTGTTGTAGGAAAATTCGATTAGTGGTAAGTGATCTTCCCAACTTCCCTTAAACTCTAGTACACATGCCCTCAACATGTCTTCTAATGTTTGGATCGTTCTTTCTGTTTGTCCATCTGTCATGGGGTGGAACGCAGTACTCATCTTTATTTTCGTACCAAGGGCTTCTTGTTGCTTTGTCCAGAAATGAGAGACAAATCCACTGTCTCTGTCCGAGATGATGTCATGTGGTACTCCATGCCGCCGTACCACATTGTCGACATACGCCTTTGCCAATTGGTCCATGGACCAAGTATCCTTCATTGGGATGAATATGGCAGCTTTTGTCAACCTGTCCACGATCATCCAGATTTTATTCATCCCTTTCGGTGAACGTGGTAATCCCGACACCAAATCCATTGAAATGCTATCCCATTTCCAACTCGGGATTTCCAATGGTTGCATTAGTCCTAAGGGTTTTTGACGTACTGCCTTGATCTTCTGGCAGGTAAGGCATCTTGCCACAAATTCGGCTACCTCTCTTTTCATGTTCGACCACCAATAATTCTTCTTTAAGTCTTTGTACAGCTTGTCTCCTCCGGGATGGACCGAGTATGGAGTATTATGGCCTTCTTCCATCACTTTTTGCTTTAGGTCCTCGCATTTTCGTGGTATGCACCACCTTCCCTTGAAGCGGATGCTTCCGTCCTCATGAATTTTAAAGTCCATTGCCTTTCCTTCGGCAATGCTCTTTCTAACCCCTTCCAACCTCTCATCACTCGGTTGGGCGAGTCATATTTCGTCGAATATGGTAGATCCCACTACCATCGCGTTGACGACTTCGTTTACTGTGCCGGAATGCACCAATTCTAGACTCAATTTTGCTAAGTCTTGGTACAACTCAGCCGGTATCACGTGTGAATTCGCTACGTGTTGAGTCTTTCGACTCAGGGCATCGGCTACAACGTTGGCTTTCCCTTCGTGGTAAGCAATCTCCAGGTTATAATCCTTGATTAATTCCAACCATCTTCTCTGCCTCAGATTCAGCTCTTTTTGCGTGAATATGTACTTGAGGCTCTTATGGTCGGTGAACATCCGACACTTTCGCCCATAGAGATAGTGCCTCCATATCTTTAAGGCGAACACGACTGCGGCTAGTTCTAAGTCGTGCATCGGGTAGTTTTCTTCGTGTGGTTTTAGTTGACGCGATGCGTATGCTATGACTCTTTGATCCTGCTAACACGCATCCCAGTCCTTCTTTCGAGGCGTCGCTGTACACCTCGAAGTCACCATCCTCCGATGGTAACGCCAATACTGGCGCTGTGGTAAGTCGCTTCTTTAGATCTTGGAACGCGGACTCGCATTCACCGGTCCATTCGAATTTCACCCCTTTCTTTAACAGCTGGGTTAGCGGGCTTGCGATTTTTGAGAAGTTCTTTACAAATCGCCTATAGTATCCTGCCAGTCCAAGGAAACTTCTTATCCCTGTTGGACTCTTCGGCGGTGCCCACTCGGTCACTGCCGAGATCTTTACCGGATCCACTGCCACTCCATTGGCGGATACTATATGCCCAAGAAAGGCCACTTCTTTTAACCAGAAGTCGCATTTGGATAGCTTGCCATACAGTTGATTTTCTCGTAAGATCCCTAACACCTTGTGTAAGTGCTCGGAATGTTCTTCTTCACTTTTCGAGTAGATCAAGATGTCATCTATGAACACCACCATGATTGATCTAATAATTCTCGAAATATGTTCATGAGATTCATGAATATCGCTGGGGCGTTCGTTAGTCCGAATGATAGCACCGTGAACTCGTAGTGTCCGTAACGAGTCCTGAACGCCGTCTTTGGGATGTCCTTTTTGGCGATCCTCAACTGATGATATCCAGATCGCAGGTCGATCTTTGAGAATACTAAAGCTCCCTTCAGTTGGTCGAATAAATCTTCGATCCTGGGCAATGGGTACTTGTTCTTAACGGTAACTTGATTAAGTCCTCTATAGTCGATGCATAGTCGTAGACCTCCGTCCTTTTTCTTAACAAATAAGACCGGGGCTCCCCATGGAGACGTGCTCGGCCTTATGTATCCTTTCTCCAACAACTCCTCGAGTTGTTCCATGAGTTCCTTCATTTCTAGTGGCGCCATGCGGTAAGGGGCTTTCGAAATAGGTTCTGTTCCCGGAATGAGATCTATAGTGAATTCAAGATCTCTCTCGGGTGGTATGCCGGGAACGTTTTCAGGAAATACATCCGGGTATTCCCTCACCACCGGAATGTCATCTACCTTGACTTCTTCAGCCTCAAGGTTATGTATGTAGCACGCATATAACACGTAACCCTTACGCATTAAGCTACATAATTTGAAGGCGTTAACTATCTTGTTAGACTTCTTAGGGGGCTGAGAGTAAAAGATAACTCTCCTCCCTCTGCTTTTTGACAACGTGATCTTTTGTTTTTGGCATTCGATCATGGCCTTATATTTGGTTAACCAATCCATTCCTAGTATGACGTCGAAGTCCCTTAAATCGAATTCTACCAAGTTCGCGAAAAACTCTACGTTCTTTATAACTATCGGAATCCCGTTATAGCGCTTAGAGCATGAGACTACTTCTCCTGACGGTAGTTGAATTCCTAAGTTAATCAGCTCGCACTTAGGTAGATCTAGTTCAGGTAAGACTCTTGATGATATTATTGAACAACTAGCTCCTGAGTCAAACAGAACTTTGAGGGGTGTACTTAAGACATGGAACGTACCTCCCATTACGTCTCCCTACATAGGCACATCCGCCTCGTTGATGACATTCAACCGCCCCATTGGACGTCCCTGATTGCCTTGCTGATCCCGGTTCGGGTTCTGGTTCTGTTGCTGATTTGGGTTCTGCGGGGGACGTTGATTTTGATTGAAGTTCTGGTTTTGTGGGGGTCTATAACCCTGGTTGTTTCCATTCTGCCCATCTTGATTGCGAGGCTGCGCTGGCCCCATGCCTAAGTCTTCCCTCTTGGTGATGTTTTCCGGTAGCATGCGCCCTGTTGGGGGCATCCCCTAGCCAAGTGGGGCCTGCCACATCTCGGGCATGGTGGCACCGGGTTACCTCGGAAAAAGACTCTCTCATCATTTCCCCCATTGTAGTTCGGAGGGGGCCTATTCAAGCCTCCCCGAAGGTTGTCTTCCCCAGAATTGTTACCGGATCGGTTATCCCTATTCCTCTTATCTTGTCCCTGAGATGCCCGACTGGGCTCTCCACTCACTTTCCTCTTCATTTGTTGCACCCTTGCAACAGCTATCGCGCGATCATACACCGCTTGCAGGTCCGGGTAGTGGACGCCAATGATCACTTCCCGTATGGTCAAATTCAGCCCCATTTCAAATTTTTGTGCCTTTTCCACGTCTGTCGGCACGAGTCTTGGTGCGAAACGCACCAACTCCTTGAAACGGGCGTAGTATTCCTGTACGGTTTGCCCTCCTTGCTTCAACGAGAGGAACTCCTCGTAAATCACCGCCTTTGTGCTCATGGGATAAAATCGTTCCCTGAGCATTCCCATGAATTCCTTCCACGAGTAGGGTTCCTCGTCCTCGGTTAACTTGTCTTGCGTGGCACGCCACCATTCGTCCGCTTCAGCTCCGAGGTAGTATGATGCCACGTGCACCTTCTCGCCAACTGGGCACCTCACAGCGTTTAGTAATTTGTCGAATGTTCGGATCCATTCCTCGAGTTTAGCCGGGTCTTCTTCACCGGCGTAGCGCGGAGGGTGATATAAGTTTACCATAGCTAGGTAGTTAATGCGGGCCTCGGGTGGAGGTACCGCAGCTGCTTGCCCCTGGTTCACATGTGTGTTCCCTATCGCAATGAGAACCTCTTCCAGAGTGCGCAGACGAGCGTCCATGTTTGGCATGGGATTTGCTGGCTCCTCCTGAACGTGCACTCCCTCGTTGGGTATAGGCATGTCTTGTTGCCCAGGTGTTTCATTGGTATTGGGAGTAAAGGGTTGGGCGCGTGGTCTTTCTCTCGGTGCCATGCTGTTGCAAGAACAAGAGATTTTAGATATCTTGTTGAAGTGTTATATAATACTTGCGATGTGATTTGACTAAAGGAGTGTATTAACAGGTATTAATCTATTGGAACATGTTACCAGAGGTTGTTTAGAGTTTAGTGTAGTATTTGTTGTAGGAGGTTGTTTACTAGTCGCTGTTTTTGTTTTTTTCGTTTTCGTTTGTGTTCGTTTTCTCTCTTTTTTTTTGGCGTGAACAGTACCCTGTTCAGGGTTTTTTTTTTCAGACCCTAGGGTCTAGGGTTTCAGGGTTTAGGGTTAGAGATACCCTGGTTTGATGATTATCTCCATATAATATATATATTTATATATTTATGTTGTTTATTTATTAATACTTGTATTTTTGTTTGGTTGGGCATCCATAAGGTAATTGATTTATGATAATTAGATAAAATGTAAGGAGTAATTTAAATATACTTGTATAAAATAAATGCTTGTAAATTTATTACTCAGGAGAAAAATTTTATTCGGTTACAAGCATTCGAAACAGAAATAATAATAGTGCATCGGTATGGATCTCTAAGTCTAGAGTGAAAAGGTAGGTGCATCCTCGATGGGATCGTCCTCGTCGCTGGATACGTCAATGGGGGTGGGTGTTCCAACAGGCGAGGGGCTCGGAGGGAATACGTCAGCCTCTAGGCCCAGCAGTTCCGCTCCTAAGTGACCTACTTGCATTATCAGTTCGTTATCTTTGTCTTGAAGCGCAACCACTTGGGTTTGGAGTTCGGCGACTTGGGCCTTGAGTTGGGTTATTTCATGATGGTCAGTTTCCCTAAGATGTCCGAGATGGGCCATGTTAGCCTCGAGTTGCTGTACCCGAGTCTTGAAGTAATTGACATGTTGTTGTGACTCGAGGTACGCGTTAGTCAGTTTCATCATCAGATTGATCATGTTCGTGTTGGGTTCGGCCATCTAATGTCAAACATGAGGTTAGAGTTAGAACATGTTTCGAGCAAAGTCAAGGTATGCAGAAATTTAAATCTACATGAATATGCATATGCATTGTAACACCCGAGGAAAAACAAATTCAAATTGTTTTGAACTACGTCATGACTTGATCCCTTTACAGGGTACGTAGGCAGCTTGGAACTAATTTCTAAGTTCAGTCACGAAATAAATCACAAAATAGATCACAAGGACGATAGGAGGAGTTGGAACCAATTTAGACTAGACTAATTAGGACACGGAAATGTTACGAGCGATAAGCCGAACTCGTAACAAGTTGAAGGTAAAGATTCCGAACCGGAGACGATCCAAAGAATCGGGCTAACATGTAGAGGGTAGAAAACCGATAGGGGAAAGCGAGGAAAGACCCGACAGAACACGCGGACCGCCGAACCGGTCGGTCCGGCCGGCCCGCGCCCTCCGCGCGCCGCCACGCGGCCACCGCGCGGACAGAGGCGTCGCGACTCCAGGGCAGTCCACGCGTGCTCCGCGCGGCCATAGCAATAGATGCGCGTCACCAGCGCACCGGAGGTGCAGGAGGTGTAAACTTTCCTTCCATGGTGATTTTCTTGCCAAAAATCCGTCCCCTATTGAGGGAAAGCGGATCAAGGCAGTGGGGAGGGTTATATGGACTGTGTTGGCCGCCCCTCCCCTTAGTTTTCAGTTTCTCAAAACCCTAGACACTCCCAACTCCCTCTCCAAGCCAAAACTCATCCGACGACAACTTCCGGCGAACATTCCGGCGACGGCGAGGCAACCGGGACGAAGGTGCTGCCTCATAGAACCTTGGTAAGCCATAGTTTAATGTTTTAGTTCGTCCATAACACTTAGAAACTTAAAATCTAACCCATTTCCTTTACTACGATTTCACGCCGGAAAACGAACGAAAAGCGATCAGAAGGATTGGCCGTTCGTCGCGACCCTAGAGCATCCGGATACCCATCCCAGTAATCCTAATCTTCAAATCTGTAAGTTAAAACCTTACTCACAAATTTTCGTGGTTGTTTGTTGTTTAAAACTCGAGATATAAGCTTGTACAAAAATCTGTTTTCAAAAACCCTATTTTCGTCCAATTTCAAAGACTCGCCTAAAACTCGACCTTCGGGAATTCAAACCAAAAACTTTTCAACATAAACGTTGTTCCTAACATCTTTATCTATCTTGTGTCCAAATTTCAGCCATTGACATTAAGATTTTCTATCCCAAATCACGCCGTAAACTTTCTGTGACAACCCGAACGTTTTTAAACTGTGACAGTTTTCCATATTCGACTTGATGCATGTTTTTCACCCATTTTTCGAATGATTTAACTTTGCATTCCTAAACAAAAGTTGTAGATAATTGTGTCTAGATAATGCATATAAAATTTTACGGATTTTGGTGTTCATTTGATATGTCAAACAGTCGAATTTTCAGAACTGTTTTAAAACCTATTCGGAACCCGCGAGTATGCAGTGAGTTGTGGTCGATTTTTGAGTACCAAGAATTCATTATTTCCAAATTCTTAAAACATGAAAGTTGTTCCTTAACGTGTTTTGTAGTTACTGTAAAAATTTCGCATCAATTGGTTTTGAAATGAATTTTTAATCGGCGTTGCACGAACCTGTGACGGAACCAGTTTTTAAGACAGAAATCATTCTTTGCAATGAACTCGAATTTCGACTCACTTCGAAACCTTATTTCCAAAAACTTAAAACATGAAAGTTGTTCGCGTGTGTGTTTTTGAACTTCTGTAAAAATTTCAGAATTTTTGGTGTAAAGACGAAATTTTAATTAAGAAAAGCGTAAACTGCCTCGAATAGGATTTTTCGAACTTGAGAAAACTCGAACTATGAAAACGCGATATCGATCATTTGATAACATTGAAATACGAACTTTCGAAAAAATCCCGTTCACTAGGCTGAGCCGATCTTCATGCTATCATTATCTTTGAGACTGCCTCGTTAGTGGTCTCCTTACTATCTGAGATTGCCTCGTTAGTGATCTCGCGTGCTGTGTTTTGGATCGCCTCGTTAGTGGTCCTACTATCTTTTGAGACTGCCTCGTTAGTGGTCTCCCATTGTTTGGACTGCCTCGTTAGTGGTCCTATGTTGAGATTGCCTCGTTAGTGATCTCCCGGTATGGTGTCCTCTTCTTAGTCTACGGGATAAAATGTAAAAGACTTGTGTGAGTGTTCCATTATGCTTAAATCGTATTTATCATGTCTTTAATTATGTATTTAAAATTTATGCATCTTAAATTATGTTTTAAATTACGCTTTTAAAATTTAGTCCTTTAATCATGTTTTTCCGCTGCAAATAAATTATGTATTTTAAATTTACGTACGGTAAGCGAAATCTTTAGTTTAAACACATGTAACCCCTTTTATTTGTTAGTTAGGGATTAGTTTACTCAGTATATCTTTATACTGACAACCGTTGTCATTTCTTTTTTTACAGAGTATGTCGAGTGACGCATGCACGCGCATTTGGGGGGATATATTTGGGAACATTTTTAATTACTGCATCATACTACTATTTTACCGGGTCTGTTAAACCCGATGTTTTGGCCGTGTTGGCCGTGATTACTTTTCCGCTGCATTTACCTTATCCATGCATGATGATTTTTACTATCGTACTTGATTGAAGTATTAATAAATTCCGGAATCATTGTTGAATGTTTTTAAAACTTTGCATACCCATAAGCCTTGTACCCCCTTAGCGAGCTCGGGAATCCGTGTCTTGCTAGGGGGATGCGGCGGTGACACCTCGGCCTGGGTTATCAAATCCGGGGTGTTACAAATTGGTATCAGAGCCCGGAATTTTATTTTGAAGTTATTATTATTATTAGAAATATTATTATTATAATTATTTTGATACTAATATTTTAAACCCTAGTAATATTTTTTTAGTATATTACTTTTAAAGACCACTAGTTTTATTCAGTCCAAAAATTTATTCATAGCCCGACGTTTTAGCCAAGAAAAGAAATATTAATTTTTTTTTTGCCCACTATAGAGGCCCAACTTTTATCCTTACCCATGAAGTAGATTTATTTTAAATAAATGGATAGATTGCATTTTTAAATGGGGGAAGGGACTTGCACTTGCATGTTGCATTTAGATCTAATTCCTGCACATCCTGAATTTGCCTAAAATATATCCTAACTCTGACCTACCTTGTCAACATTAGATGGCCGAGCCCAACGCGAACATGGTCAATTTGATGGTGAAATTGATGAACGCATACCTCGAGGGCCAACAACACATCAATTACTTCAAAACGCGGGTAGGACAGTTGGAGGGTAACGTGGCCCATCTGGGTCATCTTAGGGAGGCAGACCACCACCACATAACCCAGCTGCAGGAGCAAGTCGCGCAGCTTCAGGCCCAAGTGACCCAGCTCCAGGACCAGAGTGATGGCTTGGAGGAGCAGGTGGAGAACCTGGGTTAGGACTTGACCAACCTAACCCAAGACGTTGGTGAGGCGATCCTCCAGAACCTGGGCCCTGGCCCCGACGTCGCTGTTCCCATTGACGTATCCAGCGACGAGGACGACCCCATCGAGGATGCCCCTACCTGTCCCCTCTAGATTAGGGATATATATATCGATACATTACTACTTGTACCTTCTTTGACTATTGTCAGCACTACTACGTTCATTCTACCGCGTATAACCCAATAAGTTTCTTTTGGAGCAATAAAAGAATTTCCAGCAGTTATTTCATTTATCCTTTATACTTATTCGTGTATCATATCCACATACCCGGGAGAAACTCAACCACGTAAATATGCAATAACTAGTGGGCGGCCTCCACTCATGTAAATGCAGTGAAGAGGTAACGACGAAACCGTAGTACCATAAACCATAACTAAGGCGAGACAATTCAATCATACTTCTAAAACAACGGTAAACCACTAACACATGTCAAACACATAACTAAGGAATAACATGACGAAAATATAAATCACAAATCCCAGACAACAGCAACGTCCTCATAAGGAGGAAACTAAACAAAGTACCTCTAATGCAAAACCTAAACGAAAACACGAAACCGAAAGGAGACATCACTGATCGGGAGGCGGGAACTGCCGGCGCATGTAGTCGTCCATCTGCCGCACATAGGCGTACATGTCAGACATGGTGGCCTGCTCCTGAGCCTGCCTCGTAGCAAACGAGTCCATACGGGTCTGATAGAAGTCCAACCTAGCGTCGATGGCGTCATAACGAGCCTGCCCAGCTGCAAACCCGGCGTCCATACCGACCCGCATCTCCTGCATCATCTGCAGCATCTGAGTCATCTCCTGACCCTGAGGTGCCACTGCAGGAGGTGGAACTACTGGAGGAGGCGGTGGCTGCTCCGGTGGTGCAACAAGGATCAGGCCGCCGTCGTCAGGCTGCGGGCGAAGTACAGCACGGGGAGCCCCACGACGTAAGGCGCTACGCCGGTCAGCATAAGTCGGGATACGGTAGCAACGGCCCGGTGCTAGGTCGTACGGGTCTGTCTCCGGTGTATTGCGAATCCCCTGCGCCGCGCACAACCCACATATGAGGTGAACATGGGTAATCACCCTACTCCCTCGTCCTCTCCGCATACCCCGCAAGTTGTCCTTGATGCAAGCTCCTACATTCACCCTACCGTCTCGCGCGATAAAGCAAATGGTCTCGTAGACGTGATCCAGGACAATGTGGCTCCGGGTGATCGGCCGGACGCGCCCTAACCACAGCTGAGCGAGCTCTCGCCAAGGGGAGTCCATCGTCGTCAAACAAAGCTCATGACCGTGCTCGAGCTGAGGAGGCACTATGGTGCATAAGGTGTTCCACGCAGGAGCAAGAACACGTCCCTCAGGCTGTGGGCGAAATACGGCATCGTCAGGCAAGCCAAAATAGACATTGATCGCCCGAGCACTGAAGTCGAGATAGCGACCACGGACCCATACCCGGGATAGGTCGTCACCCTCCCCGAGACCGCCAATGTTGGCGATAACCTCCATAGCCAGATAACCGGAGGCGACGCCCTCGGGGTGACGTGCCAGACCGGTCCACTGCAGATACTCTAAGACTGCACTGACCCTGTCATCGCCCAGATGAAGAGGATATATGCCTCTCTCAGGGACGTAAGCCCTGTTTTGACGAAGCTCGTCGAAATAAAAGTCCTGGGCAGCCCTCGTCCTAAACCGGAACCTGTCGTGCCGGTGAGGACGCACCTCGTCCGGGAGACCCCTGAGTCGCGGCCCTCGCTGCTCCTCGTCCTCCTCTGACTCGCTCTCGTCAAAATCAGGCATTGCCAGAGCGGCATGACTGGGGCCAGCCTCATCAGTAACTCGTCTCCTAGTCCTCGGAGGACACATGAGAGATGCCAAAACGACCCACAAAAAGAGCAACATCCTGCAAGTTACCAAATACCGATCATAAGACTAAGTCCCACACAAAAGTCAGGCGAAAATACGAAAAGGGCATCAATATACACTTCCAACGTGAATATACCGTAAGAACAGCAAATCCTACCGTTTGCTAAGACCAACCAGGGGGCATCACCTGGCATTATTCCTGGCAAGGACAGCAGAATTGCCTCACGTCCTCTTTTCGCAGGACTAAAGGAAACCCTCAGGACGTAAATACATAGGGACCATAAGAAATTCCGTAGGGAATAGAAAACCGCTTATTAACTAACGTCCCCATCACAGTTTGCTCGTATCCATAACGAGCTCCACGACTCCCAACTGAAGAAGTATGTGCCCGACACGTCGCATGTACTCCAACCGGACGTAATCGAATTGGATGATGACTTGACCTATGAAGAAACCCCGGTGCAAATACTCGACTACAAGGAAAGGGTGACAAGGAATAAATCTGTAAAGATGGTCAAGGTCCTGTGGTCCAACCACGAGACAGAAACGGCGACCTGGGAATTGGAAGCCGACATGAGACAACGTTACCCTACCCTCTTCCAAGACGACCCGACCACAGTTATGGGGGGGAGGATGTAACACCCGAGGAAAAACAAATTCAAATTGTTTTGAACTACGTCATGACTTGATCCCTTCACAGGGTACGTAGGCAGCTTGGAACTAATTTCTAAGTTCAGTCACGAAATAAATCACAAAATAGATCACAAGGACGATAGGAGGAGTTGGAACCAATTTAGACTAGACTAATTAGGACACGGAAATGTTACGAGCGATAAGCCGAACTCATAACAAGTTGAAGGTAAAGATTCCGAACCGGAGAAGACCCAAAGAATCGGGCTAACACGTAGAGGGTAGAAAACCGATAGGGGAAAGCGAGGAAAGACCCGACAAAACACGCGGACCGCCGAACCGGCCGGTCCGGCCAGCCCGCGCCCTCCGCGCGCCGCCGTGCGGCCACCGCGCGGACAGAGGCGTCGCGACTCCAGGGCAGTCCACGCGTGCTCCGCGCGGCCATAGCAATAGATGCGCGTCACCAGCGCGCCAGAGGTACAGGAGGTGTAAACTTTCCTTCCATGGTGATTTTCTTGCCAAAAATCGGTCCTCTATCGAGGGAAAGCGGATCAAGGCAGTGGGGAGGGTTATAGGGACTGTGTTGGCCGCCCCTCCCCTTAGTTTTCAATTTCTCAAAACCCTAGACACTCCCAACTCCCTCTCCAAGCCAAAACTCATCCGACGACAACTTCCGGCGAACATTCCGGCGACGGCGAGGCAACCGGGACAAAGGTGCTGCCTCATAGAACCTTGGTAAGCCATAGTTTAATGTTTTAGTTCGTCCATAACACTTAGAAACTCAAAATCTAACCCGTTTCCTTTACTACGATTTCACGCCGGAAAACGAACGAAAAGCGATCGGAAGGATTGGCCGTTCGTCGCGACCTTAGAGCATCCGGATACCCATCCCAGTAATCCTAATCTTCAAATCTGTAAGTTAAAACCTTACTCACAAATTTTCGTGGTTGTTTGTTGTTTAAAACTCGAGATATAAGCTTGTAACAAAAATCGGTTTTCAAAAACCCTATTTTCGTCCAATTTCAAAGACTCGCCTAAAACTCAACCTTCGGGAATTCAAACCAAAAACCTTTCAACATAAAAGTTGTTTCTAACATCTTTATCTATCTTATGTCCAAATTTCAGCCGTTGACATTAAGATTTGCTATCCCAAATCACGCCGTAAACTTTCTGTGACAACCCGAACGTTTTTAAACAGTGACAGTTTTCCATATTCCACTTGATGCATGTTTTTCACCCATTTTTTGAATGATTTAACTTTGCATTCCTAAACAAAAGTTGTAGATAATTGTGTCTAGATTATGCACATAAAATTTCACGGATTTTGGTGTTCATTTGATATGTCAAACGGTCGAATTTTCAGAACTGTTTTAAAACCTATTCGGAACCCGCGAGTATGCAGTGAGTTGTGGTCGATTTTTGAGTACCAAGAATTCATTATTTCCGAATTCTTAAAACATGAAAGTTGTTCCTTAACGTGTTTTGTTGTTACTGTAAAAATTTCGCATCAACTGGTTTTGAAATGAATTTTTAATCCGGCGTTGCACGAACCTGTGACGGAACCAGTTTTTAAGACAGAAATCATTCTTTGCAATGAACTCGAATTTCGACTCACTTCGGAACTTTATTTCCAAAAACTTAAAACATGAAAGTTGTTTGCGTGTGTGTTTTTGAACTACTGTAAAAATTTCAGAATTTTTGGTGTAAAGACGAATTTTTAATTAAGAAAGGCGTAAACTGCCTCGAATAGGATTTTTCGAACTTGAGAAAACTCGAACTATGAAAATGCGATATCGATCATTTGATAACATTGAAATACGAACTTTCGAAAAATCCCGTTCACTAGGCTGAGCCGATCTTCATGCTATCATTATCTTTGAGACTGCCTCGTTAGTGGTCTCCTTACTATCTGAGATTGCCTCGTTAGTGATCTCGCGCGCTGTGTTTTGGATCGCCTCGTTAGTGGTCCTACTATCTTTTGAGACTGCCTCGTTAGTGGTCTCTCATTGTTTGGACTGCCTCGTTAGTGGTCCTATGTTGAGATTGCCTCGTTAGTGATCTCCCGGTATAGTGTCCTCTTCTTAGTCTACGGGATAAAATGTAAAAGACTTGTGTGAGTGTTCCATTATGCTTAAATCGTATTTATCATATCTTTAATTATGTATTTAAAATTTATGCATCTTAAATTATGCTTTAAATTACGCTTTTAAAATTTAGTCCTTTAATCATGTTTTTCCGCTGCAAATAAATTATGTATTTTAAATTTACGTACGGTAAGCGAAATCTTTAGTTTAAACACATGTAACCCCTTTTATTTGTTAGTTAGGGATTAGCTTACTCAGTATATCTTTATACTGACAACCGTTGTCATTTCTTTTTTTTACAGAGTATGTCGAGTGACGCATGCACGCGCATTTGGGGGGATATATTTGGGAACATTTTAATTACTGCATCATACTACTGTTTTACTGGGTCTGTTAAACCCGATGTTTTGGCCGTGTTGGCCGTGATTACTTTTCCGCTGCATTTACCTTATCCATGCATGATGATTTTTACTATCGTACTTGATTGAAGTATTAATAAATTCCGGAATCATTGTTGAATGTTTTTAAAACTTTGCATACCCATAAGCCTTGCACCCCCTTAGCGAGCTCGGGAATCCGTGTCTTGCTAGGGGGATGCGGCGGTGACACCTCGGCCTGGGTTATCAAATCCGGGGTGTTACATGCGATCCCCCCGATAAAAATTTATTTAATGTGTTTTTAATTTAAATTTAACCATGGATTTAAAAAAAGGTTGGGCCTCTATATTGGGCCAAAATTTAATAATTTGGGTTAAGGCATCAAACAAGGGTATTTGGGCCAAAATGATTGGGTTCATCCTAAAAAATTTTGGGTAAAGGTAATTAATCCTTTAGGCTCAAAATATTATACTAAGTAGATAGAAAATTTTGGGCTAAGAAAATAATTATACTAGTAGTCTAAAAATAAATTTAAAAATAATACTTAGTTTAAAATAATGGTTAAGGGGTTTCAAACTTGACCATCGCGGAGAGAAGGGGTTTCAAGGAACCTAGAGTTGGCCTAGTATGGGAGCTCCCGAAACAAGGGTGGTGGAAAATCAACACGGACGGCTCATCCTTGGGGAACCCCGGCCCGGCGGGAATTGGGGGTGTGATAAGAAATGATAAGGGAGAAATAATATATTTATTGTCAGAATATATCGGTCACAAGGACTCTTCGGAGGCGGAACTTATTGCAGTCCATCGCGTTTGTGATGCACTTATCCGGGACCAAGGTTTTCCACTTCAACAAATTATTTTCGAATGTGACTCGGCAAATGTAGTCCGGTGGTTGCAAGATCCAAAACAGGTATCGTGGCGTCTATATAGATTGATGAAGCCTATTGTGGCAGTTTTCTATTCGTCCGGAGGTGTAAAAGCTAGACATATCCTAAGAGAAAGAAACTGTCTTGCGGATTTTTGGGCCAAGAAGGGTGCAGCCGGTGGAGGTAATTTTGAGGTATGGCTTTAGTTTCGGATTAGTTTACATCTTTAGATTTATGCTTTGTTGTTCTTATGTGTTGGTAAGGAAAATAGCAGTAATATGTGAGATGAGATGTGAGATAAATTGTAGTGTTATGGCTTCTGAAAATTTTGTTTGCTGAGCAGAGTCAGCGATGGGCAAGGTAGGCTGGAGGGAGGTATATGTTTTTGACGTTGTATTTGTAGTAAGCTGGTAATAAGTTGCATCAATAAAATGCCTTTTCTCCTCAAAAAAAAATAATGGTTAAAAGTAATAATAGTAGTTTTAAAATATTCCGGCCTCTGATACCAACTTGTAACACCCCGGATTTGATAACCCAGGCCGGGATGTCACCGCCACACCTCCCTAGCAAGACGCGGATTCTCCGAGCTTGCCAAAGAGATGCAAGGCTATGGGTATTGCAAAGAGGTTTAAAAACAAGTCCGGAAATTTATTTAAAAATAATAATAAGTATCATCCACACATATAGTAGTAATAATAATATGTCGCAGCGGAAAATGTAAAGTGGGCCGACATGGCCAAAACTCGGGATTTACATGCCCGATATGCAGTATCATAAAAACGACAAACTTAATGTTTAAATATTCCATCCCCCAATGCACATGCTATGCATTATCTCCGTACTCTGAAAGAAAAGAAAAATAACAATTTTATCAGTATATAAAATACTGAGTAAGTCGATCCTAACATAGCAATAAAAGGGGTTTAATTAAATAATTAAGTTTTACTCCGAGGCATGCATACAAAAATATTCTCTTTACCAATTTAAAAATAATTAATTTAATCGTATACTTGAACATGCATTAAATTCATAAATAATAATTTAACATGTTATAAAATTTAAGACATAAATTTAAATGCAAAATTTAAAGACAAGAATAAATAAATAAATATATAAAAGTATTAAATCTTTTAATTTTTCCCGTTACGTCGCATTTCTGAATATTTAGTGTAGCCGGTCAAACGGCGGCCGCAGCCGTTTCGTATTTCAAGTATCTCAAGTATTTCCAAGTATCTCACGATTGCATCGCAATCTCATCAGGTGTAGCCGGTCATCCGGCGGCCGCAGCCGTATCTGCCATACACCAAACACTCCGGAGCCTCGAGGAAATCCATACGGACAATCCCGAGGGTGTAGGCCATGTATCTCCCGCCGATTGGCGTAATATCTCATCTAATTTCTCTCGTCCATTATAGGCCCGAAGAGAAAGGCAAGAGGGGCACCCTGCAGAGCACTCACTCTCAGCCAAGTATCTCATATGTTTCAATTTAGTGTAACGGGATTTTTCAAAAGTATAGATGTATCGTATTTCAAGGTCTCGACCGTTTGTTTCGAAATTTCAAAATCTCTTCGATTTAAAATTATTTGGCGTCACAGTTTACGCCTTTTTAATTAAAAAATTCGTTTCAAGTCTAAACATTCTGAAATTATCACGGTATATAAAACACCCTAACGAACAACTTTCGTGTTTTAACGATTTCAAAATAAGTTGAGGAAACATGTCAAAAATCGAGTTTATTGCACAACATGTACGCTGTCAGGATTCAGGATTACCACAGTTTAGAAAATCGGCGTTTTGACATATCAAATGGACTCCAACAATTCTGAAATTTTATATGCACATACTAGACATAATTATCTACAAATTTCATTTAGATTGCAAAGATCAAATCGGACTATAAAATATAGAAACGGGGTCATCAAGTTTGGACATCAACACTGTCAGAATTTAGAAAACGTTTTTCAAGGCAGTTTATGTTTGGATCATTTTGGAGTAGCAAACGTTGATGAAAATGGCTGAACTTTTTACACAACCTAGATTAATGTGTTTGGAACAAAAGTCTAGTTTTGCATTTCTCGGATTGGATTCTCCAAATATGAGTTTTAATTGGATTTCAGAAATTGTGCAAGATAGGGTTTTTAGGTTCGGTTTTTACGTTTCGTTTCAACGTGACTAAATCGGACGCCCCTAAGCCACCCTTATTGATATGAAAGGCATCAACTTACAGTGGTAAGGTGTTTGGTCATCCTCGGGTCGCTCGGCTCGTCCAAATTCACTACGAACGGATCTCCTCAATGCCAAGCTTCCCACTTTGGCCACGATTTCGAATCGGAAGAAGAAATCCAATGTTAGATCGAGTTTTCGGGTTTGAAAACTTAAATGAAAACCTATGAACGACTTACCAAAGTCTGGAGCACTAGAGACCTTGTATTCCACGCCTCCTCCGTCGGTTTTCGTCGCCGGGAAGTGATCGGAAAGTCGTCGGGAGTCGTCGGAAGGTGTTTTGGCTTTGGGGAGAGTTTGGAGATGAATGGAGGTTGTTGTGACTGATGAAAGGGTGAGAAATCAACCCGAGGTCGTCCTAATACTCCTTCCTCCGTCCAAAATCTACTTTCCATAGTCGGGGGGTCGAATTATGGCAAGAAATCGCCGAAAACGCGTGAATGGCCGGATTCTGTGGTGCCACGCGGTGGTGGCGCGCTGGTAGGCCAAATACCGCGCGGCCAGCGCGCGGCCTCCGCCCGGACCTCGGTCCGGGCAGGTCCGTGCGATCCGATCCGTCGGGTCTTTTCCTCCTCTCTTTCGGGCATCTATCCTTCCGTGTTTTCGGCTCGACTTTCCGGGATCTTTTCGGATTGTGATTCCTACCCAAATTTTTATTCCGACTTAAATTGATTTCATGTTTGAAATCTTAGGTCCGTCGGTCTTGGGTTTTCTTTCGACTTCCGTGCATTTTCGATTTTACGGGTTCTCGGAAACAAGACCTCTTTTCTCATCGGATTAAATTCTTATTTTATATCCTAAAATTAACGGGTATTACACCAGAAAAGGTGGGAACTGAATCCCCTAGTTTTTTTGAAAGAAGTCAGGGTGATATATGTGGACATATAGATCCACCTTGTGGGCCATTCAGATATTTTATGGTGTTGCTTGATGCTTCAACCAGATGGTCTCACGTGACATTATTGTAATCCTGCAACCATGTGTTTGCGAAATTGTTTGCTCAAATCATTAGATTAAGAGCACAGTTCCCAGATTATACAATTAAAAGTATCTGTTTGGATAATGCTGGTGAATATTCATCCCGGACATTTGATGAATATTGTATGTCGATAGGCATAGCCATCGAACATCCTGTAGCCCATGTGCATACACAAAATGGACTAGATGAATCATTTATTAAACGATTGCAGTTGATCGCTAGACCATTATTAATGAAGTCCGGGTTACCAGTTTCAGCTTGGGGACATGCTATATTGCATGCAGCAATGTTGGTGCGAATAAGACCGACATGTTATCATAGATACTCCCCATTACAATTAACATTTGGGCATGAACCCAATGTATCCCATTTGAGAATATTTGGCTGCGCAGCATATGTCCCAATAGCACCACCCCAGCGCACCAAAATGGAACCCCAACGAAGATTGCGAATATATGTCGGATATGAATCACCCTCGATAATTCGATATATCGAACCATTAACAAGGGATTCATTTACAACAAGATTTGCTGATTGTCATTTTGACAAATCACATTTCCCGACATTAGGGGGAGAAAAAGATCAACCGAAAAAGAATATAAATTGGAAAATCCCGTTGGATTTCCTTGATCCTCGTTCAAAAGACTGTGAACTTGAAGTACAAAGAACTGTACAATTGCAACAAATTGCAAATCAGCTGCCAGATGCATTATGTGACTCTAAAAGAGTTACCAAATCTCATATACCGGCAGCAAATGTTCCAGTCAAAATTGATGTTCCAGATGAACGTGTTATAAGTGCTAAAGATGAGTCTGATGCACGCTTAAAGCGTGGCAGACCTCTCGGTTCCAAAGATAAAAATCCTCGATAGAAAAGAGGCATTGAAAGTGATAAAATTACAGAAAAGATTCCAGAGGAAAAAGAAGCTCTTAAAATGCAAACAGCTCCAGAGGAGCAGACAATTGATAATAATGAAATATCAATCAATTTTGTCACAAGCAGAAATATTTGGAATCGAGATGAAATTATCATAGATAATACATTATCATATCACATAGCACTTGACATTATAAATGATGATGATGATCATGAACCAAATTCGGTTGATGAATGTCGGAAAAGGCATGATTGGCTAAAATGGAAAGATGCAATCCAATCAGAATTGGATTCTCTGGCTAAAAGAAAAGTGTTTGGACCAATTGTCAAAACACCTGAAAATATAAAGCCAGTTGGATACAGATGGGTATTTGTACGAAAAAGAAATGAAGCAAATGAAATTGTAAGGTACAAAGCGAGATTAGTCGCCCAAGGGTTCTCACAGAGACCGGGTTTTTGACTATGATGAAACATATTCTCCAGTAATGGATGGAATTACATTCAGATATCTTATTTGTTTAGCAGTACATGAAAAACTTGAAATGCGACTCACAGACGTCGTTACTGCTTATTTATATGGAACTTTTGATACTGATATCTATATGAAAGTTCCCGAAAGGTTCAAAATGCCGGAGGCATATAAAGCAAACCCAAAACATATGTATTCCATTAAATTACAAAGATCCCTATATGGGCTTAAACAATCCGGGAGAATGTGGTATAACCGATTAAGCGAATGTGTTAGGAACAAAAGTCTAGTTTTGAGTTTCTCGGATTGGATTCTCCAAATATGAGTTTTAATCGGATTTCAGAAATTGTGCAAGATAGGGTTTTTAGGTTCGGTTTTTACGTTTCATTACAACGTGACTAAATCGGACGCCCCTAAGCCACCCGTATTGATATGAAAGGCATCAACTTACAGTGGTAAGGTGTTTGGTCGTCCTCGGGTCGCTCGGCTCGTCCAAATTCACTACGAACGGATCTCCTCAATGCCAAGCTTCGAACTTTGGCCACGATTTCGAATCGGAAGAAGAAATCCAATGTTAGATCGAGTTTTCGGGTTCGAAAACTTAAATGAAAACCTATGAACGACTTACCAAAGTCTGGAGCACTAGAGACCTTGTATTCCACGCCTCCTCCGTCGGTTTTCGTCGCCGGGAAGTGATCGGAAAGTCGTCGGGAGTCGTCGGAAGGTGTTTTGGCTTTGGGGAGAGTTTGGAGATGAATGGAGGCTATTGTGACTGATGAAAGGGTGAGAAATCAACCCTAGGTCGTCCTAATACTCCTTCCTCCGTCCAAAATCTACTTTCAATAGTCGGGGGGTCTAATTATGGCAAGAAATCGCCGAAAACACGTGAATGGCCGGATTCTGTGGTGCCACGCGGTGGTGGCGCGCTGGTAGGCCAAACACCGCGCGGCCAGCGTGCGGCCTCCGCCCGGACCTCGGTCCGGGCGGGTCCGTGCGATCCGATCCGTCGGGTCTTTTCCTCCTCTCTTTCGGGCTTCTATCCTTCCGTGTTTTCGGCTCGACTTTCCGGGATCTTTTCGGATTGTGATTCCTACCCAAATTTTTATTCCGACTTAAATTGATTTCATGTTTGAAATCTTAGGTCCGTCGGTCTTGGGTTTTCTTTCGACTTCCGTGCATTTTCGATTTTACGGGTTCTCGGAAACAAGACCTCTTTTCTCATCGGATTAAATTCTTATTTTATATCCTAAAATTAACGGGTATTACACCAGAAAAGGTGGGAACTGAATCCCCTAGTTTTCTTGAAAGAATTCAGGGTGATATATGTGGACCTATAGATCCACCTTGTGGGCCATTCAGATATTTTATGGTGTTGCTTGATGTTTCAACCAGATGGTCTCACGTGACATTATTGTCATCCCGCAACCATGTGTTTGCGAAATTGTTAGCTCAAATCATAAGATTAAGAGCACAGTTCCCAGATTATACAATTAAAAGTATTCGTTTGGATAATGCTGGTGAATATTCATCCCGGATATTTGATGAATATTGTATGTCGATAGGCATAGCCATCGAACATCCTGTAGCCCATGTGCATACACAAAATGGACTAGCTGAATCATTTATTGAACGATTGCAGTTGATCGCTAGACCATTATTAATGAAGTCCGGGTTACCAGTTTCAGCTTGGGGACATGCTATATTGCATGCAGCAATGTTGGTGCGAATAAGACCGACAAGTTATCATAGATACTCCCCATTACAATTAACATTTGGGCATGAACCCAATGTATCCCATTTGAGAATATTTGGTTGCGCAGTATATGTCCCAATAGCACCACCCCAGCGCACCAAAATGGCACCCCAACGAAGATTGCGAATATATGCCGGATATGAATCACCCTCGATAATTCGATATATCGAACCATTAACAGGGGATTCATTTACAGCAAGATTTGCTGATTGTCATTTTGACGAATCACATTTCACGACATTAGGGGGAGAAAAAGATCAACCGAAAGAGAATATAAATTGGAAAATCCCGTTGGATTTCCTTGATCCTCGTTCAAAAGACTGTGAACTTGAAGTACAAAGAATTGTACAATTGCAACAAATTGCAAATCAGCTGCCAGATGCATTATGTGACTCTAAAAGAGTTACCAAATCTCATATACCGGCAGCAAATGTTCCAGTCAAAATTGATGTTCCAGATGAACGTGTTATAAGTGCTAAAGATGAGTTTGATGCACGCTTAAAGCGTGGCAGACCTCTCGGTTCCAAAGATAAAAATCCTCGATAGAAAAGAGGCATTGAAAGTGATAAAATTACAGAAAAGATTCCAGAGGAAAAAAAGGCTCTTAAAGAGCAAACAGCTCCAGAGGAGCAGACAATTGTAATGAAATATCAATCAATTTTGTCAAAAGTAGAAATATTTGGAATCGAGATGAAATTATCATAGATAATACATTATCATATCACATAGCACTTGACATTATAAATGATGATGATGATCATGAACCAAATTCGGTTGATGAATGTCGGAAAAGGCATGATTGACTAAAATGGAAAGATGCTATCCAATCAGAATTGGATTCTCTGGCTAAAAGAAAAGTGTTTGGACCAATTGTCAAAACACCTGAAAATATAAATCCAGTTGGATACAGATGGGTATTTGTACGAAAAAGAAATGAAGCAAATGAAATTGTAAGGTACAAAGCGAGATTAGTCGCCCAAGGGTTCTCACAGAGACCGGGTTTTGACTATGATGAAACATATTCTCCAGTAATGGATGGAATTACATTCAGATATCTTATTTGTTTAGAAGTACATGAAAAACTTGAAATGCGACTCACAGACGTCGTTACTGCTTATTTATATGGAACTTTAGATACTGATATCTATATGAAAGTTCCCGAAGGGTTCAAAATGCCGGAGGCATATAAAGCAAACCCAAAACATATGTATTCCATTAAATTACAAAGATCCCTATATGGGCTTAAACAATCCGGGAGAATGTGGTATAACCGATTAAGCGAATGTGTTAGGAACAAAAGTCTAGTTTTGAGTTTCTCGGATTGGATTCTCCAAATATGAGTTTAAATCGGATTTTAGAAATTGTGCAAGATAGGGTTTTTAGGTTCGGTTTTTACGTTTCGTTACAACGTGACTAAATCGGACGCCCCTAAGCCACCCGTATTGATATGAAAGGCATCAAATTACAATGGTAAGGTGTTTGGTCGTCCTCGGGTCACTCGGCTCGTCCAAATTCACTACGAACGGATCTCCTCAATGCCAAGCTTCGAACTTTGGGCACGATTTCGAATCGGAAGAAGAAATCCAATGTTAGATCGAGTTTTCGAGTTCGAAAACTTAAATGAAAACCTATGAACGACTTACCAAAGTCTGGAGCACTAGAGACCTTGTATTCCACGCCTCCTCCGTCGGTTTTCGTCGCCGGGAAGTGATAGAAAAGTCGTCGGGAGTCGTCGGAAGGTGTTTTGGCTTTGGGGAGAGTTTGGAGAAGAATGGAGGCTGTTGTGACTGATGAAAGGGTGAGAAATCAACCCTAGGTCGTCCTAATACTCCTTCCTCCGTCCAAAATCTACTTTCCATAGTCGGGGGGTCGAATTATGGCAAGAAATCGCCGAAAACGCGTGAATGGCCGGATTCTGTGGTGCCACGCGGTGGTGGCGCGCTGGTAGGCCAAACACCGCGCGGCCAGCGTGCGGCCTCCGCCCGGACCTCGGTCCGGGCGGGTCCGTGCGATCCGATCCGTCGGGTCTTTTCCTCCTCTCTTTCGGGCTTCTATCCTTCCGTGTTTTCGGCTCGACTTTCCGGGATCTTTTCGGATTGTGATTCCTACCCAAATTTTTATTCCGACTTAAATTGATTTCATGTTTGAAATCTTAGGTCCGTCGGTCTTGGGTTTTCTTTCGACTTCCGTGCATTTTCGATTTTACGGGTTCTCGGAAACAAGACCTCTTTTCTCATCGGATTAAATTCTTATTTTATATCCTAAAATTAACGGGTATTACACCAGAAAAGGTGGGAACTGAATCCCCTAGTTTTCTTGAAAGAATTCAGGGTGATATATGTGGACCTATAGATCCACCTTGTGGACCATTCAGATATTTTATGGTGTTGCTTGATGCTTCAACCAGATGGTCTCACGTGACATTATTGTCATCCCGCAACCATGTGTTTGCGAAATTGTTAGCTCAAATCATAAGATTAAGAGCACAGTTCCCAGATTATACAATTAAAAGTATTCGTTTGGATAATGCTGGTGAATATTCATCCCGGACATTTGATGAATATTGTATGTCGATAGGCATAGCCATCGAACATCCTGTAGCCCATGTGCATACACAAAATGGACTAGCTGAATCATTTATTAAACGATTGCAGTTGATCGCTAGACCATTATTAATGAAGTCCGGGTTACCAGTTTCAGCTTGGGGACATGCTATATTGCATGCAACAATGTTGGTGCGAATAAGACCGACAAGTTATCATAGATACTCCCCATTACAGTTAACATTTGGGCATGAACCCAATGTATCCCATTTGAGAATATTTGGTTGCGCAGTATATGTCCCAATAGCACCACCCCAGCGCACCAAAATGGGACCCCAACGAAGATTGCGAATATATGTCGGATATGAATCACCCTCGATTATTCGATATATCGAACCATTAACAGGGGATTCATTTACAGCAAGATTTGCTGATTGTCATTTTGACGAATCACATTTCCCGACATTAGGAGGAAAAAAAGATCAACCGAAAAAGAATATAAATTGGAAAATCCCGTTGGATTTCCTTGATCCTCATTCAAAAGACTGTGAACTTGAAGTACAAAGAACTGTACAATTGCAACAAATTGCAAATCAGCTGCCAGATGCATTATGTGACTCTAAAAGAGTTACCAAATCTCATATACCGGCAGCAAATGTTCCAGTCAAAATTGATGGTCCAGATGAACGTGTTTAAGTGCTAAAGATGGGTCTGATGCACGCTTAAAGCGTTGCAGACCTCTCGGTTCCAAAGATAAAAATTCTCGATAGAAAAGAGGCATTGAAAGTGATAAAATTACAGAAAAGATTCCAGAGGAAAAAGAAGCTCTTAAAGAGCAAACAGCTCCAGAGGAGCAGACAATTGATAATAATGAAATATCAATCAATTTTGTCACAAGCAGAAATATTTGGAATCGAGATGAAATTATCATAGATAATACATTATCATATCACATAGCACTTGACATTATAAATGATGATGATGATCAGGAACCAAATTCGGTTGATGAATGTCGGAAAAGGCATGATTGGCTAAAATGGAAAGATGCAATCCAATCAGAATTGGATTCTCTGGCTAAAAGAAAAGTGTTTGGACCAATTGTCAAAACACCTGAAAATATAAAGCCAGTTGGATACAGATGGGTATTTGTACGAAAAAGAAATGAAGCAAATGAAATTGTAAGGTACAAAGCGAGATTAGTCGCCCAAGGGTTCTCACAGGGACCGGGTTTTTGACTATGATGAAACATATTCTCCAGTAATGGATGGAATTACATTCAGATATCTTATTTGTTTAGCAGTACATGAAAAACTTGAAATGCGACTCACAGACGTCGTTACTGCTTATTTATATGGAACTTTTGATACTGATATCTATATGAAAGTTCCCGAAGGGTTCAAAATGCCGGAGGCATATAAAGCAAACCCAAAACATATGTATTCCATTAAATTACAAAGATCCCTATATGGGCTTAAACAATCCGGGAGAATGTGGTATAACCGATTAAGCGAATGTGTTAGGAACAAAAGTCTAGTTTTGAGTTTCTCGGATTGGATTCTCCAAATATGAGTTTTAATCGGATTTCAGAAATTGTGCAAGATAGGGTTTTTAGGTTCGGTTTTTACGTTTCGTTACAACGTGACTAAATCGGACGCCCCTAAGCCACCCGTATTGATATGAAAGGCATCAACTTACAGTGGTAAGGTGTTTGGTCGTCCTCGGGTCGCTCGGCTCGTCCAAATTCACTACGAACGGATCTCCTCAATGCCAAGCTTCGAACTTTGGCCACGATTTCGAATCGGAAGAAGAAATCCAATGTTAGATCGAGTTTTCGGGTTCGAAAACTTAAATGAAAACCTATGAACGACTTACCAAAGTCTGGAGCACTAGAGACCTTGTATTCCACGCCTCCTCCGTCGGTTTTCGTCGCCAGGAAGTGATCGGAAAGTCGTCGGGAGTCGTCGGAAGGTGTTTTGGCTTTGGGGAGAGTTTGGAGATGAATGGAGGCTATTGTGACTGATGAAAGGGTGAGAAATCAACCCTAGGTCGTCCTAATACTCCTTCCTCCGTCCAAAATCTACTTTCCATAGTCGGGGGGTCAAATTATGGCAAGAAATCGCCGAAAACACGTGAATGGCCGGATTCTGTGGTGCCACGCGGTGGTGGCGCGCTGGTAGGCCAAACACCGCGCGGCCAGCGCGCGGCCTCCGCCTGGACCTCAGTCCGGGCGGGTCCGTGCGATCCGATCCGTCGGGTCTTTTCCTCCTCTCTTTCGGGCTTCTATCCTTCCGTGTTTTCGGCTCGACTTTCCGGGATCTTTTCGGATTGTGATTCCTACCCAAATTTTTATTCCGACTTAAATTGATTTCATTTTTGAAATCTTAGGTCCGTCGGTCTTGGGTTTTCTTTCGACTTCCGTGCATTTTCGATTTTACGGGTTCTCGGAAACAAGACCTCTTTTCTCATCGGATTAAATTCTTATTTTATATCCTAAAATTAACGGGTATTACACCAGAAAAGGTGGGAACTGAATCCCCTAGTTTTCTTGAAAGAATTCAGGGTGATATATGTGGACCTATAGATCCACCTTGTGGGCCATTCAGATATTTTATGGTGTTGCTTGATGTTTCAACCAGATGGTCTCACGTGACATTATTGTCATCCCGCAACCATGTGTTTGCGAAATTGTTAGCTCAAATCATAAGATTAAGAGCACAGTTCCCAGATTATACAATTAAAAGTATTCGTTTGGATAATGCTGGTGAATATTCATCCCGGATATTTGATGAATATTGTATGTCGATAGGCATAGCCATCGAACATCCTGTAGCCCATGTGCATACACAAAATGGACTAGCTGAATCATTTATTGAACGATTGGAGTTGATCGCTAGACCATTATTAATGAAGTCCGGGTTACCAGTTTCAGCTTGGGGACATGCTATATTGCATGCAGCAATGTTGGTGCGAATAAGACCGACAAGTTATCATAGATACTCCCCATTACAATTAACATTTGGGCATGAACCCAATGTATCCCATTTGAGAATATTTGGTTGCGCAGTATATGTCCCAATAGCACCACCCCAGCGCACCAAAATGGCACCCCAACGAAGATTGCGAATATATGCCGGATATGAATCACCCTCGATAATTCGATATATCGAACCATTAACAGGGGATTCATTTACAGCAAGATTTGCTGATTGTCATTTTGACGAATCACATTTCACGACATTAGGGGGAGAAAAAGATCAACCGAAAAAGAATATAAATTGGAAAATCCCGTTGGATTTCCTTGATCCTCGTTCAAAAGACTGTGAACTTGAAGTACAAAGAATTGTACAATTGCAACAAATTGCAAATCAGCTGCCAGATGCATTATGTGACTCTAAAAGAGTTACCAAATCTCATATACCGGCAGCAAATGTTCCAGTCAAAATTGATGTTCCAGATGAACGTGTTATAAGTGCTAAAGATGAGTCTGATGCACGCTTAAAGCGTGGCAGACCTCTCGGTTCCAAAGATAAAAATCCTCGATAGAAAAGAGGCATTGAAAGTGATAAAATTACAGAAAAGATTCCAGAGGAAAAAGAAGCTCTTAAAGAGCAAACAGCTCCAGAGGAGCAGACAATTGTAATGAAATATCAATCAATTTTGTCACAAGCAGAAATATTTGGAATCGAGATGAAATTATCATAGATAATACATTATCATATCACATAGCACTTGACATTATAAATGATGATGATGATCATGAACCAAATTCGGTTGATGAATGTCGGAAAAGGCATGATTGACTAAAATGGAAAGATGCTATCCAATCAGAATTGGATTCTCTGGCTAAAAGAAAAGTGTTTGGACCAATTGTCAAAACACCTGAAAATATAAATCCAGTTGGATACAGATGGGTATTTGTACGAAAAAGAAATGAAGCAAATGAAATTGTAAGGTACAAAGCGAGATTAGTCGCCCAAGGGTTCTCACAGAGACCGGGTTTTGACTATGATGAAACATATTCTCCAGTAATGGATGGAATTACATTCAGATATCTTATTTGTTTAGAAGTACATGAAAAACTTGAAATGCGACTCACAGACGTCGTTACTGCTTATTTATATGGAACTTTAGATACTGATATCTATATGAAAGTTCCCGAAGGGTTCAAAATGCCGGAGGCATATAAAGCAAACCCAAAACATATGTATTCCATTAAATTACAAAGATCCCTATATGGGCTTAAACAATCCGGGAGAATGTGGTATAACCGATTAAGCGAATGTGTTAGGAACAAAAGTCTAGTTTTGAGTTTCTCGGATTGGATTCTCCAAATATGAGTTTAAATCGGATTTTAGAAATTGTGCAAGATAGGGTTTTTAGGTTCGGTTTTTACGTTTCGTTACAACGTGACTAAATCGGACGCCCCTAAGCCACCCGTATTGATATGAAAGGCATCAAATTACAATGGTAAGGTGTTTGGTCGTCCTCGGGTCACTCGGCTCGTCCAAATTGACTACGAACGGATCTCCTCAATGCCAAGCTTCAAACTTTGGGCACGATTTCGAATCGGAAGAAGAAATCCAATGTTAGATCGAGTTTTCGAGTTCGAAAACTTAAATGAAAACCTATGAACGACTTACCAAAGTCTGGAGCACTAGAGACCTTGTATTCCACGCCTCCTCCGTCGGTTTTCGTCGCCGGGAAGTGATAGAAAAGTCGTCGGGAGTCGTCGGAAGGTGTTTTGGCTTTGGGGAGAGTTTGGAGAAGAATGGAGGCTGTTGTGACTGATGAAAGGGTGAGAAATCAACCCTAGGTCGTCCTAATACTCCTTCCTCCGTCCAAAATCTACTTTCCATAGTCGGGGGGTCGAATTATGGCAAGAAATCGCCGAAAACGCGTGAATGGCCGGATTCTGTGGTGCCACGCGGTGGTGGCGCGCTGGTAGGCCAAACACCGCGCGGCCAGCGTGCGGCCTCCGCCCGGACCTCGGTCCGGGCGGGTCCGTGCGATCCGATCCGTCGGTTCTTTTCCTCCTCTCTTTCGGGCTTCTATCCTTCCGTGTTTTCGGCTCGACTTTCCGGGATCTTTTCGGATTGTGATTCCTACCCAAATTTTTATTCCGACTTAAATTGATTTCATGTTTGAAATCTTAGGTCCGTCGGTCTTGGGTTTTCTTTCGACTTCCGTGCATTTTCGATTTTACGGGTTCTCGGAAACAAGACCTCTTTTCTCATCGGATTAAATTCTTATTTTATATCCTAAAATTAACGGGTATTACACCAGAAAAGGTGGGAACTGAATCCCCTAGTTTTCTTGAAAGAATTCAGGGTGATATATGTGGACCTATAGATCCACCTTGTGGACCATTCAGATATTTTATGGTGTTGCTTGATGCTTCAACCAGATGGTCTCACGTGACATTATTGTCATCCCGCAACCATGTGTTTGCGAAATTGTTAGCTCAAATCATAAGATTAAGAGCACAGTTCCCAGATTATACAATTAAAAGTATTCGTTTGGATAATACTGGTGAACATTCATCCCGGACATTTGATGAATATTGTATGTCGATAGGCATAGCCATCGAACATCCTGTAGCCCATGTGCATACACAAAATGGACTAGCTGAATCATTTATTAAACGATTGCAGTTGATCGCTAGACCATTATTAATGAAGTCCGGGTTACCAGTTTCAGCTTGGGGACATGCTATATTGCATGCAACAATGTTGGTGCGAATAAGACCGACAAGTTATCATAGATACTCCCCATTACAGTTAACATTTGGGCATGAACCCAATGTATCCCATTTGAGAATATTTGGTTGCGCAGTATATGTCCCAATAGCACCACCCCAGCGCACCAAAATGGGACCCCAACGAAGATTGCGAATATATGTCGGATATGAATCACCCTCGATAATTCGATATATCGAACCATTAACAGGGGATTCATTTACAGCAAGATTTGCTGATTGTCATTTTGACGAATCACATTTCCCGACATTAGGAGGAAAAAAAGATCAACCGAAAAAGAATATAAATTGGAAAATCCCGTTGGATTTCCTTGATCCTCATTCAAAAGACTGTGAACTTGAAGTACAAAGAACTGTACAATTGCAACAAATTGCAAATCAGCTGCCAGATGCATTATGTGACTCTAAAAGAGTTACCAAATCTCATATACCGGCAGCAAATGTTCTAGTCAAAATTGATGGTCCAGATGAACGTGTTTAAGTGCTAAAGATGAGTCTGATGCACGCTTAAAGCGTTGCAGACCTCTCGGTTCCAAAGATAAAAATTCTCGATAGAAAAGAGGCATTGAAAGTGATAAAATTACAGAAAAGATTCCAGAGGAAAAAGAAGCTCTTAAAGAGCAAACAGCTCCAGAGGAGCAGACAATTGATAATAATGAAATATCAATCAATTTTGTCACAAGCAGAAATATTTGGAATCGAGATGAAATTATCATAGATAATACATTATCATATCACATAGCACTTGACATTATAAATGATGATGATGATCATGAACCAAATTCGGTTGATGAATGTCGGAAAAGGCATGATTGGCTAAAATGGAAAGATGCAATCCAATCAGAATTGGATTCTCTGGCTAAAAGAAAAGTGTTTGGACCAATTGTCAAAACACCTGAAAATATAAAGCCAGTTGGATACAGATGGGTATTTGTACGAAAAAGAAATGAAGCAAATGAAATTGTAAGGTACAAAGCGAGATTAGTCGCCCAAGGGTTCTCACAGGGACCGGGTTTTTGACTATGATGAAACATATTCTCCAGTAATGGATGGAATTACATTCAGATATCTTATTTGTTTAGCAGTACATGAAAAACTTGAAATGCGACTCACAGACGTCGTTACTGCTTATTTATATGGAACTTTTGATACTGATATCTATATGAAAGTTCCCGAAGGGTTCAAAATGCCGGAGGCATATAAAGCAAACCCAAAACATATGTATTCCATTAAATTACAAAGATCCCTATATGGGCTTAAACAATCCGGGAGAATGTGGTATAACCGATTAAGCGAATGTGTTAGGAACAAAAGTCTAGTTTTGAGTTTCTCGGATTGGATTCTCCAAATATGAGTTTTAATCGGATTTCAGAAATTGTGCAAGATAGGGTTTTTAGGTTCGGTTTTTACGTTTCGTTACAACGTGACTAAATCGGACGCTCCTAAGCCACCCGTATTGATATGAAAGGCATCAACTTACAGTGGTAAGGTGTTTGGTCGTCCTCGGGTCGCTCGGCTCGTCCAAATTCACTACGAACGGATCTCCTCAATGCCAAGCTTCGAACTTTGGCCACGATTTCGAATCGGAAGAAGAAATCCAATGTTAGATCGAGTTTTCGGGTTCGAAAACTTAAATGAAAACCTATGAACGACTTACCAAAGTCTGGAGCACTAGAGACCTTGTATTCCACGCCTCCTCCGTCGGTTTTCGTCGCCGGGAAGTGATCGGAAAGTCGTCGGGAGTCGTCGGAAGGTGTTTTGGCTTTGGGGAGAGTTTGGAGATGAATGGAGGCTATTGTGACTGATGAAAGGGTGAGAAATCAACCCTAGGTCGTCCTAATACTCCTTCCTCCGTCCAAAATCTACTTTCCATAGTCGGGGGGTCAAATTATGGCAAGAAATCGCCGAAAACACGTGAATGGCCGGATTCTGTGGTGCCACGCGGTGGTGGCGCGCTGGTAGGCCAAACACCGCGCGGCCAGCGCGCGGCCTCCGCCTGGACCTCAGTCCGGGCGGGTCCGTGCGATCCGATCCGTCGGGTCTTTTCCTCCTCTCTTTCGGGCTTCTATCCTTCCGTGTTTTCGGCTCGACTTTCCGGGATCTTTTCGGATTGTGATTCCTACCCAAATTTTTATTCCGACTTAAATTGATTTCATTTTTGAAATCTTAGGTCCGTCGGTTTTGGGTTTTCTTTCGACTTCCGTGCATTTTCGATTTTACGGGTTCTCGGAAACAAGACCTCTTTTCTCATCGGATTAAATTCTTATTTTATATCCTAAAATTAACGGGTATTACACCAGAAAAGGTGGGAACTGAATCCCCTAGTTTTCTTGAAAGAATTCAGGGTGATATATGTGGACCTATAGATCCACCTTGTGGGCCATTCAGATATTTTATGGTGTTGCTTGATGTTTCAACCAGATGGTCTCACGTGACATTATTGTCATCCCGCAACCATGTGTTTGCGAAATTGTTAGCTCAAATCATAAGATTAAGAGCACAGTTCCCAGATTATACAATTAAAAGTATTCGTTTGGATAATGCTGGTGAATATTCATCCCGGATATTTGATGAATATTGTATGTTGATAGGCATAGCCATCGAACATCCTGTAGCCCATGTGCATACACAAAATGGACTAGCTGAATCATTTATTGAACGATTGCAGTTGATCGCTAGACCATTATTAATGAAGTCCGGGTTACCAGTTTCAGCTTGGGGACATGCTATATTGCATGCAGCAATGTTGGTGCGAATAAGACCGACAAGTTATCATAGATACTCCCCATTACAATTAACATTTGGGCATGAACCCAATGTATCCCATTTGAGAATATTTGGTTGCACAGTATATGTCCCAATAGCACCACCCCAGCGCACCAAAATGGCACCCCAACGAAGATTGCGAATATATGCCGGATATGAATCACCCTCGATAATTCGATATATCGAACCATTAACAGGGGATTCATTTACAGCAAGATTTGCTGATTGTCATTTTGACGAATCACATTTCACGACATTAGGGGGAGAAAAAGATCAACCGAAAAAGAATATAAATTGGAAAATCCCGTTGGATTTCCTTGATCCTCGTTCAAAAGACTGTGAACTTGAAGTACAAAGAATTGTACAATTGCAACAAATTGCAAATCAGCTGCCAGATGCATTATGTGACTCTAAAAGAGTTACCAAATCTCATATACCGGCAGCAAATGTTCCAGTCAAAATTGATGTTCCAGATGAACGTGTTATAAGTGCTAAAGATGAGTCTGATGCACGCTTAAAGCGTGGCAGACCTCTCGGTTCCAAAGATAAAAATCCTCGATAGAAAAGAGGCATTGAAAGTGATAAAATTACAGAAAAGATTCCAGAGGAAAAAGAAGCTCTTAAAGAGCAAACAGCTCCAGAGGAGCAGACAATTGTAATGAAATATCAATCAATTTTGTCACAAGCAAAAATATTTGGAATCGAGATGAAATTATCATAGATAATACATTATCATATCACATAGCACTTGACATTATAAATGATGATGATGATCATGAACCAAATTCGGTTGATGAATGTCGGAAAAGGCATGATTGACTAAAATGGAAAGATGCTATCCAATCAGAATTGGATTCTCTGGCTAAAAGAAAAGTGTTTGGACCAATTGTCAAAACACCTGAAAATATAAATCCAGTTGGATACAGATGGGTATTTGTACGAAAAAGAAATGAAGCAAATGAAATTGTAAGGTACAAAGCGAGATTAGTCGCCCAAGGGTTCTCACAGAGACCGGGTTTTGACTATGATGAAACATATTCTCCAGTAATGGATGGAATTACATTCAGATATCTTATTTGTTTAGAAGTACATGAAAAACTTGAAATGCGACTCACAGACGTCGTTACTGCTTATTTATATGGAACTTTAGATACTGATATCTATATGAAAGTTCCCGAAGGGTTCAAAATGCCGGAGGCATATAAAGCAAACCCAAAACATATGTATTCCATTAAATTACAAAGATCCCTATATGGGCTTAAACAATCCGGGAGAATGTGGTATAACCGATTAAGCGAATGTGTTAGGAACAAAAGTCTAGTTTTGAGTTTCTTCGGATTGGATTCTCCAAATATGAGTTTAAATCGGATTTCAGAAATTGTGCAAGATAGGGTTTTTAGGTTCGGTTTTTACGTTTCGTTACAACGTGACTAAATCGGACGCCCCTAAGCCACCCGTATTGATATGAAAGGCATCAAATTACAATGGTAAGGTGTTTGGTCGTCCTCGGGTCACTCGGCTCGTCCAAATTCACTACGAACGGATCTCCTCAATGCCAAGCTTCGAACTTTGGGCACGATTTCGAATCGGAAGAAGAAATCTAATGTTAGATCGAGTTTTCGAGTTCGAAAACTTAAATGAAAACCTATGAACGACTTACCAAAGTCTGGAGCACTAGAGACCTTGTATTCCACGTCTCCTCCGTCGGTTTTCGTCGCCGGGAAGTGATAGAAAAGTCGTCGGGAGTCGTCGGAAGGTGTTTTGGCTTTGGGGAGAGTTTGGAGAAGAATGGAGGCTGTTGTGACTGATGAAAGGGTGAGAAATCAACCCTAGGTCGTCCTAATACTCCTTCCTCCGTCCAAAATCTACTTTCCATAGTCGGGGGGTCGAATTATGGCAAGAAATCGCCGAAAACGCGTGAATGGCCGGATTCTGTGGTGCCACGCGGTGGTGGCGCGCTGGTAGGCCAAACACCGCGCGGCCAGCGTGCGGCCTCCGCCCGGACCTCGGTCCGGGCGGGTCCGTGCGATCCGATCCGTCGGTTCTTTTCCTCCTCTCTTTCGGGCTTCTATCCTTCCGTGTTTTCGGCTCGACTTTCCGGGATCTTTTCGGATTGTGATTCCTACCCAAATTTTTATTCCGACTTAAATTGATTTCATGTTTGAAATCTTAGGTCCGTCGGTCTTGGGTTTTCTTTCGACTTCCATGCATTTTCGATTTTACGGGTTCTCGGAAACAAGACCTCTTTTCTCATCGGATTAAATTCTTATTTTATATCCTAAAATTAACGGGTATTACACCAGAAAAGGTGGGAACTGAATCCCCTAGTTTTCTTGAAAGAATTCAGGGTGATATATGTGGACCTATAGATCCACCTTGTGGACCATTCAGATATTTTATGGTGTTGCTTGATGCTTCAACCAGATGGTCTCACGTGACATTATTGTCATCCCGCAACCATGTGTTTGCGAAATTGTTAGCTCAAATCATAAGATTAAGAGCACAGTTCCCAGATTATACAATTAAAAGTATTCGTTTGGATAATACTGGTGAATATTCATCCCGGACATTTGATGAATATTGTATGTCGATAGGCATAGCCATCGAACATCCTGTAGCCCATGTGCATACACAAAATGGACTAGCTGAATCATTTATTAAACGATTGCAGTTGATCGCTAGACCATTATTAATGAAGTCCGGGTTACCAGTTTCAGCTTGGGGACATGCTATATTGCATGCAACAATGTTGGTGCGAATAAGACCGACAAGTTATCATAGATACTCCCCATTACAGTTAACATTTGGGCATGAACCCAATGTATCCCATTTGAGAATATTTGGTTGTGCAGTATATGTCCCAATAGCACCACCCTAGCGCACCAAAATGGGACCCCAACGAAGATTGCGAATATATGTCGGATATGAATCACCTTCGATAATTCGATATATCGAACCATTAACAGGGGATTCATTTACAGCAAGATTTGCTGATTGTCATTTTGACGAATCACATTTCCCGACATTAGGAGGAAAAAAAGATCAACCGAAAAAGAATATAAATTGGAAAATCCCGTTGGATTTCCTTGATCCTCATTCAAAAGACTGTGAACTTGAAGTACAAAGAACTGTACAATTGCAACAAATTGCAAATCAGCTGCCAGATGCATTATGTGACTCTAAAAGAGTTACCAAATCTCATATACCAGCAGCAAATGTTCCAGTCAAAATTGATGGTCCAGATGAACGTGTTTAAGTGCTAAAGATGAGTCTGATGCACGCTTAAAGCGTTGCAGACCTCTCGGTTCCAAAGATAAACATCCTCGATAGAAAAGAGGCATTGAAAGTGATAAAATTACAGAAAAGATTCCAGAGGGAAAAGAAGCTCTTAAAGAGCAAACAGCTCCAGAGGAGCAAACAATTGATAATAATGAAATATCAATCAATTTTGTCACAAGCAAGAATATTTGGAATCGAGATGAAATTATAATAGATAATACATTATCATATCACATAGCACTTGACATTATAAATGATGATGATGATCATGAACCAAATTCAGTTGATGAATGTCGGAAAAGGCATGATTGACTAAAATGGAAAGATGCAATCAAATCAGAATTGGATTCTCTGGCTAAAAGAAAAGTGTTTGGACCAATTGTCAAAACACCTGAAAATATAAAGCCAGTTGGATACAGATGGGTATTTGTACGAAAAAGAAATGAAGCAAATGAAATTGTAAGGTACAAAGCGAGATTAGTCGCCCAAGGGTTCTCACAGAAACCGGGTTTTGACTGATGAAACATATTCTCCAGTAATGGATGGAATTACATTCAGATATCTTATTTGTTTAGCAGTACATGAAAAACTTGAAATGCGACTCACAGACGTCGTTACTGCTTATTTATATGGAACTTTAGATACTGATATCTATATGAAAGTTCCCGAAGGGTTTAAAATGCCGGAGGCATATAAAGCAAACCCAAAACATATGTATTCCATTAAATTACAAAGATCCCTATATGGGCTTAAACAATCCGGGAGAATGTGGTATAACCGATTAAGCGAATGCTTACTTCAAAATGGTTATATAAATGACCCAATATGCCCATGTATTTTTATAAAGAAAAATAGGTTAAGATTTGTTATCATTGCAGTATATGTTGATGATATCAATCTAATTGGATCCCCTGATGAGATCCAAATTGCTGTTGAATATCTCAAAAGAGAATTCGAAATCATAGATTTTGGGAAAACCATAAAGTGTCTTGGTTTACAAATTGAATATTTGGATAATGGAATACTTATCCATCAAAAGGCCTATACCCAAATGGTCTTAAAACGATTTTTTTTGGACAAAGCACAACCATTAAGTAATCCAATGGTCGTAAGGTCACTTGATCCTAAAAAAGATCCATTTAGACCGAAAGAGGAAGATGAAGAAATACTTAGACCACAGGTCCCATATTTAAGTGTCATTGGAGCACTAATGTATCTCGCAAACTGCACTAGACCAGATATATCATTTGCAGTAAATTTGTTAGCAAGATTCAGTTCCTCTCCTACTGAACGACATTGGAAAGGAATAAAACATTTATTCCGCTATCTCCAAGGGACGACTGATCTGGGTCTATTTTATTCATACAATTCTCGACATGAATTAATCAGCTATGCCGATGCTGGGTACTTATCAGACCCACATAAAGCTAAGTCACAAATTGACTATTTAATTACATGTGGTGGTACTGCAATATCGTGGAGATCCACGAAACAAACTTTGACAGCTACCTCATCAAATCATGCTGAAATCATAGCTATACATGAAGCTAATCGAGAATGTATTTGGGTTAGATCCATGACTAACTATATAGAAATGAATTGTGGTTTATCGTCCGAAAATAAAAACCCTCCAATTATTTCATATGAAGATAATGCGCGGCTTGTATAGCGCAATTGAAAGGGGGTTATATAAAAGGAGATAGAACAAAACATATTTCACCAAAATTATTTTTTACTCATGATTTGCAGAAAAATGGTGAAATAGATGTGCAACAAATCCGTTCAGCTGATAATCTTGCAGAGTTATTTACCAAGGCACTACCAACAACAACATTCGAGAAGTTGGTGAAAAGTATTGAGATGCGCCAACTAAAGAATCTCAACTTATGTTTTGATCAGAGGGAGAAGTAAACATACAAGAATCATGTACTCTTTTTCCTAACTTGGATTTTTTTCCCCACAGAGTTTTTTCTAAAAAAGGTTTTAACGAGGCATATTCTTTAAAGCATCCAAGAGGGAGTGTTATAATATAGTACTATTATATAGTCAATAATGGTATAGATGCTTTTAATATAAAAATTCAATAACCCATGTGGGCTGCTATGGGCTCTTTCTTTCCCTATATATATTGATCAATTGTAATAAAATTATGAAATCTAACTACTCAGTCCTCCACTTCATTGTCTCTTGTTTTATTCGATCATTTCTAATTTGCTTTTCTTTCTTTCATCATATAGATATATAGATATGCATAAGCATACATATATAAATTACATATCACAACAGTACTCTCTTAATTTTCACAATTTTTACAACTCTAAGTTATGATAGCACGCACATGTGGTTTAGCTAATTATTGTAGTGACAAATTAAACATAAAGACGATAACGACACCATTGAATAAGTCGCGGAAATTAAATGTGTGGACTTGAGAACCTGACATGACAATTGTCATGGGGTGGTCGCCCCAAGCTTGGACTTTCATGTTGTGTTTTTCACAGAATTTATATAATTATTCAATTAAATTTTTGATGGTGTTAGGGATCGGGATTTTCGCCTCAACTCCGACATTAGTATGTTATTATCTACTTTGGGCATAACTCTCATAGTTTTTCACGTGGGCTTCCCACATTTCGTTGAGTCCACCGCTGACTCAGTCTTCGAAACAAACACTGACACCACTATTAGGGATTGGATCCCCACCCTAACTCTGACTTTAGTATGATATTGTCCGCTTTAGGTATAAATCTCACGGCTTTGCATTTGGGTACCCCTAAAAGGCCTCTAATAGGAATTAAGGAATATCTTAGACAACTTTCCCTTAAATTTCTGTGTGGGACAGGTTTGCACGGAACGAAACTTTGGAATTTTGTTCTAAATAAAAGGTAAACTTATGGAATTTAAGATCACAACTACTGATAGCTAGTAGATACCACCAGAAATAGTACAGATACAGCCCGTTTAATTTGTTGATTCAACCATGTTAGAAAAACGATTAATATGAGATTCTAACTAAAAAGGATGGAGACGAGATATTTAGCAGACCCTAGCAACTTCACACGCTACTAGTATTTTTTGCCATCTATAAGAACAATATGCATTTAATGCAAACGATTCATTTAGGAATTAGGAAACCAATAATCATCAATGATGGATTACCTAATTGCCCTGCTTTACACAGTCGGCTTCATAGCTGTTGCTGTCGGTTCTCTTGCAACTGTTGATGATGAGCCCAACTTCTGTGCCAGCTGCTGCCACCAATCACTCATCAGCCGACAGGGCTTTCCTCCGATATTCATTTTTGGCTCAGCTTCTGCCGCTTATCAGGTCATCCACTTTTCAATGAACACACAATAAGTGGCATTCAGCATTTTGTCGTGCCTTACAACAGAACATAAGAAAATGTGAAAAGCTATCGATTGCTGGATTCCATGTTAGGGTAGTGAGTATGTCATTGTACGGACAATTACCATCGAGATCTTGGTTACTTAAGCATGGTTTCAGGGTAATGCATCCGATTTCCTTCGGAAGTTATCCAATGCGTATGAAAGAGCAGGTGGGCGTTATGAAAAATATGATAAACAAATAAAAATACACAAGAATTGGTTACCCAATTCGGATTTATCTTATGTCTAAGCCGCTATCAAGTTGGGGATTTCACCATTTCCAGATACAGTTTATAATGACACAAAGGGGTTTAAACAAGGTTGTTAAGATCGGAATCCTATATGGGATCGTTTTTCTCTTTACAAGATCGAGATCGTAGTATCGAATCGGAATCTTAAGATCTTATGAAATTGCAATAATGGATAAACTCAATTATACATACTAACAAATAAATGCATTATTTGGTGTGTTTATGAATCTTGCATGTTAATTAATAGAATACAGTACAAAAACATTACAAGTAAACATAAAATATTTCCACATACATAAATATTATGTTTTTTTTTACAAATCATACATTAGGAGTACAAGTTTTTAAGTTGAAAAAATTAAAGAAAAGAAGTTACTTTGATCACAAATCATAAAATACTACAAAAATTTTATGCGTTTAAGTGGGTATGATCGTAAGATCATAGAAGCGTTTAAGGGAGTATGACCATAAGATCGTAACATTTCACGATCAGGATCGAAATCTTATCCAGATCTTACTAATTTTAAGATCCTACAAGGATCGAGATCGTTTTAGAGAGTTGTGATCGTAAAATCGTAAGATCCTAAGATCAGGATCGAGATCTTAACAACTATGGGTTTATATACCTACAAAACCCTAGGCCCCAAAAAGGTTGAAATTACATGGGCCAAAATCACGGTTCGCGTGCCATTGTGTACAGTACCTCTTCCATAGACTTCACAACATCAATCTTCCACTTCAGGATTAGGCTTCCACTCAATCCCTTTCACAACAACAATAGCTGTAACGCCCCGAAAATTCAAATCTGATTTTCGCAATCATTACCGCCGCACGAACTATCCTAAACTAGTGACCGCCTAATTAAAACAACTAGTATAAGGCTGAGTACAATCCTACGATAATTATTGATTAATCGATTAAATGCAGAAGCTAAAGCAAATAAAACACATAGGCATAAATAAGTCTCACAACCACCTCAGTAAAAATCCAACATGACCTCCAGGCTACAAGCCTCATGTATCGAAAACAGGCAACAAGCCAAATATCTCAAGTACAAGGCTACTAGCCCAAAACAGTAAATCACATATGGCCACAGGCCGACAAAATATATAATCCTAGGCTCACATGCCGTAACTAGCAACAGTCCATGAATCCAACAAAAGATAGTAATAGAGTATCACATAAGCACAGAAAAGTAAGACATAAGAATACTATCTATTTGATCTCTCAACATCCAGACCCAAATCATTCTCCAGCACCTCCAAGAAGATCTATAAAACAAATAAAATAAAGGAGTCACATACTGACCAAGGGATATACGTGCAGGGGAATTAAGAGAAACAGTTATAAATATAAGCAGAATATAAGAAAAGCAGATAAAACATCACATCGTCCCATACCGGTGATTCAACCACAAACATACAATTTATGCAAGTGATGCATGACCTGACATACACCTATCTACCCTATATGTAAATGCAAATAAATATGCCTAGTCGGCAACATAAAACCCGGCAATATGAACCAACAGCTGATGATATCATCAACTCTAACTCATTACAGGGTAACATACACCATCCCTGCAGGGGCCACATGCATCACAGCGAATATCATCCACCCCTAAGGGCAAACAGACATAACAACCAAATCATTAATAATGCTTAAAAAGGGTCTACTTCATTCTAGAAAACAGATAAAAGAAAGATGAAAGGAAAGAAAAAAAATTCACAATATCATTCTTCAAACACAATATAAGAGAAAATTCATTTCTTATGGGATGATTTGAAGAAATAGATAAAATTATGGTTTAGGATTATTTTTCCGTCATCCACTGCGCAATTCTTAGTTGCATAAAAAATATATAAGTAAAATACTATAATAATTTTAAAACAATGCAATTTGCTACAATAATGAATTTTTGTTTTTATTTCAGAAGACAGATCATTACAATTCTTAGTTGCATAAAAATGTATAAGTAAAATACTAGTATAATAATTTTAAAACAATGCAATTTGCCCCAATAGACAACGGGAAATAAAAAACCTATATCGTCCCATAATTTAAAAAAATTTCCAAAACAGTCCCATAAATATTGAATTAGACGAATTCGTCCAATAACTACCCTAATCATCGTCGAACCCGTCCATGAGTCCGGTTTTTCCGCTAGTCATCGCCGAACCCATCCCTCCATTAGGGAAGTTAATGGACGGGTTCGACGATTATTAGCGGAAAAATCGGTTTTCCCTCAATTAGGGAAGTTAATGGACGGGTTCGGACATAATTAGTGAAAAAACTGATTCATGGACGGATTCGGCGATTATTAGGATTGTTATGGGACGGATTCGTCTAATTCGATATTTATGGGACTGTTTTGAAAAAAAAATTAAATTATGGACGATATAAATTTTTTTTCCTGACAGACGACATATCATTACAATTCTTAGTTGCATAAAAATATGTAAGTAAAATACTATAATAATTTTAAAACAATGCAATTGGCTACAATAATGAATTTTTGTTTCTATTTCAGACGACAGATCATTACCGGAACTATACAGCGGTGCATTATTGTACTTTGAACCAATACGTATTTAAATAATACTACTAACAAATTGCTACTTCTGCAAATGGGAGAGAGATGGGGACAATATCCTGTGTAGTAATTAATATGTGGAGTATAAGCCTAAAGTGGCTTTTGAATACGAAGCATTATAATAATCACTACAAATATGTGGAGTAGAAGGGTTTGGTTGCTCCATTTACCATTACATCAAAATTCAAACAAACAAATGGCAACTTGTCTTAAACTTCTCATCCTTTTTCTTTCATCAAACCTTTTATCATCGCTAGTCCATTCACCGGACGAACACAACCATGAATTTTTGAGTTGTCTAGAATCCCAACTTGAAAAATTAAACTCAGCATCCGGAGGCATTATCAACACCCCAAAAAATGCATCATATGCAACTCTTTTACAACCTAGGAATCTCAGAATCGCACCAACTCCTTCCGAGAGGCCAGTTATGATCATCACTCCGGTCCACGAATCCCAAATCCAAGCTGCAATCCATTGTTCCAAGAAAACCGGACTGCAAATTAGGGTTCGGAGTGGGGGCCATGACTACGAAGCGCTTTCATATGCTTCCAAAAATGAAAATCCCTTCGTGGTCGTGGACATGAGGAGCTTTAGCTCAATGCACGTTGATACATCAGATAAAACCGCGTGGGTTGAGGTTGGTGTCACCCTCGGGGAATTATATTACACTATTGCTAAAAAAAGTAGGACTCTTGCTTACCCCGCGGGGGTTTGCCCTACCGTAGGTGTGGGCGGGCACTTCAGTGGCGGAGGATACGGCATGATTTCACGGAAACATGGCATTGCAGCTGACCATATTATCGACGCTAAATTGATGAATGCTGATGGACAAATTCTAGACTGGAAGTCGATGGGAGAGGACTTGTTTTGGGCAATCAGGGGCGGCGGAGGCACTAGTTTTGGGATTGTTATCGCGTTTAAGATTCAGCTCATTACCATTCCTGAAACCGTGACAGTTTTCAATGTCACGAGAACATCGGAACAAGGCGCTACGGAGTTGGTCCACAAATGGCAATATGTCGCGGACAAGCTCGATTATAGAATCCGGGTCAAGCTTTTCTTGGCCAGCATCGAGTCTCCAACAAGTCGAAACAGGACAATTGAAGCTGATTTTACAACATTGTTCCTAGGGCAAGCTGATGAACTCGTATCCATAATGCAAGAGAAGTTTCCGGAACTCGGCCTGAAGACAAAGGACTGCATCGAAATGAGTTGGGTTGAATCTGCGATATTTTTCGGGAGACAAGCCGGCGACCCCCTCGAAGAATTGCTGAGCAGGAATCGAACCGATGAGGGATACTTCAAAGGCAAATCCGACTTCGTAAAACATCCAATTCCTATCAATGGCCTGGAAGGGATTTGGAGATTTCTTCACCAAGCACCCCAAGGCAGCGGTCGGTTACAATTCAGTCCCTATGGAGGTGTCCTGAATACCTACTCAGAATCAGAAACTCCATTCCCTCATAGAGCGGGCAACGTATTCATGATTCATTATGGAATCAATTGGATCAGACGCCAAGAATCACAGAGGCATATAAATTGGATAAGGAGACTCTACGAATACACGGGTCGTTATGTGTCGAAATCCCCAAGATCTGCGTATTTCAATTACAGGGATTTGGACATTGGGGTTAATAACAACAAAGGGAACACAAGCTATGCAGAAGCTAGTATTTGGGGATCGAAGTACTTCAACAATAACTTCAAACGGTTGGTTCGTGTGAAGACTAAAGTTGATCCTACCAACTTTTTCAGAAACGAGCAAAGCATTCCACCGATATGATATGATGACGTACGCGTCTTGGTAGACCTCAGTCCAATAGTTCATCTAAGTTTCAATTATTTATAGTTTATCCAGTATTTACGCCTGATTTATGTAATGTGGTTTGCACATGAATTTTATAAGGAATAATAGAATATAGATGGTGTTAGAACCAGATTTTATTGGATGTAGTTCCAAACCTATATTTGAACTCTATATAAGAATTCTAAATAGTAAGATCATACAGTAAAACAGGCAATTTAGAAAGAATATACAAAAACAACTACCAGAACACTTCTGAAACAATTCATCAAGTCAACGACACAATTTACGTAAATAATTCTACACTTCAAATAGCGTAACAAAGCAAACCTTGAAAGATTGAGGATAGATCGGGGAGGTTCTACGCTAGAATGATGTTCTAGTTCATCAGTCATCCGCTTGAAAGTTAAAGTGGTTGGAAAGTGACTGTTTGCTAAAGTTCGGGTTTGAACTTTGTATTTGAACTTAGTAAACTTTCTTGGATTGATATCCTCCAAACGTAAGCTTGTGCTGAACATGGTTAGCAAACCTATTTGTTCCTTTTTACATTTCCGCATAAATTACTTTTCAGTTTAATTTATTTATTATTGAACTGTCTAACGGAGTTCAAATATACGCTTGAACTTAGTGTTTGAACAACATGTATTCACATATCTCATGATTTAGGGACTTTCAGATGGATATTGGGTGAATGATATTTTATTTTCTTTTCCAATGTTGCATGATCTACAATCTCTTAGTGAAAAAAAAAATAGTTTTCTGGTTTAGTTAAGTTATATCCACACATTGCATTGCACCAATAACACAACTTTATATGCATCACTCTACTACACAATTTCTAGTTGCATAAATTATAGTTTAACATTCAACTAGTTGCAGTGATATATAATGAATAGTTCTTTTTATTTTATGCGAGAAATACTATAAGAAAATTCTCTTGTGATAGAATTTGTATTTATGGTGCAAATTACGATGAATATTGAGATGAGATTAAACCCACCCATAGACTACTTTCAAATACTCTATCATATTTTTTGGAATTTCACATCCACCGGATCTTACAGGTTGAAAAAAAAAACAACAAGAAGAAGAAAAATTGGAGTGCAGGTAGAGTTGTCCATTTAAAACCAAACCGGCACTCTAAACCCTATATTTAAAATTGATGGTCCCAGATTATGATTCTTGAACTAAGTTCGTCGTCGAGCAAGTGTCTAAACTACGAGTGAACAAGTGTGTGCGGATCAGAGTGTAAACAAAAAAACTAAGAACAAAAGAACACGATGATTTGTTTACCGAATTCGGTCTCGCAAACTACGTCTGGGGGATATCAATCCAGGATCTATACTAACACTTAAAATGACCTAGACCTAAAGAACAACAAATTAAATAGACTCTAGACACAAGACTTATATGGCTTTCAGAATGACCGTCGTCCGGACTCCCTCAGAACACGATCACCGGACAGTTCGGTCCGATTTGAGTTCACGATTGATCAGTCTCCAGAATCTTGAATTTCCAGTGTAGCAGAACTCCTGAAAATCTCCTTCAGACTTGCGTAGTCCCTTCGCAAAGGTGACTTCCAAAACATCGTCAAGAACGCGTTGTCTTCAACAAGAAACGTCTTGCAGAAGCTGTGTAAACCAGACCTTGGTGGAGATCTGAAATATGTCTTTGATGCAACGTGGTTCATCAAGGAATTTTCTCACTTCTCTCAAGAAATAATGTCAAAGAATTCTAGAGAGAAAAATCGACTTAATTTCAAAAGTATGAAAAGTAAAACTTAAAGTTTTACAACTCGATTATCAATCACTTATGTACAAGGGATCTAACAGATATATATAGAGATATAGACATGAAGAAGATGATCCCTGAGGTCGGTTAGATCAAATGCAGTCCCAACTGCAACTGCATAACTGTTGTTGTCTGTTCTTGAAGGTACTAGTTAGTTTCAACCTTAGACAGACAACATTCGAATAATCTGCACAAGAGTCTGTTAGTAATAACAACAATCTCCCCCACTCTTGTGAAGATTATAATTCCATCACCCAATGGTGTTGAAACTATCTAGTCCAAAAGTATAGAAGATTGAATCAATGCAAAACAATATACAGACATGATTCAAATATGATGATACAGAGTAGTCAAAACACATCAGAATTACCATCCAACAAACATTCAGATCATAACATTAGTGCAGAATAAGACCATAGTAGTTCAACAGTTATCAGAATTACCTACCGACTATTACAGACCCATAAAAGTTCAAGTTCAAAGTAATCCAGCTCAGAATCCATAAAAACCATTCAACAAAAACTAAAAGAACCATTCAGTCAGATCAATCTAAAACCAAAACGACTACCAGCAAATCAAAGTTCAAAAAATCAATCAAGCAAACACCAATATTGTCCAGAGTTAACCAAAGTTTAGAAAATCGTTACCAAGCTGTCCCAAATACCAGTAAGCACCAGACATCAACACCAAATCTCCCCCATGATGGATTATCATTTCTCATCATCAAAAGAGTAAGAAAGCATATGTAGAATTTTAAGATTCTCCCTTTTGATAGCCATAGCCTCTTGGCTCCAGGTAGTCAGTCCTTCGTTCTGGCGAAAAATTTTGGTTCTCAGAGGAGGTCCAAGTTTAAAGCCATTATGCATGTGCACAAGAGTAGGAGGTGGTTTGTACTCCCTCAGAGCAACCATGTGACTTTCTTTGATTCTTACACCAATGGAGAGGAGAAATTCAGTAATGAGCGCTGGATAGGGGAGCTTGGAAGTCTTTTTGATTCTTCCAGAAGAATATCCTAGCATCTCTTTGATAATAAAGTAGTCAAAGTTCATTAGTCCCATATGTTTATCAACATAGAGAAGTAGTTTACCCATATATGAGCTGAGTTGGGACTGATTCTCCGTCGGAAGGATATGCACTGCAGAACTGGTAGAGACATAGTACTGCAGTGTAAGACGAATAACACTGAATTTTTTCTTTCCAAAGTCCTCGACTTTCTTGTTTGAAATGGCTAGGGCAACTTCTCGGATGTCTTCCGGCATTATCTCAAGACAATCACTCAGGTCGTCGTTTGGGGGAAGCTTCAACAACCTCAGAATCACAGCAGTGGTCAGTTCATGAAATTTATGTAAATCTTACCGAACCAGACAGAGTTTGGATTTAGGATCTCTGGGTGAAGGTTTGCATAGAACTCTCGAACATGGGTGGGAGAGTACTGTGTGAGGCCTTGTGCCCAATGGAGGAGGTGTCTCTCCTGCTGGTAGTCCGTGAAACCAGAACAGCATAATGGTTGTGCTTAAAAATCTCTTCAGGTTTGAAATCTCTGCCTTTTAGAACTTTCTTTGAAAAAGCCCTCATCATTTCAGTGAAATACTCTTGCTGTAGGTGTCCTCTATTTTTAGAACAACCGGGGCCTTGCATGGTTTCTTTGAGGTTGTAATACCCCAGATTTTTATCAACGTCCAAGGGAATAAAATTTATTCCGATCAATGTCGAAATATATCCGAGAAGAAGAAAATAATTTATCACAATAAAATTATTGCTCGGAAATGAAACGCCGATAGATTTAAATTCAAAATGGAATAAAAGAGGGAAAGGAAGCCCGAAGACATTCCATGAATTGAGTAAAAATAATTGGAGTTAAGTTCATGAAGGAAAAGAATTTTAATTCCAAGAACCCGTGAAGTCGGAAGAAATTTAATGATACAAGTCATTGCACGGGAATCAAAAGACGACGAATTGGAAGCCGACGAACCCGAGACCGACGGACTTAAGATCTCAAACATGAAATCCATTTGAGTCAAGATAAACTTAGGACAAGAATTTATGACCCGAGAATGACCCGAAAAATCGAGCCGAAAACGTAGGAGGATAGAAGTACGAAAGAGAGGAGGAAAAGCACGACGGATCGCACGACCCCGCCCGGACCGAAGTCCAGGCGAGAGTGGCGCGCACCCGGCGCGGGATTCTCAAGATTAGCGCGCCAACCCCGCGCCGTGTCGACAGCCGCGTTGTCGCGTTTCGGTGGCGCGCACCCGGCTCGGCTTTTGGCCGATTCGCGCGCCAACCCCGCGTGGGAGGCCTGACAGCAACCTTTGTCGCGTTTTGGCGACTTTCTTGCCATATTCCTTGACCCCAACGCGAGAATCTTGCTTGATCACGGGGGAGGCATCTTTTGGACGTCATTAGTTGTCCATAACTCTCCATTTTCAGTCATCAACACCCCAAGTTCCTCCAAAACTCTCCCAAGACTCTCCCTAAGCCAAACACCTTTCCGGCGAACTTCCGGCGAACTTCCGGCAACCAAATCCTACCAAGGAAGGGTGTAGATCAAGGATTGCAAGCTTTGGATTGTTGGTAAGATGTTATTCAAGTTTCCATATGGTTTTAAGATCATAAACATCATCCTAACTTACGAATCTTCATATTCGAACACAAATCGGAGCCAAGGGAAGAATAAATCGGGTGGAAGAGATTCGTTCGTGACATCCCGTGGATTCCGGACGACCCCGTGACTTCCTAAACATCATCCCCACTGTAAGTTAACCTTACTATGGTTTTGGGTGACTTAAAATGCAACCAAACATAGAGATTCAACTCAAGAAAATTAATAAAAATCTGTCAACAAGAGAAACCCTCAACGCAGCGTTTTCGTATGAATTTTTCAAACCTCTAAAGCTGCTCAAACAAGAAAACTCAAAACATGAAAAGTGTTTCTAAGGCTTTGATTTAGCTTCTGCAAAAATTTCATAATTTTTCATGAGGTTTTGAAACCTGAAACCGACCCAAAACCGAAGATCATTAAATCTGGATTTTAGAACTTCGGCAGATTTCACTCTCAAACTTGTTGGTTATTTTAACCTTGGATCTAGGCCGATCTAGGATTGGTGTTGAACATGAAAGTTGTAGATCTATGAGTCTTGAATACCTCTGTAAAATTTCATGCATTTTCATCAAGTTTTGATACCCCAAATCGTATCGGAAATATTCTGCGTTTTAAAGAATTTTCAAAGGTTGACAGTTTTCTTAACCGAACTTGATGAGCATATTTCTATCATTTCTAGTCCGATCCAATCTTTGAGTTCTAAACAAAAGTTGCATATAATCATGTCTAGTATATGCATATGAAATTTCAGAATTTTTGGAGATCATTTGATATGACAAAAAGTCAAATCTTTGAGAGGTGTCAAACCTGAATCCTGGCAGCATACTATTTGAGTAGAAAACTCGATTTTTGACATGCTTCCCATCGTTTTTCCGAAAAACTTAAAACACGAAAGTTGTTCATTGGGATGATTTTGAGATGCTGTACAAATTTCAGATCAATCGCCTAAGAAATGGATTTTTAAACTGAAAAGGCGTAAACTGTGACATCGATCGGTTTTAACTTGTGAAATTTTGAATTTTTCTAAACAACGATCGAAATCTTGTGATACGATAAAGCTATATTTTTGAAAATCCCGTTACACTAAAGTTGAAACAATATCGGTTACATGAAATCAGGGGGTGAGTGCTCTGCAGGGTGCCCTCCTATTGGTGAATTTTGTGCCAAAACGGCAATGATTACGCGCGAAAGATTGCCAAAACGGCATCTTATTATTTTGGGCCTATCCTCTCGGGTGTATCCGTATGGGTTACTCGAGGCTCGACGGAGCGGTACTGGATATGGCGTATTTGGTCACAAGAGACCAACTGCCTACCCTCTCGAGTGTATCCGTATGGGTTACTCGAGGCTCGACGGAGTGGTACTGGGTATGGCGTATCGGCTGCGGCCGCCGGATTACCGGCTAAAATGACATGATACTTATGAAATTGGCTGAGGCCGCCGGATCACCGGCTAACTGTTACTATTGGCTGCGGCCGCCGGATCACCGGCTAACTGTTACTATTGGCTGCGGCCGCCGGATCACCGGCTAACTGTTACTATTGATATTGGATGCGGCCGCCGGATCACCGGCTAAATGATATATTGTTGAGATGATGGCGTAACGGGAAATAAATTAAAACGGCTCAGATTTTATGAAATTGGCTGCGGCCGCCGGATTGCCGGCTAAATTAAATATTGTTGAGATGGTGGCGTATCGGGGAGAATTTTTAAAAGCTCAAATTTTTATTTACTTACTTACGGCATTATTCATGTTTTTAAATCATGTCTTAAATAACTGCCCATGCTTAAGTTTTAAATTATGAAATTAAATGTATCTTTAAAGTATGTAATTATATTCGCAATTTTAAAATAAAATGTTTTTATGCATGACAAAAAGTCTTATCTTAACTATGCCGTGCAAATCATTTTACTATGAAAGTTGAATCATGATCACGTGAAAATCTTTATTTTAAATCATGCCATTTATTTATTAGTGGATGATTAACTTAAATTGTGTATTACCTACAAACATCTTTTTATTAAATTTTAACTAAAGGCTTTGAAACCCCTAAATCATGCTATGTGTTAACTTACTCAGCGCGTTTTTGCTGACCCAAACCATTTATCCTCTTTTTCTTTCAGAGTTGAAGAATATGCATCATCATATGCATACTGGGAATTTTTGGGGAAATCTCTATTTTAAATCCCTGCATTTAATTACGACTTGCATGAACGGGAATGTTTAACCCGTGTTTTGGCCGTGTCGGCCCTTATACTTTATTTCCGCTGCACAAAATAAAATTTCCGCTGCAACTTTGATGTATTATCTTTAAATTATATATGAATGGGCTGTTTGAATATTTTAAATTCTGAAAAAACCATAGCCTTGCATCTCTTTAGTGAGCTCGGAGAAACCGTGTCTTGCTAGGGAGGTGTGGCGGTGGCATCCCGGCCTGGGTTACCAAAACCGGGGTGTTACAAGTTGGTATCAGAGCCCAGACTATTTTAAAGCTATTTATTTTAAAGAAAATATCTGATACCAATGTGGTATCAGAGACCGGATTATTTCGAAGCTATTATCTTTTAAAGAGCCCAATTATTATTTTGAAGTTAAAGCCCAAATTTTTAGCCCAAATTTTTTTTTTTAGAAGCCCAATAAATTATTTTGGCCCAATAACCTTGTTTTTATTTAAAGCCCAAATAATTTATTTCTTTCGGCCCAATATAGTGGCCCAAACCTTTTATCCTTATTTTAACCTATCCATGGAATAAATTTATTTTTAAAACCCATGGATAAATAAGTGCATGCATAAATTTTTTTTTTTATTGGGGGGATCACATATGCATATGCATACATAAATATCTGTACTAACTTTTTTGTGAATCATATGTGATACATAACCCTCTCACTCTAGTGTTCGACATGACCTTGAGTCTTGACTTAGAAGCGCCAACTTCAGACTAACTTTGCCTTAGTCCTAGATCTTGATCACTTAGAAACTCATCTTCGCGTGCTTCTAAAATGACACCTAGAAGAATACTGAGGAAGGACCATATGCGATGATACCCGAACATGGTTGTGAATAATGCATAGGCAGTTATGGGGACATAACTGTAATCTTAAGGGGGGGAGGATGTAATACCCCGTAAGAATGCATAAGCATTTAATTCGAAACTCGAATATTTTGTATCCCAAATAAATTCTTTTTGAACTACGTAATGACTTGATCCCTTCACAGGGTACGTAGGCAACTTGGAAATTTCAATTCTGGGTTCAGTCAAACAATAATCAACAATCGAACAATAATTCAATAACACAATATCGCAAATAGTAAACAAAAAGGACCATAACTCTTCGCGCGAGAAAAGCCGAAGCACAACTTCGAGGACGAAGTTGATTCTTAAGGGGGGGAGGATGTAATACCCCAGATTTTTATCAACGTCCAAGGGAATAAAATTTATTCCGATCAATGTCGAAATATATCCGAGAAGAAGAAAATAATTTATCACAATAAAATTATTGCTCGGAAATGAAACGCCGATAGATTTAAATTCAAAATGGAATAAAAGAGGGAAAGGAAGCCCGAAGACATTCCATGAATTGAGTAAAAATAATTGGAGTTAAGTTCATGAAGGAAAAGAATTTTAATTCCAAGAACCCGTGAAGTCGGAAGAAATTTAATGATACAAGTCATTGCACGGGAATCAAAAGACGACGAATTGGAAGCCGACGAACCCGAGACCGACGGACTTAAGATCTCAAACATGAAATCCATTTGAGTCAAGATAAACTTAGGACAAGAATTTATGACCCGAGAATGACCCGAAAAATCGAGCCGAAAACGTAGGAGGATAGAAGTACGAAAGAGAGGAGGAAAAGCACGACGGATCGCACGACCCCGCCCGGACCGAAGTCCAGGCGAGAGTGGCGCGCACCCGGCGCGGGATTCTCAAGATTAGCGCGCCAACCCCGCGCCGTGTCGACAGCCGCGTTGTCGCGTTTCGGTGGCGCGCACCCGGCGCGGCTTTTGGCCGATTCGCGCGCCAACCCCGCGTGGGAGGCCTGACAGCAACCTTTGTCGCGTTTTGGCGACTTTCTTGCCATATTCCTTGACCCCAACGCGAGAATCTTGCTTGATCACGGGGGAGGCATCTTTTGGACGTCATTAGTTGTCCATAACTCTCCATTTTCAGTCATCAACACCCCAAGTTCCTCCAAAACTCTCCCAAGACTCTCCCTAAGCCAAACACCTTTCCGGCGAACTTCCGGCGAACTTCCGGCAACCAAATCCTACCAAGGAAGGGTGTAGATCAAGGATTGCAAGCTTTGGATTGTTGGTAAGATGTTATTCAAGTTTCCATATGGTTTTAAGATCATAAACATCATCCTAACTTACGAATCTTCATATTCGAACACAAATCGGAGCCAAGGGAAGAATAAATCGGGTGGAAGAGATTCGTTCGTGACATCCCGTGGATTCCGGACGACCCCGTGACTTCCTAAACATCATCCCCACTGTAAGTTAACCTTACTATGGTTTTGGGTGACTTAAAATGCAACCAAACATAGAGATTCAACTCAAGAAAATTAATAAAAATCTGTCAACAAGAGAAACCCTCAACGCAGCGTTTTCGTATGAATTTTTCAAACCTCTAAAGCTGCTCAAACAAGAAAACTCAAAACATGAAAAGTGTTGCTAAGGCTTTGATTTAGCTTCTGTAAAAATTTCATAATTTTTCATGAGGTTTTGAAACCTGAAACCGACCCAAAACCGAAGATCATTAAATCTGGATTTTAGAACTTCGGCAGATTTCACTCTCAAACTTGTTGGTTATTTTAACCTTGGATCTAGGCCGATCTAGGATTGGTGTTGAACATGAAAGTTGTAGATCTATGAGTCTTGAATACCTCTGTAAAATTTCATGCATTTTCATCAAGTTTTGATACCCCAAATCGTATCGGACATATTCTGCGTTTTAAAGAATTTTCAAAGGTTGACAGTTTTCTTAACCGAACTTGATGAGCATATTTCTATCATTTCTAGTCCGATCCAATCTTTGAGTTCTAAACAAAAGTTGCATATAATCATGTCTAGTATATGCATATGAAATTTCAGAATTTTTGGAGATCATTTGATATGACAAAAAGTCAAATCTTTGAGAGGTGTCAAACCTGAATCCTGGCAGCATACTATTTGAGTAGAAAACTCGATTTTTGACATGCTTCCCATCGTTTTTCCGAAAAACTTAAAACACGAAAGTTGTTCATTGGGATGATTTTGAGATGCTGTACAAATTTCAGATCAATCGCCTAAGAAATGGATTTTTAAACTGAAAAGGCGTAAACTGTGACATCGATCGGTTTTAACTTGTGAAATTTTGAATTTTTCTAAACAACGATCGAAATCTTGTGATACGATAAAGCTATATTTTTGAAAATCCCGTTACACTAAAGTTGAAACAATATCGATTACATGAAATCAGGGGGTGAGTGCTCTGCAGGGTGCCCTCCTATTGGTGAATTTTGTGCCAAAACGGCAATGATTACGCGCGAAAGATCGCCAAAACGGCATCTTATTATTTTGGGCCTATCCTCTCGGGTGTATCCGTATGGGTTACTCGAGGCTCGACGGAGCGGTACTGGATATGGCGTATTTGGTCACAAGAGACCAACTGCCTACCCTCTCGAGTGTATCCGTATGGGTTACTCGAGGCTCGACGGAGTGGTACTGGGTATGGCGTATCGGCTGCGGCCGCCGGATTACCGGCTAAAATGACATGATACTTATGAAATTGGCTGAGGCCGCCGGATCACCGGCTAACTGTTACTATTGGCTGCGGCCGCCGGATCACCGGCTAACTGTTACTATTGGCTGCGGCCGCCGGATCACCGGCTAACTGTTACTATTGATATTGGCTGCGGCCGCCGGATCACCGGCTAAATGATATATTGTTGAGATGATGGCGTAACGGGAAATAAATTAAAACGGCTCAGATTTTATGAAATTGGCTGCGGCCGCCGGATTGCCGGCTAAATTAAATATTGTTGAGATGGTGGCGTATCGGGGAGAATTTTTAAAAGCTCAAATTTTTATTTACTTACTTACGGCATTATTCATGTTTTTAAATCATGTCTTAAATAACTGCCCATGCTTAAGTTTTAAATTATGAAATTAAATGTATCTTTAAAGTATGTAATTATATTCGCAATTTTAAAATAAAATGTTTTTATGCATGACAAAAAGTCTTATCTTAACTATGCCGTGCAAATCATTTTACTATGAAAGTTGAATCATGATCACGTGAAAATCTTTATTTTAAATCATGCCATTTATTTATTAGTGGATGATTAACTTAAATTGTGTATTACCTACAAACATCTTTTTATTAAATTTTAACTAAAGGCTTTGAAACCCCTAAATCATGCTATGTGTTAACTTACTCAGCGCGTTTTTGCTGACCCAAACCATTTATCCTCTTTTTCTTTCAGAGTTGAAGAATATGCATCATCATATGCATACTGGGAATTTTTGGGGAAATCTCTATTTTAAATCCCTGCATTTAATTACGACTTGCATGAACGGGAATGTTTAACCCGTGTTTTGGCCGTGTCGGCCCTTATACTTTATTTCCGCTGCACAAAATAAAATTTCCGCTGCAACTTTGATGTATTATCTTTAAATTATATATGAATGGGCTGTTTGAATATTTTAAATTCTGAAAAAACCATAGCCTTGCATCTCTTTAGTGAGCTCGGAGAAACCGTGTCTTGCTAGGGAGGTGTGGCGGTGGCATCCCGGCCTGGGTTACCAAAACCGGGGTGTTACAGAGGTTGTGGCTACTGGTTCTGGCTGAGGAGTAGGTTCCTTTCACTTTCTGGAGGGGTTCCTCCGTGGTTGAGGTGTTTCTGTGACAGTATCAGAACCTCTGGCTTGTTGTGCGGAGGTTACTTCAATGATCTCCTCTTGACTTAGATGATGAAGTCCTTTGTTTTGATTTGGGGATAGAAGAGGAGAGTTATGCTCGGCATTGATTTCATGAACCACTTCATCAACAGAGGTGGGGTCTATGGTTATTTGAGGATTAGAGTTAGGCAGATTTTGGGTGAGGGTTTCAATGGACGGTTGGGTGGAAGTTTCTGTTGCGGCGACAGTGAAATAAAGAACAGGGGGAAGTATAGAGAGTGGTCGGGCATCGATGGGTGATCCAGGCGGTGAAGATATGGAGGAGGAAGTGGTGGAATGAGGTGCCTCGGGGTCAACCGGAGTTGCCATTTTGGAGTAGCTGTTTTGAGGGAAACTCGAAAATGTGTTAGGGAAAGCTTATTGAAGATGGAGAGGAAGTAGACCTTAAATGTGTCAGTTGGTACTACCCTCGTAGCAAATCGTACTTGCTCCTTGAATTTGGCGTAGTACTCTTGCACTGTCTGTGCACCTTGCCTTAAGTTGATGAATTTCTCGTACTTCGCAACTTTTGTGCTTAACGGGTAGAACCTCTCCCTCAGAACTTCCTTAAACTCATCCCAAGTATAGGCTTCCTCGTGTTCCTCTAAATTCCTCTGGAGGTTTTTCACCACTCGTCGGCTTCACCTCCTAAGTAATAGGTTGCTACATGTATCTTTCCTCATTGGGGCATTTGATAGCATTCAAGAGTTTATCAATGGTACAGATCCACCCCTCTAGTTTGGCTGGATCTTCTTGCCCATCATAGTGTGGTGGTTGATAAGGATTCACTAAAGTTCGATAGTGGATTCGAGCTACTGGCGGAGGTATTGCCGCTTGTGCCCTATGCACCTCAGCGTTCCCCAAAGCTATGAGGACTTCCTCTACAGTCCTTAAACGTTCATCCATATTGTTGGGATTAGGAGGCGCTCGTCCTTGATAATGGCCAAAATTGACCATTATTTTCAATCTATTTCCGTGTCTAAACATGGGCATTTGATCGCATTCCGGTCTTATTTAAATAAGAAAGCAGTCGAATTTGACAGATATATGCAAGTTTGTATAAATAATAAGCTGGTATTGAAAAATACAAAAATATTGCTTTTTTATTATTAAATTTGTGTTAAAAAATCCAAAAATATGATAAAAATATTTAAATCCCTTTCTTGATGTAATTTGAGAATTATGGTTTGTTGGTATCTGTTCGGTGGAACACAGGTCTATTAAATGGAACACAAGCCAAATAATCAAGTGGAATAAATATCTATATTTATATTATATTTATATGTGTATTTATAACTTTATTTCCTCCTTTTTGTCTAATAATAATTGGTCAATTAATCAAAACTAAAATTGCAGGTGGCCCAAGAGATTTAATGATCCAATCCAATTTGAATTTGGCCCAACACTTCCAGCCCATCCCTTTTTTCAGCTTCGGCCCAAACCACCCAGCCCAAGGAGCCGGCCCATGACCTCCTGACCCAACCACACTCCTGCTCATCTTCTTCCTCTAGTATGCCCCTACAGACTCCGGCCAACCATCCACCATCTCCGGCGTCTACAAATTCCGACGACGGCGACGCCAACAACGACCACCATCTCCGGCAGTCCCATTTCCTCCATTTCCAAGCTCCGAACTCGCCATAGCCGCTGCCCAACTCCAGATTTCCAATTCCAGTCCGGCACCGCAGCCCCCTTCCCTCGTCTCCATTTCTACCGAAGCACCGCCGGCCAGCCGCTGCCTCCGCCGCCCATCTTCCATCTTCTCCACCTCGCTTCCGACCACCACCATCAACCACCGCCGGACACCATTCTCTGATCGCCTTAGTCTGCCGGCCACCACCATCCTCTTCAGTCACCATCTCCACCAAGCTCCCATGGCAAAGAAAACCCCAAAATTTATTTTCAAGCTTCCATTTCCGGCCAGCCAATCCACCAATTCTGGCGAAGTGCAACCAACCAGCGCCGCTGCTCACAATAGCTCCACTGCCACTGCAAGCTCCTGTCATCTCCTTCCCATCTCCGTCGCCTCCAGCTTCCCCCGGCGAACTCAACAGCCGCACCACCTAGCTCCGGCCATCACCAGCCCCTCTTCTCCACGAATCCGGTCACTACCTCCATCCCTAATTTCATAAAAATCCCAGCCCCCTGCCTTAATTCCTATATTTCAAATTGAATCCGGACAGCAACAAAGAAAAATGGAGAAGAAGCCTGTAGAAGGAAATTGGGAACGAGAAAATGAAAGAGGAGGGAGTAAAGAGAAAATGGAAGAGGAAAGATAAAAGAGGGAAAGAGAGAAAAAATTTATCCGGACCTCGGGACTCCTGTCGCTAAGCAAAATCTCTGTCGCGAAACTATGTCTGGCGACACGGAGTTTCGCGACAGGGAAAAATGGCTTGGGACATGGAAATTGAGTATCACGACAGAAAAAGAGTCTCACGACATGTCTTATGTCGCGAGGCAGTCTCGCGACACACAGTATTGCGCCACGGATATGGCTCGCGCCACCGACAGAGAAATTAAAGCATGTCACGTGAGATCCCACGTGAGCCACTCTCAATTCAATTTCAAATTTCCCCACATGCTCAATTCACCAGAAGGTCTCAGGACCTCAGCTCCCGCCGGCACAAGAATTTTGTCCTTTCCTCCTTGGACTCCAGCTCCCGTCCCCTTGCGTTACAAGCCTCAGAATTAAAAATAAAATTTTTTTTTGTGTCGCTAGACAGAATTTGTTTCACGACACAGCATTTTGCTTAGCGACACGGTGAGCCTTAAATGGACCTAGGGTTTTTCCTACTCATCTATAAATATATCCTCCCACCCCTTTGAACAGTAGCTACGTACCCTTTTTTTTCTAGTTTATTACTGTTGTTCTTGGAGGCACCCAAGGTGCTCTCCAAAATTAATTTAATGTAGTTGGTTACACTGCACTGTAGTTTTTATTTTCAGTTTTAGTCTCTTAGTTTTAGCAATAAATATGTTTCTAGTATTGTAGCCAATTTTTCTATTTTATTTTTTATTTTCAGTTTGTATTTTGGGTTTTGAACATTCAATTTAATGGGTGTTGTTGAACCATTGCTTTGGTTTATGTAAAGAGAAGAAAATGTTCCACCAAAACTTTGTTATGGATCACTTCCATGACATTAATTGCTTTATTTTGCATTTTGGTCACTTGACCAATTTTTTATTATTTTTAGTTAGATTTAATCCTTTATTAGATTTAATAAGTGCATAAACACTTGATATGCTTCCCTTGATAGATTTAGTGTAGGTTTTATTTTAATTTTAGTTTGTTAGGATAATTTGTGTTTGTTTTTGCTACTAATACTATTTTTTGTTATATTTTTTTTTTTACTATTCTGTTCTTGTTTTCTTTAATTTTTAGGTAGTATTTTTATTTTTCTTTTCATTTCTAGTGCATTAGATATAACTAGGGATGATATTGAAAGTGTTTGTGCATACTTTAAAAAAATTCCTTTTCCTACATTGTATTGCATCACGTTGTAACCCCACGGGTTGCAACGTTATATTCCCGTTGTGATCCGTGCAATTTTATGCAATGCAATATAAGGCGTTATGCTGCCAAATTTTCATTCTCCATTTTCACACTTAATTAATTGAACTCTATATCAATGCTCTAAGGTTGAAGTCCAATGATCTTAACCAAAGATTAAATTGGTATAGAGATTTTTGTTCAATTCCATTAAAAGATTTTTCTACAAAAAAATAAAATAAAATTAAACTCTTGTGTTTTAAATTTCATCCGGACTATAATTATTTATGGAATGAAAGATTGTTTAAGACAGAAAGAGTAATTATGGATTTTGTTCCATAACCTTGGATGAGAAACCAATGTCTTTCACACAAGATTATTTTTCTTTTAACTCCAAAAATATTTTCTTTTATTTATTTTGTCTTTACCTGTGTTGTGTGAAACAAATAGTGAAAAATATCATAGAATAATGTTGGCGAACGGTCCCTTTACCGGGAAATGAAGTAGCCCGTAGTCTCTGTATTAATTACTATTTGTTATTTTGCATGGTTTGGATAGTGACTGACGAGGTCTGGCGAACGGTCCTCTTACTGGGAATGAAGTAGCCACTCAGTCAGTCCCTGTCTGAATACAGTTTTATTTTCTTATTTTATTTTCAAACCCGAATTTCAAACTGTAACATTATCAGATGATGTCGATCAACACTGTTTGACTGGTATTATAGTGAGAAAACATGTAGGTTTTTCTCTCATTCACAGATAGTAGGAATCTTGATGATAGCGATCACTGTCATTTAAGGTCTTCTGTTGTCTAAAATCATCCCACCTGGAATAGTCAGGACCTGGATAGCAGATGTTTGCAGTCCGGATTATCCTGATTATTTTTGTCATCTTTTTAGCCAAATAAAATGTTCTTTTGAACACTCCTCTCATCTCCGGCTATTTCATCTCTGTGTTTTACATTCTGTCTAAACCCACCTTATATTTTGGGTTAATTTTATTTTACACTTCCTTATAAAATTATGCATGATAATATTATGTAACTATTGTGGTCAAATTATTTTGGGATCCTTCCCTTGGAAATAGGAGTCTTAATTTAAATCAGAAGTCTAATAATAAATTTCCAACAAAAATTCATTCATAAAATCCGGATCTAAGCAAGGGATAAATTCCACGGTTATGAGTAATTCATATTCTACCGGGGGTAAATTTTGGAAAATTAGAAGCAGAGTCAGCGATTATGTCTGTTCTAGACTGAAAGGGTATGTGTTATTATTGAGAGTCTAGTACCTGTTTAGGGAATGATTTTCAAACTTCAATTATTTTCCAAAATTGTTGTATGTTGGAAATCTTAGTATTAAATATTGCACTGAATCAGAGTCCACTTGGATTCAGATAAGGTGTGATAAATAATACTAGAAGAACAATATGTGGGCCTTGGTTATTTTCTAAGATAGGGTTGAGTACTCTTTCAACTGCTATCCTCTTCTGCCAAAGCCTATTTTGAGTCCTGAGTGAGTACATTCCGAAACGAACTAATCTATTAGTTCTTTCATTAGTTTGTATCTCATAACCGCCCGGAAGGAAGTGAACACTGCGAGCGGTTCACCGAGGTCCGGGAATTCTTGATCCACATTCGGTCATCCTGACTGGGGGCTTTCTTTTACTACCAGTACGAAGCTTTTGAAACTTCCGAGTGATAGGATTTTAAATGCTTTCTTTAATGCTTTCTTTTAATCGCTTTCGTAGAGGTCACTCGGATGCATCACTAGATCTTCTAACTGTTACTAGGACTGAGAGTTAAGGGATAGTTCAAGGCTTGATCTAAATCTTTGGGTGTGACTGGGGGAATGATGGGAGTACTTGGAACTTCAACTAATGATTTGTCAGGTGTTGCTTGTCCACCACAGATAAATAATATACCTCAGCAATGCATTGCAAGGGTAGTTATGTGTCTGTGGTATCTTAGAATTTGTTTTCTTAAGAGCATGTAAACTCTTACTGTAAGTACCTGTCTGTTAAAGGGAACATGGTATAGAGAGCATGAGAACTAGCTAACTGAAAGGATTATCCCGAACAAAGATCTGTGTAAAAAATGGAAGTTTAACCGTGTTTCATCTGAATCTTGTCCAACTTTTATTATTTTCTTCATGTCCCTTCTGTCTCTTTTTAAATCTGCTTTCTTAGAATAATTTCACCGTTTTCTTAGAATAATTTTATTGCTTTCTTAGATTAAATTTAATTGCTTTCTTAGAATAAATTTATCTGCTTTATAGAATAATTTTATATGCTTTGTAGAATAACTTTAATTGCTTTCATAGCTTAGATTAAATTATGTCAAATAGTTGATAATTAAAACACAAACTCGAATCGAGTAACCGAGTGAAAAATCTTATAAAACGACGTGGGCCCTGCTTCTATCGTACATCCTCCAGTGAACAATCTGGTACTTACTATAAATACTGCAATTTTTGACTCCGTGTGCTTTCGGGGGCACAGTTTCTTTACACGTGTAATACCCCGTAAGATAGACATTTATTTTTGACAATATGTATTCCGAACAAATAAATAAACAAATTCAAGTTGTTTTGAACTACGTTATGGCTTGATCCCTTCACAGGGTACGTAGGCAGCTTAGAAGTTTAAATTCTAAGTTCAGTCACAAAATAATAAAATAAATAAAAGGATTACACGAGAAAAGTCGAAACACAACTTCGAGGACGAAGTTGATTCTTAAGGAGGGTAGACTGTAATACCCGAGAATTTTGCAACATAAAATAAATAAATAAATAAATAAAAATAATAAATAAACAAACATGATAAATAGATAAAGAATCATAAGAGATGAGGAATGTAATTTAAATTAAAAAGGAATCAAGATTTCGAGAACCCGGGAAGCCGAAGACAATTTAATCAAATAAATGGTCACACGTGAACCCAACATCGATGGACTCATAACTCGAGTCCACATGTAAATTTAGACCCGAATAAAATGACGATAGGAAATAGGAGCCGAAGATATCCCGGAAATCCGAATCCGAGAACATAGAGGGTTAGAAGTCCGAAAGAGAGGAGGGAAAGCGCGACGGATCACACGACCCGCCCGGACCGGAGTCCAGGCGTGAGTGGCGCGCTGGCCGCGCGGTGGTTGGCTTGGGGGGGCGCCACGGCCGCGCCACCTGGCAGAAACGACCCGTGCGAGATTTACTCGCCCGAATCCGGATTTTCCGACTTCGGTTGAACACCATTCGGCTCAAGACTCTTAGAGGCAGACCTTGGACGTCCCAAGGTCATGTTTGCCTATAAATAACACTTTCGAAAAGCTCCGAACAGTTTTCAAAACCCTACGATACTCTCTATACACAAAACCCTAGATCCGGAAGTCATCGGAGGCACCAAAACCGAGCGGGGACTGTCGTGGACGAACTCGGATCCCTTCTAACGCTGTGGTAAGTAGATCCATTCATCCATCTCGTTTTTAATTCAAAAACGAAACCCTAATTCTCTTCTTTTCTTCTTTACACCCCGAATCGGATCTAGAACGCAGAACCCGACGAACGGAGAGGATAAACGGTGAACTGGAAGCCACGCCTTCGAAATAGACGATCCCGGACATCTACAAATCTGTAAGTTAATACTTACATGGTTTTGGGAGTAATTAAAACACGAAAACTAAAAGTTTAATCGAATCTTTCAAAGATCTGTCATCTTGTGATTTCTACCGGTGCAACAGTTTTGTCGAATTTTTCCGAACCTTTAAAATTCTTCGAACAGAAAAACTTAAAACACAAAAAACGTTCCTAAGGCTTAGATCTATTTAATGTAAAATTTTCAGAATTTTTAGAGACGATTTGATATGTGAAAACCAACCGAAACCGAACTGCATTAAATCTGGATCTTGGAATTCGTGACAGAACTCTAGTCCGAACTTATTGGTGATTTTTACCTTAGTTCTAGACCGATCTAGGATTGGCGTTGAACATAAGAATTTTAGATCTATGAGTTTCGAACATCTCTGTAAAATTTTAGAATTTTTCGTTAAGATTTGAACCTCCGAACCTGAGCCGATCCGATCTGCGTTCGTACCGAAATCAAGAAACTTGAACAAAATTAGTTTCGAACTTGATGACGTTTTTGACATTAGATCTAAACCGATTTGGAACTTTAGCCGAACATGAAAATTGTAGGTATATTTCTTAGGTATCTCTATGTAAAATTTCATCAAATTTGGAGTTAGTTTGCTATGGTAGATCTTGAAACCTTGAAACTGATGTCAGAATTTTCGGACAGATTAATATCCTGTTAAAGGTTGACATTTTTCACCTACTTCCGCATCTCGGATTGAAAAACTTAAAACATGAAACTTGTTCATCTCTGTGTTTTGGAGTTACTGGTAAATTTTCAGAATGATCCGGCTTAAAATAAATTATATGTTGAAACGTATGAAATTTGTGAAACTTGTTTTGACCTTGCGGGTTCGATTCCCCAAGGGCGTCCGTGTCCCTGCGGGTTCGATTCCCCAGGATGTCTGTAACACCCCGGTTTTTGGTAACCCAGGTCGGGATGTCACCGCCACATCTCCCTAGTAAGACACGGTTTCTCCGAGCTTACTAAAGAGATGCAAGGCTAGGTATTGCAGTGTCTAAAACATTTAAAGTATTCAAAATAGCCCATACAGTATAAATCAAAAATAATAACAGCATAGCGCAGCGGAAATATTTAGTTTAGTACAGTATCGCAGCGGAAAATATAAAAAGGGCCGACATGGCCAAAACACGGGTTAAACATGCCCGTTCATAATATAGTCTAAGTATGAAATATAAAAGCAAAATAACAATCCCCAAAATCCCATGCATGATTCGTGCTCATACAGGCTCATTCCACATATTCTGTAAAGAAAGGAATAAAAATGGTTTTGATCAGCAAAATTGCTGAGTAAGTTAACACATGCATGATCGTAGGGTTTAAAAGCCATAAATTTAATAATTTAACAAAAGCATGATAATAACATAATATTTAATTTCATATAATCCATATCATAGAGCACCATCTATCTCAGGCTCTATTTAATAACACATATCACATGGTTCAAGATAATAGCCATAATTTAAATATAAAGCATTTAAATAATTTAATTTGACAACAATATCATTTAATCTAGTTTAATTTAATTTAGAATCCCCATTACATTCCCGAGTTGGTATTTCAAAGTTTCACGATAAAGATCGCGATGTCAACAAGTTTAGCCGGTAGCCCGGCGGCCGCAGCCGTATCAGCCATACCCAGTACCACTCCGGAGCCTCGGGAAACCCATACGGATATTCACGAGAGTGTAGGCTCTAAGTTTCGCCGTTTTGGCAATATCACATTTCAAGTATAGCGCGCGGGGTCACCATCGTCCATTACGGCACGAAGTGAATCGTTAGGGGGCACCCTGCAGAGCACTCACCCCTAATTTTAATTTATCAAGTTTGTAAGGGGATTTAGTTTTTAAAATCTGCCTTCCAATGTATTAATTTAGAAACAATATCTCAATTCGTTTCAACCCTAAAGGTTAATTCCATGTTTCAACAAGATTTCAAAATTTCGTTTCGGTAAATCACAGTTTACTCCAAAATTCGTCTAAAATCAGATTTAATTCCAAAAATTCCAAAATTTCATATCTGACTCGGAAACATCAAGATCTACAACTTTCGTGTTTTAACTTTTTCAATCCGAGATACCTAAGTAGGTCAAAAACGCCAATTTTCGCATAACAAGAAATCTGTCCGAGTTCAAAGTGTCACAGTTTACAAATTTCACATTCTACCATATCAATTCAACTCCAAATTTAATGAAATTTGACAGGGATCATCTTGAGACATTTATCTACAACTTTCATGTTCGGCCAAAGATCTAAAACAGCCTAGATCCTATGTCAAAAACGTGATCAAGATCATTCCTAAGTTCTGTCCAAGATTTCAAGATCTAGAATTAAACAGTTCGGTTTCAAAGGGTTTTCACATATCAAATCAGCTCCAAAAATTCTCAAATTTTTACAGTAGCTAGGTCTAAATCTTAGGAACGTTTTTCGTCTTTTAAGTTTTTCCGTTTGAGTTCGTTTTAAAGGTCGGAAAAATTCAACAATTCTATTGCGCCGGTAGAAAACAAAAGTGGACAGATTTATGATTCGTGTCAAATCTTTTAGGTTTCGAATGTTTTAAAGTCTCCCAAAACCATGTAAGGTTAACTTACAGTGTCTATGAACGTCGGGAATGTCCAATTCGGAGGCGTGGCTTCCAGATCACCGTTTCTCCTCTCCGTTCGTCGGGTTCTACGATCTTGTTTCGATACGGGGGTGTAGAAAGAAAAAGGAGATAATTAGGATTCGTTTTCGAATCGTTTATTGAATAGAGATTGGACCAAGACTTACCACGACTATGGAGATCTGTAGAGAACTCGTCCAACAGCGTTCGTCTTGGTTTCGTGCCTCCGACGACTCCGGATTTAGGGTTTCGAACGTATAGAATGCTTTAGGGTTTCGTAAACTTGTTCGGGGCTCCCAAGGGGCTTATTTATAGAATTCTCAATCCCTAGGGCGTCCACGGCCGACCTAAAGGTCTGGAGTCGAGAGATGTTCAACCGAAAGTCGAAAAATCCGCGTTTGGGTGAGAGATTCACGCAACAAACAAATCTGTGGGGTGGCGCGGTCGTGGCGTGCTGAAGCCCTTCCACCGCGCGGCCACCGCGCCGACTTCGCCTGGACTTCGGTCCGGGCGGGTCGTGCGATCCGTCGTGCGTTTCCGCCTCTCTTTCGGGTTTCTATCCCTCTATGCTCCCGGATTCCGATTCCCGGGGTATATTCGGGTTCTTACTTTCTCTCTAATTTTATTCTCAGTCTAATTGGATGTTTTGGACTCGAATACTCGAGTTCATTAGTGTCGGGTTTTGGTGTTCCATTTATCCATCCTTTTGTTTAATTAAATTTCTTTAATTCCTTTTTAAGTAAAAGTCTCTTTTCTCATTTTCTTATCTTTATTTATTTCTTTTATTTGCTGGTTTGGTTTATTTATTTATAATATTTATTTTATTTATTATTTATTTATTTAATTATTGTTTTATTTTATGTTGGAAAATTCTCGGGTATTACAGTCTACCCTCCTTAAGAATCAACTTCGTCCTCGAAGTTGTGTTTCGGCTTTTCTCGTCTCGTGCTAAGGTCTTGTGTTTGTTTTACTATGTTGTGACTGAACTTAGAATTAAAACTTCTAAGCTGCCTACGTACCCGGTAAAGGGATCAAGCCATAACGTAGTTCAAAAGTTTACAAAAATGCACGAAAAATTAGGGGGTATGACATCCTCTCCCCCTTAAGATTGCAGTTATGTCCCCATAACTGTGTCGGTATCGGTTGGGAACAGTGTCGGGTATCGTTCTTTCATGTCGGATTCTACTTCCCAAGTTGCCGTCTCACTTTCGTGGTTTGACCAAAGAACCTTGATCATTTTGATGGTTTTATTCCTCGTTACTCGTTCCTTGGTATCGAGAATACGCACTGGGACTTCTTCGTAAGTCAAGTCTTCATCGAGCTCAATTATCTCTGGTTGAAGTACATGTGTCGGGTCCGGCACATACTTCTTTAGTTGTGAGACATGGAAGACATTATGAACTCGATCTAAGTGTGGCGGTAAAGCCAATCGGTAGGCTAGAGTTCCGACTCGTTCTAGAATCTCGTAAGGTCCTATGTATCGAGGACTTAACTTCCCTCGTTTGCCAAAGCGCATCACCCCCTTCATGGGTGATATCTTTAACATGACCCTATCTCCCACTTGAAATTCTATGTCTCGTCGTCTCACGTCGGCATAACTCTTTTGACGGTCTTGTGCGGCTTTCATCTTCCCTTGGATCACTTTGATTTGTTGAGCCATGTCTTCGATAAGTTGTGGTCCCACTACCACGGACTTATCGTTTTCTTCCCAGCTCAAAGGGCTTCGGCACTTTCGTCCATACAATGCCTCGAAAGGTGCCATGCCGATACTAGCATGGTAACTATTATTATAGGAAAACTCAATCAAGGGTAAATGAGATTCCCAATTTCCTTTGAATTCCAACACACATGCTCTCAGCATGTCTTCTAGTGTTTGGATTGTTCTCTCGGTTTGTCCATCCGTCATCGGGTGGAATGCGGTGCTCATTTTGATTTGAGTACCGAGAGCTTTTTGTAACTCCGTCCAGAAATGAGAGACAAATCTACTGTCTCTATCGGAAATGATATCATGTGGTACTCCATGTCGTCGTACCACGTTATCAATGTAGGCTCGGGCCAATTGGTCCATAGTCCATGTGTCTTTCATTGGGATAAATATGGCTGTCTTCGTTAGCCTATCCACAATCACCCAAATCTTGTTCATGCCTTTAGGTGATCGGGGTAATCCCGAGACAAAGTCCATTGAGATGCTATCCCACTTCCAACTTGGAATCTCTAGTGGTTGCATCAATCCTAAGGGTTTATGTCGCACTGCCTTAACCTTTTGGCAGGTGAGACATCTCGCCACGAAATTTGCCACTTCCTTCTTCATTCCCGGCCACCAATAGATCTTCTTCAGATCTTTGTATAGCTTGTCACCTCCGGGATGTACGGAATATGGCGTGTTGTGCCCTTCCTCCATCAACCTTTGCTTCAACTAGGCACATTTGAGAGGCACACACCATCTACCTTTAAAACGGATGCTTCCATCCTCGTGGACAGCAAATCCTATTGCCTTTCCTTCGGCAATATACTCTTTTATCTTCTCGAGTTTCGGATCGCCCGGTTGAGCGAGTCGAATCTCGTCCAATATTGGAGTTTCTACGACCATGGCATTGACCGTTTCTCTCACTGTGCCAGGATGCACAAGTTCTAACTCCAATCTTGCCAAATCCATGTACAATGCCGGCGGAATTACCAACGAGTTTGCCACGTGTTGGGTTTTCCGACTTAGGGCATCGGCTACCACATTCGCCTTCCCCTCGTGGTATGCTATCTCTAAATCGTAGTCTTTAATGAGTTCCAACCACCTTCGCTGTCTCAAATTCAACTCCTTCTGAGTGAATATATATTTCAAGCTCTTGTGGTCGGTGAACATTCGACACTTCCGCCCATAAAGATAATGTCTCCATATCTTCAGAGCGAAAACGACCGCTGCCAACTCCAGGTCATGTGTCGGATAATTTTCCTCGTGAGGTTTTAGTTGGCGTGATGCATAGGCTACGACTCTCGAGTCTTGCATCAAAACACAACCTAAACCTTCCTTCGAAGCATCGCTATATACTTCGAAGTCACCATTCTCTGATGGTAATGTTAATACGGGTGTGGTTGTGAGTCGTTTCTTCAGCTCTTGAAACGATGTCTCACATGCTTCGGTCCACTCGTATTTTGCTCCTTTCTTAAGTAGCTGGGTCAAAGGACGTGCAATCCTTGAAAAGTCCTTTACAAATCGTCTGTAATATCCGGCTAATCCAAGGAAACTCCTTATTTCCGTTGGACTTTTCGGAGTTGCCCATTCAGTTACGGCAGAGACTTTTGCCGGATCCACTGATACTCCATCAGCGGATACTATGTGCCCGAGAAATGCCACTTCTTTCAGCCAGAAGTCACATTTCGACAGCTTGCCGTATAGCTGATTTCTTCGCAAGATTTCCAACACTTGATGTAAGTGCTTCGCATGCTCTTCCTCGCTCTTCGAGTAGATCAGGATGTCGTCAATGAACACTACGACACACTGGTCTAACAATTCTCGGAACACGTTGTTCATGAGATTCATGAACATGGCCGGTGCATTTGTTAACCCGAAGGATAACACTGTGAACTCGTAATGGCCATATCGTGTGCGAAACGCCGTCTTTGGAATGTCCTTCTCGGCAATCCTCAATTGATGATACCCAGATCGCAAATCGATCTTCGAAAATACTGAAGCTCCCTTCAGTTGATCAAACAGATCCTCTATTCTCGGTAGGGGGTATTTATTCTTAATGGTCACTTGGTTTAGTCCTCGGTAATCTATGCAAAGGCGTAGTCCTCCGTCTTTCTTCTTGACAAATAAAACCGGTGCTCCCCAAGGGGACGTACTCGGTCTTATGTAACCTTTTCCCAATAGCTCCTCGAGTTGTTCCTTTAACTCCTTCATTTCCAGTGGTGCCATCCGGTACGGAGCTTTTGAGACAGGCTCTGTCCCCGGAATGAGATCTATCGTGAATTCAAGATCTCTCTCAGGTGGCATGCCCGGAACGTCTTCAGGGAACACGTCCGGGTATTCTCTTACCACTGGTATGCTATCAACCTTGTTCTCTTCCGCCTCAAGGTTGTGCACATAGCACGCATATAGTTCATACCCCTTACGCATCAAGTTACTTAGTTTAAGTGCACTAACGATTTTGTTACTTTTCTTAGGGGGCTGAAAGTAAAAGATCACTCTCTTTCCCCTACTTTTTGACAAGGTGATCTTTTGCTTTTGGCATTCGATCACCGCTTTATACTGGGATAGCCAATCCATCCCCAGTATGATGTCAAAGTCTCTTAAGTTAAATTCTACCAAGTTCGCGAAGAATTCTACGTTCTTTATCACTATAGGAATTCCGTTATATCGTTTAGAGCAAGACACTACTTCTCCAGATGGCAATTGAATTCCTAAGCTAATTCTCTCGCACTTAGGTAGATCTAACTCAGACACTATCCTTGATGCAATAATTGAGCAACTAGCTCCGGAATCAAATAAAATTCTAAGGGGCGTATTCAAAACGTGAAATGTACCTGCCATCACTTCTCCTTGCGCAGGCACGTCCGCTTGGTTCACCACGTTCAGCCTCCCCATAGGGCGTCCCTGATTGCCCTGCTGATTCCCATTTGGCTGCTGATTTTGCTGTTGGTTTTGATTCTGCGGGGGCGGAGGTCGTTGGTTCTGGTTCTGGTTTTGCGGCCTATTTTGAGGGGGTCTGTACCCTTGGTTATTGCCATTTCGCCCGTTTTGGTTTTGAGGCTGTTCTTGCCCCGCGACTAAGTCGTCCCTCTTTGTTATGTTCTCGAGCCTAGTTCGGCATTCCCGTCGAACGTGACCCATTCGACCGCATCGGTAACAGGCGCCTTGTTGCGGGCATCCCCTTGCCAGATGTGGTCGTCCACATCGCGGGCAAGGCGGTACCGGATCTTCTTGATTGAACCTCCTTCCCGTGTTGTTTTGTTGGGGCCTATTCGACCCTCTGCGCTGCTCGTTCCTTCCAGTGTTGTTATCGTTTCTCGAGTCTCGGCTTCTCTTGTCTTGAGGACCCCTGCTGGACTCCCCACTCACCCTTCTTTTCAGCTGCTGCACGCGTGCTACCGCTACAGCGCGATCGTATACGGCTTGCAAATCGGGGTAGTGTACCCCCGCGATCACCTCGCGTACCGACAGGTTCAGTCCCATCTCGAACTTCTGTGCCTTTTCCGCATCAGTAGGCACTAGCCTTGGTGCGAACCTCACCAGCTCCTTGAAGCGAGTGTAGTATTCTTGCACCGTTTGGCTTCCTTGCTTCAACGACAGGAATTCTTCGTACATGGCAGCTTTGGTACTCAAGGGATAGAATCGATCCCTGAGTAGTTCCATCATCTCCATCCACGAGTAAGGCTCGTCATCTTCAGTTAGTTTGGCTTGCGTTGCTTGCCACCAGTCATCAGCGTCGCCTCCCAAGTAGTATGAAGCGACATGTACCCTCTCTCCTTCCGGACATTTGACCGCTCCCAGCAGCTTGTCAAAAGCCCGGATCCATTCCTCCAGTTTAGCTGGATCCTCCTCACCAGCATAGTGGGGCGGCTGGTAGGGATTCACCATCGCCAGGTAGTTAGGGCGAGCTTGGGGCGGAGGTACCGCCGCAGCTTGTCCCTGGTTGACTTGCGCGTTCCCGAGCGCAATCAACACTTCCTCTATCGTCCTAAGACGATCGCCCACATTGTTCGGTGCGGGGGCGTCCTGCGCACCTTGGGGCTGTTCGTCATCAGGTTGGTTTGGTTCAGTGACGTTTGGTGGTGTTTCAGTAGGTGTTTCAGTAGTGGTTTGTGGAGCAGGTTGGGCTCTGCCTCTTCCTCTTCCTCTGGGTGCCATTCTGGTACAAATAGGATAGATTAGGGCTGGTGAATCTAGCATATAGTCCAAGCAATTTCTATGAATGTATATGTGTGTAGTAATTTAGCACGTGGTGCTTTGTTCGAACTAAGGAGCATCGTATGCTTCGAGGTTTTATTTTATTTTGTCTTGTTTTGTTTTGTTTTGATTTAAAAAAAATAAATCGGCATTTTATTTCCTCAAAAGAAATTTTAATACAAAAGTAGAAATATTTTTCTAGCAAAACGATGTCTAACAGTAGAATCTCTAGTGTCTCATGACGTCCTCCGGTGGGGTAGCAGGATCTTCCTCCGGATCTTCCTCCTCCGAACTCGGCGGTAGTAGGTCGTCAAAGATAGTGTTTAAATCTTGCCCGTGGGCATCGATGTATTCCTTTAGTATTAAGTTTTGTGTAGTGAGGGTTTGGACTTGGCGCTCGAGTTGGTTTATGCGGTGATGATCCGCCTCTCTCAAGTTGCCCATGTGATGTAAATTGGCCTCCAATTGAGCCATACGGTACTTCATTTGCTCTAGGGTTTGGTGGGAATCGAGATGAACGCTCATCATCCTGACCATCAACTGCATCATGTCTTGACTAGCCATCTAGCGCAAGCAAGAGATCTAGGTTAATATTCGCCAAGATTCTAAGTTCAATTCGCCAAGATTCTAAGTTCGGGTTTCCAAGATTCTAAGTTCAAGTTTCGCCAAGATGCTAAGTTCAAGTTTCGCAAAGATTCTAAGTTCAAGTTTCGCAAAGAGTCTAAGTTCATAGCAGAGATGCAACATGCATATGCAAATGATATTCCCCCCAATAATAATTTAATGCACCATATATATATATTTTTCCCATGGGTTTTAAAATAAAATTTCTCCATGGAAATAAAAATTTAAAATTTTAAATAGTAGTCAAAATATTAATAGTAGCTTAAAAATAATAATGGTTTAAAAATAATAGTTTAAAAATAGTAGTGGTTTAAAATAATAGTTTAAAAATAGCCGGGCTTTGATACCAACTTGTAACACCCCGGTTTTTGGTAACCCAGGTCGGGATGTCACCGCCACATCTCCCTAGTAAGACACGGTTTCTCCGAGCTTACTAAAGAGATGCAAGGCTAGGTATTGCAGTGTCTAAAACATTTAAAGTATTCAAAATAGCCCATACAGTATAAATCAAAAATAATAACAGCATAGCGCAGCGGAAATATTTAGTTTAGTACAGTATCGCAGCGGAAAATATAAAAAGGGCCGACATGGCCAAAACACGGGTTAAACAGGCCCGTTCATAATATAGTCTAAGTATGAAATATAAAAGCAAAATAACAATCCCCAAAATCCCATGCATGATTCGTGCTCATACAGGCTCATTCCACATATTCTGTAAAGAAAGGAATAAAAATGGTTTTGATCAGCAAAATTGCTGAGTAAGTTAACACATGCATGATCGTAGGGTTTAAAAGCCATAAATTTAATAATTTAACAAAAGCATGATAATAACATAATATTTAATTTCATATAATCCATATCATATAGCACCATCTATCTCAGGCTCTATTTAATAACACATATCACATGGTTCAAGATAATAGCCATAATTTAAATATAAAGCATTTAAATAATTTAATTTGACAACAATATCATTTAATCTAGTTTAATTTAATTTAGAATCCCCATTACATTCCCGAGTTGGTATTTCAAAGTTTCACGATAAAGATCGCGATGTCAACAAGTTTAGCCGGTAGCCCGGCGGCCGCAGCCGTATCAGCCATACCCAGTACCACTCCGGAGCCTCGGGAAACCCATACGGATATTCACGAGAGTGTAGGCTCTAAGTTTCGCCGTTTTGGCAATATCACATTTCAAGTATAGCGCGCGGGGTCACCATCGTCCATTACGGCATGAAGTGAATCGTTAGGGGGCACCCTGCAGAGCACTCACCCCTAATTTTAATTTATCAAGTTTGTAAGGGGATTTAGTTTTTAAAATCTGCCTTCCAATGTATTAATTTAGAAACAATATCTCAATTCGTTTCAACCCTAAAGGTTAATTCCATGTTTCAACAAGATTTCAAAATTTTGTTTCGGTAAATCACAGTTTACTCCAAAATTCGTCTAAAATCAGATTTAATTCCAAAAATTCCAAAATTTCATATCTGACTCGGAAACATCAAGATCTACAACTTTCATGTTTTAACTTTTTCAATCCGAGATACCTAAGTAGGTCAAAAACGCCAATTTTCGCATAACAAGAAATCTGTCCGAGTTCAAAGTGTCACAGTTTACAAATTTCACATTCTACCATATCAATTCAACTCCAAATTTAATGAAATTTGACAGGGATCATCTTGAGACATTTATCTACAACTTTCATGTTCAGCCAAAGATCTAAAACAGCCTAGATCCTATGTCAAAAACGTGATCAAGATCATTCCTAAGTTCTGTCCAAGATTTCAAGATCTAGAATTAAACAGTTCGATTTCAAAGGGTTTTCACATATCAAATCAGCTCCAAAAATTCTCAAATTTTTTCAGTAGCTAGGTCTAAGTCTTAGGAACGTTTTTCGTCTTTTAAGTTTTTCCGTTTGAGTTCGTTTTAAAGGTCGGAAAAATTCAACAATTCTGTTGCGCCGGTAGAAAACAAAAGTGGACAGATTTATGATTCGTGTCAAATCTTTTAGGTTTCGAATGTTTTAAAGTCTCCCAAAACCATGTAAGGTTAACTTACAGTGTCTATGAACGTCGGGAATGTCCAATTCGGAGGCGTGGCTTCCAGATCACCGTTTCTCCTCTCCGTTCGTCGGGTTCTACGATCTAGATTCGATACGGGGGTGTAGAAAGAAAAAGGAGTTAATTAGGATTCGTTTTCGAATCGTTTATTGAATAGAGATTGGACCGAGACTTACCACGACTATGGAGATCTGTAGAGAACTCGTCCAACAGCGTTCGTCTTGGTTTCGTGCCTCCGACGACTCCGGATTTAGGGTTTCGAACGTATAGAATGCTTTAGGGTTTCGTAAACTTGTTCGGGGCTCCCAAGGGGCATATTTATAGAATTCTCAATCCCTAGGGCGTCCACGGCCGACCTAAAGGTCTGGAGTCGAGAGATGTTCAACCGAAAGTCGAAAAATCCGCGTTCGGGTGAGAGATTCACGCAACAAACAAATCTGTGGGGTGGCGCGGTCGTGGCGCGCTGAAGCCCTTCCACCGCGCGGCCACCGCGCCGACTTCGCCTGGACTTCGGTCCGGGCGGGTCGTGCGATCCGTCGTGCGTTTCCGCCTCTCTTTCGGGTTTCTATCCCTCTATGCTCCCGGATTCCGATTCCCGGGGTATATTCGGGTTCTTACTTTCTCTCTAATTTTATTCTCAGTCTAATTGGATGTTTTGGACTCGAATACTCGAGTTCATTAGTGTCGGGTTTTGGTGTTCCATTTATCCATCCTTTTGTTTAATTAAATTCCTTTAATTCCTTTTTAAGTAAAAGTCTCTTTTCTCATTTTCTTATCTTTATTTATTTCTTTTATTTGCTGGTTTGGTTTATTTATTTATAATATTTATTTTATTTATTATTTATTTATTTAATTATTGTTTTATTTTATGTTGGAAAATTCTCGGGTATTACAATGTCTGTGTCAAGCCTTGCGGGTTTGATTCCCCAGGGTGTATGTTTTCCTGCGGGTTCGATTCCCCAGGATGTCCGTGTCAAACCTTGCGGGTTCGATTCCCCAGGGTGTGTTTGAGTTCTTGCGGGTTCGATTCCCCAAGGGCGATTGTCTGTCTTCCTGCGGATTCGATTCCCCAGGATATGTGTTGATTCCTATGGGTCCGATTCCCTAGGATGTATTTGAGTTCTTGCGGGTTCGATTCCCCAAGGGCGAACTATACTAGATCATATTGAACAAAAGTGGAAGAATGGAATCCTGAAATACTTGAATATTTTCCCTATTTAAATTATGCCTTTAAATTATATCTTGCGATTGTTTTATCATGTTGTTGAATTATGATCTTATGGAAATCCTTGTCTTTTGAATTATGCAATTAAATTATTTTTAGATGGATAAAATTAAATCATGTCTTGTATGAACATGTTTTCTTTAAATCTAATTAAAGGCTTTGAAACCTCATAATCATGTCTGTGTTAACTTACTCAGCAAATCTTTGCTGACCAAACCATATTTTTCCCCTGTTTATTTCAGAGCTGAAGAATATGCATCATCATATGCATTCATGGGAAATTTGGGGAAATACTTTATTTTTAAATGTTACGTTAGACTAGAAATTGCATGAACGGGTCTGTTTAACCCGTATTCTGGCCGTGTTGGCTATATTTAAATTCCGCTGCATTATACATATGTAACTATTATTTTCCGCTGCAACTGTAATGACATTATTTTTAAATTATATATAAATGGGCTGTTTGAATGTTCTAAATTCTGAAAAACCATAGCCTTGCATCTCTTTAGCAAGTTCGGAGAAACCGTGTCTTGCTAGGGAGGTGTGGCGGTGACACCCCGACCTGGGTGGCCAAAAACCGGGGTGTTACAAGTTGGTATCAGAGCCCAGAATATTTTAAAGCTATTTATTTTAAAGAAAATATCTGATACCAAAGATGGTATCTGAGCCCGGATATTTTGAAGCTAGTATTTTTAAACCCATTATTATTTTTAAACTATTATCATCTTTTAAACTACTAGATTATTATTTTTAAACCATTAGTGTTTATATTATTATGGAAGGCCAAAATTATTATTTTAAACTTTCTTAGCCCCAAATTATTTTTAGCCCAAATTATAATTATTTTAACCTAAAATAGAGGTCCAAGAATTTTAACTAATATTTTAAATTTTTTTTAGCATTAGTTCCATGGAATAAATTTTATTTTACACCCCATGAAAATTAGAAAAAAAATAAACATAATGCATGAATTATTTTTGGGGGGAAATCATCATTTTCATTTGCATATTGCATCTCTTTTATGTAGAGAACTTAGAATCTTGGCAAATTTTAACTTAGAATCTTGGCGAATTTTAACTTAGAATCTTGGCGAAGTTAACCTAGAATCTTGGCGAAGTTTAACCTAGGTCTTTTGCTTTCACTAGATAACATAGAAACTTGATATCGAATTAGGAACGCTAACTAGAGACTGATCTTGCCTTAGTTCTAGATCGCGTTCATTTAAGCGCACACCTACGAATCTCGGCCTTAGCCATTCATACCCTTGTACGAATTAGAAAATTTCCTTATGTGGTACAATAAACATCAAGTTTTCATTAAAACACTCTCCATTCCAAAAATCTTGTTTGGATTTCCAAACAACAAATCCGAAAATTCAAAATTCGAAATTTGAAACTCACGATGCTCTAAACGTGGCCTCATGGGCGCGCATTTAACACTTGATCTCACATACAATTTAGCAAATTTCTTGTTCAAGCGATCTATCTAAACTCTGATAAACTAATCTATATACGTTATAACAGAAAATGGCACCTAGGAGAAACCCAAGGAAGGTAAGTCCAAACGGCACTGACGCTAACCTCCCCAACGTGGCCAATAACAATGAGACCCCTCAAAACCTAGGAGAGCAAGTGCCTCAAGCGCCCAATAATATGGAAGCACGTTTAAAAACGATAGAGGGAATCCTAGTAGCATTAGGAAATGCGGAGGTGCATAGGACACCTGCAGCAGTACCTCCACCCGTAGCTCAAACCAACTATCTAGCGTTGGTGAATCCCAATCAACCACCACGTTATGATGGGCAGGAGGATCCCGCCAAACTAGAGGGGTGGATCCGTACATTTGATAAGCTATTGGATGCTATCAAATGTCCTGATGAGGCAAAGACACGAGTAGCAACCTACTACTTAGGAGGCGAAGCCGATGAGTGGTGGCAAGACCTCCAGAGGAATTTAGAGGAAGCTGAAGAAGCTTATTCGTGGACTAAACTTAAGGAGGATCTAAGGGACCGATTCTACCCCATGAGCACCAAGGCGGCAATGTACGAAGAGTTTTTATCACTAAAGCAAGAGGGACGGACGGTGCAGGAGTATTACAACCGGTTTAAGGAGTTGGTACGATTTGCTACGAGGATAGTACCAACCGACTCTGACAAGGCTCAGAAATTCGAGATGGGTCTGAACCTTAGTATCCGGGAGATACTTGCAGTAGGATAATTCACGAACCTGCAGACGGTTTATGATCGAGCTGTAGCAATTGATTGAGTCCAGCAACTGAAGCGTAAGGAAAATGGGGAGTCGAGCAAGGACTTGCAAGGATTCGAGAAGAAGAATCGGAGCAATAATGGTGGACAAGAAAGGTGTTAGGGATATTTTTTGTATTGTGAAGATGTTCGTTATATTTGCCGTTGTTGCAACATCATGCCAACAACGCTCTTTTATCTTCACTAGAAAAAGCACAGAATAGTACAGTGACGTGGCATTTCCCCTAGCAGGCCTTAGAGGGCTTTAGATGGGCCTTAAAACCCATGTAAATACCTGTCTTCGTCCTTGAGGGATTGGTAGTGTTTACAGCCGCAATCACAACTCCTTTTACAGAGAATTCCAAGCTGTGTTTATGGTGGATTGAGAGCTGAAGCAGAAACCCCCTGGTTTTCGTTGTTTGCAGAAGGCACCAACAACCATCCTGCTACTGGTATATCTTTAGCTGTTGAGTCTTCTACATTTTCATGGGGTAATTGGGATTGTGTTTAGGCATTTCTGAGTTTATTGTTTTGTAAACACAATCCGTGTGTATTGTAGGTGTTTTAGCACCATTGAGCTTAACCTGTTTGATTAGCTAGATTCCTCAAACACCATCTTAATACCTGCCGGTGAATTGCTTGCATTTGAGTAGATAGATGATGCTCCCATGTGTTCTTCTAGTCTATTTGGGTAGATAGGAGACTTCATTGGAATGTAAGGGTATGTAAGGTGTGGTTGACTCTTGTTCAACCGGTTTGGTGGAGATCTAGTGAATCGCTGGCTTGGAGCCCCCAGATGTAGATCAGTGGATCGAACTGGGTGATCAAATTCCTTGTGTTCTTATTTTATTCCGCACTCTGTTTGTGTTTGCCTCTGGTTGTGGTTTGCAGGTTGTTGTGACATCGCTCAAACAACGCTTACAGGGTTTTACGTATTCTGATTGGGCCTGTCAATTGGTATCAGAGCAGGGCTCTAACGTTTAACTGAGTCCGGTCCAATATGAATAGAGAAGGTGGCTCTGTCTCGAGACCTCCTCTGTTTGAGGGTTCGAATTATCCATTCTGGAAGAATCGAATGAGGATATTTCTTAAGCATACTGGTGTAGATGTCTGGAATGATGTTCTAACACCCTGGGAACAACCTATGAAAGAGGTCCGCACGCCTGCTACTGAAACCTCTGCTGCCATTACTACTTTTGTCCCCGCTACTCAAGAAGAAATGTCAGCTGCTCAGAAGAACAAGGAACAAGGGAACAACACTGCTTTGAATTGTCTATTCAATTCTGTGGATGAATCACAATATCACATCATTTCAAACTGTGAGACAGCTCATGAAGCCTGGACTGCTTTGGAAGCAGCCTATGAAGGATCTGCTGATGTTCAAGCCTTGAAGCTTCAGAGAATTGAATCTGCTTTTGATAGTATTCGGATGCAAGAGGATGAGAATATTGCTGCTTATCATGCTCGGTTCAAGAAGTTAGTAAATGAAGCTCAGTCTTTTGGTTTGAAGTATGATGCTGCAAAGCTGGTTCAGAAGATGCTGAGGACAGTTACTCGTAGATATCAATCGAAGGTGTCCACTCTTGAAGAACTTGAGAAGACCAAAACCTTTACTCTTGAAGCATTGGTTGGTTCACTTCAGACTTTTGAAATGAACTACTTGGAAGAAGAGCCTACAGGTAATCTAGATTTCATAGTTGAGGATGAGATTCAGTGCATTGACAATGAAGAAAAGGCTTACTTAACCAAGAAATTGGCAAGGATATTACAGGACAAGAGAGCCAAGAAGCTGAATTACAAGAAAGATGATAAAGGACGTTATCAGCGAGGTGTTTCATCATCCCGTGAACAACCTTCCAAGCACAAGTCAGACAATTCCTACGATAAGAGGAAGGGTTATAAGAAGATGGATTTACCCGATACATTCAAGAATTTAAAGTGCTATGATTGTGAAGGTGTTGGTCATAAAGCCTCTGAATGCCCTACTGCTAAGAGAAGGGTTGGAAAAGCTCTTCAAGCTACCTTAAGTGATGGTGAGGTCAGTTGTTCTTCCAAGGAGGAAGGAGATGACAGCGAGGATGAGGAGATGATAGCCTTTACTGTGAAAGACGTTGTTCTAACAACCGATGACACTCCAAACATCTGTCTGATACAGAGTCTCATGAATCTGATAGTGAAGCTAGTCAATACGATTACGATGAACTTCTTGCAGGATTTGAATTGGTGAAAGAGGATCATGCAGTTGCTGTTGCAGAGAATAAGAAGTTGCTTGATTAGAAGGGAGATCTTCTAGTTCTTATTGATGAGAAGGATGCTGAAATCACAAGTCTCAAGGAATCTTTGGCCACTGTATCTACTGAGAAAGATACTCTATTGGAGGAAAACGCTGCATTGCTTGCCAAGACCCAGAAGATAGATAACATGGTTAAAGGCAAAGACAAGCTGGATGAGATCATTAATCAAGGGAAATCGCCATCCAACAGAGAAGGTATTGGGTACAAGCTCAATTCTAGACCTAACAAGAAATATGCACCTACTTTTGTGCGTGCAGGTACCCTTGAGACCAGCTCATCCAAAGCACCTGAGAAAGTTGATTGTCCAGAGTCCCCCAAGAAGAGCAAAGACTGCCCTTATTGTAAATTCCAAGGCCATCCTGTTCAACTCTGTCAAAGACTTACCCAAGATCTTCTTGGTGGTCGCCCGGTTGTTTGGCCATCGCTGGAACTACAGAAGCAGGTCAAACTCACTATGATGTGGATTCCCAAATCCAACATAGTACCCAAGGTGTGCCTAGTTGTACTTTCTGCTCAGAAAGGACCCAATGATGGTAAGTGGTACTTTGACAGTGGCTGCTCTCGACATATGACTGGTAAAAAGGATTTTCTCATTGATTATGTGGAATCTGATTGTGGGGAAGTACTCTATGGAAATGGAGCTCGTAGCAAAATCTGTGGATATGGGAAAGCAAAAGGTGCAAACATGGGTTTCCTAACTACTGTGTACTATGTTGCTGATCTATCTACAAATATTATCTCCATAAGTCAACTTTGTGATGAGAAATTCTTTGTTGGTTTCACTGATGAGGATTGCATGGTTATTGATCCTGCTTACAATTGTGTCATTAAAGGAGTGCGATCATCTAACAATTGCTATGTCTTAAAGCCTGCTGTGGAACAGTCTTTGTGTCACAGGTTGAAACTGCAAAGTTGTGGCATCAAAGGTGTGGGCATATGAATTACAAATCTCTTATTCAACTTAGCAAGTGTGGCGTTGTTCGAGGGTTGCCCAAACTACAAAGCAAAGCCAAGGTAGTCTGTGGTGCTTGTGCTAAGGGTAAACAAATTCACTCCTCTCACAAAGTAGTGGATACCATTCAGATCACAAGGTGCCTTGAGCTGTTGCACATGGACTTGATGGGACCAACAGAAGTGCCAAGCCTAGGTGGTAAGAGGTACATCTTTGTATGCGTTGATGATTTCTCTCGTTATACTTGGGTTGATTTCTTAAAATCCAAAGATGAGGCTGTTTCAGTGTTCTCTAAGCTATCTTTAAAGATCATGGCTGAAAAGGATCTTAAGATAGGGCGTATCCGATCTGATCATGTGAAAGAGTTTGAAAATCAGTTGTTCGCACAACTCTGCAACAACCTTGGTATTGCTCATGAATATTCAGCCCCCCACACTCCACAACAGAATAGCGTGGTTGAGCGTAAGAATCGCACTCTACAAAAGATAGCTCGATCTCTCCTCCATGCTAGTAAACTTGGGAAACGATTTTGGGCTGAAGCTGTTAATATCTCTTGCTATATCATTAATCGAGTATACATGCGACCTCAGACAACTACTACTCCTTATGAAATTTGGAGAGGAAAGGCTCCTAACATTTCTCACCTTCATGTCTTTGGAAGTATGTGCTATGCTTTGAAGGATCGAACTATTGTCAAAAAATTTGATTCCAAATCTGATGAAGCTATTTTCTTGGGATATTCAGTGGATTCAAGAGCCTACCGTGTTTACTTGAAGAGAACTTCAAAGGTTATTGAGACTATTAATGTTGTCTTTGATGATGCTAATCTCTCTGCAGGCTCTGTCTCTCCTCATGATGATGATGATCCTATTCGGATTATCCCTCATGTTTCCTCCAGTGCAACTCCTGAAGTAGTGCCTCCCTCGGCTTCTATTGACGTTTCTGATACTGAAGAAGTTGATCCGATTGTTGATACAACTGGTGAACAACCATCAGCTCCAGATTCTCCCAAAAGGAGAGGTCCAAAACGTGGTCCACGATCACCTAAGTATCACTCTAAGTATGATATTATTGGCGATCCCTCTGGTCCTAGACAGACTCGAGGTCATCAACTTAACGTTTCTGAATTAGCAAATATGTGCTTTCACATTATGCATTGTTTTGTTTCATTTATTGAACCTAAGAATGCTAATGAGGCTTTGCAAGATGAGTTTTGGATAGCTGCGATGCAGGATGAATTGCTACAATTCAAACGCAATGATGTTTGGGAGTTGATGGAACAACCAACTGGAGTTAATGTCATTGGCACTAAATGGGTCTTTCGAAACAAGACTGATGAACATGGAAAGATCATTCGGAATAAGGCCCGCTTGGTTGCACAAGGCTTTACCCAGATTGAAGGCCTGGATTATGATGAGACATTCGCACCTGTTGCTCGCATCGAGGCTGTAAGATTATTACTTGCTATTTCTTGCTCTGTTGGTTTTAAACTGAATCAAATGGACATCAAAACCGCCTTTCTGAATGGCTACATCAAGGAAGACATCTATGTTTCTCAGCCCATTGGTTTTGAATGCCCTGATCATCCTGATTATGTTTATAAGGTTAAGCGTGCTCTTTATGGTCTAAAGCAGGCTCCTCGTGCTTGGTATGAACGTTTATCTACATATCTTTTGGACAAAGGTTCTGTGCGTGGTAATGTTGATAAGACGTTGTTCATACAACGCACTAACAACCATTTGTTGGTAGCACAGATTTACGTGGACGATATTGTTTTTGGTTCCACTTCAGATGATCTTCGAGATGTTTTTGTACAATCTATACAGACTGAATTTGAGATGAGCATGATGAGTGAGCATACATTCTTCTTGGGACTGCAGATTAAGCAAACCTCTGATGGCATTTTTCTTAATCAAGAGAAGTATGTTGGCACCATGCTTCAGAAATTCAAAATGGAGGATTGCAAGATTGCCAGATCACCCCTTGGTCAGCATGACAAGATTACCAAAGATGAATCTTGGGTCTCTGTTAATCAAAAAATGTATCGCAGCATTATTGGCAGTCTCTTGTATGTCACTGCTAGTCGTCCGGATATCTCCTTTAGTGTTGGTGTGTGCGCTCGATATCAGTCCGATCCTAAAGAATCTCACCTTTGTGCTGTAAAACGGATTCTTCGATATCTTAAAGGCACTTCCGGCCTTGGTCTCTGGTATTCTAAATGTTCCTCTCTTGAGCTAATTGGTTATACAGACTCTTATTGGGTTGGTTGTTCCGACGACCGCAAATCTACCACTGGTGGTTGTTTCTATCTTGGACAGAACTTAGTCAGCTGGTATTCTCGGAAACAAAATGTTGTTGCTTTGTCTACCGCGGAAGCCGAATATATAGCTGCTGCTCATTGTTGTACTCAACTGATTTGGATGCGTCAAATGCTTCTGGATTATGGTATTTCCTTGGATGATTTTCTTATTCACTGTGACAATACCAGTGCCATTAATATCTCCAGGAATCCAGTACAACACAATCGGAGTAAACACATTGACATCAGGTTCCATTTCATTCGAAATTTGGTAGAGGATGGTCTGTGCAAGATTCAGCATCTCTCGTCGTTGGAACAACTCGCAGACATCCTTACGAAGAGTTTGGAGACTTCTCGGTTTGAATCTTTGAGGCGCAGTCTGGGCCTCTGCTTTTCTCACTAAGGGCTTGTGTTGGGTGGGCCAATGCATTACTTGGTTTTCTATTATTTTTGGCCCAGGCCCAGGCCCAGGGGGAGTTGTTTTTTTTTTAAAACTGCTTGAGACGGTTGCCCGTTCACTCTCCACTCTCGCACGTCACATTTCTCTCTCTCCCCAGTCGAACTCTGCAAGTTTTCTCCCGAAAGTTCCCCAATTCGAAATTCGAATTTCTCTCGTAATGGCGTCCCCTTCTAGCTCCAACGTTAATCCTGATGATGTCGCGGATGCTCAGTCGCTCACCGTTGATGATTCCCCGTATCGCGCTCGGCTTGCTGCTCAGTCGCCTGGCGACGACACATTTGAGGATGCGCAGGAAGACATTGATGCTGCAGTGGATGACTATTTTTTTGCTGACCCCGATGACGCGAATATGGAGGTCCATCCCGACAATGAGAAGGGTTCTAACCCTCAGCCTACTTCGGACAATGTCGAGGCATCATCGGTTGGCGCAGATCCAAAAGTGGATGTTCCGACAACAGCAAACCCTAGTTCGGGTGCTGGAAGTCCGACATCCCCTCTGGTCCCTGCCCCCGGTGCGTCTCCGTCCGCCCCTGTTCCTCCTGGCACTAGTTCGCCTCTCTCGCCTTCGGCTGTCGCTACTGGTGATGGATTGCTCATGTTGGATCCTGAGACCAATGCTCCTCTTCACTCGGGTACTGCTCAGCAAGTCCCTTTTGGTGGGTCTCCTACTGAGGATGTTCCAATACCCCAGGAACAACCATCCAACATTGATCCTGATGACATTCCCCTGGATGATCTTCGGAGAAAGGTTCGTGAGAAAGGGAAGCGCAAGGCTGTTCCCACAACGCCCAAACAACCTGCGAAGAAAAAGTCTAAGAAAGCTGCTCCTAAGAAAAAGTCTACCCCTGTTCTCAAGGAGTCTGACGCCCATTCTCCTCTGTACTTCTATGCTGATGGAGAAAGGTATGCTTTGGAAACCTTGAACTCTCGTGGTTTCATATTTGAGGAATGCTATGTGCACCCGTATTATGATCAGATTGGTTTTTCTGAGTATTTAGAGAAGAAGCATCTTTCTGTTTGGCTACTACTCTTAAGCGCTATTCTCCTAATGTTGTTCGTGAATTTTATGCCAACTTGCATCCTGATATCCTTGATCTTGTCTCCCCTTGGTACTGTAAGATTTATCTTCGTGGTGAACTGATTGATCTTACACCCTCTGTTTTCAATGAGTTGTTGGAACTTCCTACCAACACTGATATGAACAATCCTTTTGATTTGCTTAATGCTGAGCTAGCGACCATAGCCTATACTATCTCTGCCTCTAAGAAATCTGCCTTTGGTAGACGTGCTATGAGTCCATCTGATTTGTCTATGAAGTACAACTGCCTTTTTAGGATTGGTGCTTCTAATTTTTTGCCTACTTCCAATGCTAGCCAGCTTAGTTCTCTTATGGGTAAATTCTTGTATTCCATAGATGAATGTCCTGAGATCCTCAACTATGGTTACCTGATCATTAAGCATATGTTGAGGTTCTCTCGTGACAAGATTGAAAAGAACACCCAATTGCCCTATCCTGCTCTTATCACTTTGTTAGCTCATTCTTGCCATCTGCTTGCACCTGATGAAACCTTCATTAAGGTTAAGAAACACTTGCCTTCTGATAAGCTTAAGGGTCTCCACAATGACTTCAAGCTTGGTCCCCAAAAGCTTGGGTCTGCCTTGGTTGACCACATTCGAAGTGAGCTACAGCAGGTTGAGAAGGAGCTGGGCATTTTGAATGACAAGCAAATGGGGCTCAAAAGGAAGGTTCGAAAGCTGGTTGCCTTACTTCCTCACTCTTTTGATGATCCAGCTGAGGGGGAGGATGACTCTGAAGGTACCCCTTGATCTGCCAAGTAAGGGGGAGTTCCAGTGAGAAAGGATAGCAGGGCGCAGGGCTTGGTCATTTTACTGATGTTGGAACAACTTTTCTATTTCTGGTTTTCAGACTATGGATACTCTGGTTTTCTGTAATTGATGGATATTTTTGGATATTTCTCTGGTCTATTATTGCTGAGTACTCTCATGGATAGTTTTGCTGGAATATTTGGTATGGGATTATCTTTTATGAATGGATGTCTTGTCTATGCCTGTTCTTCTTCAGCTCATATCTTTTGTGGCATGATTATTTGTTGAGATTCTGATGCTCTCTGATCTTATTATGACTCTCTGTGCTTTCTCCACTGTTTTGACTACTTGGCCCGATCATCTCCACAAAGGGGGAGATTGTTAGGGATATTTTTTGTATTGTGAAGATGTTCGTTATATTTGCCGTTGTTGCAACATCATGCCAACAACGCTCTTTTATCTTCACTGGAAAAAGCATAGAATAGTACAGTGACGTGGCATTTCCCCTAGCAGGCCTTAGAGGGCTTTAGATGGGCCTTAAAACCCATATAAATACCTGTCTTCGTCCTTGAGGGATTGGTAGTGTTTACAGCCGCAATCACAGCTCCTTTTACAGAGAATTAACAGATTCCAAGCTGTGTTTATGGTGGATTGAGAGCTGAAGCAGAAACCCCCTGGTTTTCGTTGTTTGCAGAAGGCACCAACAACCATCCTGCTACTGGTATATCTTTAGCTCTTGAGTCTTCTACATTTTCATGGGGTAATTGGGATTGTGTTTAGGCATTTCTGAGTTTATTGTTTTGTAAACACAATCCATGTGTATTGTAGGTGTTTTAGCACCATTGAGCTTAACCTGTTTGATTAGCTAGATTCCTCAAACACCATCTTAATACCTGCCGGTGAATTGCTTGCATTTGGGTAGATAGTTGATGCTCCCATGTGTTCTTCTAGTCTATTTGGGTAGATAGGAGAGTTCATTGGAATTTAAGTGTATGTAAGGTGTGATTGACTCTTGTTCAATCGGTTTGGTGGAGATCTAGTGAATCCCTGGCTTGGAGCCCCCAGATGTAGATCAGTGGATCGAACTGGGTGATCAAATTCCTTGTGTTCTTATTTTATTCCGCACTCTGTTTGTGTTTGCCTCTGGTTGTGGTTTGCAGGTTGTTGTGACATCGCTCAAACAACGCTTACAGGATTTTACGTATTCTGATTGGGCCTGTCAAAAGGAACGAGAATAAGGATTTCTATAATGGGAGAAATGGCATACGTCGTACAGTCGTACCACGTTGCCCACAGTGCCATCAAGCCCATCTGGTGCGCGAATGCCCAACGCGCGGGACTTCTTATAGATGTGGTGAGGGAGACCACATGATTAGAGAATGTAATGTTCGTGAGGAGATGATTGAGAAGAGGCTAGATTTGGTAAACCCTCAACAAGGAGATCAAGGAAGAGCGGTAGGACGATGAAATGATGTTGACCAAGCTGACGTGCCAACTCAATGAGGTCGAAGGCAATGATACCCGAACCTTTTGAGAATAATAAGTAGGCAGTTATGGGGACATAACTGAAGTCCTAAGGGGGAGAGGATGTAATACCCCGTAAGATAGACATTTATTTTTAACAATATGTATTCCGAATAAATAAATAAACAAATTCAAGTTGTTTTGAACTACGTTATGGCTTGATCCCTTCACAGGGTACGTAGGCAGCTTAGAAGTTTAAATTCTACGTTCAGTCAAAAAATAATAAAATAAATAAAAGGATTACACGAGAAAAGCCGAAACACAACTTCGAGGACGAAGTTGATTCTTAAGGAGGGTAGACTGTAATACCCGAGAATTTTGCAACATAAAATAAATAAATAAATAAATAAAAATAATAAATAAACAAACATGATAAATAGATAAAGAATCATAAGAGATGAGGAATGGAATTTAAATTAAAAAGGAATCAAGATTTCGAGAACCCGGGAAGCCGAAGACAATTTAATCAAATAAATGGTCACACGTGAACCCAACATCGATGGACTCAATAACTCGAGTCCACATGTAAATTTAGACCCGAATAAAATGACGATAGAAAATAGGAGCCGAAGATATCCCGGAAATTCGAATCCGAGAACATAGAGGGTTAGAAGTCCGAAAGAGAGGAGGAAAAGCGCGACGGATCGCACGACCCGCCCGGACCGGAGTCCAGGCGTGAGTGGTGCGCTGACCGCGCGGTGGTTAGCTTGGGGGCGCACCACGGCCGCGCCAACTGGCAGAAACGACCCGTGCGAGATTTACTCGCCCGAATCCGGATTTTCCGACTTCGGTTGAACACCATTCGGCTCAAGACTCTTAGAGGCAGACCTTGGACGTCCCAAGGTCATGTTTGCTGAAACTTTTGACGAGCTTCGCCAACACGAGTAATTTTCTGAAAATTCCTTTACTGGTTTATTGCTTAAAGAGGAAACTGTGATTTCAAATGGTGCCTCAAGAGTCCCCGGCAAAGGCGCCATGAAACTTTTGCTCAAGTTCATTTTGCTACTGGGGGGTTGAAGAACCGTCTGAATACAATTTCCAAGTTCGGATTTATTAAATGAAAAGAGTTATGATTGAGGGAATGGGTTTAAGAATATATTAAGATTTCCCTTTTTATTACTCCTGTGGGGTTCAAATGGCGCTGCGGTCCTTCCCGCCATGAAACTTTTGACAAATATCACGGTGCAACCGGGATGGACCTTCAGTCTGTCACCCTGAAAGTCCTTGGTATCTGCACCATGATGCTTCTCTTAATTTCATGTCAAGAAGATACCTGCCATGAAGTTCTTGAACATCTTCCCACTGTACGAGTATTTTCCAAAATGTTGTTTTTATTTACTCGTGTCAAGAAACTGTGCTCCCGAAAGCGCACGGGTCAAAAATTGCAGTAATTTATAGTAAGTACCGGATCGTTCACTGGAGGATGTGCATGGAAGCAGGACCCACGTCGTTTACTAAGATTTTCCACTCGGTTACTCGTTTCAAGTTTTGCAAGGATCTCTAACAACTACTTGACATAAATTAAACCAGATCATGAAAGCAGTAAAAATTATTCTACAAAGCATGGTAAACGAGATCGAGGAAAGCAATTAAATATATACTACGAAAGCAATATAAATTTATGCTACACTATCTAGAAAGCAGATTTAAAATGTGACAGAAGGGACAGGGAGGAAATAATAAAGATTGGACAAGATTCAGATGAAACACAATTAAACTTCCATTTTTAATACACAGATCTTAGTTTGGGATAATCCTCTAGTTAGCTAACTCTCATGCTTTCTACACCATGTTCCCTTTAACAGACAGGTACTTATGGTGAGAATTTACATGCTCTTAAGACAACAATTTCTAAGATACCACAGACTTATAACTCCCTCCACAGGCCTTGTGAAGTTACATTACACATCTGTGGTGGACAAGCAACACCTAACATATAATTAGTTGACATGCCAAGTACTCCTATCATTCCCCCATGTCACACCCAAAGTTTCAAATCAAGCCCCAAACCATTCCATAACTCTCAAACCTTTTAACAGATGGACAGCCCCTAATTCTTCCGAGTGACCTCTATGAAAGCATTTAAAGGAAAGCAGTAAAGAAAGCATTTAAATCTATCACTCGGAATCGTTAAAAACGTCTCTTTCCGTTAGTATAAAAGAGCCCCTGGTCTTGGTGACCAGATGCAGATCAAGAACCCCCGAGATATCAATAAGCCACAGGGCTTACAACATCTAGGTAGTTATGAGATACAAACTAAATGAAACAGATCCATAAATGAACCTATTCCGGATGTACTCACTTAAGACTCAATTCTAGACTTTGGCAGAAGAAGATAGTAGTCGAAGGAATACTCGACCTTACCTTATAAATTCACCAAGGCCTATATGTTGTTCCTCTAATATTATTTATCACATCTCATCTATACCCAAGTGGATATTGACTTAATGCGATATCTAATATCAGATTTCCAACACACAGTAATTTTGAGAAGCAAATGGATATTTGGGAATCATTCCCTAGACAGGTACTAGACTCTCAATTAAAACACAGATCCTTTCAGTCTAGATGAGACCTAATCGCTGACTCTGCTTCTAAGCTCTCAAAATCAATCCCCAATGGAATATGAATTAGTCATAACTGTCGAATTTATCCCTTACTCAGATCCGAATTTTATAAAGGAGTTTTTGTTGGAAATTTATTATGCAGCATCTGATTTAAATCAAGACTTCTATGTCCAAGGGGAAGGATCCCCAAAATAGTAATAAGACCAGAACATCTACATAATAGTATCATGCATACAAGTATATGAAAAGGAAAATAAAATACCCCAAAATATAATGGTAGGGTTAGACAGAATGCGATACACAAAAGTGAATTAGCCTGAGATGAGGAGAAATCGGCTAAAAGAGTGCCAGAGATAGTTGGGGTTTTCCGGACTGCAAACATCTGCTGTCCGGTTCCCAATTATCCAAGATGAATGGTTGTAGACAGAAAGGATCCCAAACAACGGTGACCGCCGTCATTTAGTTTTCTTTTGTCTGTGATTGGAGGAAGAACCCACATATTTCTTGCTGTAATATTTCTCAACTGATGTTGGTCGACATCAGTTGATACTATTGCAACTTGAATTCAGGTTGTGAAATTAAGATAAGGAAAATTAAAACTGTATCTGATTAGGAATTGGCTGAGTGACTAATCGAAACTCTTAGTGAAGAGAACGCTCGCCGAAGCTTCCACCAACCACTAACCAGATCATGCAAAATAACAGATAATGATTGACACACAGAAGACGGGTTAGTCGATATCCCTGTGAAGGGACCTTTCACCAACATTAATCTGTGGTGTTTCTCATTATCCGTTCATACACACAATGAAAGAGAAAATAAAAAAGTAAGAAAATATTTTTGGTATTGTGTGGTTGTTAAGCACACAATAAATGGACACTAATGGGGTGAAATGTGCAATGGATAGAAATCAGATGAACTGGGCCGAGGCCCAATACACCCATGCAACTTACACAAATCATGAAAGAAAATATTTTTTGGAGTTTTCAAAATAGAAGGGATAGTTCAATTCGAATTATTGGGGTAATTCGAATTGAGAATGCATGAAGAATGAAGTAAGATCTTACCCAATTAATCCTTGCAAAGGAATGAGATGTCATCTAATTCGAATTGTTGAGCAATTCGAATTAATTTGAATTGGACAACTCGAATTGATGAAGTCCTTTCCTTGCTCAAAATTGACTAAGGCATATACCTCAAGGGGAGGGTGAATTCGAATTGTTCAGCAATTCGAATTAATTCGAATTGCACAATTCGAATTGATAAGAGATGGAAAATAAACTAAGGCATGAGGGGATGGCAATGGATACAATGTGGTTTTCAAGCCAATTCGAATTGTTGAGCAATTCGAATTAATTCGAATTGAATAATTCGAATTGGTTGGAAACCACATGAAGAGAATAATTTGGCTATGCAATTCGAATTTCTTAGGCAATTCGAGTTAATTCGAATTGCCTCAATTCGAATCACATATTTTTCAGACAACAACAATTTTTGTTCTCACAAGTATGGGTTAGGTGAACACTGTACTGTAATGATGGGTTTAGATTTACTAAATCCCTCATCTCACATCAATGTCATTTCACAGCCACCCTAGTGAGATTTTCAAGAAATAAACAAATACGTGTCTAGTGGGTATTGGCAAAATTCAAAACCTACTGCCACAAACAAGAGATCAAAGATCAAAGACCCTAAAACATCTAGTTATCTAAGAACTACATGAGTAAACTAAGAACACTCAAGTTCTCTAAGGTAGCATACAATGAGATTAAGGCAGGAAGAATAAAACTTAAATAAAAATCAAAACAAACCCTAAAAACATCTAAAACCTAAGAACACTTATTTGAAGCTCTAAGGCACTAAATCAAGCCAAAAACCCACCAAACATGCATTTATTAAGTTTGAATGTCAACTAGGACATAATAAATGTAACCTCGTTGAAACAAACAAACATACTGAGCATTTATTTCTAGGGAAAGCATTAAAGAGTGCCAAAACAAATGAATAAAACCATTTCTGGAAATTTTCCTTGTATTGACACTTGAAAGCAAAATAAAGAACCCAAAACCATCATTAGCTTGAAGGTAGGGTTTATTCTAACTAGAAAGCATGTAAAAATATGGAAAATGGCTACTCTAAGGGTTACACAAACTGCTTTTACACTAAACTAAGTTCAAAGCATGTAAAGATTACACTACTTGCAAGAAAAATAAACTAAACTAAACTAAACTACCTACCTAACCCTTAAGGGGTGTGGAACCTCCTGCTGTTCTTTTGTCCCAAGCTGCTTTTTGGTTAAAATTCTTCCCTCTTGATTCTGTTGTGGAAGGTCTGCTTTTATAGACAATCTTCAAAACCCTAGGCCCACCAATGTTGTGCTCATGCTCCACAGCTTTGATGAGTGAAGTTCGAATTATCTCAACCAATTCGAATTAATTCGAATTGTGAGATCTCTTCCTTGAGCTGGAGTTGTAGCCTTCAGTAGTCAATTCGAATTGTTGTGAATAATTCGAATTGCTGTTTTCTCGAATTGGATGAGGGTTTCTGCTAGGCTTCCTTGCACTTGTTGGCAATTCGAATTGTTTGTGCTAATTCGAATTAATTCGAACTTGGACAATTCGAATTGCATCTTCTTCTTGCCTTTGGGTTTCTTCTCTCTTCATTCTCTAATTCGAATTAATTCGAACTTGAACAATTCGAATTAGGCTTCTGCATTCCTTCCAACACTTAACCATTTCTTTGCTCTCTTTAGCAATTCGAATTGTTGTGCAATTCGAATTAATTCGAATTGCTCACAATTCGAATTCTGCTTCAACACTTAACCAAATTTCAGTTGTGGGATTTTCAATCTTTTTCCCATCTTTTTGGATTTTTGTGGGCTCTTTTATTCTTTCGCCCATCTTTTCATCCCTTTTTTCTTTTCTTTTTCCTTTTTTTTCATCTTTTTGGATTTTTCTAACACAAATACAATTAAAATTGCATATTTTGTGTCTTTTTGTTACCTGATCGATGTTTTTACAAACTCGCATTAATCTGTTAAATTCAACTGCTTTCTTATCGAAATAAGATGGAATCACGATCAAAATGTCCGTCTCAGACACGGAAATGGATTGGAAATAATGGACAATTTTGGCCATTATCAACATCCTCACATTTAATACTGATCGTCCCCGAGCAGTCAGAGTCAGTGCTCCTAGGAGCTTGGACTCTGCATATTCAATCCATTTGCGTGGCCTCAGAAATTTCATTCTTTTTATATTGGGATAAGACAATCAAAATTACAAGTATTAAACTCTCTTGGTTGTAGTGTTTAATGGAATGATACTTCTCACTTGAGTAGACATACAGACCAATCATTATTGTTAATTCTTCTTGAATATGTGTTTAGAAAATTTCATTGGCTTAATCCTTGAATTCAAACATGACATGAATCATTAATCAATCAAAGCAGAGCCTCACATATAGTAGAATCGGAAAGTTCACTCACTCTCAAGATTGGCTTTTATTATCAACGCTCAAAATCAAATTCAATTAAATTCTCCCATAAGCTTGCAACTGGACCAACTCGCCACCGGCTCATTTCCTCAAATCGAGATCCCGAGGTCTTATTCAAGGTTATAACGGGGCATACGGTTGTAACATTTGGTAGGAAAAGGAATTATTGGGTTAAAAAGTGACATGACACCATTCCACCATAACTTGGCATTTTGTAGAATCTATGATCATCATTATTTCTATCTTTCTTTTGTTTTTCTTTCTCTATTGCATGACATTAGACTTTGTCTAATTTGCTTTGTCATTTGCAATTTATTCTTGTTGAGTGGATCTCAACTTGTTTTTTTTTTTTTTGGAATCGGTTTATAGCATACCGATTGATACATATATGATGACCAAAAATTACTATGCCTTGATGGGATGGCTCATGTACACTTGGGTTTGATTTTCTTGGTCTTTTTGTAAGGTTGGGAATAATATAGTGGCTTCAAAGAAAAATTAGGCTTAAAGGCTCAAGTTGGTTGATCCTAAAGGGAAAAATGTTTTTGGGTTTGGAATTCAAACGAAAGCCAAAATTTTGGGTTTTTCTAAGTGCCTCGATCATATGCTCGATTTCGGGAATATGGCATGGTCTTGAATCGGTCCCAATTGCAAGTTCTAGTGCCCTTTAATCGAATTGATTCGCACAATCAAAGAAGTATTGAGTAAAAATGACTCGGCTCAGATCTCACAAGGGACGGTTTGATCATGACATGCTTTTATTCTCAAATTTAACCTTTGAAGAATTCTTACAACTTATTCAATCAAATTCTCAACATGAAAGTTTGTTAGTCTTTCAAGTGATCATATCATTGGATTTTTATAGCTCAAAACTTCAAGAATTTATGTCGTGCATATTTTTAATTATTTTATCCCAATGTAGTAGTCTGAAAATTTCATCATCAGCCTAAATTCAACATGTGAATTTAGGTGACAGATTTATGCTTGTTTTATGCCGGTTTGTTTAATTGAAAGCAGTAAAAAGACACTGTGAGCATGCAAGCATGTCACATCTTTGTTTTTGGCGTGACAGTCACTTATTCATCTTGGACTGCCACACATCTTTTTCGAATAATGGAGAACTCAAGACGAAATTCTCTTGTGGAAAGCAGTAAATGTACGACTGCCCAAAATACGTCGTACTACCATCAAAACAAACAAATTCAAGGTTCGTTATACAGTACACGACCTTAATCACAGCCAAACATCAATACAGACAAAGCTGTACACTTGGATAGGTTAGCGTCAGGGATCAGTCAGAGAGTTACCAAAATACGGTTCCAGTGAGTCCAGTCAAAAGTGAATCTCTATAGATTCCGTCCGTCTTCAGCATCTTTCCCCGCTATCCTTGGAAGAAAATTCTGCTCCAATGGACGAAGTTTGTTAGGCTGCAGGGCAAACAGTAATCTCCCTCGTCATCCTGATTCTCTAGCACTTTTTGGCAGTAGACTCTGGGTCCTTGGTCAATGAACAGATCAGGAGTCTCCAGGCTTTCCATCAACCATGCAAAGACGCGGTTGCCCACATATGCCATGATTGATTCGTCTGTCACCATCTTGTCGATCATCGATATTCCTTGCTGGACCTGTTCATTGTCCAGCTTGCTGAGCAGCATAAATCCTCTGACAAAGATTGAGGCCTTGTGGTTGTCCTCAATCCCTTCCTTTAGCAGCTCACAAGCCAGAGTCTCGTTTCCTGCTCCGAATGCCTGGAGGGCTGGGATGAGTTTCAGGTTGTAGTTGCCAGCTTCTTCGCATTTGGCCATGAGTGCCTCCTTTTGCAGTTCCAACCTCTGTTCCCACATCTTGACGATGGTGGTCTCCAGTTGACACCTTCTGTAGACGATGGGAAGATCGGCTGCGTCCCTGAGCTTGGTGCACACTTCTCTGACCCTCCACACTTTCTTGATGCAATCCTCTCCGATGCGAGAGAGGATTTCTCCTAGGAGCTCCACTGGCAGATCCAGTAGTTGGGTTTCTTCCTCGTGATCTTCGTTTGGGGCTAGGGGAATGATGTCTCTGAAAAGACATGGAGAGATGATTAGGTCTGAGACCCTCAGCCTAATACCTTCAGCCACTTCAAAGTACAGTTCACTTTCTAGCACCTGTCTCACTTGAGGTACACTATGAAAGTCCAAGGGGTCAGATTATCAAATCTACTCTTATTACAACAAAAATAAGGAAAGCAAGAGATATATGGATCTTGGATCCTTAAAAATTTTTCCTAGACCATAAATAGTCTAAGATGTTTTTGGGTGGTCAAAGGATCAAAAAGAGAAAATTTCGTAGGTTATTGAGCCTACGAAGGAATTTGATTTTTATCACTTAAAAAGTGATTTAAATCATGTGAGGTAGGGAAAATAAGAGATTAATGATGAAAATCGAATGCAAGCGATAAATTGTGCAATTACTAGTATGTATAATGGACCATGACCAAAAATAAGAAATAAAGATAAAAAAATAGACATGCATACATGCAAAAGGCGATTTTTGGATTTTTATGAAAAGGTGTTGACTTGTTTATTTAATGAAATTGGGGGTGTGAGTGGTCCCCCATTTGGATTTTGTTTTGGAAAGTGGGTTTTTAAGGAATAAAACAAAACATTCCTTACAAGTATTTCCCACTTGTTCCAAGTTGACAAAGATCGAACACTTTAAGGTAAAGAACAATCTATCATTTTGTCTTTTACACATAAATGCCATGCCAAAAGTGTTGGAAAAATTTTGGCATGGCTTCGTCTGTACCATGTGTCCCGGATGTGCAAAAATCAACTTCTAGAGTTGAGTTTGCAAAATGTGGGCAACATGTACCCGACAAAAGCATTTATTACCAAAATATTCATATAATATTATACATGCAAACATTAACAGAAACGAGAACAGTTGATCCATCTATACTACTGTAATGTACTAATGTCACCAACAAAACTCATGCTTTAAAAACATGAATTTTGCAGATATTATCAATATGCATTCTCAGTCATCATCAACAATTATCTACTGAAAAACAACACAGTGGCTAAGGAAAGTACAACCAAAGTGTTTACCCTACTCACAAGTTAGCAAAACACAAATACATAAAGCACAGATACACACACAGACACACATGGAGCAACAATACTGCAATATGAACAAAATCAAATTTTTAAGGGTTTTGAGACCCTCATTTTCAAAATAAGAACATCCCCTTTACCACAGAAAACTTCGAACCCTTAAATGGCAGTTAAGAACACAAAACCTAGAGCCCTAGGTTCTGCCTAGTTGGTTTCTACCCCAATTCTGAACACACCCAACACACTCCGACCACTTCCGACTCTTCCCGACATGAGAAACAAAAGCATTCCCCCCCCCCCCATCCTCGATTTCGCAAGGAATACGAAATGACAAAACATGAAAACTGCGAAAACCGAGTGCGAAAACGGAAAAGAAACACTTACCCCTTGCTCCCACTAGGGTTGGATGACGACGAAGCCATTTCTGAGTGATTTGGCCGGAGGAAAAACTTGAGAAGAGTGACTGGTTTCGCGAGGACGAAGGGTTTCGCGAGAGAGAGAACGGGGGATTTTGGAAGTGTGGAAAGTGAAAGTGAGGGAAATGAGAGGGAAAGAAGAGTATAAAAAGGATTTGGAATGGGAGTTCGAATTATTGCGTCAATTCGAATTAATTCGAATTGATGCTTTCTGTGAGAGATGCGAATTATTCAGGCCAATTCGAATTAATTCGAATTGGCTTGAAAGATAGAGAAACCAAGCAAGTTCGAATTACTGAGATCAATTCGAATTAATTCGAATTGGCTCACAATTCGAACTTGAGAATGTGGGCAAAATCTGCACAAGGCTGAAATGAGCTAATTCGAATTATTCAGGCAATTCGAATTAATTCGAATTGCCTTATAATTCGAATTGCACTACTTGGCCAAAATAAATCCGAAAATTCTGCCTTGGTTGCCAAAATAAATCCGAAAATTCTGCCTTGGTTGACTAATTCGAATTAACAAATCCGAGAGAGAGAATTTCAAGGCAAAATGTCTTATGTGGTATGTTCCAAGCAATTCGAATTAATTCGAATTTTCTTGAAATGAAAAGTATACCACATTCAAGACTTAGGAAAATTTTTAGGTTTTCCAAAAATTATATGAACTCAAAAGCAAACATATCCACACCGAATGAGAATCTAAAACATATTGCTTGCATAAATTAGGTTGGGTTAACAATTTTATTTTATGAATGTATTCTGGATTTTAGATTTCTCTAAATTCCAAAATTAACCTCCATTAAATATAATGTCACCCCAACCGGGAACCTGGTTTTTGGAAGCTTTATCTTTCTTTTTGTTGGTTCCTCGAATTCCTGCAAAACAATTATGAAAAGGTATTAGGTTTTCTCCAAATATCAACATCCTCACATTTAGAGTCTTAGTACTCTAAATGTTCACTTGATTTTTGGATACTTTGTCCCAATAAAAATAAGTGAAGAAAGTAATAAATAAGTAAGTAAATATATGTATAATATTTATTGAACATAAGCCGGTTCTGTTGTCATCTGAGCTTCTTTTTCGGGGTCGAACTGCCCAAGATACTCCTTCAGTCTGTGTCCATTCACCACCAGCTCTCCTTTGTCAGTTCGGATCCTGACAGCTCCACTTTCAAACACGTGCACCACTTCGTATGGCCCTTCCCATCTGGATTTAAGCTTCCCGGGGAATAGCTTCAACCTAGAATTAAATAACAAGACATTCTGGCCAACATAGAAGTGTTTAGATTTAATACGACGATCGTGTAACTTCTGGGTCCGCTCTTTATAAATCCCCGAGCTTTCATAAGCTTGCGCACGCATTTCCTCAATTTCATTGAGGTCCAACTTGCGCTTACTCTGGGCAACTCGGGAGTCAAAATTGAGCATTCGTACGGCCCAGTAAGCCTTATGCTCTAGTTCTACGGGCAAATGACAGGCTTTTCCGAAGATGAGTCTGTATGGAGACATCCCAATGGGAGTCTTGAATGCAGTGCGGTATGCCCATAAAGCATCATTGAGCTTACGTGACCAATCTTTGCGAGTTGTCCCCACAGTGGTCTCGAGTATGTGTTTGATTTCGCGGTTAGAGACCTCGACTTGACCACTGGTTTGGGGATGATAAGGCGTGCCGATCTTGTGGAGAATCCCATTTTTGCTCATAAGATTTGCAAATGCTTTATTAACAAAATGGGTTCCTCCATCTGATATGATCACCCTGGGTACACCAAATCTATTGAAAATGTTATTTTTCAAAAATTTGACGACCTGGTTGCCATCATTGGTTGGCAGTGCAACGGCCTCAACCCACTTGGAAACGTAATCGACAGCTACCAAGATGTAATGGTTCCCATCAGATGTCGGAAATGGTCCCATGAAGTCAATACCCCATACATCGAAAATCTCGAGAGTGAGAATTCCTTGTTGAGGCATCTCATCCTTCTTGGAGATATTCCCTAGTCTTTGGCATCTGTCGCAAGCTTTAACAAACGCTTTGCAATCCTCGTAAATGGTAGGCCAATAAAAACCGCACTCGAGTACCTTATGAGCTGTTCGAGTGGGGCCATGGTGACCTCCATATTCCGATTCATGGCATTTCTTAGCGATTTGGTAAGCCTCGTGTTCAGTTACACATCGTCTAATAATCGAATCTGCACAATGCTTGAAGAGGTAAGGGTCTTCCCAGAAGTAGTTAACTACATCTCGGTTGAACCTCGCTTTGTGGCCTCTGCTTTGAAATGGTGGGGTTATTCCGCATGCTAAAAAGTTAGCAATATCGGAAAACCACGGACAAGCTTGATCATGAAGATGCAAGGCAAACAGTTGCTCGTCCGGAAAATTCTCATTTACGGCTAGCTCATTTTTATCATTTTCTAGTCGAGACAAATGGTCAGCAGCACCATTGTCTCTGCCTTTTCTATCTTTTATTATAATGTTGAATTCTTGCAGCAAAAGTACCCACCTGATTAATCGAGGTTTGGCGTCTTGTTTGCTAAACAAGTATCTCAGTGCAGAGTGATCTGTGTACACTGTGGTTTTCGTACCAATAAGATATTGTCTGAATTTATCAAACGCAAAAACCACAGCATACATCTCCTTCTCCTTGGTGGTGTAGTTAATTTGGGCCTCATTCAGGGCATGACTTGCATAATGAATTACGCAATGCTTCCCTTCCTTATGTTGCCCAAGAACTGCACCCACGGCGAGATCACTTGCATCACACATTACCTCGAAAGGTATTGACCAATCGGGTGGTTGCACTATTGGAGCAGAAATTAGCATTCCTTTGAGCGTGTCAAAGGCTTGAACACACGCTTCATTTATTACAAAAGGGTTTTCTTTACAAAGCAAGTTAGTGAGCGGCTTGGCAATTTTAGAAAAGTCTTTTATGAATCTCCGGTAAAAACCGGCATGCCCTAAGAAACTCCTAACTGCTTTTATTGAATTAGGCAATGGTAGGTTTGAGATGACTGAGACCTTAGCTCTGTCGACTTCGATACCTGCGCGCGAGATGCGGTGACCCAACACTATTCCTTCGGTGACCATGAAATGGCACTTCTCCCAGTTCAAAACTAGGTTGGTGTCCTCACATCTTTTCAAAATTTGTGCAAGATTAGTCAAACATTCATCAAAAGTATCTCCATACACAGAGAAGTCATCCATGAAAACTTCAATGCATTTTTCGATAAATTCTGAGAAAATTGACATCATGCATCGTTGAAATGTGGCAGGCGCATTACAAAGTCCAAAAGGCATGCGCCTATATGCAAAAGTTCCATAAGGGCACGTGAATGTGGTCTTGTCGTGATCCTCGCTAGCTATTACAATCTGATTATAGCCAGAGTACCCATCCAAAAAGCAGTAATACTCCCTTCCGGCCAACCTCTCCAGCATCTGATCAATGAATGGCAAGGGGAAATGGTCCTTCCTGGTAGCGGTATTGAGCTTCCGGTAGTCGATGCAAACTCTCCAACCGGTCACTGGACGCATCGCCACTTCTTCTCCTTGCTCGTTAGTCGTTACACAGATCCCCCCACGTTTTGGTACGACCTGCACTGGGCTAACCCATTTGCTATCAGAGATAGGATAGATGATACCAGCATCTAAGAGCTTGATAACTTCTTTCCTTACCACTTCCTCCATATGGGGGTTCAGACGCCTTTGTGGTTGCCTTGAGGGCTTATACTCCTCTTCCATTAAAATTCTGTGCATGCAAACAGAGGGGCTTATTCCTTTTATGTCAGAAATGGTCCATCCGATTGCATGTACATATTTCTTTAGAATGTCTACCAGAGCTTTTTCTTGTTCTTGTGTCAGCTTGGCTGACACAATCACCGGTAATCTTTTATGTTCAGCGAGAAAAACGTACTTAAGATGATCCGGAAGTATTTTAAGTTCAAGCTCTGGTGGACATTCAACGGAAGGCAGCAATTTGCGAGAAATGGGTGGGAGAGAGAGATCAGATTTACCTTCAGGATCCTGTGTCAGTACAGGATCCATTTCCTCCTCAGCAGTGCTTTCCTCTTCCTCCGGGATGAACTCAACTCCATCGAATTCTTCAAGGTCCCCAGAGATAGGGTCCTCGAAGTGGACAGCGTTACAGCTCCTTGGTTGCTCCGCAGCTTCAGGCTTCAGTACCTGTTTTGAAACTTTGCTTGGCTCATCAGTCACGGAGTCTATGCTCTCATCCTCACTCCTACTATCTATTACATCAAAAATGGAACAAGATTCCTCAGACGGGAACTTATGCAGCTTTCCCATGTTGAAATCCAATTCTTCTTCTCCGACTCGGAGCTTGATTTGATTTGATCGAGCGTCTATAAGTGCACCACCGGTTGAGAGAAAGGGGCGGCCTAAGATCAGTGGCATTTCGTAGTCCTCCTCTATATCCAAAATAATGAAGTCGACGGGGAAGAGAGTCCCTCCCGTCTTGACAATTACGTCCTTCAGGATTCCGATTGGATGGGTAATTGATCGGTCTGCCAGCTGTAACTTCATTGTAACCGGTTCAATTGTCCCCAGGTGAAGATGTTTCACCATGGCAAGTGGCATGACGTTGATGCTCGATCCCAGATCGCACAATCCTTTTCCAACATTAGTTTTCCCAATGTGGATCGGCAGTGTAATACATCCTGGATCTTCCTTCTTCTCCGGTAGCACTCTTTGGATAATGGCACTGCAGCTGCTGTTCAAAATCACTACTTCCTCCTGCTCAACTTTTCTCCTCCCTGAAATCATTTCTTTAAGAAATTTAGCATAGACGGGCATTTCTGAAATCATTTCGACCAATGGAATAGTGATCTCGACAGCTTTCAGTCTTTCTAAAAACTTTTTAAATTTTTCATCTTGCTCCTTATTTTTAAGACGTGTCGGGTATGGCACCCTTGGCATGTACTTATTATTATTTGTTTTTGGTGGTAAAGAGAAGGAAGTTGTACCTTCAACCCTACCCTTTTCAGCTCCCTTTGCAGCTTCAGCCTGCGAAATAGCTGTTTCTGATTTGTCCTTGACCAGTCCAATACCATCTCCTCCTTCGATCCTTTCGCTTTCTTTTTCACCCTCCACTAGATCCTTTTCCTCCTCGGCCGTCTCTTTTCCAAGTCCAACAATTCCTTTCAGAGTCTTGCCTCCCCGCAATGTGATTGCTTTACACTGCGGGTTAGCTTCAGTACTGCTTGGAAGTGTTCCTTTCCCCCTGTTCTGCAGTTCCTTGGCCAATTGGGTGACTTGCGTCTCCACGTTCTTGATTGATGACTGCAGTTGCTGATTTATATCCTTCTGGTTGGCTATAAACTCAGTCATCAGATTCTCTAAACGAGATGGTGGCCTTTGGTTATATTGCTGATTCTGATCAGGTTGGGATTGGAAATTCTGGAAATTCTGGCCTTGATTCTGATTAGGCCTTTGTTGGATTTGAGGTTGGAAATTCTGATTCTGATTTTGAAAGTTCTGCACTCTTTGCTGGACGAATCCTTGGTTCTGAGGTCTGAAGTTTTGCTGTGGGTTTTGGAACTGGTTGGGCTGGTTTGGCTGCAACAAATGCGCGTTAAGTGCATTGGTGTTGGAGTAAGAGAGGTTGGGATGGCGATTTTGGTAGTTCCCGACATAATTACAGCTTTCGGTAGCTATCTGTTGGCATGTATCAGTTGGATGAGGTCCTTGACACAGTCCACAGACAACTCCCGATTGCTGTGTTTGAACTTGGTCAGATGAGGTTCCTGCCTGAGAAGCGTCCGTTCCATTCCCTTTATCCTGACTCAGCTGTATCGCAGCTACCTGTTCCTGCAATTTTTTAAAATCTGTTTTCCCTTCACTTACAGCAAAGACTTTTCTCGGAGGGTCCTCCTTCCTATCGTCTGTGTTTAGGACAGATCTGTTGACAGACATTGTCTCAATCTTCTCCCAAGCTTGATCCATAGGCAAGTGGAGTAAATGTCGTCCGCCCGCCGCGTCTAACATTGTTCTCCATGGATGGGTGAGTCCTCCGTAGAATTTCCTCAATTGCTCCCAGGGTGCGTACCCGTGTTGGGGGCATCGCCTGATGAGGCCCAAGAATCTTTCCTTCGCATCATATAATGACTCGTCCGGCTTCATCTTAAAATCTCCAATCTTAGCTCGTCCTTCCTCAATCTTTGATTCTGGAAAATACTTCAGCAAAAAGCTCCTCACCAAGTCTGCCCACGTGCTCCGCAGATTGATAGGCAATGACTTATACCAGTCCCTGGCACCACTATACAAAGAGAATGGAAACAACATTAGCCTTATAGCATCAGGAGAGACTCCCTGATTTTTGATCGTGTCGCAGAGCTCCAGGAAGGTTTGGAGATGATCATGAGGGTCCTCATGATTTGCACCGCAGAACTGATTGTTTTGCACCAAATTAATGAGTGCCGGTTTGAGCTCGAAATTGCGTGCGGGAAAATGTGCTCTCCCAGGTCCATCCAGATAGGGCTCTACAATTGGTTGCATGAAGTCTGCTGCTGCTTGCTGCTGTTGTTGATTTCCTAGTTCAGCTTGGTTCTGGTACTGTTGGTGATAATTTGGAAATTGCTGGAAGTTATGTGGATCTTGTGGGTTGTTCTGAAACTGATCTGGATTGAAAGCTTGGTTTTGGTATTGTTGGTTTGGTATGTTTTGGATTTGGTGAAATTGGTTTACGGGTGGTGGTGGTTGTTGGTGGAATTGCTGGTATTGCTGCTGATTAGGATTTGGTAGATTCTCCTCTTCGTTGGCACGATTAGGATGCTCTACCACTCCTCCGTCAGCTCCATTACCAGGGTTATTTTGTGGTTGGTCTATGGGTAAGATCGGGGGAATGTTTTGGTTTTCTGCCATATCTGATAGATCGCTGCTTGATGTTTCAGGTGAAGTGCGGGTCCGACGCTCCTGCTCCTTCCGTCTTCTGGCTTCTGCCCTCAGTTGGCGAGCGGTCCTTTCTATTTCTAGATCGAACGGTAGCTCCGGTAATGTGTTCCTTCTCCGTTGCATAAGCAGTTGGTATCAAACTTTTGACAGTACCTGTACAACCCCCAGGTTAGTAACAGTTCAAGAATATATACAAGAACTATCTATGAGTAAATCAGGAATGTAATTCTCCTAGTAAACGGCGCTGCATCCTCCCCGGCAACGGCGCCATGAAACTTTTGACGAGCTTCGCCAACACGAGTAATTTTCTGAAAATTCCTTTACTGGTTTATTGCTTAAGGAGGAAACTGTGATTTCAAATGGTGCCTCAAGAGTCCCCGGCAAAGGCGCCATGAAACTTTTGCTCAAGTTCATTTTGCTACTGGGGGGTTGAAGAACCGTCTGAATACAATTTCCAAGTTCGGATTTATTAAATGAAAAGAGTTATGATTGAGGGAATGGGTTTAAGAATATATTAAGATTTCCCTTTTTATTACTCCTGTGGGGTTCAAATGGCGCTGCGGTCCTTCCCGCCATGAAACTTTTGACAAATATCACGGTGCAACCGGGATGGACCTTCAGTCTGTCACCCTGAAAGTCCTTGGTATCTGCACCATGATGCTTCTCTTAATTTCATGTCAAGAAGATACCTGCCATGAAGTTCTTGAACATCTTCCCACTGTATGAGTATTTTCCAAAATGTTGTTTTTATTTACTCGTGTCAAGAAACTGTGCTCCCGAAAACGCACGGGTCAAAAATTGCAGTAATTTATAGTAAGTACCGGATCGTTCACTGGAGGATGTGCGATGGAAGCAGGACCCACGTCGTTTACTAAGATTTTCCACTCGGTTACTCGTTTCAAGTTTTGCAAGGATCTCTAACAACTACTTGACATAAATTAAACCAGATCATGAAAGCAGTAAAAATTATTCTACAAAGCATGGTAAACGAGATCGAGGAAAGCAATTAAATATATACTACGAAAGCAATATAAATTTATGCTACACTATCTAGAAAGCAGATTTAAAATGTGACAGAAGGGACAGGGAGGAAATAATAAAGATTGGACAAGATTCAGATGAAACACAATTAAACTTCCATTTTTAATACACAGATCTTAGTTTGGGATAATCCTCTAGTTAGCTAACTCTCATGCTTTCTACACCATGTTCCCTTTAACAGACAGGTACTTATGGTGAGAATTTACATGCTCTTAAGACAACAATTTCTAAGATACCACAGACTTATAACTCCCTCCACAGGCCTTGTGAAGTTACATTACACATCTGTGGTGGACAAGCAACACCTAACATATAATTAGTTGACATGCCAAGTACTCCTATCATTCCCCCATGTCACACCCAAAGTTTCAAATCAAGCCCCAAACCATTCCATAACTCTCAAACCTTTTAACAGATGGACAGCCCCTAATTCTTCCGAGTGACCTCTATGAAAGCATTTAAAGGAAAGCAGTAAAGAAAGCATTTAAATCTATCACTCGGAATCGTTAAAAACGTCTCTTTCCGTTAGTATAAAAGAGCCCCTGGTCTTGGTGACCAGATGCAGATCAAGAACCCCCGAGATATCAATAAGCCACAGGGCTTACAACATCTAGGTAGTTATGAGATACAAACTAAATGAAACAGATCCATAAATGAACCTATTCCGGATGTACTCACTTAAGACTCAATTCTAGACTTTGGAAGAAGAAGATAGCAGTCGAAGGAATACTCGACCTTACCTTATAAATTCACCAAGGCCTATATGTTGTTCCTCTAATATTATTTATCACATCTCATCTATACCCAAGTGGATATTGACTTAATGCGATATCTAATATCAGATTTCCAACACACAGTAATTTTGAGAAGCAAATGGATATTTGGGAATCATTCCCTAGATAGGTACTAGACTCTCAATTAAAACACAGATCCTTTCAGTCTAGATGAGACCTAATCGTTGACTCTGCTTCTAAGCTCTCAAAATCAATCCCCAGTGGAATATGAATTAGTCATAACTGTCGAATTTATCCCTTACTCAGATCCGGATTTTATAAAGGAGTTTTTGTTGGAAATTTATTATGCAGCATCTGATTTAAATCAAGACTTCTATGTCCAAGGGGAAGGATCCCCAAAATAGTAATAAGACCAGAACATCTACATAATAGTATCATGCATACAAGTATATGAAAAGGAAAATAAAATACCCCAAAATATAATGGTAGGGTTAGACAGGATGCGATACACAAAAGTGAATTAGCCTGAGATGAGGAGAAATCGGCTAAAAGAGTGCCAGAGATAGTTGGGGTTTTCCGGACTGCAAACATCTGCTGTCCGGTTCCCAATTATCCAAGATGAATGGTTGTAGACAGAAAGGATCCCAAACAACGGTGACCGCCGTCATTTAGTTTTCTTTTGTCTGTGATTGGAGGAAGAACCCAGATATTTCTTGCTGTAATATTTCTCAACTGATGTTGGTCGACATCAGTTGATACTATTGCAACTTGAATTCAGGTTGAGAAATTAAGATAAGGAAAATTAAAACTGTATCTGATTAGGAATTGGCTGAGTGACTAATCGAAACTCTTAGTGAAGAGAACGCTCGCCGAAGCTTCCACCAACCACTAACCAGATCATGCAAAATAACAGATAATGATTGACACACAGAAGACGGGTTAGTCGATATCCCTGTGAAGGGACCTTTCACCAACATTAATCTGTGGTGTTTCTCATTATCCGTTCATACACACAATGAAAGAGAAAATAAGAAAGTAAGAAAATATTTTTGGTATTGTGTGGTTGTTAAGCACACAATAAATGGACACTAATGGGGTGAAATGTGCAATGGATAGAAATCAGATGAACTGGGCCGAGGCCCAATACCCCCATGCAACTTACACAAATCATGAAAGAAAATATTTTTTGGAGTTTTCAAAATAGAAGGGATAGTTCAATTCGAATTATTGGGGTAATTCGAATTGAGAATGCATGAAGAATGAAGTAAGATCTTACCCAATTAATCCTTGCAAAGGAATGAGATGTCATCTAATTCGAATTGTTGAGCAATTCGAATTAATTCGAATTGGACAACTCGAATTGATGAAGTCCTTTCCTTGCTCAAAATTGACTAAGGCATATACCTCAAGGGGAGGGTGAATTCGGATTGTTCAGCAATTCGAATTAATTCGAATTGCACAATTCGAATTGATAAGAGATGGAAAATAAACTAAGGCATGAGGGGATGGCAATGGATACAATGTGGTTTTCAAGCCAATTCGAATTGTTGAGCAATTCGAATTAATTCGAATTGAATAATTCGAATTGGTTGGAAACCACATGAAGAGAATAATTTGGCTATGCAATTCGAATTTCTTAGGCAATTCGAGTTAATTCGAATTGCCTCAATTCGAATCACATATTTTTCAAACAACAACAATTTTTGTTCTCACAAGTATGGGTTAGGTGAACACTGTACTGTAATGATGGGTTTAGATTTACTAAATCCCTCATCTCACATCAATGTCATTTCACAGCCACCCTAGTGAGATTTTCAAGAAATAAACAAATACGTGTCTAGTGGGTATTGGCAAAATTCAAAACCTACTGCCACAAACAAGAGATCAAAGATCAAAGACCCTAAAACATCTAGTTATCTAAGAACTACATGAGTAAACTAAGAACACTCAAGTTCTCTAAGGTAGCATACAATGAGATTAAGGCAGGAAGAATAAAACTTAAATAAAAATCAAAACAAACCCTAAAAACATCTAAAACCTAAGAACACTTATTTGAAGCTCTAAGGCACTAAATCAAGCCAAAAACCCACCAAACATGCATTTATTAAGTTTGAATGTCAACTAGGACATAATAAATGTAACCTCGTTGAAACAAACAAACATACTGAGCATTTATTTCTAGGGAAAGCATTAAAGAGTGCCAAAACAAATGAATAAAACCATTTCTGGAAATTTTCCTTGTATTGACACTTGAAAGCAAAATAAAGAACCCAAAACCATCATTAGCTTGAAGGTAGGGTTTATTCTAACTAGAAAGCATGTAAAAATATGGAAAATGGCTACTCTAAGGGTTACACAAACTGCTTCTACACTAAACTAAGTTCAAAGCATGTAAAGATTACACTACTTGCAAGAAAAATAAACTAAACTAAACTAAACTACCTACCTAACCCTTAAGGGGTGTGGAACCTCCTGCTGTTCTTTTTGTCCCAAGCTGCTTTTTGGTTAAAATTCTTCCCTCTTGATTCTGTTGTGTAAGGTCTGCTTTTATAGACAATCTTCAAAACCCTAGGCCCACCAATGTTGTGCTCATGCTCCACAGCTTTGATGAGTGAAGTTCGAATTATCTCAACCAATTCGAATTAATTCAAATTGTGAGATCTCTTCCTTGAGCTGGAGTTGTAGCCTTCAGTAGTCAATTCGAATTGTTGTGAATAATTCGAATTGCTGTTTTCTCGAATTGGATGAGGGTTTCTGCTAGGCTTCCTTGCACTTGTTGGCAATTCGAATTGTTTGTGCTAATTCGAATTAATTCGAACTTGGACAATTCGAATTGCATCTTCTTCTTGCCTTTGGGTTTCTTCTCTCTTCATTCCCTAATTCGAATTAATTCGAACTTGAACAATTCGAATTAGGCTTCTGCATTCCTTCCAACACTTAACCATTTCTTTGCTCTCTTTAGCAATTCGAATTGTTGTGCAATTCGAATTAATTCGAATTGCTCAAAATTCGAATTATGCTTCAACACTTAACCAAATTTCAGTTGTGGGATTTTCAATCTTTTTCCCATCTTTTTGGATTTTTGTGGGCTCTTTTATTCTTTCGCCCATCTTTTCATCCCTTTTTTCTTTTCTTTTTCCTTTTTTTTCTTGTTTTTGGATTTTTCTAACACAAATACAATTAAAATTGCATATTTTGTGTCTTTTTGTTACCGGCTCGATGTTTTTACAAACTCGCATTAATCTGTTAAATTCAACTGCTTTCTTATCGAAATAAGATGGAATCACGATCAAAATGTCCGTCTCAGACACGGAAATGGATTGGAAATAATGGACAATTTTGGCCATTATCATTTGCCTATAAATAACACTTTCGAAAAGCTCCGAACACTTTTCAAAACCCTACGATACTCTCTATACACAAAACCCTAGATCCGGAAGTCATCGGAGGCACCAAAACCGAGCGGGGACTGCCGTGGACGAACTCGGATCCCTTCTAATGCTGTGGTAAGTAGATCCATTCATCCATCTCGTTTTTTATTCAAAAACGAAACCCTAATTCTCTTGTTTTCTTCTTTACACCCCGAATCGGATCTAGAACGTAGAACCCGACGAACGGATAGGATAAACGGTGAACTGGAAGCCACGCCTTCGAAATAGACGATCCCGGACATCTAAAAATCTGTAAGTTAATACTTACATGATTTTGGGAGTAATTAAAACACGAAAACTAAAAGCTTAATCGAATCTTTCAAAGATCTGTCATCTTGTGATTTCTACCGGTGCAACAGTTTTGTCGAATTTTTCCGAACCTTTAAAATTCTTCAAACAGAAAAACTTAAAACACAAAAAACGTTCCTAAGGCTTAGATCTATCTACTGTAAAATTTTCAAAATTTTTAGAGACGATTTGATATGTGAAAACCAACCAAAACCGAACTGCATTAAATCTGGATCTTGGAATTCGTGACAGAACTCTAGTCCGAACTTGTTGGTGATTTTTACCTTAGTTCTAGACCGATCTAGGATTGGCGTTGAATATAAGAATTGTAGATCTATGAGTTTAGAATATCTCTATAAAATGTTAGAATTTTTCGTTAAGATTTGAACCTCCGAACCTGAGCCGATCCGATCTGCGTTCGTACCGAAATCAAGAAACTTGAACAAAATTAGTTTCGAACTTGATGACATTTTTGACATTAGATCTAAACCGATTTGGAACTTTAGCCGAACATGAAAATTGTAGGTATATGTCTTAGATATCTCTCTGTAAAATTTCATCAAATTTAGAGTTAGTTTGCTATGGTAGATCTTGAAACCCTGAAACTGATGTCAGAATTTTCGGACAGATTAATATCCTGTTAAAGGTTGACATTTTTCACCTACTTCCGCATCTCGGATTGAAAAACTTAAAACATGAAACTTGTTCATCTCTGTGTTTCGGAGTTACCGGTAAAGTTTCAGAATGATCCGGCTTAAAATAAATTTTTAAATGTTTTTGGAGCAAAACAGCGACTAGTGAAATTATATGTTGAAACGTATGAAATTTGTGAAACTTGTTTTGACCTTGCGGGTTCGATTCCCCAAGGGCGTCCGTGTCCCTGCGGGTTCGATTCCCCAGGATGTCTGTGTCAAGCCTTGCGGGTTCGATTCCCCAGGGTGTATGTTTTCCTGCGGGTTCGATTCCCCAGGATGTCCGTGTCAAACCTTGCGGGTTCGATTCCCCAGGGTGTGTTTGAGTTCTTGCGGGTTCGATTCCCCAAGGGCGATTGTCTGTCTTCCCGCGGGTTCGATTTCCCAGGATATGTGTTGATTCCTATGGGTTCGATTCCCTAGGATGCATTTGAGTTCTTGCGGGTTCGATTCCCCAAGGGCGAACTATACTAGATCATATTGAACAAAAGTGGAAGAATGGAATCCTGAAATACTTGAATATTTTTCCTATTTAAATTATGCCTTTAAATTATATTTTGCGATTATTTTATCATGTTGTTGAATTATGATCTTATGGAAATCCTTGTCTTTTGAATTAAGCAATTAAATTATTTTTAGATGGATAAAATTAAATCATGTCTTGTATGAACATGTTTTCTTTAAATCTAATTAAAGGCTTTGAAACCTCATAATCATGTCTGTGTTAACTTACTCAGCAAATCTTTGCTGACCAAACCATATTTTTCCCCTGTTTATTTCAGAGCTGAAGAATATGCATCATCATATGCATTCATGGGAAATTTGGGGGAATACTTTATTTTTAAATGTTACGTTAGACTAGAAATTACATGAACGGGCCTGTTTAACTCGTATTCTGGCCGTGTTGGCTATATTTAAATTCCGCTGCATTATACATATGTAACTATTATTTTCCGCTGCAACTGTAATGACATTATTTTTAAATTATATATAAATGGGTTGTTTGAATGTTTTAAATTCTGAAAAACCATAGCCTTGCATCTCTTTAGCAGGTTCTAAGAAACCGTGTCTTGCTAGGGAGGTGTGGCGGTGACACCCCGACCTGGGTGACCAAAAACCGGGGTGTTACAACACGAGTAAATAAAAACGTGACAACCTATAAATATATCCCTAATCCCAACTCTGTAATCATAAATTGATTTTCACTAAATAAAATCAAGACCGGGACTCTCTTTATTTCGAAAATACTCGTGTGGGAAATCTGTCAAAAGTTTCAGTCCTCCTACGTTCTGAGGAATCTCATTGTTGTTAGGTGCGTTGGGGAGGTCAACGTCAGTGTTGTTTGGGATTACCTTCATTGGTCTTCCCCTTGGTGCCATTTTCTGTTATAAACCCATAGGAGTCAACAATATCATGGGGAATCGAACCCGCAGGAAAACATACACCATGGGGAATCGAGCTCGCAAGGTAAGTGAAGCAGCGGACCCTATACAGACACACTCCGGAGCCCTAGATAACCCATACGGGTACATCTAGGAGTATAGATTTATAGATCACCAATCAGGATGCCGTTTTGACACATTTATCATAACAGGGTCACCATCGTCCGTTTTGGCACGAAGTGAATAGTTAGAGGGGCACCCTGCAGAGCACTCACCCCCTAATTGGTATGTGGAAATTTAACTCGATCTATTGCAATGGGTTTTTGAAATCATTTTTATCACTTTGACGAGTATTTCAATCCACAAGTTTAGAAAATTCCATCTCAAGGTATATATCAAGTATTCGCGTCACAGTTCGCGCCTTTTTAGTTTAAAAATTCGTTTTAAAGGCAAAAGATTTGAAATTTACACAGTATATAAAAAACATCCTAATGAACAACTTTCATGTTTTGAGTTTTTCGGAATAAAGTGAGGAAGTAAGTCAAAACGCAAGTTTTCTACACGAAAAGTATGCTGTCAGGATTCAGGTTTGTTATACTGTTCAAAAATCGATTTTTCGACTCATCAAACGGGCTCCAAAAATTCTTAAATTTTATGGACATATACTAGACATGATTATCTACAACTTTTATTCATATTGCAAAGTTTATATTTGATCGGAAATAATATAAACGCACTGATTCAGTTCGGATCAACACAGGAACAGATTTCGGAATTTCGCAGAAAACGTAGAGAATACTATATGCGATTTGGGGCATCAAAAGTTGACAAAAAATTCTGAAATTTTTACACGGGGTAGATTAAAGTCTTGGGAACAAAATCTTAGTTTGAGTTTTTCATTTTAAGCACTCGAAATAGGAGTTTTAGGCGGATTACAGAAAACGCGCATAAAGGCTAGCTTTGGGACAGATTTATGTATTATGCTTAGATCTCTCAAACCACTCGACCAAGGGACACCAAAATTGATATGAAAGATATCAACTTACAGTGGGTGAGATTTAGAGTCCTAAGATTCGTTGGGATGGCCTCTGGAATCCGCGGACAAGTCAAATCTACTCATCTCCTTCTCTTCGGTCCCGATTTACGATTACAAGGTAGAAAAACTAAAAGTTAGGATTTCGATTCGACTAAAACCATGAACTAAGATTTAAATCTATTCCTTACCACCACACGACGTCTGAAAATTGCTTGGCCTCGTCCAAATCGTCGCCTCCTTCATCGGGATGGCCCTTGGATGCTCAAACTGTAGGGTTTCTTCGAATGGATAAGAATTGAGAATGGTTTGAGTGGGGAAAATGAGGTGGGCGGTTTTGGGATGGTTTATGGATATAAAATCAGTATAGATTTGGCCATTAACTCCCCCTCCTCGCCACAAGGTAAGTTTCCAAAGTTACGGACCGAAATCGGGCAACAAATCCCTTGGATCGCGATCTTCTGCGCAGCTGCTGAAGGTGGCGCGGTTTTGGCCCAGACCGCGCCACCACCGCGCGGCCTTGGCCTGGCTTATGCCTGGGCAGGGCCTTGCTATCCCATTGGGCTTCCTTCTCCTCTCCTTTTGGGCCTTTCTCCTCTTATTTTCTTGGCTTATTCATTGGGCTATCTCTTGGACTATAATTCCTATTTTTAAAATTCATATCGAACTTGAAATAATTTCGTATTCGAAATCTTGAATTTGTCGACTATTGCCTCCCTAGAAATAATCTATTTAATTAAATTATTTCCAACTTCACGGGTATTGGAATTAAATTTCTTTTTGATCTTACATTTAATCCTATTTCTTTTGGGCTCAACCCATGGAATATTTTCGGGTTTCCTTTCCCTCTTATATTCCATTTCGACTCGTCTAACATTAGGATTTGAATTTTTTGACTTATCGGCATGTCATTTCCGAGCAATAATTTATTATAATTTATAATTTATTGTAATAAATTATTTTTGTCTTCTCGGAAATGTTTCGACCTTGTTTGGATTAATAACTTTATTTTTGCTCATTTGAACGCAACTAAAAGTCTCAGGTATTACAATCTACCCTCCTTAGAAATCAACTAAAAGTCGAATATAAACTAGTCATAACTGTGGAATTTATCCCTTACTTAGATCCGGATTTTATAAATGAGTTTTTGTTGGAGATTTATTATGAGACATCTGATTAAGAATTAAGACTTCTATGTCCAAGGGAAGGATCCCAAAATAATTTGACCACAATATCTACATAATAGTATCATGCATAAATGTATAATGAAGTGTAAAATTACTAACCCAAAATATAAGGCGGGTCTAGACAGAAGTTGTTACACAAAGATGAAATAGCCGGAGGTAAGAAGAATTTATTTGGCTAAAAAGATGGCGGGGTTAACTGGATTGCAGTTATCTGTGGTCCAATACTCTAGCCATTCAGGTGGGATGATTTTAGATGGCAGAAAACCCTATAATGACATTGTCGCTACCAGTTGGGCCTCTACTATCTGTGAAATCGGATAAAAATAAAACTGTATCCAGACAAATTGGAATTCAGGTTGCGAAATTAAGACAAGGGAAAATAAAACTGTATCCAGACAAGAGCTGGCTGAGCAGCTATTTAATTTCCCGATGAAGGGACCAGTCGCCAAAGCTTCCACCAGCCACTATCCAGACCATTGAAACTTTTGACGAGTTTCACCAACACGAGTAATTTTCTGAAATATCAGGTTTGGATTTATTAAATGAAAAGAGTTATGATGTAGGGAAGGGGTTTAAGGATATGTTAAGATTTCCCTTTTTATTACTCATGTGGGGTGTTTTAATCTCAAACGGCGCTGTGGTCCTTCCCGCCATGAAACTTTTGACAAATATCACGGTGCAACCGGGATTGACCTTCAGTCTGTCACCCTGAAAGTCCCTGGTATCTGCGCCATGATACTTCTCATAATTTCATGTCACGAAAGCACCTGCCATGAAGCTTTTGAACATCTTCCCACTGTATGAGTATTTTCCCAAAATGTTGTGTTTTTATTTACTCGTGTCAAGAAACTGTGCATCCCGAAAGCGCAGGGAGTCAAAAATTGCAGTAATTTATAGTAAGTACCGGATCGTTCACTGGAGGATGTGCGATGGAAGCAGGGCCCACGTCGTTTACTAAGATTTTCCACTCGGTTACTCGTTTCAAGTTTTGCAAGGATCTCTAACAACTACTTGACATAAATTAAACCAGATCATGAAAGCAGTAAAAATTATTCTACAAAGCATGGTAAACGAGATCGAGGAAAGCAATTAAATATATACTACGAAAGCAATATAAATTTATGCTACACTATCTAGAAAGCAGATTTAAAATGTGACAGAAGGGACAGGGAGGAAATAATAAAGATTGGACAAGATTCAGATGAAACACAATTAAACTTCCATTTTTATACACAGATCTTAGCTTGGGATAATCCTCTAGTTAGCTAACTCTCATGCTTTCTACACTATGATCCCTTTAACAGACAGGTACTTATGGTGAGAATTTACATGCTCTTACGACCTCAATTTCTAAGATACCACAGACTTATAACTCCCTTCACAGGCCTTGTGAAATTACATTATTCATCTGTGGTGGATAAGCAACACCTAACATATCATTAGTTGACATGCCAAGTACTCCTATCATTCCCCCATGTCACACCCAAAGTTTCAAATCACACCCCAAACCATTCCATAACTCTCAAACCTTTTAACAGATGGACAACCCCTAATTCTTCCGAGTGACCTCTATGAAAGCATTTTAAAGGAAAGCAGTAAGAAAGCTGTAAAGAAAGCATTTAAATCTATCACTCGGAAGCGTTAAAAACGTCTCTTTCCGTTAGTATAAAAGAGCCCCTGGTCTTGGTGACCAGATGCAGATCAAGAACCCCCGAGATATCAATAAGCCACAGGGCTTACAACATCTGGGTAGTTATGAGATACAAACTAAATGAAACAGATCCATAAATGAACCTATTCCGGATGTACTCACTCAAGACTCAATTCTAGACTTTGGCAGAAGAAGATAGTAGTCGAAGGAATACTCAACCCTACCTTAGAAATTCACCAAGGCCTATATGCTGTTCCTCTAGTATTATTTATCACATCTCATCTACACCCAAGTGGATATTGACTTAATGCGATATCTAATATCAGATTTCCAACACACAGCAATTTTGAGAAGCAAATGAATATTTGAAAATCATTCCCTAGACAGGTACTAAACTCTCAATTAAAACACAGATCCTTTCAGTCTAGATGAGACCTAATCGCTGACTCTGCTTCTAAGCTCTCAAAATCAACCCCCAGTGGAAGATGAATTAGTCATAACTGTCGAATTTATCCCTTACTTAGATCCGGATTTTACAAAGGAATTTTTGTTGGAAGTTTACTATGCAACATCGGATTTATATCAAGACTTCTGTGTCCAAGGGGAAGGATCCACAAAATAGCAATAAGACCAGAACATCTACATAATAGTATCATACATACAAGTATATGAAAAGGAAAATAAAACACCCCAAAATATATGGTGGGGTTAGACAGAATGCGATACACAAGATGGATTAGCCTGAGATGAGAAGAAATCGGCTAAAAAGAGTGCCAGAGATAGTTGGGGTTCTCCGGACTGCAAACATCTGCTGTCCGGTTCCAAATTATCCGACAGAAAGAATTCCAAACGACGGTGACCGCCGTCATTCAGTTTTCTTTTGTCTGTGAGTGGAAGAAGAACCCACATATTTCTTGCTGTAATATTTCTCAACTGATGTTGGTCGACATCAGTTGATACTATTGCAACTTGAATTCAGGTTGAGAAATTAAGATAAGGAAAATTAAAACTGTATCTGATTAGGAATTGTCTGAGTGACTAATCGAAACTCTTAGTGAAGAGAACGCTCGCCGAAGCTTCCACCAACCACTAACCAGATCATGCAAAATAACAAATAATGATTGACACACAGAAGACGGGTTAATCGATATCCCTGTGAAGGGACCTTTCACCAACATTAATCTGTGCGTTTCCTCATTATCCGTTCATACACACAACGAAAAGGAAAACTTGAAAATAAAGAAAATGTTTTTGGTATTGTGTGGGTGTTAAGCACACAATAAATAGACACTAATGGGTTGAAATGTGTAATGGATAAAAGTTAGGTGAAATGGGCCTAGGCCCAATACACCCATGCAACTTACACAAATTATGAAAGAAAATGTTTTTGGAGTTTTCAAAATAGAAGGGATAGCTCAATTCGAATTATTGGGTTAATTCGAATTGAGAATGCATGAAGGATGAAGTATGATCTTACCCAATTAATCCTTGCAAAGGAATGAGATATCATCTAATTCGAATTGTTGAGCAATTCGAATTACTTCGAATTGGACAACTCGAATTGATGAAGTCCTTTCCTTGCTCAAATTTGACTAAGGCATATACCTCAAGAGGAAGGTGAATTCGAATTGTTCAGCAATTCGAATTAATTCGAATTGCACAATTCGAATTGGTAAGAGATGGAAAATAAACTAAGGCATGAATGGATGGTATGCAATACAATGTGGTTTTCCTTGCCAATTCGAATTGCTGAACCAATTCGAATTAATTCAAATTGGAGAATTCGAATTGGTTAAAAACCACATGAAGGAAATTTTTGGTTGTGCAATTCGAATTTCTTAGGCAATTCGAGATAAGTCGAATTGCCTCAATTCGAATTACACATTTTCGAACAACAACAATTTTTGTTCTCACAAGTATGGGTTAGGTGAACACTGTGCTGTAATGATGGGTTTAGATTTACCAAATCCCTCATCTCACATCAGTGTCACTTCACAGCCAACTTAGTGAAGTTTTCAAGAAATAAACAAACACATGTCCAGTGGGTATTGGCAAGATTTAAACCCTATTTCTACAAACAAAGGATCAAAGATCAAAGAGCCTAAAACATCTAGTTATCTAAAAACTACATGAGTAAACTAAGAACACTCAAGTTATCTAAGGCAGCTTAAACTAAAAACAAAGGCAGGAAAATAAGGCATGAAAATAAATACTAACAAATCTAAAAACGTCTAAAACCTAGGAACACTTATTTGAAGCTCTAAGGCACAAAATCAAGCTAACAACCCACCAAACATGTATTTATTAAGTTTGAATGTCAACTAGGACATAATAAATGTAACCTAGTTGAAACAAACAAACATGCTAAGCATTTATTTCTAAAGAAAGCATTAAAGAGTGTCAAAACACATGAATAACACCATTTCTGGAAATTTTCTTGTATTGACACTTTAAAAACAAAATAAAGAACCCAAAACCATCATTAACTTGAAAGTAGGGTTTATTCTAACTAGAAAGCTTGTAAAAATCTGGAAATGGCTACTCTAAGGGTTACACAAACTGCTTCTACACTAAACTAAGATCAAAGCATGTAAAGATTACACTACTTGCAAGAAAAATAAACTAAACTAAACTAAACTACCTACCTAACCCTTAAGGGGTGTGGAACCTCCTGCTGTTCTTTTTGTCCCAAGCTGCTTTTTGGCAAAATTCTTGATCTCTGGATTCTGTTGTGGAAGGTCTGCTTTTATAGACAAACTTTGAAACCCTAGGCCCACTAGTGTTGTGCTCATGCTCCACAGCTTCAATGAGTGAAGTTCGAATTAATTCAATCAGTTCGAATTAATTCGAATTGTGAGATCTCTTCCTTGAGCTGGGATTGTGGCCTTCAGTCATCAATTCGAATTGTTGTGAAGAATTCGAATTGGTCTTTTCTCGAATTGGATGAGGGTTTCTGCTTGGCCTCCTTGCATTTGTTGGCAATTCGAATTGTTTGTGCCAGTTCGAATTAATTCGAATTGGACAATTCGAATTGCATCTTCTTCTTGCCTTTGGGTGTCTTCTCTCTTCATTCCCTAATTCGAATTAATTCGAATTTGAACAATTCGAATTAGGCTTCTGCATCCCTTCCAACACTTAACCATTTCTTTGTTCTCTTCAGCAATTCGAATTGTGTGCAATTCGAATTAATTCGAATTGCACAATTCGAATTGTGCTTCAACACTTGACCAAATTTCGGTTGTGGGATTTTCAATCTTTTTCCCATCTTTTTGGATTTTTGTGGGCTCTTTTATTCTTTTGCCCATCTTTTCATTCCTTTTTCTTTTCTTTTTCCTTTTTTCATGTTTTTGGATTTTTCTAACACAAATACAATTAAAAATTGCATATTTTGTGTCTTTTCATCACTGGCTTGATGTTTTTACAAACTAGCATTAATCTGTCAAATTCAACTGCTTTCTTATTACAATAAGATGGAATACGATCAAAATGTCCGTCTCAGACACGGAAATGGATTGGAAATAATGGACAATTTTGGTCATTATCAACATCCTCACATTTAATACTGATCGTCCCCGAGCAGTCAGAGTCAGTGCTCCTAGGAGCTTGGACTCTGCATATTCAATCCATTTGCGTGGCCTCAGAAATTTCGTTCTTCTTATATTGGGATACGACAATCAAAATTACAAGTATTAAACTCTCTTAGTTGCAGTGTTTAATGGAATGATACTTCTCACTTGCGTAGACATACATGCCAATCATTGTTGTTAATTCTTCTTGAATATGTGTTTAGAAAATTTCATTGGCTTAATCCTTGAATTCAAGCATGACATGATCATTGATTAATAGAAACAGAGCCTCACATATAGTAGAATCGGAAAGTTCATTCACTCTCAAGATTGGCTTTTATCATCAACGCTCAAAATCAAATTCGATTAAATTCTCCCATAAGCTTGCAACTGGACCAACTCGCCACCGGCTCATTTCCTCAAATCGAGATCCCGAGGTCTTATTCAGGGTTATAACGGGGCATACGGTTGTAACATTTGGTAGGAAAGGGGATTATTGGGCTAAAAAGTGACATGACACCATTCCACCATAACTTGGCATGTTGAAGAATCTATGATCATCATTATTTCTATCTTTCTTTTGTTTTTCTTTCTTTTTGTATTGCATGACATTAGACTTTGTCTAATTTGCTTTGTCATTTGCAATTTATTCTTGTTGAATGGATCTCAACTTCTTCCTTTTTTTTTTGAATCGGTTTATAACATACCGATTGATACATATTTGATGATCAAAAATCACAATGCCTTGATGGAATGGCTCATGTACACTTGGGTTTGATTTTCTTGGTCTTTTTGTAAGGCTGGGAATAATATAGTGGTTTCAAAGAAAAATTAGGCTTAAAGGCTCAAGTTGGTTAATCCTAAAGGGAAAATGTTTTTGGGTTTGGAATTCAAACGAAAGCCAAAATTTTGGGTTTTCTAAGTGCCTCGATCATTTGCTCGATTTCGAGAATATTGCATGATCTTGAATCGGTCCCAATTGCAAGTTCTAGTGCCCTTTAATCGAAATGATTCACACAATCAAAGAAGTATTGAGTAAAAATGACTCGGCTCAGATCTCACAAGGGACGGTTTGATCATGTCATACATTCATTCTCAAAATTAGTCTTTGAAAAATTTCTTGCAGCTTATTCAATCAAATTCTCAACATGAAAGTTTGTCAGTCTTTCAAGTGATCATATCATTGGATTTTTATAGCTCAAAACTTCGAGAATTCATGTCATGCATATTTTTAATTGTTTTATCCCAATGTAATAGTCTGAAAATTTCATCATCAGCCTAAATTCAACATGTGAATTTAGGTGGCAGATTTATGCTTGTTTTATGCCGGTTTGTTTAGTTGAAAGCAGTAAAAAGACACTGTGAACATGCAAGCATGTCACAGCTTGTTTTTGGTGTGACAGTCACTTATTCATCTTGGACTGCCACACATCTTTTTTTTTTTTTTAAATAATGGAGAACTCAAGACGAAATTCTCTTGTGGAAAGCAGTAAATGTACGACTACCCAAAATACGTCGTACAACCATCATACAGACAAATCTAAGGTTCGTTATATAGTACACGACCTTAATCATAGCTAAACATTAATACAGACAGAGCTGTACACTTGAATAAGTTAGCATCAAAGTTCAGTCAAAAGATTACCAAAATACAGTTCCAGTCAGTCCAGTCAAAAGTGAATCTTTACAGATTCAGTCCATCTTCAGCATCCTTCCCCTCTATCCTTGGAAGAAGATTCTGGTCCAGTGGACATAGTTCCTCAGGCTGCAGGGTACGCAGAAATCTACCATGTCATCCTCATCTTCCTCCATCACCCTGGTGCAGTAGACTCTTGGTCCTTGATTTCCGAACAGGTCGGGTGTCTCCAGGCTATCAGCCAACCATGCAAAGACGTTAGTCCCAACGTATTGCATGACGAACCTGTTGGTTATGATCCTGTTGATCATTGACACCCCCTGCTGGACCTGTTCATTGTCCAGCTTGCTAAGCAGCATGTATCCCCTGACAAAGATTGAGGCCTTGTGGTTGTCCTCAATCCCTTCCTTTAGCAGCTCACAAGCCAGAGTTTCGTTTCCTGCTCCGAATGCCTGCTGGGCTGGGATGAGTTTCAGGTTGTAGTTGCCAGCTTCTTCGCACTTGACCAGGAGTGCCTCCTTTTGCAGTTCAACCCTTTGTTCCCACATCTTGACGATGGTAGTCTCCAGTTCACATCTCTTGTAGACAATGGGAAGATCAGCTGCATCCCTGAGTTTGGTACACACCTCTCTGACCCTCCACACTTTCTTGATGCAATCCTCTCCGATGCGGGAGAGGATCTCTCCTAAGAGTTCTACTGGCAGATCCAGTAGTTGGGTCGTCTCCTCTTGATCTTCGTTTTGGACTAGGGGAATGATGTCTCTGAAAAGACATGGAGAGATGATTAGGTCTGAGACCCTCAGCCTTATACCTTCAGCCACTTCAAAGTACAGTTCGCTTTCTAACACCTGTCTCACTTGAGGTACACTATGAAGGTCCAAGGGGTCAGATTATCAAATCTACTCTTATTACAGCAAAAATAAGGAAAGCAAGAGAGAGATAAGGATCTTGGATCCTTAGAAATTTTTTTCTTAGACTATAAATAGTCTAAGATGTTTTTGGGAGGTCGAAGGACCAAAAAGAGAATATTTCGTAGGTTGTTGAGCTTATGAAAGGATTTTTTATTTTTCTCATCACTTAACAAGTGATTGAAATCATGTGAGATAGGGGAGATGAGAGATTAATGATGAAAAGCAAATGCAAGCGACAAATTATGCAATTACTAGCATGTAACAATGGACCATGACTAAAACTAAGAATAAAAATGAAAGTAAAAGTAGACATGCATACATACAAAAGGTGATTTTTGGATTTTTATGGAAAAGTGTTGACTTGTTTATTTAATGAAATTGGGGGTGTAAGTGGTCCCCCATTTGGATTTTGTTTTGGGAAGTGGGTTTTTAAGGAATAAAAACAAACATTCCTTGTGAACATTCCCCACTTGTCCCAAGTTGACAAAGATCAAACACTTTTAATGCAAAGAACAATCTGCCATTTTGTCTTTTTACACATAAATGCCATGCCAAAAGTGTTGGAAAAATTTTGGCATGGTTTTGTCTGTACCATGTGTCCCGTATGTGCAAACATCAACTTCTAGAATTGAGTTTGCAAAGTGTGGGCAACATGTACCCGACAAAAGCATTTATTACTAAAATACTCATATAATATAATACATGCAAACATCAAATAAGCAACACAACTGGTCCAAGAATACTACTGTAATGCAACACTTAACATCAACATGCATTTCGCGTCATCATTAACAACTTTCTACTGAAAATAACACAGTGGCCAAAGAGAACATGACCATAATGTTACCCCTACTCACAGGTTACCAAAATCTCAAAGCAGATAACACAGATACACACATAGACACAAATGGAACAATAATACTGCAATATGAACAAAAATCAAATTTTTAAGGGTTTTGAGACCCTCATTTTCAAAATAAGAACACCCCTTAAATCACAGAAAATTTCGAACCCTTAAATGGCAGTTAAGAACACAAAACCTAGAACCCTAGGTTCTGCCTAGTCGGTTTCTATCCCATTTCTGAACAAACCCAGCACACTCCGACCACTTTCCGACTCTTCCCGACATGAGAAACAAAAGCATTCCCCTTCCCACCCTCGATTTCGCAAGGAAGATGAAGAGACAAAAACTGAAAACTGTGAAAACCGAGTGCGAAAATGAAAGAGAAACACTTACCCCCTGCTCCCACTCGGATTTGATGACGAAGATGCCATTTCCGACGAGTTTGAACGGAGGAAAGGTCGAGACGAGTGATTGGTTTCGCGAGGAAGAAGGGTTTCGCGAGAGAGAAAACTGGGGATTTTGGGATGAGTGAAAAGTGAAAGTGATGGAAGTGGGGGGAAACAAGGGTATATAAAGAATTCGGACAGGGGGGTTCGAATTATGCACTAATTCGAATTAATTCGAATTGGTGCATTCTGTGAGCGATGCGAGTTACTCAGGCCAATTCGAATTAATTCGAATTGGCTTGAAAGACAAAAATACACACACAAGTTCGAATTCTGAATCAATTCGAAATAATTCGAATTGACTCACAATTCGAACCTGGTGCTGGAGACTGACTTCGCATAGAAATGCTTTTGTGAGCTAATTCGAATTATTGGTGTGGTTCGAATTAATTCGAACTTCCCCACAATTCGAATTGTTCGCTTGCATAAGAGAATGCCTTTTGTATGCTAATTCGAATTAGTTAGGCAATTCGAATTAATTCGAATTGCCTTATAATTCGAATTGCAATACTTGGCCTAATAAAACATCCGAAAATTCTGCCTTGGGTGCCAATTCGAATTTGCATGGCAATTCGAATTAATTCAAATTGCCTGCATAATTCGAATTAACTAATCCGAGAGTGAAAATTTCCAAGGCAAAATGTCCTATGTGGTTTGTTCCAAGCAATTCGAATTAATTCGAATTTTCTTGAAATGAAAAATAAACCACAGTCAAGACTTAGGAAAAAAATTTTTAGATTTTCAAAAACTATATGTTCATCAAGATGAACTCAATAGCAGACATATCTACACAGAATTAGAATTTAAAACATATTGCTTGCATAAATTAGGTTGGGTTAACAATTTTATTTTTATGAATTTAGTCTGGATTTTAGATTTCTCTAAATTCCAAAATTAACCTCTATTAAATATAATGTTAACCCAACCGGAAACCTGGTTTTTGGAAGCTTTATCTTTCTTTTTGTTGGTTCCTCGAATTCCTGCAAAACAATTATAAAAAGTTATTATGTTTTCTCCAAATATCAACATCCTTACATTTAGAGTCTTAGTACTCTAAATGTTCAATTGATTTTTGGATACTTTGTCCCAATAAAAATAAGTGAAGCAAGTAATAAATAAGTAAGTAAATATATGTATAATATTTATTGAGCATAAGCCGGTTCTGTTGTCATTTGAGCTTCTTTTTCGGGGTCGAACTGCCCAAGATACTCCTTCAATCTGTGTCCATTCACCACCAGCTCTCCTTTGTCAGTTCGGATCCTGACAGCTCCACTTTCAAACACGTGCACCACTTCGTATGGCCCTTCCCATCTGGATTTAAGCTTTCCGGGGAACAGCTTCAACCTAGAATTGAATAACAAGACATTCTGGCTAACATAGAAGTGTTTAGACTTAATACGACGATCGTGTAACTTCTGGGTCCGCTCTTTATAAATCCTCGAGCTTTCATAAGCTTGCGCACGTATTTCCTCAATTTCATTGAGGTCCAACTTGCGCTTACTCTGAGCAACTCGTGAGTCAAAATTGAGCGTTCATACGGCCCAGTAAGCCTTATGCTCTAGTTCTACGGGCAAATGACAGGCCTTCCCGAAGACGAGTCTGTATGGAGACATCCCAATGGGAGTCTTGAATGCAGTGCGGTATGCCCATAAAGCATCATTGAGCTTACGTGACCAATCTTTGCGAGTTGTCCCCACAGTGGCCTCGAGTATGTGTTTGATTTCACGGTTTGAGACCTCGACTTGACCACTGGTTTGGGGATGGTAAGGCGTGCCGATCTTGTGGAGAATCCCATTTTTGCTCATAAGATTTGCAAATGCTTTATTAACAAAATGGGTTCCTCCATCTGATATGATCACCCTGGGTACACCAAATCTATTGAAAATGTTATTTTTCAAAAATTTGACGACCTGGTTGCCATCATTGGTTGGCAGTGCAACGGCCTCAACCCACTTGGAAACGTAATCGAAAGCTACCAAGATGTAATGGTTCCCATCAGATGTCGGGAAGGGTCCCATGAAGTCAATACCCCATACATCGAAAATCTCGAGAGTGAGAATTCCTTGTTGATGCATCTCATCCCTCTTGGAGATATTCCCTAGTCTTTGGCATCTGTCGCAAGCTTTAACAAACGCTTTGCAATCCTCGTAAATGGTAGGCCAATAAAAACCGCACTCGAGCACCTTATGGGCTGTTCGAGTGGGGCCATGGTGACCTCCATATTCCGACTCATGGCATTTCTTAGCGATTTGATAAGCCTCGTGCTCAGTTACACATCGTCTAATAATCGAATCTGCACAATGCTTGAGAGATAAGGATCTTCCCAGAAGTAGTTAACTACATCTCGGTTGAACCTTGCTTTGTGGCCCCTGCTTTGAAATGGTGGGGTTATTCCGCATGCTAAAAAGTTAGCAAAATTGGAAAACCACGGACAAGCTTGATCATAAAGATGCAAGGCAAACAGTTGCTCGTTCGGAAAATTCTCATTTACGGCTAGCTTCTTTTTATCATTTTCTAGTCGAGACAAATGGTTAGCAGCACCATTGTCTCTGCCTTTTCTATCTTTTATTATAATGTTGAATTCTTGCAACAAAAGTACCCACCTGATTAATCGAGGTTTGGCGTCTTGTTTGCTAAACAAGTATCTCAGTGCAGAGTGATCTGTGTACACTGTGGTTTTCGTACCAATGAGATATTGAGATATTGTCTGAATTTATCAAACGCAAAAACCACAGCATACATCTCCTTCTGCGTGGTGGTGTAATTAATTTGGGCCTCATTCAGGGCATGACTTGCGTAATGAATTACACAATGCTTCCCTTCCTTATGTTGCCCAAGAACTGCACCCACGGCGAGATCACTTGCATCACACATTACCTCGAAAGGTATTGACCAATCGGGTGGTTGCACTATTGGAGCAGAAATCAACATCTCTTTGAGCGTGTCAAAGGCTTGAACACACGCTTCATTTATTACGAAAGGATTTTCTTTACAAAGCAAGTTAGTGAGCGGCTTGGCAATTTTAGAAAAGTCTTTAATGAATCTCCGGTAGAAACCGGCATGCCCTAAGAAACTCCTAACTGCTTTTATTGAATTAGGCAATGGTAGGTTTGAGATGACTGAGACCTTAGCCCTGTCGACTTCGATGCCTGCGCGCGAGATGCGGTGACCTAACACTATTCCTTCGGTGACCATGAAATGGCACTTCTCCCAGTTCAAAACTAGGTTGGTGTCCTCACATCTTTTCAAAATTTGTGCAAGATTAGTCAAGCATTCATCAAAAGTATCTCCATACACAGAGAAGTCATCCATGAAAACTTCAATGCATTTTTCGATAAATTCTGAGAAAATTGACATCATGCATCTTTGAAATGTGGCAGGCGCATTACAAAGTCCAAAAGGCATGCGCCTGTACGCAAAAGTTCCATATGGGCACGTGAATGTGGTCTTGTCGTGATCCTCGCTAGCTATTACAATCTGATTATAGCCAGAGTACCCATCCAAAAAGCAATAGAACTCCCTTCCGGCCAACCTCTCCAGCATCTGATCGATGAATGGCAAGGGGAAATGGTCCTTCCTGGTAGCGGTATTGAGCTTCCGGTAGTCGATGCAAACTCTCCAACCGGTCACTGGACGCGTCGCCACTTCTTCTCCTTACTCATTAGTCGTTACACAGATCCCCCCACGTTTCGGTACGACCTGCACTGGGCTAACCCATTTGCTATCAGAGATAGGATAGATGATACCAGCATCTAAGAGCTTGATAACTTCTTTCCTTACCACTTCCTGCATATGGGGGTTCAGACGCCTTTGTGGTTGCCTTGAGGGCTTGTACTCCTCTTCCATTAAAATTCTGTGCATGCAAACAGAGGAGCTTATTCCTTTTATATCAGAAATGGTCCATCCGATTGCATGTACATATTTTTTTAGAATGTCTACCAGAGCTTTTTCTTGTTCTTGTGTCAGCTTGGCTGACACAATCACCGGTAATCTTTTATGTTCAGCGAGAAAGACGTACTTAAGATGTTCCGTAAGTGTTTTAAGTTCAAGCTCTGGTGGGCATTCAACGGAAGGCAGCAATTTGCGAGAAATGGATGGGAGAGAGAAATCAGATTTACCTTCAGGATCCTGTGTCAGTACAGGATCCACTTCCTCCTCAGCGGTGCTTTCCTCTTCCCCCGGAATGAACTCAACCCCATCGAATTCTTCAAGGTCCCCAGAGATAGGGTCCTCGAAGTGGACAGCGTTGCAGCTCCTTGGTTGCTCCGCACCTTCAGGCTTCAGTACCTGTTTTGAAACTTTGTTTGGCTCATCAGTCACAGAGTCTATGCTCTCATCCTTACTCCTACTTTCTATTACATCAAATATGGAACAAGATCCTTCATCCGGAAACTTCTGCAGCTGTTCCATGTCAAAGGTGATTTCTTTGTCATCGACCCTCAATGTGACTCTTCCAGATTTGGCATCGATAAGTGCACTGCCAGTGGCCAGAAACGGGCGTCCCAGGATAAGTGGCATTTCAGAGTCCTCTTCGATGTCGAGGATGATGAAGTCAACCGGGAAAAGAACTTGACCGGTTCTGACTACCACATCCTTGAGGATTCCTACGGGCTTTGTGATTGATCTGTCTGCAAGCTGCAACTTCATCCTGACTGGTTCAATCTCCCCGAGCCTTAGGCGAATTGCCATGGCTAAGGGCATCACATTGATGCTGGATCCTAGATCACATAACCCCATGCTCACTTTGGCCTTCCCAATTTGTACTGGTAGCGTGCAACATCCAGGGTCTTCTTTCTTTTCGGGCAGTTTCTTCTGAACTATGGCACTGCATGTGCTGTTGAGAACAATCACCTCCTCCTGCTCTACCTGCCTTTTCCCTGAAATCAATTCTTTCAAGAACTTAGCATAGGTGGGCATTTCTGAAATCATTTCCACGAGAGGAATGGTTATCTCTACAGACCTTAACCGTTCTAGAAATTTCTTGAATTTTAGGTCATGTTCCTTATTTTTAAGACGTGATGGGTATGGTACCCTTGGCATGTACTTATTATTGTTTGTTTTTGGTGGTAAAGAGAAGGAAGTTGTACCTTCAACCCTACCCTTTTCAGCTCCCTTTGCAGCTTCAGCCTGCGGAATAGTTGTTTCTGATTTGTCCTCGACCAGTCCAATACCATCTCCTCCTTCAATCCTTTCATTTTCATTTTCACCCTCCACCGGATCCTTTTCCTCCTCGGCCGTCTCTTTTCCATGTCCAACAATTCATTTCAGAGTCTTGCCTCCCCGCAATGTGATTGCTTTACACTGCGGGTTAGCTTCAGTACTGCTTGGAAGTGTTCCTTTCCCCCTGTTCTGTAGTTCCTTGGCCAATTGGGTGACTTGCGTCTCCACATTCTTGATTGATGACTGCAGTTGTTGGTTTATATCCTTTTGGTTGGCTATAAACTCAGTCATCAAGTTCTCCAGACGAGATGGTGGCCTTTGGTTATATTGTTGATTCTGATCAGGTTGGGATTGGAAATTCTGGAAATTCTGGCCTTGGTTCTGATTAGGCCTCTGTTGGATTTGAGGTTGGAAATTCTGATTCTGATTTTGAAAGTTCTGCACTCTTTGCTGGACGAATCCTTGATTCTGAGGTCTGAAGTTTTGCTGTGGGTTTTGATTTGCGAACTGGTTGGGCTGGTTTGGCTGCAACAAATGCGCGTTGAGTGCATTGTTATTGGAATAGGAGAGATTGGGATGGCGATTTTGGTAGTTCCCGGCATAATTACAACTCTCGGTAGCTATCTGTTGGCATGTATCAGTTGGATGAGGTCCCTGACACAGTCCACAGATAACTCCCGATTGCTATGTTTGAACTTGGTCTGATGAGGTTCCTGCCTGAGAAGCGTCTATTCCCTTCCCTTTATCCTGGCTCAGCTGTATCGCAGCTACCTGTTCTTGCAATTTTTCAAAATCTGTTTTCCCTTCACTTACAGCAAAGACTTTTCTAGGAGGATCCTCCTTCCTATCATCTGTTTTTAGGATGGATCTGTTGACAGACATTGTCTCAATCTTCTCCCAAGCTTGGTCCATAGACAAGTGGAGTAAATGTCGTCCGCCAGCAGCGTCTAACATTGTTCTCCATGGATGGGTGAGTCCTCCGTAGAATTTCCTCAATTGCTCCCATGGTGCGTACCCGTGTTGGGGGCATCGCCTGATGAGGCCCAAGAATCTTTCTTTCGCATCATATAACGATTCGTCTGGCTTCATTTTAAATCTCCAATCTTAGCTCGTCCTTCCTCAATCTTTGATTCTGGAAAATACTTCAGCAAAAAGCTCCTCACCAAGTCTGCCCAAGTGCTCCTCAGATTGATAGGCAATGACTTATACCAGTCCCTGGCACCACTATATAAAGAAAATGGAAACAACATTAGCCTAATAGCATCAGGAGATACTCCCTGATTTTTGATCGTGTCGCAGAGCTCCAGGAAGGTCTGGAGATGATCATGAGGGTCCTCATGATTTGCACCGCAGAACTGATTGTTTTGCACCAAATTAATGAGTGCCGGTTTGAGCTCGAAATTGCGTGCAGGAAAGTGTGCTCTCCCAGGTCCATCCAGGTAGGGCTCTACTATTGGTTGCATGAAGTCTGTTGCTGCTTGCTGCTGTTGTTGATTTCCTTGTTCAGCTTGGTTCTGGTACTGTTGGTGATAATTGGGAAATTGCTGGAAGTTATGTGGATCTTGTGGGTTGTTCTGAAACTGATCTGGATTGAAAGCTTGGTTTTGGTATTGTTGGTTTGGTATGTTTTGATTTTGATGAAATTGGTTTAGGGGTGGTGGCGGTTGTTGGTGGAATTGCTGGTATTGTTGCTGATTGGGATTTGGTAGATTCTCCTCTTCGTTGGCACGATTAGGATGCTCTACCATTCCTCCGTCAGCTCCATTACCAGGGTTATTTGGTGGTTGGTCTATGGGTAAGATCGGGGGAATGTTCTGGTTATCTGCCATGTCTGATAGATCGCTGCTCGATGTTTCGGGTGAAGTGCGGGTCCGACGCTCCTGCTCTTTCCGTCTTCTGGCTTCTGCCCTCAGTTGGCGAGCGGTCCTTTCTATTTCTAGATCGAACGGTAGCTCCGGCAATGTGTTCCTCCTCCGTTGCATAAGCAGTTGGTATCAAGATTTTGGCAGTACCTGTACAATCCCCAAGTTAGTGATGGTTTGATAGTATATACAAAAACTATCTATGAGTAAATCAGGAATGTAATTCTCCTAGTAAACGGCGCTGCATCCTCCCCGGCAACGGTGCCATGAAACTTTTGACGAGTTTCACCAACACGAGTAATTTTCTGAAATATCAGGTTTGGATTTATTAAATGAAAAGAGTTATGATGTAGGGAAGGGGTTTAAGGATATGTTAAGATTTCCCTTTTTATTACTCATGTGGGGTGTTTTAATCTCAAACGGCGCTGTGGTCCTTCCCGCCATGAAACTTTTGACAAATATCAGGGTGCAACCGGGATTGACCTTCAGTCTGTCACCCTGAAAGTCCCTGGTATCTGCGCCATGATACTTCTCATAATTTCATGTCACGAAAGCACCTGCCATGAAGCTTTTGAATATCTTCCCACTGTATGAGTATTTTCCCAAAATGTTGTGTTTTTATTTACTCGTGTCAAGAAACTGTGCATCCCGAAAGCGCAGGGAGTCAAAAATTGCAGTAATTTATAGTAAGTACCGGATCGTTCACTGGAGGATGTGCGATGGAAGCAGGGCCCACGTCGTTTACTAAGATTTTCCACTCGGTTACTCAATTCAAGTTTTGCAAGGTTTCTATCAACTACTTGACATAAATTAAACCAGATCATGAATGCAGTAAAAATTTATTCTACAAAGCACGGTAAACTAGGTCGAAGAAAGCAATTAAATCTATACTACGAAAGCAATATAAAATTATGCTACACTATCTAGAAAGCAAGTTTAAATATGACAGAAGGGACAGGGAGGAAATAATAAAGATTGGACAAGATTCAGATGAAACACAATTAAACTTCCATTTTTATACACAGATCTTAGCTTGGGATAATCCTCTAGTTAGCTAACTCTCATGCTTTCTACACTATGATCCCTTTAACAGACAGGTACTTATGGTGAGAATTTACATGCTCTTACGACCTCAATTTCTAAGATACCACAGACTTATAACTCCCTTCACAGGCCTTGTGAAATTACATTATTCATCTGTGGTGGATAAGCAACACCTAACATATCATTAGTTGACATGCCAAGTACTCCTATCATTCCCCCATGTCACACCCAAAGTTTCAAATCACGCCCCAAACCATTCCATAACTCTCAAACCTTTTAACAGATGGACAGCCCCTAATTCTTCCGAGTGACCTCTATGAAAGCATTTTAAAGGAAAGCAGTAAGAAAGCGGTAAAGAAAGCATTTAAATCTATCACTCGGAAGCGTTAAAAACGTTTCTTTTCGTTAGTATAAAAGAGCCCCTGGTCTTGGTGACCAGATGCAGATCAAGAACCCCCGAGATATCAATAAGCCACAGGGCTTACAACATCTGGGTAGTTATGAGATACAAACTAAATGAAACAGATCCATAAATGAACCTATTCCGGATGTACTCACTCAAGACTCAATTCTAGACTTTGGCAGAAGAAGATAGTAGTCGAAGGAATACTCAACCCTACCTTAGAAATTCACCAAGGCCTATATGTTGTTCCTCTAGTATTATTTATCACATCTCATCTACACCCAAGTGGATATTGACTTAATGCGATATCTAATATCAGATTTCCAACACACAGCAATTTTGAGAAGCAAATGAATATTTGAAAATCATTCACTAGACAGGTACTAAACTCTCAATTAAAACACAGATCCTTTCGGTCTAGATGAGACCTAATCGCTGACTCTGCTTCTAAGCTCTCAAAATCAACCCCCAGTGGAAGATGAATTAGTCATAACTGTCGAATTTATCCCTTACTTAGATCCGGATTTTACAAAGGAATTTTTGTTGGAAGTTTACTATGCAACATCGGATTTATATCAAGACTTCTGTGTCCAAGGGGAAGGATCCCCAAAATAGCAATAAGACCAGAACATCTACATAATAGTATCATGCATACAAGTATATGAAAAGGAAAATAAAACACCCCAAAATATATGGTGGGGTTAGACAGAATGCGATACACAAGATGGATTAGCCTGAGATGAGAAGAAATCGGCTAAAAAGAGTGCCAGAGATAGTTGGGGTTCTCCGGACTGCAAACATCTGCTGTCCGGTTCCCAATTATCCCAGATGACTGATGTTTAGACAGAAAGAATTCCAAACGACGGTGACCGCCGTCATTCAGTTTTCTTTTGTCTGTGAGTGGAAGAAGAACCCACATATTTCTTGCTGTAATATTTCTCAACTGATGTTGGTCGACATCAGTTGATACTATTGCAACTTGAATTCAGGTTGAGAAATTAAGATAAGGAAAATTAAAACTGTATCTGATTAGGAATTGGCTGAGTGACTAATCGAAACTCTTAGTGAAGAGAACGCTCGCCGAAGCTTCCACCAACCACTAACCAGATCATGCAAAATAACAAATAATGATTGACACACAGAAGACGGGTTAATCGATATCCCTGTGAAGGGACCTTTCACCAACATTAATCTGTGGTGTTTCTCATTATCCGTTCATGATAATGGTCAAAATTGCCCATTATTTCCAATACATTTCCGTGTCTGAGACGGGCATTCTGATCGTGATTCCATCTTATTTCAATAAGAAAGCAGTTGAATTTGACAGATTAATGCGAGTTTGTAAAAACATCAAGCCGGTAATGAAAAGACACAAAATATGCAATTTTTAAATTGTATTTGTGTTAGAAAAATCCAAAAACATGAAAAAAGGAAAAAGAAAAGAAAATGGAATGAAAAGATGGGCAAAAGAATAAAAGAGCCCACAAAAATCCAAAAAGATGGGAAAAAGATTGAAAATCCCACAACTGAAATTTGGTTAAGTGTTGAAGCACAATTCGAATTGTGTGCAATTCGAATTAATTCGAATTGCACAACAATTCGAATTGCTAAAGAGAGCAAAGAATTGGTTGTGTTGGAAGGGATCCAGAAGTCTAATTCGGATTGTTCAAGTTCGAATTAATTCGAATTAGGGAATGAAGAGAGAAGAAACCCAAAGGCAAGAAGAAGATGCAATTCGAATTGTCCAATTCGAATTAATTCGAATTGGCACAAACAATTCGAATTGCCAACAAGTGCAAGGAAGCCAAGCAGAAACCCTCATCCAATTCGAGAAAAGACCAATTCGAATTATCCTAACAATTCGAATTGATAACTGAAGGCCAAAATCCCAGCTCAAGGAAGAGATCTCACAATTCGAATTAATTCGAATTGGTTGAGATAATTCGAACTACACTCAAAAATTCATCAAAAGCTGTGGAGCATGGACACAACACTGGTGGGCCTAGGATTTCGAAGATTGTCTATAAAAGCAGACCTTCCACAACAGAATCAAGAGATCAAGAATTTTGCCAAAAAGCAGCTTGGGACAAAAAGAACAGCAGGAGGTTCCACACCCCTTAAGGGTTAGGTAGGTAGTTAGTTTAGTTTAGTTTATTTTCTTGCAAGTAGTGTAATCTTTACATGCTTTGATTTTAGCTTAGTATAGAAGCAGTTTGTGTAACCCCTAGAGTAGCCATTTTCCAGAATTTTTACAAGCTTTTTAGTTAGAATAAACCCTACCTTCAAGTTAATGATGGTCTTGGGTTCTTTATCTTGCTTTCAAGGTGTCAATACAAGGAAAATTTCCAGAAATGGTATTATTCATGTGTTTTGGCACTCTTTAATGCTTTCTCTAGAAATAAATGCTTAGTATGTTTGTTTGTTTCAACTAGGTTACATTTATTATGTCCTAGTTGACATTCAAACTTAATAAATGCATGTTTGGTGGGTTTTTGGTTTGATTTTGTACCTTAGAGCTTCAAATATGTGTTCTTAGATTTTAGATGTTTTTTTTTAGGTTTGTTGATATTTATTTTTATGCTTTATTTTCCTGCCTTGATCCTATTTCATGCTGCCTTAGATAACTTGAGTGTTCTTAGTTTATTCATGCAGTTCTTATATAACTAGATGTTTTAGGTTCTTTGATCTTTGATCCTTTGTTTGTAGAAATAGGGTTTGAATCTTGCCAATACCCACTGGACATGTATTTGCTTCTTACTTGAAAATTTCACTAGGGTGGCTGTGAAATGACATTGATGTGAGATGAAGGATTTAGTAAATCTAAAACCATCATTACAGCACAGTGTTCACCTAACCCATACTTGTGAGAACAAAAATTGTTGTTGTTTGAAAATGTGTAATTCGAATTGAGGCAATTCAAATTATCTCGAATTGCCTAAGAAATTCGAATTGCACACCCAAAAATTTCTTTCATGTGGTTTTCAACCAATTTGAATTCTCTAATTCGAATTAATTCGAATTGGTTCAACAATTAGAATTGGGAAGGGAAACCACATTGTATTGCATACCATCCATTCATGCCTTAGTTTATTTTCCATCTCTTACCAAATTCGAATTGTGAAATTCGAATTAATTCGAATTGCTGAACAATTCGAATTCACCCTCCTCTTGAGGTATATGCCTTAGTCAATTTTGAGCAATGAAAGGACTTCACCAATTCGAATTGTCCAATTCGAATTAATTCGAATTGCTCAACAATTCGAATTAGACGATGTCTCGTTTCTTTGCAAGGATTAATTGGTTAACATCATACTTCATTCTTCATGCATTCTCAATTCGAATTACCCCAATAATTCGAACTGAACTATCCTTCTATTTTGAAAACTCCAAAAATATTTTTCCTTCATGATTTGTGTAAGTTGCATGGGTGTATTGGGCTTAGGCCCAGTTCACCTAACTTTATCCATTACACATTTCAACCCATTAAGTGTCTACCTATTGTGTGCTTAACACCCACACAATACCAAAAATATTTTCTTACTTTTATGTTTTCTCTTTCATTACATGTATGAACAGCTAATGAAAAACGCACAGATTAATGTTGGTGAAAGGTCCCTTCACAGGGATATCGACTAACCCGTTTTCTGTGTGTCAATCATTATCTGTTATTTTGCATGGTCTGATTAGTGGTTGGTGGAAGCTTCGGCGAGTCTCTTCACTAAGAGTTTCGATTAGTCACTCAGCCAATTCCTAATCAGATACAGTTTTAATTTTCCTTATCTTAATTTCTCAACCTGAATTCAAGTTGCAATAGTATCAACTGATGTCGACCAACATCAGTTGAGAAATATTACAGCAAGAAATATGTGGGTTTTTCTTCCACTCACAGACAAAAGAAAACTAAGTGACGGCGGTCGCCGTTGTTTGGGATTCTTTCTGTCTAAAATCAATCATCTTGGATAATTGGGAACAGGACAACAGATGTTTGCAGTCCGGAAGACCGCAACTATCTCTGGCACTCTTTTTAACCGATTTCTTCTCATCTCAGGCTAATCCATCTTTGTGTATCGCATTCTGTCTAACCCCACCATATATTTTGGGGTGTTTTATTTTCCTTTTCATATACTTGTATGCATGATACTATTATGTAGATGTTCTGGTCTTATTGCTATTTTGGGGATCCTTCCCCTTGGACACAGAAGTCTTGATTTAAATCAGATGCTGCATAATAAATTTCCAACAAAAATTCCGTTATAAAATCCGGATCTGAGTAAGGGATAAATTCGACAGTTATGACTAATTCATATTCTACTGGGGGTTGATTTTGAGAGCTTAGAAGCAGAGTCAGCGATTAGGTCTCATCTAGACTGAAAGGATCTGTGTTTTAATTGAGAGTTTAGTACCTGTTTAGGGAATGATTTTCAAACATTTATTTGCTTCTCAAAATTGCCGTGTGCTGGAAATCTGATATTAGGTATCGCATTAAGTCAATATCCACTTGGGTATAGATGAGATGTGATAAATACTACTAGAGGAACAACACATAGGCCTTGGTGAATTTCTAAGGTAAGGTCGAGTATTCCTTCGACTACTATCTTCTTCTGCCAAAGTCTAGAATTGAGTCTTAAGTGAGTACATCCGGAACAGGTTCATTTACGGATCTGTTTCATTTAGTTTGTATCTCATAACTAACCAGGAGTTGTAAGCCCTATAGCTTATTGATGTCTTGGAGGTTCTTGATCTGCATCTGGTCACCAAGACCAGGGGCTCTTTTATACTAACGGAAAGAGACGTTTTTAATAATTCCGAGTGATAGATTTAAATGCTTTCTTTACAGCTTTCTTACTGCTTTCCTTTAAAATGCTTTCATAGAGGTCACTCGGAAGAATTAGGGGCTGTCCATCTGTTAAAAGGTTTGAGAGTTATGGAATGGTTTGGGGCTTGATTTGAAACTTTGGGTGTGACATGGGGGAATGATAGCAGTATTGGCAAGTCAACTAATGATTTGACAGGTGTTGCTCATCCACCGTAAATAATTAACATACCTTTGCAAGGCATTGCAAGGGGAGTTAAGAGTTTATGGTATCTTAGAAATTGATGTCTTAAGAGCATGTAAATTCTCACCATAAGTACCTGTCTGTTAAAGGGAACATGGTGTAGAAAGCATAAGAGTTAGCTAACTAGAGGATTATCCCAAGCTAAGATCTGTGTATTAAAATGGAAGTTTAATTGCGTTTCATCTGAATCTTGTCCAATCTTTATTATTTCATCCCTGTCCCTTCTGTCATATTTAAACTTGCTTTCTAGATAGTGTAGCATAATTTTATATTGCTTTCGTAGTATAGATTTAATTGCTTTCTTCGATCTGGTTTACCATGCTTTGTAGAATAATTTTTACTGCTTTCATGACCTGGTTTAATTTATGTCTAGTAGTTGTTAGAAAACCCTTGCAAAACTTGAACGAGTAACCGAGTGGAAAATCTTAGTAAACGACGTGGGCCCTGCTTCCATCGCACATCCTCCAGTGAACGATCCGGTACTTACTATAAATTACTGCAATTTTTTACCCGTGCGCTTTCGGGAGCACAGTTTCTTGACACGAGTAAATAAAAACAACATTTTGGGAAAATACTCATACAGTGGGAAGATGTTCAAGAATTTTATGGCAGGTATCTTCTTGACATGAAATTAAGAGAAGCATCATGGTGCAGATACCAGGGACTTTCAGGGTGACAGGCTGAAGGTCCATCCCGGTTGCACCGTGATATTTGTCAAAAGTTTCATGGCTGGAAGGACCACAGCGCCGTTTGAACCCCACATGAGTAATAAAAAGGGAAATCTTAACATATCCTTAAACCCCTTCCCTGCATCATAAATCCTTCCATTCAATAAATCCGAACTTGGAAATTGTATTTAGATGGTTCTTCACCCCCAGTAGCGAAATGAAACTAGAGCAAAAGTTTCATGGCGCCGTTGCCGGGGACCCTCGAGGCACCATTTGAAATCACAGTTTCCTCCTTAAGCAATAAACCAGTAAGAAAATTTGGAAAATACTCGTGTCACGCAAACTCGTCAAAAGTTTCATGGCGCCGTTGCCGGGGAGGATGCAGCGCCGTTTACTAGGAGAATTACATTCCTGATTTACTCATAGATAGTTTTTTTTGTATATATTCTTGAACCGTTACTAACCTGGGGGTTGTACAGGTACTGTCAAAAGCTTGATACCAACTGCTTATGCAACGGAGAAGGAACACATTACCGGAGCTACCGTTCGATCTAGAAATAGAAAGGACCGCTCGCCAACTGAGGGCAGAAGCCAGAAGACGGAAAGAGCAGGAGCGTCGGATCCGCACTTCACCCGAAACATCAAGCAGCGATCTATCAGACATGGCAGAAAACCAGAACATTCCCCCGATCTTACCCATAAACCAACCACAAAATAACCCTGGTAATGGAGCTGACGGAGGAATGGTAGAGCATCCTAATCGTGCCAACGAAGAGGAGAATCTACCAAATCGCAATCAACAGCAATACCAGCAATTCCACCAACAACCACCACCACCCGTAAACCAATTTCACCAAAACCAAAACATACCAAACCAACAATACCAAAACCAAGCTTTCAATCCAGATCAGTTTCAGAACAACCCACAAGATCCACATAACTTCCAGCAATTTCCCAATTACCACCAACAGTACCAGAACCAAGCTGAACAAGGAAATCAACAACAACAGCAAGCAGCAGCAGACTTCATGCAACCGATAGTGGAGCCCTATCTGGATGGACCTGGGAGAGCACATTTTCCTGCACGCAATTTCGAGCTCAAACCGGCACTCATTAATTTGGTGCAAAACAATCAGTTCTGCGGTGCAAATCATGAGGACCCTCATGATCATCTCCAGACCTTCCTGGAGCTCTGCGACACGATCAAAAATCACGGAGTCTCTCCTGATGCTATAAGGCTAATGTTGTTTCCATTTTCTTTGTATAGTGGTGCCAGGGACTGGTATAAGTCATTGCCTATCAATCTAAGGAGCACTTGGGCAGACTTGGTGAGGAGCTTTTTGCTGAAGTATTTTCCAGAGTCAAAGATTGAGGAAGGACGAGCTAAGATTGGAGATTTTAAAATGAAGCCAGACGAATCATTATATGATGCGAAGGAAAGATTCTTGGGCCTCATCAGGCGATGTCCCCAACACGGATACGCACCATGGGAGCAATTGAGGAAATTCTACGGAGGACTCACCCATCCATGGAGAACGATGTTAGACGCTGCTGGCGGACGACATTTACTCCACTTGCCTATGGATCAAGCTTGGGAGAAGATTGAGACAATGTCTATCAACAGATCCATCCTAAACACAGATGATAGGAAGGAGGATCCTCCCCGAAAAGTCTTTGCTGTAAGTGAAAGGAAAACAGATTTTGAAAAATTGCAAGAACAGGTAGCTGCGATACAGCTGAGCCAGGATAAGGGGAAGGGAACAGACGCTTCCCAGGCAGGAACCTCATCAGATCAAGTTCAAACACAGCAATCGGGAGTTGTCTGTGGACTGTGTCAGGGACCTCATCCAACTGATACATGCCAACAGATAGCTACCGAGAGTTGTAACTATGCCGGAAAATACCAAAATCGCCATCCCAATCTCTCCTATTCCAACAGCAATGCACTAAACGCGCATTTGTTGCAGCCAAACCAGCCCAACCAGTTCGCAAATCAAAACCCACAGCAAAACTTCAGACCCCAGAATCAAGGATTCGTCCAGCAAAGAGTGCAGAACTTTCAAAATCAGAATCAGAACTTCCAACCTCAGATCCAACAGAGGCCTAATCAGAACCAAGGCCAGAATTTCCAGAATTTCCAATCCCATCCTGATCAGACTCAACAATATAACCAAAGGCCACCATCTCGTCTGGAGAATCTGATGACTGAGTTTATAGCCAATCAGAAGGATATAAACCAACAACTACAGTCATCAATCAAGAATTTGGAGACGCAAGTCACCCAGTTGGCCAAGGAACTTCAGAACAGGGGGAAAGGAACACTTCCAAGCAGTACTGAAGCTAACCCGCAGTGTAAAGCAATCACACTGCGGGGAGGCAAGACTCTAAAGGGAATTGTTGGATATGGAAAAGAGACGGCCGAGAAGGAAAAGGATCCAGTGAAGGGTGAAACAGCTATTTCGCAGGCTGAAGCTGCAAAGGGAGCTGAAAAGGGTAGGGTTGAAGGTACAACTTCCTTCTCTTTACCACCAAAAACAAACAATAATAAGTACATGCCAAGGGTGCCATACCCGGCACGTCTTAAAAATAAGGAACAAGATGAAAAATTTAATAAGTTTTTAGAAAGACTGAAAGCTGTCGAGATCACTATTCCATTGGTCGAAATGATCTCAGAAATGCCCGTCTATGCTAAATTTCTTAAAGAAATGATTTCAGGGAGGAGAAAAATTGAGCAGGAGGAAGTAGTGATTTTGAATAGCAGCTGCAGTGCCATTATCCAAAGAATGCTACCGGAAAAGAAGGAAGATCCAGGATGTATTACACTGCCGATCCACATTGGGAAAACTAATGTTGGAAAAGGATTGTGCGATCTGGGTTCGAGCATCAACGTTATGCCACTTGCCATGGTAAAACGCCTTCACTTGGGAACAATTGAACCGGTTACAATGAAGCTACAGCTGGCAGACCGATCAATTACCCATCCAATCGGAATCCTGAAGGACGTAATTGTCAAGACAGGAGGGACCCTCTTTCCCGTCGACTTCATTATTCTTGATATAGAGGAGGACTACGAGATGCCACTGATCTTAGGCCGCCCTTTTCTCTCAACCGGTGGTGCACTTATAGACGCGCGATCAAATCAAATCAAGCTCCGAGTCGGAGAAGAAGAATTGAATTTCAACATGGGAAAGCTGCAGAAGTTCCCGTCTGAGGGATCTTGTTCCTTATTTGATGTAAGAGAAAGTAGGAGTGAGGATGAGAGCATAGACTCTGTGACTGATGAGCCAAGCAAAGTTTCAAAACAGGTACTGAAGCCTGAAGGTGCGGAGCAACCAAGGAGCTGCAACGCTGTCCACTTCGAGGATCCTATCTCTGGGGACCTTGAAGAATTCGATGGAGTTGAGTTCATTCCGGAGGAAGAGGAAAGCACCGCTGAGGAGGAAGTGGATCCTGTACTGACACAGGATCCCGAAGGTAAATCTGATCTCTCTCTCCCATCCATTTCTCGCAAATTACTGCCTTCCGTTGAATGCCCACCAGAGCTTGAACTTAAAATACTTCCGGATCATCTTAAGTACGTCTTTCTCGCTGAACATAAAAGATTACCGGTAATTGTGTCAGCCAAGCTGACACAAGAACAAGAAAAAGCTCTGGTAGACATTCTAAAGAAATATGTACATGCAATCGGATGGACCATTTCTGATATAAAAGGAATAAGCCCCTCTGTTTGCATGCACAGAATTTTAATGGAAGAGGAGTACAAGCCCTCAAGGCAACCACAAAGGCGTCTGAACCCCCATATGCAGGAAGTGGTAAGGAAAGAAGTTATCAAGCTCTTAGATGCTGGTATCATCTATCCTATCTCTGATAGCAAATGGGTTAGCCCAGTGCAGGTCGTACCGAAACGCGGGGGGATCTGTGTAACGACTAATGAGCAAGGAGAAGAAGTGGCGACGCGTCCAGTGACCGGTTGGAGAGTTTGCATCGACTACCGGAAGCTCAATACCGCTACCAGGAAGGACCATTTCCCCTTGCCATTCATTGATCAGATGCTGGAGAGGTTGGCCGGAAGGGAGTATTACTGCTTTTTGGATGGGTACTCTGGCTATAATCAGATTGTAATAGCTAGCGAGGATCATGACAAGACCACATTCACTTGCCAATATGGAACTTTTGCGTACAGGCGCATGCCTTTTGGACTTTGTAATGCGCCTGCCACATTTCAACGATGCATGATGTCAATTTTCTCAGAATTTATCGAAAAATGCATTGAAGTTTTCATGGATGACTTCTCTGTGTATGGAGATACTTTTGATGAATGCTTGACTAATCTTGCACAAATTTTGCAAAGATGTGAGGACACCAACCTAGTTCTGAACTGGGAGAAGTGCCATTTCATGGTCACTGAAGGAATAGTGCTGGGTCACCGCATCTTGCGCGCAGGTATCGAAGTCGACAGGGCTAAGGTCTCAGTCATCTCAAACCTACCATTGCCTAATTCAATAAAAGCAGTTAGGAGTTTCTTAGGGCATGCCGGTTTCTACCGGAGATTCATTAAAGACTTTTCTAAAATTGCCAAGCCGCTCACTAACTTGCTGTGTAAAGAAAATCCTTTTGTAATAAATGAAGCGTGTGTTCAAGCCTTTGACACGCTCAAAGAAATGTTGATTTCTGCTCCAATAGTACAACCACCCGATTGGTCAATGCCTTTCGAGGTAATGTGTGATGCAAGTGATCTCGCCGTGGGTGCAGTTCTTGGGCAACATAAGGAAGGGAAGCATTGCGTGATTCATTACGCAAGTCATGCCCTGAATGAGGCCCAAATTAACTACACCACCACGGAGAAGGAGATGTATGCTGTGGTTTTTGCGTTTGATAAATTCAGACAATATCTTATTGGTACGAAAACCACAGTGTACACAGATCACTCTGCACTGAGATACTTGTTTAGCAAACAAGACGCCAAACCTCGATTAATCAGGTGGGTACTTTTGCTGCAAGAATTCAACATTATAATAAAAGATAGAAAAGGTAGAGACAATGGTGCTGCTGACCATTTGTCTCGACTAGAAAATGATAAAAATGAGCTAGCCGTAAATGAGAATTTTCCGGACGAGCAACTGTTTGCCTTGCATCTTCATGATCAAGCTTGTCCGTGGTTTTCCGATATTGCTAACTTTTTAGCATGCGGAATAACCCCACCATTTCAAAGCAGGGGCCACAAAGCGAGGTTCAACCGAGATGTAGTTAACTACTTCTGGGAAGACCCTTACCTCTTCAAGCATTGTGCAGATTCTATTATTAGACGATGTGTAACTGAGCACGAGGCTTATCAAATCGCTAAGAAATGCCATGAATCGGAATATGGAGGTCACCATGGCCCCACTCGAACAGCCCATAAGGTGCTCGAGTGCGGTTTTTATTGGCCTACCATTTACGAGGATTGCAAAGCGTTTGTTAAAGCTTGCGACAGATGCCAAAGACTAGGGAATATCTCCAAGAGGGATGAGATGCCTCAACAAGGAATTCTCACTCTTGAGATTTTCGATGTATGGGGTATCGACTTCATGGGACCATTCCCGACATCTGATGGGAACCATTACATCTTGGTAGCTGTCGATTACGTTTCCAAGTGGGTTGAGGCCGTTGCACTGCCAACCAATGATGGAAACCAGGTCGTCAAATTTTTGAAAAATAACATTTTCAATAGATTTGGTGTACCCAGGGTGATCATATCAGATGGAGGAGCCCATTTTGTTAATAAAGCATTTGCAAATCTTATGAGCAAAAATGAGATTCTCCACAAGATCGGCACGCCTTACCATCCCCAAACCAGTGGTCAAGTCGAGGTCTCTAACCGCGAAATCAAACACATACTCGAGGCCACTGTGGGGACAACTCGCAAAGATTGGTCACGTAAGCTCAATGATGCTTTATGGGCATACCGCACTGCATTCAAGACTCCCATTGGGATGTCTCCATACAGACTCATCTTCGGAAAAGCCTGTCATTTGCCCGTAGAACTAGAGCATAAGGCTTACTGGGCCGTACGAATGCTCAATTTTGACTCACGAGTTGCTCAGAGTAAGCGCAAGTTGGACCTCAATGAAATTGAGGAAATACGTGCGCAAGCTTATAAAAGCTCGAGGATTTATAAAGAGCGGACCCAGAAGTTACATGATCGTCGTATTAAGTCTAAACACTTTTATGTTGGCCAGAAAGTCTTGTTATTCAATTCCAGGTTGAAGCTGTTCCCCGGAAAGCTTAAATCCAGATGGGAAGGGCCATACGAAGTGGTGCACGTGTTTGAAAGTGGAGCTGTCAGGATTCGGACTGACAAAGGAGAACTGGTGGTGAATGGACACAGATTGAAGGAGTATCTTGGGCAGTTCGACCCCGAAAAAGAAGCTCAAATGACAACAGAACTAGCTTATGCTCAATAAATATTATACATATATCTATATTTACTTACTTATTTATTACTTACTCCACTTATTTTTATTGGGACAAAGTATCCAAAAATCAATTGAACATTTAGAGTACTAAGACTCTAAATGTGAGGATGTTGATATTTGGAGAAAACCTAATACCTTTTCATAATTGTTTTGCAGAATTCGAGGAACCAACAAAAAGAAAGATAAAGCTTCCAAAAACCAGGTTCCCGGTTGGGTTAACATTATATTTAATGGAGGTTAATTATGGAATTTAGAGAAATCTAAAATCCAGAATAAATTCATAAAATAAAATTGTTAACCCAACCTAATTTATGCAAGCAATATGTTTTAGATTCTCATTCGGTGTAGATATGTTTGCTTTTGAGTTCATATAATTTTTGGAAAACCTAAAAAAATTTTCCTAAGTCTTGAATGTGGTTTATTTTTCATTTCAAGAAAGTTCGAATTAATTCGAATTGCCATGCAAATTCGAATTGGCACCCAAGGCAGAATTTTCGGATATTTTATTTGGCTAAGTGTTGCAATTCGAATTATAAGGCAATTCGAATTAATTCGAATTGCCTGACTAATTCGAATTGGCACACAAAAGGCATTCTCTTATGCAAGTGAGCAATTCGAATTGTGGGGAAGTTCGAATTAATTCGAACCACACCAATAATTCGAATTAGCTCACAAAAGCATTTCCATGCGAAGTCACTCCACACCACCAGGTTCGAATTATGAGTCAATTCGAATTAATTCGAATTGATTCAGAATTCGAACTTGTGCGTGTATTTTGTCTTTCAAGCCAATTTGAATTAATTCGAATTGGCCTGAATAACTCGCATCCCTCACAGAATGCATCAATTCGAATTAATTCGAATTGATGCAATAATTCGAACTCCCCTTCCGAACCCTTTTTATACCCTTGTTCCCTCTCAGTTCCCTCACTTTCACTTTTCGCATTTCCAAAATCCTCCGTTCTCTCTCTCGCAAACCCTTCTTCCTCGCGAAGCCAGTCGCTCATTTCAAGCTTTCCTCCGGCCAAACCATTTCGGAAATGGCTTCGTCGTCGTCAAACCCTAGTGGGAGTCGGGGGTAAGTGTCTCTGTTTTGTTTTCGCGCTTGGTCTCAAGTTTACAGATTTGTCTTTTCGTATTCCCTGCGAAATCGGGACAAAGGGGGGGAATGCGTGTTGATTTTACATCGGAGAGAGCCGGAAAGTGGTCGGAAATGATTGGGAGTAGCATAATAAGGGGTAGAACCGCTTAGGGCAGAACCCAAGTTTCTAGGGCTTTTTGTTGAAACTGCCACTCTAGGGTTCGTATATTTTTGGTGATATGAGGGATGTTCATTTTGAAAAATGAGGGTTGCAAAACCCCCAAAAAATCTGTTTTTGTTTGTTTTCGTGTAGTGTTTTAATGTTCTTCTCATATTTCTGTGATTCTGTGAATATAGGGAGAGCACTGTGATTTTGTTTCTTAGTCGCTATATTGCTTTGTTCAGTAGATGTTTGATTATGATGACTGAAAATGCATATTGATGATAGCTACAAAATTTATGTTTTTAAAGCATGAGTTTTGTTGGTAACATTAGTACATTACAGTAGTGTAGATGGACCAATTTTGTCTGGTTGTTTTGGTGTCTGCATGTATATTATTAGATGAGTATATTGGTAATAAATGTTGTTATTGGGTACCTGTTGCCCATACATTGCAACTTCAACTCTAGAAGTTGATGTTTGCACATCCGGGAACATGGTATTACAGACAAAACCCTGCCAAATTTTTTTCCAACACTTTTGGTTTGGCATTTATGTGTAAAAAGACAAAATAGTGGATTGTTCTTTGCATTAAAAGTGTTTGATCTTTGTCAACTTGGAACAAGTGGGGAATACTTGTAAGGAATGTTTTGTTTTATTCCTTAAAAAACCCACTTTCCCAAACAAAATCCAAATGGGGGACCACTTACACCCCCAATTTCATTAAATAAACAAGTCAACACTTTTTCATAAAAAAACCCAAAAATTGCCTCTTGTATGTATGCATGTCTACTTTTATTTTTATTTCTTATTTTTAGTCATGGTCCATTGTCACATACTAGTAATTGCATAATTTGTCACTTGCATTTGCTTTTCATCATTAATCTCTCATCTCCCCTATCTCACATGATTTCAATCACTTGTTAAGTGATGAGAAAAATCAAAAATTCTTTCGTAAGCTCAATAGCCCACGAAATTCCTCTTTTTGGTCAATTGACCACCCAAAAACATCTTATACTATTTATAGTCTAAGAAAAATTTCTAAGGATCCAAGATCCTTATCTCTCTCTTGCTTTCTTTATTTTTGATATAATAAGAGTAGATTTGATAATCTGACCCCTTGGACCTTCATAGTGTACCTCAAGTGAGACAGGTGTTAGAAAGCGAACTGTATTTTGAAGTGGCTGAAGGTATGAGGCTGAGAGTCTCGGACCTAATCATCTCTCCATGCCTTTTCAGAGACATCATTCCCCTAGCCCAAAATGAAGATCAAGAGGAGACAACCCAACTACTGGATCTGCCAGTAGAACTCTTAGGAGAGATTCTCTCCCGCATCGGAGAGGATTGCATCAAGAAAGTGTGGAGGGTCAGAGAAGTGTGCACCAAATTCAGGGATGCAGCTGATCTTCCCATTGTATACAGGAGATGTGAACTAGAGACTACCATTGTCAAGATGTGGGAACAAAGGGTTGAATTGCAAAAGGAGGCACTTCTGGTTAAGTGCGAAGAAGCTGGCAACTACAACCTGAAACTCATCCCAGCCCTGCAGGCATTCGGAGCAGGAAACGAGACTCTGGCGTGTGAGCTGCTAAAGGAAGGGATTGAGGAAAACCACAGGGCCTCAATCTTTGTCAGAGGATACATGCTGCTTAGCAAGCTGGACAATGAACAGGTCCAGCAGGGGGTGTCAATGATCGACAGGATCATAACCAACAGGTTCGTCATGCAATACGTTGGGACTAACGTCTTCGCATGGCTGGCTGATAGCCTGGAGACACCCGACCTATTTGGAAATCAAGGACCAAGGGTCTACTGCACCAGGGTGATGGAGGAAGATGAGGATGACATGGTAGATTTCTGCGTACCCTGCAGCTTGACGAACTATGTCCATTGGACCAGAATCTTCTTCCAAGGATAGAGGGGAAAGATGCTGAAGAAGGACTGAATCTGTAAAGATTCACTTTTGACTGGACTGGCTGGAACCATATTTTGGGTAACTTTTCGACTGATCTTTGACGCTAACCTATCCAAGTGTACAGCTTTGTCTGTATTGATGTTTAGTTATGATTAAGGTCGTGTATTGTATAACGAACCTTGGAATTGTCCGCTATGATGGGTGTACGACGTATTTTGGGCAGTCGTACATTTACTGCTTTCCACAAGAGAATTTCGTCTTGAGTTCTCCATTAAAAAAAAAAAAAAAATGTGTGGCAGTCCAAGATGAATAAGTGACTGTCACGCCAAAAACAAGCTGTGACGTGCTTGCATGTTCACAGTGTCTTTTTACTGCTTTCAAACGAACAAACCGGCATAAAACAAGCATAAATCTGTCACCTAAGTTCACATGTTGAATTTAGGCTGATGATGAAATTTTCAAACTATTCATTGGGATAAAACAATTAAAAATATGCATGACATGAATTCTTGAAGTTTTGAGCTATAAAAATCCAATGATATGATCACTTGAAAGACTAACAAACTTTCATGTTGAGAATTTGATTGAATAAGCTGCAAGAAATTTTTCAAAGGTTAAATTTGAGAATAGAGGTGTGACATGATCAAACCGTCCCTTGTGAGATCTGAGCCGAGTCATTCTTACTCAATACTTCTTTGATTGTGTGAATCAATTCGATTAAAGGGCACTAGAACTTGCAATTGGGACCGATTCAAGACCATGCCACATTCCCGAAATCGAGCAAATGATCGAGGCACTTAGAAAAACCCAAAATTTTGGCTTTCGTTTGAATTCCAAACCCAAAAACATTTTCCCTTTAGGATCAACCATTCTGAGCCTTTAAGCCTAATTTTTCTTTGAAGCCACTATATTATTCCTAGCCTTATAAAAAGACCAAGAAAATCAAACCCAAGTGTACATTAGCCATCCCATCAAGGCATTGTAATTTCTGGTCATCACATATGTATCAATCGGTATGCTATAAACCGATTCAAAAAAAAAAATATTTTGAGATCCATTCAACAAGAATAAATTGCAAATGACAAAGCAAATTAGACAAAGTCTAATGTCATGCAATAGAAAAAGAAAGAAAAACAAAAGAAAGATAGAAATAATGATGATCATAGATTTTGCAACATGCCAAGTTATGGTGGAATGGTGTCATGTCACTTTTTAGCCCAATACTTCCTTTTCCTACCAAATGTTACAACCGTATGCCCCGTTATAACCTTGAATAAGACCTCGGGATCTCGATTTGAGGAAATGAGCCGGTGGCGAGTTGGTCCAGTTGCAAGCTTATGGGAGAATTTAATTAAACTGGATTTTGAGCGTTGATGATAAAAGCCAATCTTGAGAGTGAGTGAACTTTCCGATTCTACTATATGTGAGGCTCTGCTTTGATTGATTAATGTTCATGTCATGCTTGAATTCAAGAAGTTAGCCAATGAGTTTTTCTAAACACCTATTCAAGAAGAATTAACAATAATGATTGGTTTGTGTGTTCACTCAAGTGAGAAGTATCATTCCATTAAACACTGCAACTAAGAGAATTTAATACTTGTAATTTTGATTGTCTTATCCCAATATAAGAAGAATGAAATTTCTGAGGCCACGCAAATGGATTGAATATGCAGAGTCCAAGCTCTTAGGAGCACTGACTCTGACTGCTCGGGGACGATCAGTATTAAATGTGAGGATGTTGATAATGGTCAAAATTGCCCATTATTTCCAATCCATTTCCGTGTCTGAGACGGACATTCTGATCGTGATTCCATCTTATTTCAATAAGAAAGCAGTTGAATTTGACAGATTAATGCAAGTTTGTAAAAACATCAAGCCGGTAATGAAAAGACACAGAATATGCAATTTTTAAATTGTATTTGTGTTAGAAAAATCCAAAAACATGAAAAAAGGAAAAAGAAAAGAAAAAGGAATGAAAAGATGGGCAAAAGAATAAAAGAGCCCACAAAAATCCAAAAAGATGGGAAAAAGATTGAAAATCCCACAACTGAAATTTGGTTAAGTGTTGAAGCACAATTCGAATTGTGTGCAATTCGAATTAATTCGAATTGCACAACAATTCGAATTGCTAAAGAGAGCAAAGAATTGGTTGTGTTGGAAGGGATGCAGAAGTCTAATTCGAATTGTTCAAGTTCGAATTAATTCGAATTAGGGAATGAAGAGAGAAGAAACCCAAAGGCAAGAAGAAGATGCAATTCGAATTGTCCAATTCGAATTAATTCGAATTGGCACAAACAATTCGAATTGCCAACAAGTGCAAGGAAGCCAAGCAGAAACCCTCATCCATTTCGAGAAAAGACCAATTCGAATTATCCTAACAATTCGAATTGATGACTGAAGGCCAAAATCCCAGCTCAAGGAAGAGATCTCACAATTCGAATTAATTCGAATTGGTTGAGATAATTCGAACTACACTCAAAAATTCATCAAAAGCTGTGGAGCATGGACACAACATTGGTGGGCCTAGGATTTCGAAGATTGTCTATAAAAGCAGACCTTCCACAACAGAATCAAGAGATCAAGAATTTTGCCAAAAAGCAGCTTGGGACAAAAAGAACAGCAGGAGGTTCCACACCCCTTAAGGGTTAGGTAGGTAGTTAGTTTAGTTTAGTTTATTTTCTTGCAAGTAGTGTAATCTTTACATGCTTTGATTTTAGCTTAGTATAGAGCAGTTTGTGTAACCCCTAGAGTAGCCATTTTCCAGAATTTTTACAAGCTTTTTAGTTAGAATAAACCCTACCTTCAAGTTAATGATGGTCTTGGGTTCTTTATCTTGCTTTCAAGGTGTCAATACAAGGAAAATTTCCAGAAATGGTATTATTCATGTGTTTTGGCACTCTTTAATGCTTTCTCTAGAAATAAATGCTTAGTATGTTTGTTTGTTTCAACTAGGTTACATTTATTATGTCCTAGTTGACATTCAAACTTAATAAATGCATGTTTGGTGGGTTTTTGGTTTGATTTTGTACCTTAGAGCTTCAAATAAGTGTTCTTAGATTTTAGATGTCTTTTTTTTTTTAGGTTTGTTGATATTTATTTTTATGCTTTATTTTCCTGCCTTGATCCTATTTCATGCTGCCTTAGATAACTTGAGTGTTCTTAGTTTATTCATGCAGTTCTTATATAACTAGATGTTTTAGGTTCTTTGATCTTTGATCCTTTGTTTGTAGAAATAGGGTTTGAATCTTGCCAATACCCACTGGACATGTATTTGCTTCTTACTTGAAAATTTCACTAGGGTGGCTGTGAAATGACATTGATGTGAGATGAAGGATTTAGTAAATCTAAAATCATCATTACAGCACAGTGTTCACCTAACCCATACTTGTGAGAACAAAAATTGTTGTTGTTTGAAAATGTGTAATTCGAATTGAGGCAATTCGAATTATCTCGAATTGCCTAAGAAATTCGAATTGCACACCCAAAAATTTCTTTCATGTGGTTTTCAACCAATTTGAATTCTCTAATTCGAATGAATTCGAATTGGTTCAACAATTCGAATTGGGAAGGGAAACCACATTGTATTGCATACCATCCATTCATGCCTTAGTTTATTTTCCATCTCTTACCAAATTCGAATTGTGAAATTCGAATTAATTCGAATTGCTGAACAATTCGAATTCACCCTCCTCTTGAGGTATATGCCTTAGTCAATTTTGAGCAATGAAAGGACTTCACCAATTTGAATTGTCCAATTCGAATTAATTCGAATTGCTCAACAATTCGAATTAGACGATGTCTCGTTTCTTTGCAAGGATTAATTGGTTAACATCATACTTCATTCTTCATGCATTCTCAATTCGAATTACCCCAATAATTCGAACTGAACTATCCTTCTATTTGAAAACTCCAAAAATATTTTTCCTTCATGATTTGTGTAAGTTGCATGGGTGTATTGGGCTTAGGCCCAGTTCACCTAACTTTATCCATTACACATTTCAACCCATTAAGTGTCTACCTATTGTGTGCTTAACACCCACACAATACCAAAAATATTTTCTTACTTTTATGTTTTCTCTTTCATTACATGTATGAACAGCTAATGAAAAACGCACAGATTAATGTTGGTGAAAGGTCCCTTCACAGGGATATCGACTAACCCGTCTTCTGTGTGTCAATCATTATCTGTTATTTTGCATGGTCTGATTAGTGGTTGGTGGAAGCTTCGGCGAGCGTTCTCTTCACTAAGAGTTTCGATTATTCACTCTGCCAATTCCTAATCAGATGCAGTTTTAATTTTCCTTATCTTAATTTCTCAACCTGAATTCAAGTTGCAATAGTATCAACTGATGTCGACCAACATCAGTTGAGAAATATTACAGCAAGAAATATGTGGGTTTTTCTTCCACTCACAGACAAAAGAAAACTAAGTGACGGCGGTCACCGTTGTTTGGGATTCTTTCTGTCTAAAATCAATCATCTTGGATAATTGGGAACAGGACATCAGATGTTTGCAGTCCGGAAGACCCCAACTATCTCTGGCACTCTTTTTAGCCGATTTCTTCTCATCTCAGGCTAATCCATCTTTGTGTATCGCATTCTGTCTAACCCCACCATATATTTTGGGGTGTTTTATTTTCCTTTTCATATACTTGTATGCATGATACTATTATGTAGATGTTCTGGTCTTATTGCTATTTTGGGGATCCTTCCCCTTGGACACAGAAGTCTTGATTTAAATCAGATGCTGCATAATAAATTTCCAACAAAAATTCCGTTATAAAATCCGGATCTGAGTAAGGGATAAATTCGACAGTTATGACTAATTCATATTCTACTGGGGGTTGATTTTGAGAGCTTAGAAGCAGAGTCAGCGATTAGGTCTCATCTAGACTGAAAGGATATGTGTTTTAATTGAGAGTTTAGTACCTGTTTAGGGAATGATTTTCAAACATTTATTTGCTTCTCAAAATTGTCGTGTGCTGGAAATCTGATATTAGGTATCGCATTAAGTCAATATCCACTTGGGTATAGATGAGATGTGATAAATAATACTAGAGGAACAACACATAGGCCTTGGTGAATTTCTAAGGTAAGGTCGAGTATTCATTCGACTACTATCTTCTTCTGCCTAAGTCTAGAATTGAGTCTTAAGTGAGTACATCCGGAACAGGTTCATTTACGGATCTGTTTCATTTAGTTTGTATCTCATAACTAACCAGGAGTTGTAAGCCCTATAGCTTATTGATGTCTTGGAGGTTCTTGATCTGCATCTGGTCACCAAGACCAGGGGCTCTTTTATACTAACGGAAAGAGACGTTTTTAATAATTCCGAGTGATAGATTTAAATGCTTTCTTTACAGCTTTCTTACTGCTTTCCTTTAAAATGCTTTCATAGAGGTCACTCGGAAGAATTAGGGGCTGTCCATCTGTTAAAAGGTTTGAGAGTTATGGAATGGTTTGGGGCTTGATTTGAAACTTTGGGTGTGACATGGGGGAATGATAGCAGTACTTGGCAAGTCAACTAATGATTTGACAGGTGTTGCTCATCCACCGTAAATAATTAACATACCTTTGCAAGGCATTGCAAGGGGAGTTAAGAGTTTATGGTATCTTAGAAATTGTTGTCTTAAGAGCATGTAAATTCTCACCATAAGTACCTGTCTGTTAAAGGGAACATGGTGTAGAAAGCATGAGAGTTAGCTAACTAGAGGATTATCCCAAGCTAAGATCTGTGTATTAAAATGGAAGTTTAATTGTGTTTCATCTGAATCTTGTCCAATCTTTATTATTTCCTCCCTGTCCCTTCTGTCATATTTAAACTTGCTTTCTAGATAGTGTAGCATAATTTTATATTGCTTTCGTAGTATAGATTTAATTGCTTTCTTCGATCTGGTTTACCATGCTTTGTAGAATAATTTTTACTGCTTTCATGACCTGGTTTAATTTATGTCTAGTAGTTGTTAGAAAACCCTTGCAAAACTTGAACGAGTAACCGAGTGGAAAATCTTAGTAAACGATGTGGGCCCTGCTTCCATCGCACATCCTCCAGTGAACGATCCGGTACTTACTATAAATTACTGCAATTTTTTACCCGTGCGCTTTCGGGAGCACAGTTTCTTGACACGAGTAAATAAAAACAACATTTTGGGAAAATACTCATACAGTGGGAAGATGTTCAAGAATTTTATGGCAGGTATCTTCTTGACATGAAATTAAGAGAAGCATCATGGTGCAGATACCAGGGACTTTCAGGGTGACAGACTGAAGGTCCATCCCGGTTGCACCGTGATATTTGTCAAAAGTTTCATGGCTGGAAGGACCACAGCGCCGTTTGAACCCCACATGAGTAATAAAAAGGGAAATCTTAACATATCCTTAAACCCCTTCCCTGCATCATAAATCCTTCCATTCAATAAATCCGAACTTGGAAATTGTATTTAGATGGTTCTTCACCCCCAGTAGCGAAATGAAACTAGAGCAAAAGTTTCATGGCGCCGTTGCCGGGGACCCTCGAGGCACCATTTGAAATCACAGTTTCCTCCTTAAGCAATAAACCAGTAAGAAAATTTGGAAAATACTCGTGTCACGCAAACTCGTCAAAAGTTTCAGTTCATACACACAACGAAAAGGAAAACTTGAAAATAAAGAAAATGTTTTTGGTATTGTGTGGGTGTTAAGCACACAATAAATAGACACTAATGGGTTGAAATGTGTAATGGATAAAAGTTAGGTGAAATGGGCCTAGGCCCAATACACCCATGCAACTTACACAAATTATGAAAGAAAATGTTTTTGGAGTTTTCAAAATAGAAGGGATAGCTCAATTCGAATTATTGGGTTAATTCGAATTGAGAATGCATGAAGGATGAAGTATGATCTTACCCAATTAATCCTTGCAAAGGAATGAGATATCATCTAATTCGAATTGTTGAGCAATTCGAATTAATTCGAATTGGACAACTCGAATTGATGAAGTCCTTTCCTTGCTCAAAATTGACTAAGGCATATACCTCAAGAGGAAGGTGAATTCGAATTGTTCAGCAATTCGAATTAATTCGAATTGGTAAGAGATGGAAAATAAACTAAGGCATGAATGGATGGTATGCAATACAATGTGGTTTTCCTTGCCAATTCGAATTGCTGAACCAATTCGAATTAATTCGAATTGGAGAATTCGAATTGGTTAAAAACCACATGAAGGAAATTTTTGGTTGTGCAATTCGAATTTCTTAGGCAATTCGAGATAAGTCGAATTGCCTCAATTCGAATTACACATTTTCGAACAACAACAATTTTTGTTCTCACAAGTATGGGTTAGGTGAACACTGTGCTGTAATGATGGGTTTAGATTTACCAAATCCCTCATCTCACATCAGTGTCACTTCACAGCCAACTTAGTGAAGTTTTCAAGAAATAAACAAACACATGTCCAGTGGGTATTGGCAAGATTTAAACCCTATTTCTACAAACAAAGGATCAAAGATCAAAGAGCCTAAAACATCTAGTCATCTAAAAACTACATGAGTAAACTAAGAACACTCAAGTTATCTAAGGCAGCTTAAACTAAAAACAAAGGCAGGAAAATAAGGCATGAAAATAAATACTAACAAACCTAAAAACGTCTAAAACCTAGGAACACTTATTTGAAGCTCTAAGGCACAAAATCAAGCTAACAACCCACCAAACATGTATTTATTAAGTTTGAATGTCAACTAGGACATAATAAATGTAACCTAGTTGAAACAAACAAACATGCTAAGCATTTATTTCTAAAGAAAGCATTAAAGAGTGTCAAAACACATGAATAACACCATTTCTGGAAATTTTCTTCTATTGACACTTTGAAAACAAAATAAAGAACCCAAAACCATCATTAACTTGAAAGTAGTGTTTAATCTAACTAGAAAGCTTGTGAAAATCTGGAAATGGCTACTCTAAGGGTTACACAAACTGCTTCTACACTAAACTAAGATCAAAGCATGTAAAGATTACACTACTTGCAAGAAAAATAAACTAAACTAAACTAAACTACCTACCTAACCCTTAAGGGGTGTGGAACCTCCTGCTGTTCTTTTTGTCCCAAGCTGCTTTTTGGCAAAATTCTTGATCTCTGGATTCTGTTGTGGAAGGTCTGCTTTTATAGACAAACTTTGAAACCCTAGGCCCACTAGTGTTGTGCTCATGCTCCACAGCTTCAATGAGTGAAGTTCGAATTAATTCAATCAGTTCGAATTAATTCGAATTGTGAGATCTCTTCCTTGAGCTGGGATTGTGGCCTTCAGTCATCAATTCAAATTGTTGTGAAGAGTTCGAATTGGTCTTTTCTCGAATTGGATGAGGGTTTCTGCTTGGCCTCCTTGCATTTGTTGGCAATTCGAATTGTTTGTGCCAGTTCGAATTAATTCGAATTGGACAATTCGAATTGCATCTTCTTCTTGCCTTTGGGTGTCTTCTCTCTTCATTCCCTAATTCGAATTAATTCGAATTTGAACAATTCGAATTAGGCTTCTGCATCCCTTCCAACACTTAACCATTTCTTTGTTCTCTTCAGCAATTCGAATTGTGTGCAATTCGAATTAATTCGAATTGCACAATTCGAATTGTGCTTCAACACTTGACCAAATTTCGGTTGTGGGATTTTCAATCTTTTTCCCATCTTTTTGGATTTTTGTGGGCTCTTTTATTCTTTTGCCCATCTTTTCATTCCTTTTTCTTTTCTTTTTCCTTTATTCATGTTTTTGGATTTTTCTAACACAAATACAATTAAAAATTGCATATTTTGTGTCTTTTCATCACTGGCTTGATGTTTTTACAAACTAGCATTAATCTGTCAAATTCAACTGCTTTCTTATTACAATAAGATGGAATACGATCAAAATGTCCGTCTCAGACACGGAAATGGATTGGAAATAATGGACAATTTTGGCCATTATCAACCATGCAAAATAATGTGTGATAATTAATACACAAACTATGAGCTATTTAATTTCCCGGTGAAGGGACCATTTGCCAACATTAGTTTGTGGTACTTCTTATCCCCGTTTCACACAACACAAAAAGACCAAAATAGAATAAAAGAAAAAAGGAAAAAATCATCTTATATGAGAGACATTGGTTTCTCATACAAGATTATGGAATTCGATTCATGCATAATTGTAATACCCGGGATTTTTATAGCGCCCAAAGAAATAAAACAAATTTATTTCCGAGAAGAAAATAATTTATTACAATAAATTATTGCTCGGAAAAAACATGTCGATAAAATTCAATTTCAAACTTTGGACAAGTTGAAATGGAATAAAAGAGGGAAATGAAGCCCAAAGATATTCCATGGATTGAGCCCAAGAGAAATGGAACAGGTTTGGCGCAAAATGATCGCGTGCGCCAGAATTGGAGGGATGGCACAAAATTGCGCCAAGTCTGACAGTTACCAAATTTTGCGATTTCGCTAACCGGTCCAGCCCAGTGCCGCGTGCTCCCCGCGCGGAAACACCCCACCACCGCGCCACCAACACAGCAGACGCGGAATCACGCGGTTAAGGAGATTTCTTACCCGATTTCGACCCCCTAATGATGGAAACCTACCTTGGATGATGGAGGGGCGCTATGGTATAGTATATGGCCGATTTTGATACCCTTTTTCACTCCAAAAACCTATCCAAATCTGCCACCTCCCCTCTCTCAAGTTCTAGCATTCGAAAAGAAAGAAAAATCTAGTTCCTTGGCTTTCCGACACCGTTCCGGCAAAGGAGACGACGTGGTGGACGAGGCTAGGTGTTCCTCAGGCGCAAGGTGTTGGTGAGTGACGATGTTATTCCTTATTCCATGAGTTTTGGTCGTATATAGGGGTTGACAATTTGTTTTCTTTCTTATAACCATAAATTGGACCGAAGAGAAGGTAACAGTGTAATTTGGACGTGTCCGAAGCAATCATAGGCGCCCCGAGCAACCCGGAAACATCCTAGAACTCATACACTGTAAGTTAACTCCTTGCGTATCAATTTTGGAATCCCTTGGTCGAGTGTTTCGAGAGATCTAAACAAAACACTAAAACCTGTCACCAAGAACTCACCTTTGCGCGATTTCTAAAATCCAACAAAAACCCCCACTTCGCGTGTTCAAACCGTAGAAATCTAAACTAAGAATTTGATCCTAACACCTTAATCTAGTTTGTGTTATAATTTCAGAAATTTTTATCGAGTTTTGACCCCCGAGATCGCGTCGGACATTTTCTGAGTTTCATAAGAATTTTCAAAAACCTGACAGCATTCATGTCTGAACTTGATGAGCGTATTCGAATTGATCCAGTCAGTTTTGAACCTCATGATACAAACAAAATTTGTAGAAAATTCTGTCTAGTTTATCCCTGAAAAATTTCATAATTTTTGAACTACGTTTGATATGCCAAAAATTCGTCAAAAGTTGAATCGTCAAATCTGAAATACTGACAGCTTCCCCATTCGAAGATGATCCGAATATTCATCACTGATCCGATAGGAATTAAACTTCGAGTTCTAGATAAAAGTTGTAGATAATTGCCTCAAGGATGTGTGGTTAAAATTTCGTGAGTTTTCCTTAACGTTTGAACCTTCAAAACACGATCTGAACAGCCTGCGCTTCCAGTAAGAAATCCGACAGATTTTCTATCCGAACTTAATGCACGAATCTGATTTAATCCGGAATGTTTTCGGACATATTGCCCCTAATAAAACTTGCTCATTTTTGTGTCTTGTACGCGTCTGTAAAATTTCATAATTTTTAGAGATCGTTTACTTGGTCAAAAACGTGGTTTAAAAACAGTGCGCTGTTACCGGGAAGTTGACAGATTTTGAGTTATGAAAAGATTGCAAAATTCGACTTGTTTCCTTACCTAATTTCGAGAAACTTAAAGCATGAAAGTTGTTCATAAAGATGTGTTTAAGCTTCTGATTAAATTTCAGAATTTTTGACTTTAAAATAAATTTTTTAATTAAAAAGGCGTAACCTGTGACGAATTGGATTTTTCGGACTTGAGAAATCTCGAACCATGAAATGCGACGTCGAATCTTTTTATACGACAAAACATAAACTTTCGAAAAATCTCGTTCACTAGGCTGAGCCGATCTTCATACAACTATCTTTGAGACTGCCTCGTTAATGGTCTCCCTACTATCTGAGATTGCCTCGTTAATGATCTCCTTACTATGCCAAAACGGCATTGTGCACATGGACTGCCAAATCGGCAGTGGGAAATACACAGCCTGCCCGAGTGGCAGTGAAACCGCTTGAAAAGCCTGTCAAACGACAGTTGATATACACGCCTGTCAAACTGACAGTAGATACACACGGCTTGCCAAAATGGCAGTCGATACACACGGCTTGCCAAAATGGCAATCGAGATACATGGCTAGCCAAAACGGCAGTCAACACTGATATGGCTGCGTCCGCCGGCTCACCGGCTAACTGATTATGATTATTGAGATTGCCTCGTTAGTGATCTCCCTTGTGTGGTGTCCTCTTCTTAGTTATCGGGATAATATTAAAAGAGTTGTGGATGAATTTAATTAAGTTGTACTTACTTATCACGCCTTTAAATTACGCTTTTTAATTATGCCTTTAAATTCTGTACTCTAATCTCGAATAATCAATTATGCTTTTCCGCTGTAAGTTAAATTATGAATTTTTTATATTTCAATTAAGCCTGAGTAAAAGTATAATTTTTAAATTAATTAAATAATTTTTAAAATCCCTTTATTGTTACGTTAGGGATTAACTTACTCAGTATTTTATATACTGATAAAACCCGTTGTTTATTTATCTATTACAGAGTACGGAGCATGATCATGCATCGGGGGATCACTTTGGACATTTAGTTATTTATTTTACATGACTTGCATACGGGCTTGTTAACCCGGCTTTGGCCATGTCGGCCCTATCTTTAAATTTCCGCTGCAAATTTATTATTATTATTACATCTGTGGATGATGTTATATTATTATTTTAAGCAATTCCGGACTTGTTTTTAAAACTTTTTCCAAAACCCATAGCCTTACATCTCTTTAGCAAGCTCGGAGAATTCATGTCTTGCTAAGGAGGTGTGGCGGTGGCATCCCGGCCTGGGTTATCAAATCCGGGGTGTTACAGAGTGGTATCAAAGCCCGGAAAGTTTATAAATATTATTATTATTATTATTATTATTATTATTATTATTATTATTATTATTATTATTATTATTTGTGGCCCAATATAGAGGCCCAGAATTTTAACTACTATTATTATTATTTTAAATTTTTATATTATTTCCATGGGCTAAATTTTTATTTTAAAAACCATGGAAAATAAATATAAACACGCATATGCATAAAAAAAATTTTGGAGGGGGGAAATGCATTCGCATACATACACACTTGAACATTGCGCTAACCCTTTTATATGTGATGTGTAACATTCCTATTTTAAATCTTGACATGACATCGACTTAGAAGCTAACTAGAGACTAATATTGCCTTAGCCTTAGATCTAAATCATTCTTGCTTAGCGCGCCCATATCAAATCTCGGCCTTTGGCATTCCTATCCTCATACCAAAAATTTTCTTTTGTCGGAAAAAAATAAAAAAATTAAAAAAAAATAATATATAAAAAAATTAATAATTAATATAAAAAATAAAATAAAATAAAATAAAATAATAATAATAATAATAAATAAATAAAATGAATGAATTCTAAACACCGCACATTTTATAAATAGCTTAAGACGCTACATTATAAGACACCCTAAATAACTCCTACTAACACCATTTAATTATTTCTGCAACACTATTAAATCCTTAGAAATTTAATCCCTGTGCGTTGTGACAGAATGACACCTAACAACAATGAGATTCCTCGGAATTTGGATGAGCGTCTAAGGACGGTTGAGGAAGTTCTCGTAGTATTAGGAAATGCTGAAGTGCAACGTGCACAAGCGGGTGTACCACCACCGGCTGGTAACCCGAGTCAACTACTTAGCCTTGGTAAACCTTTACCAACCACCCCACTACGCCGGCGAAGAGGACCCGGCTCAGCTAGAGGAATGGATACGGACGCTCAATAAGCTGTTGAACGCCGTAAAGTGTCCCGACGGGGAAAAGGTTCACGTAGCCTCATACTACTTAAGAGGCCAGGCGGATGATTGGTGGCAAGCCACCCAAGGGAAGCAGGCGGAGTACGGCGAGCCCTACGCATGGTCAGAATTCACGGATCTGCTTAGGGATCATTTTAATCCCATGAGCACGAAGGCTACTATGTACGAGGAATTTCTGACACTGAGGCAAGGAGGAAAAACGGTCCAAGAATACTATAACCGTTTCAAGGAGTTGGTGCAGTTCGCGCCGAGACTGGTGCCAAATGATGTAGAGAAGGCACAGAAGTTTGAGATGGGACTGAACCTATCTATTAGAGAGGTGATCACGGGTGAGCACTACCCTGACCTACAAGCTGTGTATGATCGTGCAGTAGCGATCGCACGAGTTCAAGGACTGAAACGGAAACCGATAGATAGGACTAACCAAGGACCACAAGGACAATACAAGAGGAATAAGGACCATTTCCGTAGAAACTTGAACCGACCACATCAAAACGACAATGGACGAAACAAGGGGATAGTCTTCAATCATGGTCACTATGCACCACCATGTCCAAAGTGTGGTAAACCACACTATGCGAGAGGATGCCCTTAGCCTAGAGCATGCCTACGGTGCGGTCGACATGGTCATCGGTTGCGTGACTGCCGGACGCGAATAGAAAACATAAACAGGAGAGAGGACGTGACCACTCGGCCCAAGCAACCGTAAGAAGTTTTCAAGCATCGATAACTGCATTCATTTTTTTAGTTCGACTCGACGAATTGTATACAATCAAAATAAACAAATTCAAATTGTTTTGAACTACGTAATGGCTTGATCCCTTCACGGGGTACGTAGGCAACTTAGAAATTTCAATTCTAAGTACAGTCATTAAATAAGAAATAAAAATGACATGATATGATACAAATAAAAACCAAATTCACCTTAGTTCCTAGCTCACGAGAAGCTAATACACAACTTCGAGGACGAAGTTGAGTCCTAAGGGGGAGAGGATGTAACACCCGAGAAATTTAATTCACGTTCAAAGGAATGGAATTAATTTCTCAAAATTAAGGAAGACGTTTATCCTTGAGGAGGGTAAATGGAAATACCCCAACAATAAAGTTGAATAAAAAAAGTTAAAATGAGGGCGCAACTTCGGGGACGAAGTTGATTCTTAAGGGGGGTAGACTGTAATACCCGGGATTTTTATAGCGCCGAAAGAAATAAAACAAATTTATTTCCGAGAAGAAAATAATTTATCACAATAAATTATTGCTCGGAAAAGACATGTTGATAAAATTCGAATTCAAACTTTGGACAAGTTGAAATGGAATAAAAGAGGGAAATGAAGCCCAAAGATATTTCATGGATTGAGCCCAAGAGAAATGGAACAGGTTTGGCGCAAAATGATCGCGTGCGCCAGAATTGGAGGGATGGCACAAAATTGCGCCAAGTCTGACAGTTACCAAATTTTGCGATTTCGCTAACCGGTCCACCCCAGTGCCGCGCGCTCCCCGCGCGGAAACGCCCCACCACCGCGCCACCAACACAGCAGACGCGGAATCACGCGGTTAAGGAGATTTCTTACCCGATTTCGACCCCCTAATGATGGAAACCTACCTTGGATGATGGAGGAGCGGTATGGTATAGTATATGGCCGATTTTGATACCCTTTTTCACTCCAAAAACCCATCCAAATCTGCCACATCCCCTCTCTCAAGTTCTACCATTCAAAAAGAAAGAAAAATCTAGTTCCTTGGCTTTCCGACACTGTTCCGGCGAAGGAGACAACGTGGTGTGTTAAATATAATTGTTGTAATTTTTATATAGTTTTTAGTTATTGGCCCAACATTATTGTCCGGCCCACAATTGTAAATATATATATCTGTGTACTCTCATAGTTTTTAAGTAATAGATCCATTTTATTCTCCAATTCTAACATGGTATCAGAGCCAAAGATAAAAAATCCCAAAACCTTTCCAAAACCCTAAACGGCGCCGTCGCCACTGTTCGCCGTTTTCCGGTAGGATCCAGTCATCACCGCCCATACCATCTTCTTCCTCGTGTCGAGTCGACTCCAGCCACCAAGTTTCGCGGCGAACGGCGGCGCGTGGCGGCTGCACGCACGTCTGGAAGCTTCGCCGGCCATTTTCTGTTTCCGGCGAGTGTGGGCGCGTCCGGCGTTATTCCGGCGTCGTTTTCCGACAGTAGAGGTCTTTCACCATTTCCGTCATTGTGGTGTGGTCCGATTTTTGATCCAGTGTGTTTTCTGTTGTCCGATTATTGCACCCATATTTTGCATATTTTGTGTTCTTGTTTTCTCTTTTACTATGGAGAAAATGGATGTTCATATGCCTATTGGAGTTATTCTCTCTGTTGATAATTATGATCTTTGGAAACAGTCTATGAAAAGTTTTTTTATTGGTCGGAAATTGTGGAGGATTGTTACTGGGGATATTGGTCCACCGGATCCTCCATCCGAAGATGATGATGATGCTGACACTGCTTATGGTGAAAAGTTGGAAGATTGGGATAGTAAGAATCATCAAATTCTTACATGGTTGCGTAATACATCCGTCCCTTCAATTCAAGTCCAACTTGCAGATTTTGACACTGTTAAGGAAGCCTGGGATTTTCTTTCTGCCCGTTTTCAGACGACTGGTCTTGCTCACTACTATTAGCTTTGGAGTACCTTACATTCTTTGCGACAGGAACCTCGGCAGTCAGTTAATGATTTCCTCGCGCAGGTTCAACCCATTCGTCGTCGTTTGCGTCAGGCAAACATTAGTCAGGATCACCTTGATCTCATTCAGATTCTGATGGCTCTTCATCCTGAGTATGAATCTGTCAGATCTGCTCTTTTACATCGGCATCCATTACCTACACTTGATGCCGTTGTTCAGGAGATCATATTTGAGGAGACCCGACTGAAATTGGGTCAAATCTCGCCAGTTGAGACTGCTCTGGCAGTTTCACATCGTTCTTTGTCGTCGGCTTCTCAGACTTCCCAGACTCGCCAGTACTGTCGTAAGTGCAAGAACTCTGGAGGCCGTGGCTCCACCGTTAGAGCAGCCTTCCCTTTATATATAATGTATCCCACATAAATTCTTGGCGAAAATTGCACTGTTATATAAGAAAAAGCAAAGATTATATCCTTTTTGTTCACTTGAAGTCTTACTATACTTCTTCCTGTTATGTAAAAAACATAGAAAAGCAGCTGAAGGAAATCTTTTCATGTCATTAGGTTTCTCAGCACCACAATTCTGTCTGTTACACTTCTTCCTGAATGGATAGTTTATATTGTTGCATTTCTCACACTTCAAGCTTCCCTCTGGCATGTCTCTAGTTCTAGATGAAAAATGTTAAGGTATTATAAAGTTCAACTATTAGAAGATCTTAAAAAGAACTTAGTGTTGCTATACTAGAGAACTATTTTCTCTAAAAGACTTACTTGAACTCTCGCCAGATTTAGCACCCTAGGAAACAGATTTTAAAATAAAAATTGAAATAAAGTTGCATATCTGATACTAATGAACTAACACAGATTCATCCTCATATTGACTACTAATTGTAATTATGTGGAAACAAATCACAAGAACTTATAACACTAAAAATATTATCAAGACAACACACTTGGCAGAAAATGCAAGCAACAATGAGACATAATATTAAGGGAATTATACCATTAGTCATCATTGATCCACCTGCATAATGACATATAAAAGCTCATTTTCAACCAAGACCAGAGAAGGAAACAATACAATAGAATTTGGGAAATGACCAATATTCAGAAATAACTAACCTTTGTTTTGACCTCAGTAGGCACATCTCCAACAGTACTTTGCTCAATAAGAACCTATAAAGAGCATAGCATAATTCAATAATTCAATAAGCACATCTGGTGTATTGAACCAAGGAATTTCAACAAATCCATAGTCATCCTCTAATGGAGTGGCTTAAGTTTTCTTCCTTTTGACAATTTCTTTCTTTCCCATTACTTGGTACTCTTTATTACTACTACTTTAATGTTGTCACTTTATTTCGTTTCTTAAACAAGTGCCACCCTTTTCATTTTTTACCAACGTCCTGATACACTTTTGGGCTGTATCTAGATATTCTCCACATCTACAATGTGTTAAAGTTGATTCTGTTTCTTTTCAAATGTACTGATAAATATAATTTCCCTGGAACAAAGTTTTTCCATATACTGTATAGTGGTTGGATTTGAGGCCAATTCTTGAAGGGTTTGGACTCCAAGCAATTCAGAAAGGTGTTTTTTTTTTTTTTTAATACATCTGTATATTTTTTAAAACACCTGTCTGGGCTGCCAAATTACTCTCTGAAAACACACACGCACACGTTGTCTGTGCATGTTTTGACGCACAAATATAGTATTATATCTTTGGTCAAAATATGCAGTAAAGTTTTTGTCAAGCACAAATATAGTATTATATCTTTGGTCAAAATATGCAGTAAAGTTTTTGTCAAGTAGCATTAGGAATTATGCAGTTTGATGTAAATTTCGTACTACTACATATCTAAACTGTGTATGAAACATTTGGGAATTGGTATATGGAGACTGAAGTAATTCTTATTTTTTATTTTATCCTATTATTAAATAAAATAAAATGTTGGAACCATGCTGCTAAGTTATTAATATTGCAGCAAATATGATGAGTATATTGAATATTTTGTTTATAGAGAAGCGCCCATATCTGCTATCATCTAGATCTAGTGCCATATGATATGTCCAACCAAAACATTGAGTTGTGGCCATTTAATTTATCAACATCAATGTAGTTACAATACAAGTATATAGCTATTGGTTAAGTTTCAAATATGGAGTACATAATAATTAGAATCCTCATCCTACAAAGTATCCTACAAAGTATATTAACTTATAGTATCAAAGATTTGCGAGTGTGTTTTATGTGGGAGGTTGTATATAAAAGATAACCTAGTGTTTTTCCTTGTGTTTTGTATATAAAAGATCAACTTTAGCATCCAACCAAAAAATCTAGCTAGTTCAAATCTAAACAGATAACCTTCAAAAACAATAACAAGAACAACTACTTAGGACAAACAGATCCATACGGAACTGGCAGGGTGGTGGGACTAGAGCACAAGACCCTTGGCTCTTGTATCATGTTACACATGGGACATGAACTTCCAACTCAAAACCGTTGGCCCCGACCATATAAAGCAGAGGAAATCACACCATATAAAAACAAATATGTGGAGTAGCAAATAAAGGCTGCAATTACGTGGTCTAGAATAGTTTATAATTGAATATTGTTCTTATAAATATAAATATATAGATATTATTGAATTACTGAAAACACAATTCTGACTCTCGTGATCTCAATGGCTAGTAAAGAGTTGCATATATTATTGTGAGAGAGAGCTTAACCAGAGTTATGTTGCTGTCATTGTTGGTCATTTTGCAAATGCTTCCAGAAAAAATTGCCCTAGTGTATTTTTGTATTTAATTATTTATTTTTAACATCCCTTAACCTTGTGTTTGGTTGTACAGCTGGCGCCAATGACACTCCAATGGACGGAGTTCTAGAGAAGACTTATGATCCTAAAACCGGGATGGGAATGCCGGATCTTTGAGCATTTACACAGCACAAAGTATATATCTTTTTGCTTTGCAGCCTTTTCTTACTTTATTTTGGGATTCTTCTTACTTTCTTCTTACTTTCTTCGTACTTTCTTAGTGTTTTATGAGTTTTATGACAATACACAATTACAATCTATGGTACCCCACCGATCCTATTTAGCAACAGCAACATCATTTCACAACTCTACTAGTACCAACTGAGATAGTAAACAAAAAAACCAGCACAATCAAACAACTAACTTGGGATTTTTGGGATATATATAGTGGACAGCACAGGCATAATCGATAAAAGAGGAAAAAAAATGATATATCCAGGGATAAATTTGGTGATGACAGTGATTGGATTTGCAGTGAGCACTCTGTTTATAGTGTTTGTCTGCACCAGGCTAATTTGTGCAAGAATCCATTTGAATGCATCCAGGAGTTCTTTTTCCAGAGCATCTAGATCTGATCCTAGCGTTGTAAGTATACTGTATATATAGTATCTTATCAGTTATCCCTTTATTATGTTTGTCATACTGTTTTGGATTTTGTTTGGTTACTGATTTTGAAACTCATATGTTGGGCCATGTCAATCACAACATAAACTGCTTGGGGGAAACCTAAAATATGTCAAGTAAATAAAGACAAGCAATAATAATCATTCAAGAAATACATTTACAGATTTGAAAATGCTTAAATAGACAAGTAAACGTGAGAAAACAGATATTCCTTAAATTTGATAATGGAATGCAAGCACAAGAGAAATGCAATACAAAAACATAAATTCAAATAAAATCACCCCAAATTATTACAGAATTCTCAATATATTACTGCAAGCTTCAATGAAACAACTGCAGAATTACAAAGAGTCCAGCAGTTAACACAAATTGAACATGAACAAAATGATTGCAGAATTAAAGAAAAACAGTTCAACATATGGTTGAATGATTCAACCTAAATTTTTAGGTAATAGAGCATTACTTCAGTCACTCATCATTAAATTTGTAGTCAGAATTTTTTATGATATGTTTACTCTTTATAATAGTGCCATTGCGTTTTTTACCTTCTTCAACCAGACAAACACACAGTTCGCTCCAATACTTCAAAACTCTCAAGCAATAATAAGAGTAATGCACCACACTTAACAATGCCTTGTTAAATCAACAAAAATTTGACTATGCAACCACCCAAAACACTATTGATAGTAATGCTCGGCCAAATAACCAACACTAATACAAAATCCTGAGTAATCTATCGGCATGGTGTATTAGACAAAGTTAGAGCAAGAAGAAGGTATCGAACAGTTACCTGGAGACGAAGAGAAGGAGGGCGGAGAAAGCCGGAAGTTGACCGTCCGTCGCCGGTAGCAGAAGCCGCCGGTGGTCGAGGGCTGGACGCCTTGGTGCGACTGGTTCGGCTTTGGAGGGAGGGGGGGGGGGGGGGGGAGGGAGGGAGTCGCGTGCGTGGTGTGAAGAATCTGTATGCGCGGGCTGCTCTAGGGCATATTTTAATCCAAAAAGAAGGCGATAACAACTCTCTCCTCGCCTATCCCTCGCTCTCGGGGCGACGAACCAAACAATCCTCGCCTCCTTCCTAGCTAAGCCTGAAAAAAAAATTAATTAAAAAATCAAATTTTTGTAGGCGACGAAATTGATATTTTGTCCCCTGTGTCCTCGCCTAGGGGCGACGCAAATTTTTTTCCTCGCCCCCATTCGTCGCCCATGGGCGATTTTCTTGTAGTGAAGGTGGAGATTTGAACAGTGGCCGTCCCACAAAATTGTCCAAATGTCTTACCGTATTTGATTTTTTAGGTGGTTGGTAGATGAGTTGTTTGGCAAACATTTCAGAACGTGCGTACACTGTGCAAACTTCGTCAGATTTCAATTCACTTCTCTGCTGAAGCTTGGCTATAAATACTGGGGCTCTTTCATTTGCAAGAGTGCACCCCAGTAAAGAGAGAAAAGGTCAGATTTCAAGGCAGCCCTCGAAATTTTTCATGTGAGAGAGTCTAGCCTTTTTTAGGCATTTGTAAGTCTTCCTTGTTGAGTGAGTTTTGTCTGTCAGGAAATTATTTCCAAAACCCTTTTGTAATATTACTCCCTCATAGTGAAATAATAATTCGGTGGGGCCCGGAGGACGTAGGCAAATTTATGTCGAACCTCGTTAAATCTTGGTGTTCTCTTTATTGTTTAATTAATAGCTCTATTATTCGGGTATTCATTTTGGTGGAAACCAACCCGATTTCTACAATAATTGGTATCAGAGCCTTGGTTGCCTAGTATGCTCTGTGGTCGCAGCTAAGCTGATCTTCCACATCAGAAACACATCTCGGTTGAGCTACACTTTATGAGCTATTGATTAAACTTTGAAGCAGAAATGGCGGACAGGTCCAGTGAAACGTCAACTTCAGATTCGAAGCTGTTGGTGACATCGTCATCACGGATGATGGTTTCAAATGCCAAATTTGACGTCGAAAAATTTAACGGTACTAATAATTTCGGTATGTGGCAGTGCGAGGTGTTGGACATCTTGTACCAGCAGGAGCTGGATGGGGCACTTGAAGAAACCAAACCAGATGGTGTTGATGATAAAGATTGGACGAGGATCAACTGTAACGTCCCAGTCACACCCACTTGTAGCTATTGTCCGCTTTGGCCCAACCCGCCCTCACGTCTTTAAAACGCGTCTACAAGGGAGAGGTGTCCACACCCTTATAAGACATGCTTCGTTTCCCTCTCCAACCGATGTGGGATGTTACAATCCACCCCCTAGGGGCCCAGCGTGCTGGCACACTGGCCTGGGTACTGGCTTTGATACCATCTGTAACGTGCCGGTCACACCCACTTGTAGATATTGTCCGCTTTGGCCCAACCCGCCCTCACGGCTTTAAAATGCGTCTACAAGGGAGAGGTGTCCACACCCTTATAAGACATGCTCCGTTTCCCTCTCCAACCGATGTGGGATGTTACATCAACCGCCTTGCGTGTGGTGCAATTCGGCTATGTTTCTCTAAGGAGCAAAAGTATCTGCTTATGAGAGAGACGATGGCGCACAAACTGTGGAAAGAACTGGAGGATAAATTCATGAAAAAGAGAACGGAGAACAAGCTCTACATGAAGACGAAGTTGTATCGATTCCAGTATTTGCCCGGTACCACGATGAATGAACACATAACCAGATTCGATTATTTGGTCACCGATTGATTGAATCTCGATGAGAAGATAGATGACGTTGACAAGGCGCTGATACTGTTAGCGTGACTCCCTGATGAATACGAGCATATAATTGTTAGTATGTTGACTGGGAAAGAAATGATTTCTTTCAAAGAAGTTACCACTGCCTTGTATTCTAACGAGATCAGGAAAAAAGATAAGCTAGAACACAGGAGTTCTACTGGTGAAGCCCATATCGTTCGGGCAGTAGCCAAAATTACAAGTCGGACAGAAGAGGCAGATCCAAATCACAAGGCAGAGTGTCGAAAGACGAATGTATCTTTTGTCATGAGAAAGGACACTGGAAGAAAGATTGTCCCAAGTTGCAAAAGAAAAGGGGAAAGCGGTTGCAGAGGCTTGTGTTGCTGATAGTGATGAGACAGAGTATTTTTTAGCTTGTGTCTCATCGGTCACTTGCACTGACGGTTGGCTGCTAGACTCAGGATGCTCATTCCACATGTGTTCCAGGAAGGAGTGGTTTGTCAATTTTGAAAAAGTTAAAGGTCAAGTTGTCTACCTAGCCGACGACGGACCTTGCTAGATAGCTAGAGTTGGCTTAGTGTATATGAAGAACCATGATGGAACAACCAAGGTGCTGACAGAAGTTTGTTACATACCGAAATTTGCCAAGAATCTCATATCAGTGGGAGTCTTGGAAGCCAAAGGTCACTCCATCAGCATTCAGAATGGGATTCTGAAAGTGATCTCGGGAGCACTTGTCATCATGAAAGGTATAAGGAAAAATAACTTATACCACTTCCAGGGCAATACAGTGATTGGCATTGGAGCAGCAGTATCAGAAGCAAACAAGGAAGAGGAGATGACCAAGCTCATGCTTGGGAAATATCCTTGCAGACTCTGGCAAAGCAAGGATTATTAAAGGGTGCAAAGACTTGCAAACTTGAATTTTTCGAGTAATGTCCTCTGGGAAAGCAAACGCGGGTGAAGTTCGGAACAAGAATCCATAACCCTAAAGGCATCATGGATTACATTCAGTCAGATGTGTGGGGACCTACAAAAACAGCTTTCTTGGGAGGAAACCACTATTTTGTAATGTTTGTTGATGACTTTCCCCGGAGAGTATGGGTGTATCCCATGCGAAAAAAAATGAAGCATTCGGGAAATTTCTCGCTTGGAAGAAAATGATGGAGAACCAGACCGGGAGGAAGATTAAAGTGCTTCGATCTGATAACGACATGGAATATCGAAAGACCCTTTTTTCGATTTGTGCAAGAAGGAAAGTATTTCCCGAAATTTCAGTTTGCGGGACACGCCACAACAGAATGGCGTGGCTGAACGGATGAATCGAACCTTGCTGGAGAAAGTTCGGTGTATGTTGTCCAATGCTAATTTGGGCAAGCAGTTCTGGGCTGAAGCGGTGACATATGCGAGCCATCTAATCACTCGACTACCATCAACTGCACTTAAAGGCAAGCCGCCTTTGGAGGCATGGTTTGGCAAACCTGCAAATGATTATGATTCTTTACGTTGTTCGATTCCGCTGCATATTATCACGTGAAAGAATCAAGAGAAAAGCTGTTTTCGTAGGGTTATCTTCTAGAGTAAAAGGATATCGCCTATGGTGCCCAGAGATGAAAAAGGTGATCTTTAGCAGAGATGTTACCTTCAACGAATCGATAATGTTGAAGAAGGTAACCAAGCAGCAGACGGATAGTACTCCTCAGCAGGTGGAGCATTATCCTCAACAGGTGGAGTTTCAGACATCTAGAACCAGAGAGGTAGATGGCCAGCAAATAGAAGATGATGGTACAAGTACCGAAGAAGAGCCAAGAGAAAGTGAGGTTTTAACCCAAGAACCTCAGCACCAACAAGATTTACCAATTGTTATTAGGAGGCCAAGAAGCGAAATTCGGAGACCAGCTCGATTTGAAAGTATGTTGGCCTATGCACTTCCTGTTATTGAAGAAGGTATACCACAAACTTTTCTTGATGCAAAATCCGGCGAAAGAAAAGTGGAAGAAAGCCATGGACGAGGAAATACATTCCCTTGAAGCAAATCACACGTGGAAGCTAGCTAAACTCCCAGAGGGAAAGAAGGCAATTGGTTGGAAGTGGGTCTATGCTCAGAAAAAAGGATTTCCAGAAAAGAATGACGTGCGCTACAAGGCAAGATTGGTAGCTAAAGGCTATGCTCAAAAGGAGGGAATTGATTACACTGAGGTATTTTCCCCTGTTGTAAAACATTCCTCCATTCGTAGTTTGCTAGCCTTGGTAGCACAGTTGGACTTGGAACTAGTTCAAATGGACTAAAGACAACATTCTTACATGGTGATTTGGAGGAGGAAATGTATATGACCCAGCCAGAAGGATATAAAGTTGCTGGAAAAGAAGATTGGGTTTGCATGCTGAAGAAATCGCTTTGTGGATTGAAACAATTACCAAGACAATGATATAAGCGATTTGATCAATTCATGATGGGCCAGAAGTACACCAGGAGCAGTCTTGATCATTGTGTATATTTTCATAAGCTACATAATGGATCTTTCATCTACCTTCTTCTATATGTAGATGACATGTTAATTGCATCTAAAAATAAAGGAGAGATAAGCAGGTTGAAGTCCCAACTCAGCAAGGAGTTCGAAATGAAAGATCTCGGTGAAGCAAAAAAAATCCTCGGTATGGAAATAACGAGAGACAGGAAGAGGGGCACTCTGAGTTTGACTCAGAAACAATATTTGAAGAAAGTATTGCAGCGGTTTGGCATGACGAACAAAACCAAACCTGTAAGTATACCGTTTGCTCCTCATTTCAAACTTAGTGCTTCACAAGGCCCGAAGACGAAAGAGGAACGAGAATACATGTCAAACGTTCCTTATTCAAATGCGGTGGGTAGCTTGATGTATGCAATGGTGTGTACAAGGCCTGACATTTCACATGCAGTTGGAGTAGTGAGTAGGTACATGCATGATCCTGGTAAAGATCATTGGCCAGCTTTGAAATGGATTCTAACGTATATCTTGAAAACCTTAGATATTGGGTTGATATTTGAGAAGACTAATGTTACTGGTCAACATATAGTTGGGTACTGTGATTCAGAGTATGCAGGAGATCTGGATAAACGTCGATCAATTACTGGATATGTGTTTACTCTTGCAAACGCACCAGTTAGTTGGAAGTCTACCTTACAGTCAACCGTTGCTTTGTCAACAACGGAGGCAGAATACATGGCCATTACAGAAGCTGTTAAGGAAGCCATTTGGTTACAAGGATTGCTTGATGACTTGGGAGTTGGTCAGAAACATGTAACAGTGTTTTGTGACAGTCAAAGTGCCATTAATCTAGCAAAGAACCAAGTTTATCATGCTAGAACCAAGCATATTGACGTGCGGTACCATTTTGTGCGGGAAATAATTGAAAAATGTGGAGTCAAGGTACAAAAGATCAAGACCACCGAGAATCCTGCAGACATGTTGATGAAGGCTGTAACAGGTATCAAGTTCGAACATTGTTTGAACTTGATAAATGTCTCAAGAGATTGAAGTTGGCGCTGAAAAGTGCATTTGGAGGTCCTACCGAATTTTGTGATGAGAAAACCTTGAAGAAGATACTGTGATTGAAAATTGGGACGCACCAAGGTGGAGATTTGAACAGTGGTCGTCCCACAAAATTGTCCAAATGTCTTACCGTATTTAATTTTTTAGGTGGGTTGTAGATGAGTTGTTTGACAAACATTTCAGAACGTGCGTACACTCTGCAAACTTCATCTGATTTCAATTCACTTCTCCGCTGAAGCTTGGCTATAAATACTGGGGCTCTTTCATTTGCAAGAGTGCACCCAGTAAAGAGAGAAAAGGCCAGATTTCAAGGCAGCCCTTGAAATTCTTCATGTGAGAGAGTCTAGCCTTTTTTAGGCTTTTGTAAGTCTTCCTTGTCGAGTGAGTTTTGTCTGTCAGGAAGTTATTTTCAAAACCCTTTTGTAATATTGCTCCCTCATAGTGAAATAATAATTCGGTGGGGCCCGGTGGACGTAGGCAAATTTATGCCGAACCTCGTTAAATCTTGGTGTTCTCTTATTGTTTAATTAATAGCTCTATTATTCGGGTATTCATTTTGGTGGAAACCAACCCGAATTCCACAACAGCAACACCTGCGTCTGGACGCAAAAAGATGAAGTTCAAATGCCATTCTCAGACCTTGAGTCGCAATCCAAGCTTTGCGACTTAATGTTGGTATTCCGCCATAGACTGTTCAGCTTAAGGACCGAGTCAGAATCGTTTGGGTCTTCGGACTAAAAGTTATGCAAAATCAAGTGTGTCCGGACACAAGCAAAGAGGATTAGGACACTAGAACAAGCATCCGGACGCAATACAATATTTCTCAGCAAAAATCTATGGGCCTAGGGTTTCCCACCTATAAATAAGGTGTTGATATCAATGAGCAGTCACTTCATCACTGACTTTGAAACTCAAGTTGTTCTTGGAGGCAGAAGCTTAGTCGAGCTTTTAGGGTAGGTAGTTTAGTTTTTAAATTTCTGCAATGTAGAAATAGATTTTAAATTCATTATTTTTAGTGTCAGCTTAATCTTTGTCTTTCTTCACTATAGACTATCCACAAATTTTTCATATTATTTACAGCTTATGTAGTAGTTCCTAGGGTTTAAAACACTAAAATAATGGGTGTTATTACACCACAAATCACTTGTCTTTTACTTTCCGCTGTTTAGACGTTGATCCACTCCACACCGACTATGCGCTAATATTCGAGATTAAACGGGACGAACACTCATTTACAATCTCTAAACACATGATGCCTTAATGATTCCTCATATTGTGCCCTTGAAATAGGGTTAGCCTCCTTAGAACAAACTGTTTTTACAGCAGTTAATTCGCACATGATGGGGAGTGGAATTTTAATTCTGTATATTGGCCTAGGGATTACAACCACACATTAAAGTGAACAAATTGATTACTAATTATGTATCCAGTATACTGTCTACATATAGGAGGTCCGTACTAATTATGTGCATATAATACCCAATAAAATTAATAGATCATTTTTAAGGCTTGAACTAATTGATAGCTCAATCAATATACATTTAAACCGAAAAAAAAAACACCATTGATCCCATAAGTTTTCCCAATTTCGATTTCAGCCCCATATTAATTTCATTAACACAATCAATCCACTCCATTTCAAACCCCTTAATGACCCATTTCTACTGACGACTGAAGTGGAACCGGATTAAGCAAACTTATGGGACCAATAGCGTCGGATTAAGCAACTTATGGGACCAATAGTGCCGGATTAAGCAAACTTACGCGGTGCCACATTAGCAGAAATGCATTATTAAGGGGTTTGGGATGGATTATACAAAAATTAGCAAAAATAATGGATTGGTTGTGTTAATGAAATTAATATGAGACTGAAATCAAAATTGGGAAAACTTATGTGACCAATGGGTTTTTTTCCCATTTAAACCACAAGTTGGAATTTAGTTCCAACATCAAACACATGGTCTCCACTTCCATTGTCTTCACTCAATGTGATTCGGCTAACCTTATTTCAAGGGCACAATATGAGGAATCATTACGGCATCATGTGTTTAGAGATTGTAATATGAGCAATCATATTTGGATTAAATTCTTGAACAATTGTTGGCCCACCAATTTTTTTCTCCCATTCCTCGCCGGATTAGGTCAAGGATGAAATCAAAGGTTGGGGCAAAGAGGATGGAAGGTGGTTCTTTCTTTGTGCATTGCATTATATATTGACTAATAAAAAAATTGATTGGACACAGGAATACACTGATGTTTTAAAAGAGCGCGGATATGTATGCACACCCAAAAACCAAAAAAACCCAATGTTGAAGACACCCACTACTTAAAATCTGAAAAATGGCTTATGTTAGGGGCACACACCCAATTTATGCCTAAACTACCTTTATAACCTTTGTAGAGTAAAATTTCTAAAATAGTTGAGTACACACACTTAAAGTTTGGGGCACCCATTAATTTAAATTTTGTTTCCACACATTAAACACTCCAAACCAGGTAGGTTTTGATTGTTTCCAAATTCTTTTTTTTAGGGTTTCAATTTTAAGTATGATTTTTAAGTTATGGTTTTATAAGTTATGATTTTTAGTTCATTTTCTTATAATTAGGTTGGGTTATTAGTTTGTTTTTGTTGATTCACGTTACGATAGTTCTAGAAATTTGGAAATTTTGATTGTATTTGGTGTAAGCTTAGTGTCAACTTTCTTGGAAGCCTTGCTTTTGTATCAGTGTTCTGTTTTACATCAGTATGTGAACCGTGAACATTGGAGTATTATAGAATCTGTGGACATAAGTGTCCCTTTTTTTTTGTATGAACGCTCTGTTCTGCGTCATTTGTGCAAAAAAGATACATTTCGACCATCAGTGGCCGATTATGTAGTGAGTTTTCGGCAACTAATGGTCGATTATGAGATGAGTTTTCATCCAATGGTGGCCGACTACTATGTATTACATTTTATTAATTTTCAGCAGTAATAGGCCGATTCCGGTCGATTGAGTGAAGAATTTTCGGCAGATAATGGCCGAAGTTTATGCATTTGCTTCGCCAGTAATGGACGATTTCCATCATGTTGACCATTTCCTTTTTCGTTTCTTTATTTCGCTTATACTATTTTCCTCTTGGTGACTCTTGTTCATCATACATGATGATTATTAATTAGTTTTCGTGATTAATGTACAGATGATCGTCGGCCTACTGCTTTAAATAGACGGCGCCGATATGCAGAGTATTTGGAAGCGCGCCAGGTTGTAATTCAAGAGCCACCACCACCACCACCTCCATCACCACCAGCTGCCATGGAGGAGTCTAATCCGAGTGCAGGATCAGAGGATTCGAGTTCTGATGAGGAGGATTTGAGACCTAGACTGGTGACAGATTGGAAAAATCACATTGGATACCAAATATGGCAAGGGAACGAGAGGGCTGTCTTGAAAGTGCACAGTCATGTCAGCAGACTATTGGAGTGGGAGTTCACTCCTGACGGCACGAACCGGGAGTGGAGGAGTTACATGTTGGGTACCGGCATTCTCAATGTACATGGGGTTTCTTATGTTCATCCAGACAAGACTTTGTTACAGGCATTCATAGAGAGGTGGCATGCTGAGAAAAACAACTTCCACATGCCGTTTGGGGAGATGACCATTTGTTGAGTTTTTTGAATGAACTCGTCGAACTTGTTTTCCACTTCTACTTTCGGTACCCCTCCCGCATCCCTTGGTTTCATATCCAACTTCCGCCAAAAATCGTTCACCTCTTCTAATGACACTGGCATGCCCTTACTGACATACTCTGATAACTCATGTGCATAGGGCAATCCACATGTTGTCCGCAGGACACATCCATAATCCTCTATAGCCATCACACCTTCCTTCAACGTGCCGATCTGTTTGTGTATCTGCGTTAATGCCTCTATCGACACAAAACCTCGAAGCAATTGTATGTAATAGACTGAAATCTAGCGTGTTTAAAATTGTGGCTATATTCAAAAGAATCTTTGATGGCGATATGAGATGTCGTCATCAATGTATGGAAATGAGTCCAGCACGTCTCGAAGTTGCCCATACTCAACCGGAGTTAACGCTTCAACGCATCATGGTGACTCTCTGCCCTGTAAGAAAAAAAAACTTTTATTTACACTACATGAAAGGTAAAAAAAATAAAAAAATAATTGCATCGGTTTTCGGCCATTAATGGTCGAAATAGCTTCATAAAATCATCTGCTTATAGACGAAAATGAGTGCTTTTTTCGTTTACTACTGGTCGATTTATACTTAATTACAGTGGTTCAAGTTTTTACCTGTTAGACGTCGTGTTCCCATAGTGCATGATCTTATTCATGTGGCAATGAAGAAACTTTGCACTGTATGGCTCAATCCACTGTTTGATTGAATAGTTCACTGCTTCTTCACAGCCCTGAAACTCCTCCTGAAACCTATTCAACCTAACCTTAAACAATTGCACATCATCAGTGGACATCAATGAATTCCACATTGAGATAAACAAGTCCCATATCTCCTTTGTCGGCACAATTTCTTGCAATTGGCCATAATATTCCTACCGATGTGCCACTTGCATAGCAAATGCATGGCGGTAGGGAATACTACCCAATGGCTTTGATCAACGCCTTCTCCCTGTCGGTTACAATGACAGATGGCAAACAATTAACACTCATCAAGGCCTTCAATGTACTTAAAGCCCATGTATAGCTCTCTTCCTTCTCCGCCTCTAAGAAAACATTTGTAACGCAAAATGTTTTGTCCGTGGAGGTTACAGCTACAATCTCGAAGAGTGGCATGCGATACTTGTTGGTCTTGTACGTGCAATCCATGACAAGAACTTTGGGGAAGGCACGTAATATTTCAATGCTCTTCGGGTGTGCAAAGAACATATGAGTGACCTCCCCACTTGCCTCGTTTCTCCTATGGAGGAAATAATATCCGTGCTCTTTCAACGTCCCAAGTAAATATGTCATTTTAGATCTCCCCGCACGATCCTTCACTCTAATTTTAGCTCTTGCATTGTACAATGTTCTCATAGTTGAACAGTTTGTCGGGAACTTTTCTCGAACCTTCTTAAGTATAATCTTTGGTGGCAATTTCTGTGCGCCGACAATTTAACAACCAACTCTTCTTCTGCCTTCGTTAACCGTGCAATGTATGCATGACCATCTAAGTAATTTACAAGGGTGTGGTTATGTACAACATTCACAGTGAATAATTCCCAATGTCCCCTGATCTCAGCCTCTATACCCTTCAAGAGAAATGGACATCCACACCTCCGGGTTCCTACCATCCTCTTTTTCACCATTCGTTCTTCGTTTTCCGCCTCACTTTTTCGTTCGTTCACGGTGGGATCAAATCTGTTTACTTTTCTTTATGTGGCCGGTATTGTCCGCCTCTTTCGCATCCTATAAACATCCTTCCCTTTTTAGTTCCTCCACCATTATCCGATCGCTGCACGACAACTATCATTTGGTATGCAATTGCTCGTTTACGCACCCAATCAATCAATGAAACCCGGTCAGCAAACCATTCTTTTGTTGTGACCACGTCTGTGTAATCTGTGGATATAACATCAACACTAACTTGGTTCTCTTTAGGTGCAACACTTCCCTTATTGGATGGTGTGCGATCATCCTGCAAAACGCATGAAAATAGTTAAAAACATACAGAATCAATATTTGGTCAATAATGGCCGAAAATATACCAAAGTATCGACTAGTCACGGTCGAAAATGAACACCAAAATCGGCCACAATCGGTTGAACACTGTAGGTTGATAAAATGGATATAAGATCATTCATTTGTCCGATTACAGACGACATTTACTCAATAATTCGCATGAAAACAGTCGAATTTATACAATGCGGTTGGCCGTTAAAGGCTGATTGTGTACACATATGAAAGAAAAAATGAAATAATATCCTATTATGCGCGAAATCTAAAGAAACGAGGATGAAGTATTACCTTTCTCACCACTAACGCATTTGAATCATCTCCGGTAATGTTTTCATCCATTGGAAAGATGTATGTGACGCTCACTCTCCTTTACTTGCTTGAGAGCTTACCAAATGAGAAAGAAATAGAGTTAGGGTTTGGGTATAGTTTGGGGAAGATGGTGGGTGTGGTGAACATTTGGAGGGTTTTGAGTGTGTGCTTTCAACATATGTCTTTACGTGGATGCCCTCAACATATGCCTTTAGTGTCTTCAACATTGACTTTAATTAATTAAGGGTATTTGTGGTTTTTCTCCCCTAAAGTAGGTGCCCCTAACTTTTACTGTGTGTATATATCCGCGCTCGTTTTAAAATCGTGAGGAAGAAAAAGGATTATGGAAATGTTATACAGAGAGAATGGCAACTTCGCAAGTGGTGTCAAGTGTAGCGTCCCGAAAATTTAAAATCATTTTTGTTACGTCACCGCCGTATTAACTGTTCTAAACTGTTGATTTCTCAGCTTAGACTGTCGATACGAAGCGAGGTATAAACAGAAACCTGTAACACAGTCAAATAAATGCGAATAAGAAATGAACAACCCCAGGAACATAACATGGCATAACAAGCACTGAAATGAATCAACCACATGATCACAAATCTAATATCTGAGATAAGCAACAAATAAATCCTATGTGACACACCAATCACACCTAAGAATTTAACTATTATTCCCAGCCATCAAATAAAGGAATACAATCACATATTCCAATTAAATAAATATGCAGCCTATCTAATCCGCTCAACCCGTACCCCCGCAATCATGTTTTGCGCCATTCGTAGGAGATCTATAAAACAAACAACAGCAAGTTGCCAGTACAACGTACTGGCAATGAATATATATAGTAGGGGAAAAAGGGGTAACTAAATAACAATGATAATAATATCTATAATAACAAGATAATGATAATAATAAAAAGAGAATAAATTAATTACAGAAAATAAACATCATACTGTCCCATACCGGTTCTTCAACCACTGCAATAAAAGATGCATGATGAATGATAAGATGAAATGTTATGACCTATAGTGCCTATCTACCCTAAATGCAACATTGAATAAATGTCTAGCGCGCGTTCTAAGTACCATGGTTAGTATTCCTCCCCAAATAGGGTCCACCCCTTAATGGTTGGAAGAGATATACAGTGCCCCGCCGCGGACACTAAAAGCTAGCATAAGTGGCTTACGGTCTGGCGGGTACTGCCCGGAGCATCTCGCTCTCGAAGGCCACAATGCCCAGGATAATAAGATGTCAACTATGCCCTGTGATACACTCGAAAACATAGTCAAGAGATCTATCATCCTCGAAAGCATAATTTCAGAATAGTTAACAATAAGTTCCACGCATGTCCAGTCTCACGACTCGAAAACATATAAGTACAAGATATCAGTCCAATGACTAAGTTCAGTATTCGGGTTGCAAATCCACACATATAGGCTCGCAAAGTCATAAGAATAATTAGAGATAATCACACATGATTCCATCCTAATTCTGAGGCACCCTCATTATACACAGGGAATCCGTAAACACAAAAGTTCCCAATTCTAAGGCAATATAGATATATGCAGGGAATCCGATACACAAAAATTCCCAATCTAAAGCACATGAATATACGCAGGGAATTCGATCAAACGGAAATTCCCAATCTAAGACAAACATAGACTATACTAGTCTATTCCTAATTTTAATACCGAACCCCAAACCCCTATCTAATGTGCTATTCTAAACCTTGCTTTTATAATAAATCTTCAAAGCTTCCTTTATACGTCCTTATCCTTCCAATGACTTCACGATTGTTCCTGTACAAAAATATAATTATAAGAATTAAAATAATTTATCAATACCTACACACTTGTCTCCTCCTCCTTCCAACACCAACAACAACTCCAATCCCCTTTTACACTCCCATCAAACCAACAACTCAACAAATCCCATTTTATGTTTATCAACATAGAATTAGATAACTCCAAAATAATTCAACAAGGCCAAATAATAAAGATTAATCCAATACACAACATAATATTCTAAATTTTAAGCATTCAAGAATCAACATATAAATTCAAGAATCCTCAAGTTTAATCAATTCGACATTTCCGATCAATATTCAAGGATTTACCCACTTTACCTCAAAACACATCTTCATTACCAACTCCCAGTTTCATTTAGCTCGGTTTCTCTCTCTATGGAAATGCTCTATAGTCACCCTGCCAACATCCCGGTTGTTCCACCGGATGTGCCACCGGACATTCCTAAGGTCTCCTTTCGAGACATGGTATTAGCTGGTAAAGAGGCTGTCCCTTCCCCTCTCCAGAAAGGTCAAAACTATGATGATATGTTACCTTGGATTTCATTGATGGGGACCGGCTCAAACCGAGGATCACCCCTAGCGTCTGAACTGAAGAAGAGAATGCGCAAGCCTTGGGAGGATGCATTGATAATATCTCTACTGGGCAAGAGAATAGGCTACAGGGCTTTACTGGACAGATTGGTGAAGCTATGGAAGGTTGAAGGCAGAATGGAGATGATGGACATGGACCAAGGTTTCTACCTTGTCAAATTTGATAGAGAGGAGGACAGGACGAGAATCATCAATGGCGGGCCCTGGATGGTGTATGACAGCTATCTAACAATCACCCCCTGGAGACCTAATTTCTCGGCAGCAAGGGAAACTCCATGTTCAACCTTGGTGTGGGCAAGATTCCCCGGGCTATGTTTTGAAATATATGATGAAGTGCTTATCTCGAAGATGGCGTCGGCCATAGGAAAATTAGTGAGGGTGGATGACACTACGAAACACATCAACAGGGGTCGTTACGCTCGTGTTTGTGTGGAGATTGACCTCCGACTACCCCTAGTTTCTAGCATTCTTGTGGGAGACTATTGGCAAAAGGTGTCTTATGAGGGGCTTCATCTCCTATGTACAAAGTGCTATAGATATGGACATGGTAGCAACTCATGCTCTAATCCGCCGGTAAAGAGATATACAAGCTCGCCGGAAAATGTTGGGGTGAGGAAAAACAAAGCAGGGATGGAAACAGGAAAGGACAAACAGTGCAGGGAGGAACCACATGTTGACTTTGCTGAAAGAATTGGAAGAGACAAATTGACGGACATCACCAAAAAGGCCACTTCTGACGGTATTATCATTCTGAATGAAAAGGATACTGACCATGTTATGGGAGAGGGATCAGAGGGGAACACCATTCGGGAAAGAGCTGGTACAAACTCTGGGAAGATGCCGCCTCAAGGTGAACATGTGAACTCCAATATTGTTCCTGAGCAACCTCAAGGTGATGAATGGATAAAGGTTATCCGAAGAAAATCGAGTGGGCCTAAATCTGCTAAAGGAAAAGAAAACAGGCCTCAAGCAGCCATCTTTGGCTCGGCCGGGCCCAACATAAACCTGCTTAGTTCTCTTTTGGTAAGAACCATAATACTAACTGGCCTGTGAGAGGCCCAATTGTGCGGACCAAATCTGGGAAGAAAAGAGCATTTGGCACTAGCGAAAATTCGATTGTGTGCTTCAACAAGGGTAAGGCGACACACAAGGTGATATGGAAGGAGGTGGAGGTCAGTGCTCTTGTTGAGGGAGAGAGCAAGGGCAAGAGGCCGCGACATGAGGAGGCCTTGCCACTGGTATTGGTAGAGAAAATTCCTTCAACTAGAGGTACGGGTGTTCAAAATACTGGGGAAGAAGGGGCGGTCAGCAAGCAGGGAAGAAATAATGAGGACGGAAACCACAATTCAGACCCAGGAGAGGATGTTGAGGCTATGGAGACGACCGATGAATCAACTGGGACGAAGGACACTGAATCAGAAGAGTCAGAGACTGATTATTCATCAGAGGATGAGAAAGAGGATTCGGCCATGGAAGAAGGAGTCGGGGAACTTCCAGGCACCTATCCTGAGGAGGCCTAGTGCGGTAATTTGCTATAGTATCCCACAATCATTATTGTTTATATGGATTACAAATAATTTAAATGTTTATCGTGGAATGTGCGTGGTATGGTGGGAGGGCATACGAGACGTATGCTCAAGGATATTATTTGTAGACATTCCCCGGATATGTTATGCATTTATGAGCCTCAGTCGGCGTTCGATGGATCTAGAGCCTTTATGCTTCAGCTGGGGTTTGAACCGGTCAGTATTCAGGAGGCGAGAGGGAAGGCAGGCGGAGTCTGGGTGCTTGCCAAGAGAAATTTACAGGCTCAGATCCAGACTGTTGACTACAAAGAGAGGTTGATTACCCTCAAACTTCACAATGGGGATACATTGTGGTATCTCACTGCGATTTATGCCACCCCAAATTACAAGGATCGCAAGGAGAATTGGCAGGAGCTGGCGGCCTTGGGGAGAAGTATATAAGGGGCTTGGGTGATAGTTGGTGATTTCAATCAAATACTAGCCTCCTCAGAAGTTAAAGGAGGTCTGTTTAACACTATTAAGACGGAGGAACTGAGAGGCATTCTCAATGACTGTGGTTTAGTCACATTAAACACACAGGGAGGATGCTACACATGGTCAAGGCCTAGAGGTAACTTCAGGAGGATTTATAAGAGGCTTGACAGAGGACTTAGCAACATGGAATGGATTCATAGCTTCTCGTGTGGATTTGTACAGGTGTTGCAAGCAGTTGGGTCGGACCATTGTCCCTTGTTACTATCATGCGGCTTTCCACCCCCCCGAAATGAGGGAAAAATCTTTAGATGGGAGGCGGCGTGGGCAGAGAGCAAGGATTACACTGCCGCGGTGGAATCGAGTTGTCAGGACAATGGAGCTTCTATGTCCTCTAAATTGCAAGCAGTCCAACATGCCTCAGAGAACTTTTCCAAAAACTTTGGGGGAAATTTCAAATGGAGGAAGTTCAAACTCCTCAAATGGTTGGAGGGATTGGCCAAGGCTCTTGAGAGGGTGGACTCAGTCAGGCTTTTTCTGCTGGAAGAGGAACTAAAGCAGGAGTTGGATATGGTCCTTAAACAAGAAGAACTTTATTGGTACCAAAGGGCTAGGGACAAATGGGTCCGATTGGGGGACAGGAACACCGCCTACTTCCATGCACGGGCTAAAACCAAGGGACATCGTAACAAAATCCACGGGCTTTTTGTTAAAGATGGGGAATGGTCAGAGAATGACGACACTTCGAGTGAGCATGTCAGAAGGTTCTACAAAGAATTATATGCGAGCCCTACATTACAGGTTAGGGATCGCACTGCCCACATTGACCCTGAACATATCCCCCCGTATTCCCGCGCATATCAGGGGACTGTGTTGATTTTATGGCCAGGGACATATCTGCAGAGGAGGTGAGGAAAGTGGTGATGAGTTTAAATGGCTTTTCGGCCCCGGGGCCGGATGGCTTTCCCGGCCTCTTCTTCAAGACCTTTTGGCCTGTGGTTGGAGACTCCATCTGTCAATTTATTAAGGAAGCCTTCCAGACAGGTAGTTTTGATCCTGATCTAGCTCGGGCACACATATGTCTCATCCCTAAAATGATAGTGCCGACCAGAATTAGTGAGTTCAGACCAATAACGCTTTGTAATGTGATTTACAAAGTCCTAACTAAGACTCTGGTGGAAAGAATCCGACCCATGCTGCAAGACCTAATTTCATCACATCAAGCCGCCTTCCTTCCGGGAAGAGGGACGGCGGATAATGCGGTCACCCTGCACGAGATCATGAACCAACTATCTACAGGCAGGAATAAGGTTAAAGCAGTGGTTTTGAAGATCGATGTGGCTAAGGCCTATGATAACGTACATTGGGACTTTCTTGAGATGTGTCTTCAGGAATTGGGGATACCATTTGTGGTGAGTCAGCTTATCATGTATTGCATCACCTCCCCTAGGTATTCGGTGTTATGGAAGGGTCGAGCATTGAAGGAGATTAAACCGGGTAAAGGGTTGAGGCAAGGGGACCCTATCTCTCCCTACCTCTTCCTAATTATCATGGAGAAGCTTTCCTTACTTATCCGGCAGCAGGTTGGCAGGGGAGTTTGGAAACCGATCAGACTAAGTCGTTCAGGTTTGGGAATTTCTCATTTGTTATTCGCGGACGACTTAATCTTGGGGGCTGAAGCGGACAGAGAGAGCATCCGAGCCATTAACCATACTCTGAACAGTTTTGCAGCGGCTTCTGTACTCAATTTGAACCCTCTCAAATCCTCCATTTCATTTCCAAGGTTGTGCCGGATGGTGAGAGGAGATGGATGTAGGAATTCCTTAACATAGCGGCAGTGGACAACTTTGAATCTTACTTGGGTTTCCCTATGGTCAAAGGAAGATACAAGTGCAGTGACTTCGCCTACATTTTGGATAAATTAGACGCCAGAATGGAAGGATGGGCGGCCAAACTCCTCAACAAAGCTGGGAGATTATCTCTTTGTCGGGCGGTAATGGCAGCCATTCCCACATATACAATGCAACTCCATTGGCTCCCGGAATCAGTTTGCAATGCGATTGATAGAAGGGTTAATAAGTTCCTTTGGAAAGATCGTATGGGGAAAGGCCTTCACCTTGTCAAATGGGATACCATCACTCAGTGTAAGGCTGCGGGTGGACTGGGGCTGAGGAAGGCCCGGTTAATGAATATAGCACTGCTCGGTAAACTCATCTGGGGCTTTCGCCACTCACCGGAGAAATTATGGGTTCAACTTCTGGAGGGGGGAAATAATAGTACTATGGATGATCTCCTTAGAGTGGACAGGAAAAATGCATCCAGCCGTAGAAGAGCCTTACTGAAGACCTTTCTACATCTTAAAGAACGGTTCAGACTAAGGTTAGGGGACGGGAGATCCTCCCTATGGTTCTCTAGTTGGTGGAGAGGGGAGCAGTTGGGGCCTCAGGTCCCTTATGTGGCGATACAAGATCTTGCCCTGACAGTTAAAGACATAATTTCCCATGGACAATGGAAGTGGTCTGGGATCTATACACCAGTCCCTGAACAAATTTTGAAGAGCATTGTGTCTACCCCTCCCCCCAAATTAAATGAACACAGCCAGGATTCGTGGATATGGGGTGAATCCCGCACAGGTATATATTCTGTTGCATCAGCTTACGAGTTTATTCAACATGCAGCGGTCGATACTTTAGGGTGGAAATGGATGTGGAGAATTTCTATTCCGGAGAAAATGGGGCTTTTGATATGGTTGGTTAACCAAGACTCACTTCCGACTAACCAAACTAGGTATCGAAGGAATTTGGCAACTTTCCCTTTGTGTGTTATTTGTGGAGTTAGTGAGGAGAGCTGGAGCCACTGTTTATTTACTTGTCCTTGGGTACTCCAATTATGGAAGACACTACTTATTCCGGTCCTCCCCTCTTGTGATGCTATCCCAAAGGAAGAAATTAGGGAATTCCTTTATTACCTCTTCAAACAGCATGGGCACATTGTGGCAGCAACGCTATGGAATGTGTGGCTTGAAAGGAATGGCAGAGTTTTTAAGGGTGTCTACAAACCTGTGAGGCCTTACTTAGAAACATTCGACGCATGATGTGGGATATGAGCAGGATCAGTATGCCTAATCGTACACAGATAAGGGCAGACAATGTTATTCAATGGAATTTCAAGAAGGCTGTGGGCACGATTATTCATGTGGATGGTAGTTCATTTGGGAACCCCGGCAAGGCGGGATTTAGTTTTGTACTAATGGATGAGAAGGGGGAATGGGTTGGCGGTGGCTGCGGTTCCCTTGGCCAGGCGTCCATTGCAACGGCAGAAATGGAGGGGCTGGGAGCTGGCTTGGAATTTGCCTTCAGCCGGAGTTTGAGCAGGGTAACTGTCTACACAGATTCCACAGATACCATAGACGCCATTCAACACAACAATTGCTTTCATCCGCTGGCTCCTCTCATCCTTAGGATCCGTGAGCTCAGGGACAGATTCGACAGCTGCCACATATTTCATATCCCCCGGGAAGGTAATAGGGTGGCGGATCTTTTGGCGCAGCATGGTGCCTCGAAGGAAGACTTCTTCACCACTTGGGCCTTCCCGCCCGATTTTGCGAGTGGGGTCTTGGCGTGGGATGCTTCAGGCATAGGTCACCCTAGGAGGCGTTAGGTGATGTGTCGTGTTATGTTTACTTTCGGTGTTATTTTTATTTCTACTTTGTAATTTGTTCTTTGTTCTCCGGCTTCGGCTTATCCGGAAAAAAAAAAAACTCCCAGTTTCATTTCAAGAATCACAACCTCAATGCCAAGAATTACCAAAACAAATTTAACAAAGTCCATGCATTTCAACCTCCACAATTACCAAGCTAAATGTGCTTCCAAACAATAATCAAATACCCAAAACTCCCTTTTATCTCAAACACTCGATTATCCAACAATTACCAAATCAACACTAATTAAGCAAGATAATCAAAATCCAATTGCCCAATCAATTCTAAAATTCCGTAAATATTTCAACATAGATCCCACCATTTCAACATCAAAACAAAGAACAAGAAACTCCAACACCACCACCGCCACTGTCGGAAAACCACCACAACCGCCACATTACCACCACACCACCACCACCACTTTCAATCACCCAGACCACCACCGCCGCCCAAGACCGCCACCGTCGCCGTCGCCGGCGGCCGCAGCAGCAACAGACGACAGAGACAGCGGCTGTCCAAATCAATTTTTGATAAACTTTGGAAAGACCATGAGTTTGCAGAAACCTGTGCGTTCTTGTTTGCATACCTGGATGTGATTTTATATTTCTTTAAGTCTAGGGAGAGTTAGACTATTAATTCCAAGATTAGGATTTAGATTTATTTCCTTGTTTATAAGAAGATCATGAGTCTTTAATTTTTGATATCAATTTCTACATGTCTGTGCGTCCTCATTTTTTTTATTGAACATTTAGATTTAATTTCTAGTGTTTTAGATTAGAGGTGTTCCTAAGCATCTAGTGTTTGCATGTTTGGTCTTTGATTTTGTGTTTGTGCATGTATATAACTTAATATAAATCCAAATCCCATATATTATTTTATTTTTGAACCCAATTTTTGCATGTATATGAATTATTCCAATTTTGTGTGAGATTCGAATGACAAAGAACATGGCAATTTATGTAGTGTTCGAATTAATTGCTTGAATCGAAACATGAAGTTGGAAAGATTTGCTAAGTATGCATGTTGATCCGGATGGGATATATTTGAATGACATTGGTCACTCAATCCTTCTTTGCACCACGGTTCATTTATGAAAATATTTTAAGTACAATCTCTCTATCTCACATCCAACCTACAGGGTGCGAGTGACTCATTCAACTCACACCTATGTCCTCCATCTCACCCACTGACTCATATATACCCCTCTCATTCCATACCCCATTCGCACATCATCCCAGCTCTTACTCGGATCATTCTTCTTCACCTTTTTATTTTTCTTTTCTCCTTTTGTCCAGGTTAGTCCGACCTAATGTCTGTCTCGACCCCCATTATTTATTTTGGGTGATTTGAGTCATTTTCAAACTTATAAATATAATTGTGTGTTGTAGTGTCTAATTAGCTATATATATATATTTTGGGATCCTTTCCGTGGACTTATAGGAATTAATTTTATATAGATTTGCATGAATTAAATTTCCCAATGTTTATTTCTAAATCCGGGATCTAGTAAGGAGTGACTTTCCCGGTTATGAATAATTCAAAGTTGATCAAGGGTTAATTTAAAAAGAATTAAACAGAGTCATCTCAAATTGGGATTTAGTACCTGTCATTTAAAAGGGAATAACTTTCAAATTCATAAGTTCTTTTAAAATACTATTTGTTGAAATATGGTATTACTTAGTTGTATCATGGATTTTCAGGGCAATTGGGCTATGTACCATGTACACAAATTTCTTTTGCCGAATGATTTATTAAAAATCCAAGTGGCACATGGCCGGGAGGAATTTACTAGTGGTTCCTTACCACATGACTATGTCCCCACAATTCATAGGAATTTTCAATTGCGTTTTATCGAAAGGTAAAAAGTATGTTTCAACTCGTTAGGATTGGGTTTGGCAAACATGCAAGTGATAGAATTTTTTAAATTGTCTTCTTTAATCGCTTTCTTTACTGCTTTCATAGAGGTCACTTGGATGAGTTGTTAAATTTCATATGGCGAACTTGGAAATACTTAACAATTGGGTTTGGAGATTTAATGATAGTTTGGGCGTGACCAAAAGAAATAAGTGTATTTAGTCCTACTCTGGGGAGATGGATTAGATGTTGCTTTTCACCTTATGTAAGTGATGAGACATGGTGGGTATTCACGAGCTTAAGGTATTTTAGAAATTCAAAGTGTTTTAAATGTACGTGGAATTAATTGTAAGTCTGTCAAAAGGGAAAATGATTAAGGATGTGTAAATGATTATTTAATCGGGGAATTATTTCAAGACTAAGATCCGAAACAGTAAATTGGAAGTTTGATTCATGCGAGTCTACACTTCGTCCATTTTTCTTCTTTTCGGTCCTTCTGTCTGCATTGCATAATGTCTGCATATTTTCACTGCTTTCTAGAATAGACTTTCAATTCTGTCAACCTTAGAATGTTAGGAAATCAAACCAATAAAATACGAGTAACCGAGTAGAAAATTTAGCAGAACGACGTTGGCCCTGCTTCTATCGCACATCCTCCAGTGAACGATCCGGTCTTAGCTATAAATTACTGCAACTTTGACAACCGTACGCTTTCGGTGTACAGTCTTCCACTACTAATAAAATTATTAACCACCCACATTCTAGCTCAATTCTTTCAAAGAGTAGTGAAAAATCATATTTCTTTTTAAATTATTTTTAAAAGGTGGTGGAAGAACGGTCAAAGTTTCAGGCAGCAACCGCATCACTGGCGCGCCACCGTGCACAGGTAGCAGCGGCGCCTCCCATGGCGTCGCCTCCACCTCTCCTCGCCTCCGCTCCTCCGGAACCTCCCCCTCTCCTCTGGTGAACAGCCGGTTCCTCCAAGAAATGGAATCTGATGTTTTCCCCAAAATCCCCCAAACTCCAGAAATCGAAATTGAATGGGAAAGAGGAGGAGAAGTTCATACCTTGAGGTAAAGAGTTCAATTCATGACTAAGATTGCCCTCCTTTGCTCTCTACACTCGACGGGAATGAGAATGAAGAAGTACCCCAATCTGCAATGCCCAATCAATCTCTCTCTCTTTAATGGGTTTTTGGACTGTGGGCTTGGGCTATGGAAATTGGGCTCTCTACCCTTTTTCCTTATTGATTGTTGGGCCACTACTCTTCAATTTTAGGGGTTCTTAGACCTCACACCCTCCCCAAAACATTTATCATGGTCAAAGCCCCTAAATTCAAAAAGTTAGTGTTAAGGCCTCATAGTTAGGGATGTAAACGGGTAGGGTAGGGTACGGGTAGGCCACCTCCACTCACTACCCGAAATATAATTATCCTACCCTTACCCTACCCTATTACCCTAAAATTAAATATCGGGTAGGATTCTGGTAATACCCGTCGGGTATGCGGATTATCCGCGGGTAAACGGGTACCCAAAATCTTAAATATTACATAGTTAACCGACTCTACCCGACCCAACTTTAATAAAGAAAAAACTTATTTTTCACCATAAAAAAATAAATAAAACCTTCATTATTGCACGAGAATAAAATTTAAAAGAATATTTAAAAGAAACCGCTAAAGCAACATAAATAAATACTGTAATATTTAAGAATATTCAGTAAAAAATTCATAAATTTTTTTACTGCCAAATCTCAAACGTTAATAAATTTAAAATATAAAAATAAATAAATAAATAAACAAACATATAAATATATCTAAATATATAATATAAATTAAATATATATATAAGTATATATAGATAAATAAATATATATATATATATTTAATCGGGTAATCGGGTAGGGTAATCGGGTAATATATGAAATCCGTACCCTACTCGCACCCGATATGATTTATTTCGGTTTCGGGTAATACCCTACCCGATTATCTCTACCCTACCCTACCCGATACCCGATTACCCGACGGGTTACCCGACCCTACGGGTAAAGTTGACGTCCCTACTCATAGTTTTTAAAAATTAGAGGTTATAATTAAAATAGGCCACCAGAAGAAGTCATTTCCACCTTTGACCCACTATATTTTGATTTAGGGAAATAGGCTATTAGAAGGATTTTGGGCCTGAATTTAGGCCATTGGGCTGTAATTCGGGTCACAATGGCATAAAAGTGGAAATGACTCTTTCTGTGGCCTATTTTAGTTTTTTTGAATTATTTTTTATTTTATGTAATTAAAATAAATAATACTCATTCTGTGACATTATTTATGTCCTACTTTCTTTTTTTTTCTTGTTCCAATATTTTTTTTTATTTCATTTCCATTTTAAAAATAATTAAATATTAATTGTCAAACATACCCATGTCCTAAAAATTCCTTGCATTTAATACTAATTATTCCTACATAAAATACCATGTCCGAAAATTTTGGGGTACTTATAATAAAACATGTTTATTTTTACTTTATAATTTATTTGAATATGTATTTGTTTTACTTATTTTATAATATATTTGAATTAATATTTATTTTATTTCTTATATTACTCCATCCGTCCTATTAATAGTGTTAAAAACTGTAACTTAAAAATTTATATAATGTGATTGTATTGAGCTACAATTTTAATTTTTTTTTAGGAGCCATTGAAGGCCTGGAACGGCTTGTGGGAGTCCCGGGAGAGATAGGGGACCGGGTGGGGATTCGAACCCCCAACCTATAGGTTGGAGTTCGGGGACTTACCATTGGAGTAAGTGCTCAACCCCACAATTTTAATTAATTTATTTATTTGTGATTTATTGATATGTGGTTATAGGGTGAACTGAAATTATTAATGGCAGTGGGTAATTTGAAAGTTTAATATATTTATTTATTAATGTGAGGTGATGGGTAGATTTGACGATTAATATTTAATTAGTTTTTATAATGAAAATGAAATAAAAATATTAGAAGAAGAAAAAAAAAAGAAAGTATGATATAAATAATGACGCAGAATGAGTATTATTTATTTTAATTACATAAAACAAAAAAAATAATTGAAAAAACTAAAATAGGCCACCAGAAGTAGTCATTTCCACTTTTAGGCCATCGCGGTCCGAATTCCAACTCAATGGCCTAAATTCAGGCCCGAAATCCTTCTAGTGGCCTATTTTTCTAAATCAAAATATCGTGGCCCAAAAGTGGAAATGACTCATTCTGATGGCCCATTTCAGTTATTACCTCTAAAAATTAATAACTAAACCATTCTACTAATTAAATCAATTGAGTGAAAGTACAAAAATACCCTTATCCCATTTTTATATAGAAATGAGGTACCTATTATCACATTATTATGGTGACGATTTATGTATTAAAATGATAACTATTATTTAATGAGCGTGGTAAGATTAATCGAATAAATCGTGGTAATTGCCACTTTATATTTATGGTAACCGCCCAAACACATATGTGGTATGAAAAGCTTGAGTACGAAATATGTGGTAACAAAATCTAGAATAGAGGTAAAGCACATACCAATAGCGTGGTAAACTACATACCAATAGCGTGGTAAACCACATACCATGAACTTAGTAAATATCATATGGTGTCTGTGGTAAACCATATTGATACAGCATGGTAAACCATATGCCAAGAACTTGGTAAAGACCATATAGTATCTGTGGTAAACCATTTTGGTGTAATGTGGTAAACTACATATCAAGACCTTAATAAACACCTTATGGTATCTGGTAAAGCACATAGCAATACAATTGTAACACCCCGGATAATTATTTCATAATTAACTAATTAATTATGATTAATGAACCAATTGTGCTAAATGGGAATTAAATTGGTGGAATTAAGGAGAGCCAAATACACCAATCTAAGAGCCCCACCCAATTGGATTGAGGAGGGGAGTTTTTATATTATTAATAAGAATTAGGGGCCAATGTGAGAATAGGAATTTTGCATATAGGCCCTTGGACTTTAATTGGGGAAATTCCCACTTAAGCTCAACACACAAACAATCGGGATTTAGACATCTCTTCACCCCACTACCCGTAACTTGCAAGAGAGCAAAATTAGGGATTTTGAGAGTGGAATCGCGAGGAAGAAGAGGGCAGCAAGTTGGGCGATTGAGATGGGAATCAAAGCTACCATTCAAGTTCTTGTGTAGGTATGAGCTCTCCATCTTCTTTCCCTTTGGTTTTCGAACATTTGAGGATTTTGGGGAAGAGTTCGATTTCTTCCATTTTTGAGAAGGAAGCTCGGCTGACCGGAGGAACGGAGGGGATGACGGAGTTGGGGGGGAGGAGATGACGACGGTGGTGTGGTGGAGGTGGCGTCGCGCCACCGCGCGACGCCGGAGCAGCAGCGGCTGCTGCCGCTGCACAGAGCAGCGCAGCGCGCTGCCATGGCGGAGGCGACGCCGTCGCCGACGACGACGGCGTGGTGGTGTCGCCGCTGCGGTGGCGACGAGGAGGGCCAGGGCTGTCGGCCCTGGCCATGGCGAGGCCGGAGGCGCCTGCCTCCGGCTGGTGGTGACGCCACAGCGCACGATGGCGCTGTGGCAGGGGTGCGACGCACAGGTGTGCGTCGCGGTGGGGCTGCCGCCCTGGCAGCCGCCGGTCTTTCGTCGGCGCGGTGGCGGTGTTGGTGGTCCGGTAGTGGTGGTGGTGTTGTTGGGTTGTTCAAAATCTACTTTAAATGTTCTATGGTTTCTTGGATTTTTGTGTGGCTTTTATGTGCAATTGTTGGAATTTGTTGCTAGTTATTTAGGTGTGTTGGATATTTGATTTCATTATGGTTTTGGTGTTTGATTCCATGTCTTAATTGTTAATTGTTAGTTTGTCTGTAAATCTTGATTTAATTTGGTATCCATTGAAATTGGGGGCTTGAATGATTGTAGTGTGTGGTCTTAATTCTTATGGAGTCTTGGCTTGATAATTGGTAGTATTAGAAGAATGGTATTGTAGAATTCTTGTATATAGAGGTTTGTTGGGTTTTGGCATATTAGAATATAAATCACTGTCCATGGAAATAGAAATGGAAGTATGGTTTGATTTTATAGTTGGGATCTTAACTTAAATGGGAAATTATTATTGGTGATTGAATCTTGACATGTTAGCCTTATATTCTTGAATTGTTAAAATGGGTTAGTGTAGAAATATGATTTGGAGTGATATATTGATTAGTTAATTTTTAGAGTATGTGAGTTTGGTTTATATGGATTGATTGGATTATGGTTAAGTGGATTGAAGGATTTTATGGCTTAAATGATGATGAATTCCATAATCTAAATTGTATGTGTATTGATGTACTTATGCACTAAGGTGGAATGCTCAAGTTTTATGGATTTTGTTGGGTATTCTATAGTCAAGTTTGACATGGATTTTAATGTTGCTAGTTAGTTTCAAGTGTGGAAATTGTTTTATAAAAGTTCTTGCATTCTTGTATAAATGGACTTGAGTTGGGATCCTTGAACCATGTTGAATTGGTTTTGGTAATTCTTGACATTAAGGTTGGGATTCTTGAAGTAAAATTGGAAGTTGATTTATATGGTTATTTTGAATGTGGGAATTGAATATTGGAGTAATTGTTAGAAATATGAGACTTGTTGGTGCAAGTGAATCATTTGAGATATCTTGCTAGTATTTAATGTGGGAATACTAGAATGCTTAAATTTTAGAATATTATGTTGGGTATTGGTTTAGTCTTTATTATTTGGCTTTGTTGAATTATTTTGGAGTTACCTAATTCTATGTTGATAAACATAGAATTAGAAGTGTTGGGTGGTTGATTTGGAGGGATTATAAAAAGGGGATTGGAGGTGGTTGTTGGTGTTGGAGATAAGAGGAGATGATGAAATTGGTATTGTTAAATTATTTTAATTCTTATGATGATATTATTGTACAGGGAACGAGTGTGGACTTGTATTGAAACCACGTGAAAGTTGAAGTTGTACAAAGGGAGCTTGAAGATTTATAATAAAGGCAAGGTTTAGAATAGCAAATTAGATCGGGGTTAGGAATAGACTAGTATAGTCTATGTTGCCTTAGTATTGGGAACTCTCGTGTGTACGGATTCCCTGCGTATAATGAGGATGCCTTAGAATTAGGCTAGAACTGCTTGCGAATATCTCACTAATTATTATGCTCATAACCTGGAACTTAGTTGCAATTAGAGAAGATCTACCATGCCTTAGTTTAGGATGGAATCTTGCGTTGCTTCTATTTTGATGTTATGAGTTGAGTGCCGATACGTGGGACTTGGCACACCCCTGATTACACTTAACTCGTGATGAGTTGTTTAATTTGTCATGACGCGTAATTTACGTATTGACATGTGTGGAATTGAATCTGAATATATGTTGATGCCGATATGTGGGACTTGGCATACCCCGGATTATACTTAACTCGAGACGAGTTGTTTATTATGTCCTGATGCGTTGGGTTGCGTATGGACATGTGATTGAATTGAATCTTGATATTTGTGATGATATCTGAATATCTGTGATGATATGTGGAAATCTGTGATGAATCTTGATATCTGTGATGATATCTGAATATCTGTGATGATATGTGGAAATCTGTGATGAATCTTGATATCTGTGATGATATCTGAATATCTGTGATGATATGTGAATATCTGTGATGATATGTGAATATCTGTGATGATATGTTGGTGAGTCAAATAATGCCACGATGGTAGGATACGCTATGCTTACGAGTCGGTATCCGATGGGGCATAGTGGGATCTCTACCCAGAAGCATTGAGACTGGAAAATAATGCCACGACGGTAGGATACGCTATGCTTACGAGTCGGTATCCGATGAGGGGCATAGTGGGATTGCTACCCAGAAGCATTGAGACTGAAAAGGATCTATATCCTAGTCTGATTTTGGCTGGAAAGGGCTCATGACCCTTAGCCTGACCCGCTTGCCGTAAGCCACGATTTCAGCTGTTAGTGTCCGCGGCGGGGGCACTGTGGGTATGTCTCTCGACCATTAAGGGGTGTGGACCCTTATATGGGAGGGAATACCGACCATGGTACCTAGGTGCGCGCTAGACATGCTTATGTGTTGCATTTAGGGTAGATAGACATATTAGGTCATAACATATCATCTCATCATCCATCATTCATTTTATCTGCAGTGGTTGAAGCACCGGTATGGGACGGTGTGATGTTTACTTTCTGTATTTATTTTATGTCCTTAATTATTGTTATCATTATTGTTATTATTATTGTTATTATTATTTATATAGTATAGTGTTATCATTATTGTGCCCCGTTTCCAGCTATATCTATTCCTTGCCAGTACGATGTACTGACACCTTGTTGCGGTTATCTGTTTTTGTTTTATAGATCTTCCTACGGATGGCGCAGACCACGATGTTGGGGTACGGGTTGAGCGAACTAGCTAGGCTGCATCCATTATATTTATTGTTTAGAATAAATATTATATGCTCTTGCCTGGCCTTTGATGAAAATATATGTTATTCCTTAAATGTGAGCGGTCGTCACATATGATTTACTTATTGGTCATTCCTGGTATTGGATGTGCGACCATGTCATTATGTTATTTCAGGGCTTGTCGCCCGGATATGCCATGTATTGTTCCTGGGGTTATATACTGCTTTGTTGGCATTTATTTGAGTGTGATACAGGTTTGTATTTATACCTCGCTTCGTATTGACTATCTAAGCTGAGTGATCAACAGTTTAGAATAGTTAATACGGCGATGACGTCACGAAAATGGTTTTAAATTTTCGGGGCGTTACAGTTGGTATCAGAGCGGGCTTGCTCTATTATGTGCTTAAAACTTGATAAAAACATGTGGTGAGGTGTGCGGGGATTGCATATAGGATAGGTTTGCATTGTCATATGCTAGTTAGATTTATTCTTATGCTGTGGTACCCTGTTTATATATTGCGCACCTTGTGGATTCGAGCCATGGTTTGCGAGATAACTATGGACGAATAACAAGGATATCCCAAGAGATCTATTCTTTAATTCTGTTAGCAACTTGTTTAGAAGTTGCTGAATAATTATTTCTATTATTACTACTGCTTGTTTGGTAATTCTGTTAGCTTATTATATTGTGATAATGTATGGAATCTGTCTTAAAGGTAATTGTAGGTATTAAACAACGGGACACGCACATCCATGCCATGCAGATATGTGATGATGATTCATTGTCAGCAGATGATTAGAACATCAGGAGAATAATATCTCAGACATCTTTAAATCTTAAAGATGTACTGCTGGTAAGTCATCCTGTTGTAGCAAATGACGGAACTACGATGACATTCAATTCGAGACATCGAATTGAGTATACCGCAGAGATTAATTAGAGGCGTTGAAGCGAGTTAATAACGGAAGGTGTAATGCTCGTAATGCTGATATATATATATATATACATATATTTATTTATTGGATATGCTTTATTTTTAATCCTTTCACTTCATTTTCTTAATTTTGAGAAAGTGAATATCTCTAATATTTTCGTTGCTTCTTTCGAAAATCCTACTGTGTACGTTTCAGTACCAGCTTTTCTCTCCGAGTTAAACTCTTTTGGTTGTGGCATGCACTGCCAAATCACTCTTGAGGCCATCTGAATGGTTCTCATTGATACTCTGTCAGCATTGATATTCTTTCCGCCGTTTTAATATTTTAAATAGTTCGAGTTTCATTTCAGCTACACTGATATGTGTAAATGCATTTATCTAAATTCTTCAAACTTCTCTATCGTTTTCCAAAATTCTATGATAACCTTGCCATCGACTTCCTTACGTCTTCTAGAACTTCTTGTATATCCTTTGGAGTCCGCTCTTTCTTCCTCGTTATCATTCGCCATTCTTGGTTCATACTACTATTTATTTCTATCCGGAGTATAGTCGTTTCTCACCGGGCATTTTGTTAGTGCATTCTATTCTCTACTGATTTATTATCCCTTCATAAATCGAGGTCTCCGTCAGTCAGTATGATTTCTTTGCTAATCCGAGTCATCTCGTTATTGGTTCACTTATTTAATTATATTTGCTCCATTATACAATGACTCCCATATCAGTATTATTATCTCCGCAAACAACGATTTTAGTTGTTTGCATACTTTCCACTTGTATCGGAAGATTTTGACTCCCGACATAATTCAGAATTTACCATATTCTTGGTAATTCGATCTCACCTTCTTCTTGATGTTGGAGAATGTTCGTTCTGTTTGTGATGCAGGTTTATCCCAAGATGAGAGTTTCTAAGTAACCGAATGGAGCGTGTAGAAAGTGTTCAGAGTTGGATTCCACCCACCATTCAGTGGAGATAAGATATTATTCTATACCCTTATTTCATTCGAGGACGAATGATTCTAAGGGGGAGGGATTGTAACACCCCGGATAATTATTTCATAATTAACTAATTAATTATGATTAATGAACCAATTGTGCTAAATGGGAATTAAATTGGTGGAATTAAGGAGAGCCAAATACACCAATCTAAGAGCCCCACCCAATTGGATTGAGGAGGGGAGTTTTTATATTATTAATAAGAATTAGGGGCCAATGTGAGAATAGGAATTTTGCATATAGGCCCTTGGACTTTAATTGGGGAAATTCCCACTTAAGCTCAACACACAAACAATCGGGATTTAGACATCTCTTCACCCCACTACCCGTAACTTGCAAGAGAGCAAAATTAGGGATTGTGAGAGTGGAATCGCGAGGAAGAAGAGGGCAGCAAGTTGGGCGATTGAGATGGGAATCAAAGCTACCATTCAAGTTCTTGTGTAGGTATGAGCTCTCCATCTTCTTTCCCTTTGGTTTTCGAACATTTGAGGATTTTGGGGAAGAGTTCGATTTCTTCCATTTTTGAGAAGGAAGCTCGGCTGACCGGAGGAACGGAGGGGATGACGGAGTTGGGGGGGAGGAGATGACGACGGTGGTGTGGTGGAGGTGGCGTCGCGCCACCGCGCGACGCCGGAGCAGCAGCGGCTGCTGCCGCTGCACAGAGCAGCGCAGCGCGCTGCCATGGCGGAGGCGACGCCGTCGCCGACGACGACGGCGTGGTGGTGTCGCCGCTGCGGTGGCGACGAGGAGGGCCAGGGCTGTCGGCCCTGGCCATGGCGAGGCCGGAGGCGCCTGCCTCCGGCTGGTGGTGACGCCACAGCGCACGATGGCGCTGTGGCAGGGGTGCGACGCACAGGTGTGCGTCGCGGTGGGGCTGCCGCCCTGGCAGCCGCCGGTCTTTCGTCGGCGCGGTGGCGGTGTTGGTGGTCCGGTAGTGGTGGTGGTGTTGTTGGGTTGTTCAAAATCTACTTTAAATGTTCTATGGTTTCTTGGATTTTTGTGTGGCTTTTATGTGCAATTGTTGGAATTTGTTGCTAGTTATTTAGGTGTGTTGGATATTTGATTTCATTATGGTTTTGGTGTTTGATTCCATGTCTTAATTGTTAATTGTTAGTTTGTCTGTAAATCTTGATTTAATTTGGTATCCATTGAAATTGGGGGCTTGAATGATTGTAGTGTGTGGTCTTAATTCTTATGGAGTCTTGGCTTGATAATTGGTAGTATTAGAAGAATGGTATTGTAGAATTCTTGTATATAGAGGTTTGTTGGGTTTTGGCATATTAGAATATAAATCACTGTCCATGGAAATAGAAATGGAAGTATGGTTTGATTTTATAGTTGGGATCTTAACTTAAATGGGAAATTATTATTGGTGATTGAATCTTGACATGTTAGCCTTATATTCTTGAATTGTTAAAATGGGTTAGTGTAGAAATATGATTTGGAGTGATATATTGATTAGTTAATTTTTAGAGTATGTGAGTTTGGTTTATATGGATTGATTGGATTATGGTTAAGTGGATTGAAGGATTTTATGGCTTAAATGATGATGAATTCCATAATCTAAATTGTATGTGTATTGATGTACTTATGCACTAAGGTGGAATGCTCAAGTTTTATGGATTTTGTTGGGTATTCTATAGTCAAGTTTGACATGGATTTTAATGTTGCTAGTTAGTTTCAAGTGTGGAAATTGTTTTATAAAAGTTCTTGCATTCTTGTATAAATGGACTTGAGTTGGGATCCTTGAACCATGTTGAATTGGTTTTGGTAATTCTTGACATTAAGGTTGGGATTCTTGAAGTAAAATTGGAAGTTGATTTATATGGTTATTTTGAATGTGGGAATTGAATATTGGAGTAATTGTTAGAAATATGAGACTTGTTGGTGCAAGTGAATCATTTGAGATATCTTGCTAGTATTTAATGTGGGAATACTAGAATGCTTAAATTTTAGAATATTATGTTGGGTATTGGTTTAGTCTTTATTATTTGGCTTTGTTGAATTATTTTGGAGTTACCTAATTCTATGTTGATAAACATAGAATTAGAAGTGTTGGGTGGTTGATTTGGAGGGATTATAAAAAGGGGATTGGAGGTGGTTGTTGGTGTTGGAGATAAGAGGAGATGATGAAATTGGTATTGTTAAATTATTTTAATTCTTATGATGATATTATTGTACAGGGAACGAGTGTGGACTTGTATTGAAACCACGTGAAAGTTGAAGTTGTACAAAGGGAGCTTGAAGATTTATAATAAAGGCAAGGTTTAGAATAGCAAATTAGATCGGGGTTAGGAATAGACTAGTATAGTCTATGTTGCCTTAGTATTGGGAACTCTCGTGTGTACGGATTCCCTGCGTATAATGAGGATGCCTTAGAATTAGGCTAGAACTGCTTGCGAATATCTCACTAATTATTATGCTCATAACCTGGAACTTAGTTGCAATTAGAGAAGATCTACCATGCCTTAGTTTAGGATGGAATCTTGCGTTGCTTCTATTTTGATGTTATGAGTTGAGTGCCGATACGTGGGACTTGGCACACCCCTGATTACACTTAACTCGTGATGAGTTGTTTAATTTGTCATGACGCGTAATTTACGTATTGACATGTGTGGAATTGAATCTGAATATATGTTGATGCCGATATGTGGGACTTGGCATACCCCGGATTATACTTAACTCGAGACGAGTTGTTTATTATGTCCTGATGCGTTGGGTTGCGTATGGACATGTGATTGAATTGAATCTTGATATTTGTGATGATATCTGAATATCTGTGATGATATGTGGAAATCTGTGATGAATCTTGATATCTGTGATGATATCTGAATATCTGTGATGATATGTGGAAATCTGTGATGAATCTTGATATCTGTGATGATATCTGAATATCTGTGATGATATGTGAATATCTGTGATGATATGTGAATATCTGTGATGATATGTTGGTGAGTCAAATAATGCCACGACGGTAGGATACGCTATGCTTACGAGTCGGTATCCGATGGGGCATAGTGGGATCTCTACCCAGAAGCATTGAGACTGGAAAATAATGCCACGACGGTAGGATACGCTATGCTTACGAGTCGGTATCCGATGAGGGGCATAGTGGGATTGCTACCCAGAAGCATTGAGACTGAAAAGGATCTATATCCTAGTCTGATTTTGGCTGGAAAGGGCTCATGACCCTTAGCCTGACCCGCTTGCCGTAAGCCACGATTTCAGCTGTTAGTGTCCGCGGCGGGGGCACTGTGGGTATGTCTCTCGACCATTAAGGGGTGTGGACCCTTATATGGGAGGGAATACCGACCATGGTACCTAGGTGCGCGCTAGACATGCTTATGTGTTGCATTTAGGGTAGATAGACATATTAGGTCATAACATATCATCTCATCATCCATCATTCATTTTATCTGCAGTGGTTGAAGCACCGGTATGGGACGGTGTGATGTTTACTTTCTGTATTTATTTTATGTCCTTAATTATTGTTATCATTATTGTTATTATTATTGTTATTATTATTTATATAGTATAGTGTTATCATTATTGTGCCCCGTTTCCAGCTATATCTATTCCTTGCCAGTACGATGTACTGACACCTTGTTGCGGTTATCTGTTTTTGTTTTATAGATCTTCCTACGGATGGCGCAGACCACGATGTTGGGGTACGGGTTGAGCGAACTAGCTAGGCTGCATCCATTATATTTATTGTTTAGAATAAATATTATATGCTCTTGCCTGGCCTTTGATGAAAATATATGTTATTCCTTAAATGTGAGCGGTCGTCACATATGATTTACTTATTGGTCATTCCTGGTATTGGATGTGCGACCATGTCATTATGTTATTTCAGGGCTTGTCGCCCGGATATGCCATGTATTGTTCCTGGGGTTATATACTGCTTTGTTGGCATTTATTTGAGTGTGATACAGGTTTGTATTTATACCTCGCTTCGTATTGACTATCTAAGCTGAGTGATCAACAGTTTAGAATAGTTAATACGGCGATGACGTCACGAAAATGGTTTTAAATTTTCGGGGCGTTACAACAATAGTAATCCACATACCAATAACTTGGTAAAGACCAAATGATTTATGCGGTAAATCACATACCAGTGGTAAACCACATATCATGAACTTGGTAAATACTATATGGTATCTACGGGAAACCATATTGGTATAAGGAAAAATCCACTTTTGGTCCCATATGATTTTCTGTCACCCACTTTTGGTCACAAGTTTTGGAAATTTCTACTTTTGGTCCCATTTAACAATTATTTTTTCCATTTTTGGTCCATGGTCTATTTTTTAATAAAAAATATTCATATGGGTCAACATGCATTTTTTTTAAAAAAAAATATTTGTAAAATATCCAAAATCCAATTAATTATTCATAACTCATTTAACTAATTCCAAATTTATTTATCTATAACAAATAATATAATTTAAAAATTTACAAGATAAATAATATTTTATTAAATAATATTAAAAACAGTACAATTTCATTATAAATATTTAGTACAGACTATACTTTATTAAAATTTAAAATATTTGTATAATTTTAGTATAATTTTTAAATAATAAAAATATTTTGAATAATAATTATTACATAATAATTTTTTAAATTTTTTAATAACATAAGATATTTTATTTTATGTGGGTTGCATATATTTTTAAATGTTTCCTCTATTTAATAAATATTAATTAAATTAAAATATTATATATTAACAAAGTTCTAGAATATATTTATTAAAAATTAAAAATTTTATTATTTAATGATTATTACTTCCTCCGTTTTTTATATAATTGAAACAAGTGAATAGTTACTACTATTAATTGAGTAAGTTTGATTCAATTTTTTAACACAGTTACATAAATTAAAACATAGTCAAGTGAGATCTTGTTGGATTCGTCTAATCGCATAGTTTTAGAATATCAAATTTTTATAATTTTTATTTTTATACAATTTTAGATATTATGTGTTAAATGTGTGCATTGGATTGCGTGAAAAATAGGAGTGTTACATTTTTAATTTTGGAAATCGGAGGGAGTACTTATTTTTCTACTAAATTGAAAAATAATTTTATTTACTATGAATAAATAAATTTGGATTTAATTAAACGAGTTATGAAATTATAATTGAATTGTGGTCATTTTGCAAATAAAAGTTTTTTAAAAATTACACATTGACCCCTATAAATATTTTTTATTAAAAAATAGTCTTATGGATCAAAAGTGGAAAAAATAATTATTTAATGGGACCAAAAGTGGAAATTCAAAACGTGGGACCCAAAGTGGATGGGAGAAAATCATACGGGACAAAAAGTGAATTTTTCCCATTGGTATAGCGTGGTACCACATACCAAGAACTTGGTAAAGACCATATAGTATCTGTGGTAAACTTTATTGGTGTAGCGTGGTAAACTACATACCAAGAACTTCGTAAACACCATAAGATATTTAAAGTACATATCTATACAATGGTAATTCACGTACCAATAACTTGGTAAAGATCAAATAATTTATGTGGTAAAGCACATACCAATAGCGTGGTAAACCATATACCATAAACTTGGTAAATACCATATGGTATATGTGGTACATCTATTGGTATAACGTTGTAAACCACATATCAAGAACTTGGTAAAGACCATATAGTATCTGTGGTAAACCATATTATTGTAACGTGGTAAACTACATACCAAGAACTTCGTAATCTGATAGGATTTTATGGTTTAGGGTTTCTTAGGGTTTGCATAGTAACTTGTCCAACTAGAATCTGGTAACCTGATATTAACCATGTGGCAAGCAACATAATATATCTGTGGTAAGTGATATTGAACAGACATGGCAAGTATATTTCTTTTTATACGGTAACCATGTACAGAGCATTTAATACTACATAGACGTAGTTTAAATCCAATATCGATCAAACCTTAAATGAAATATACGATGTTATACCAATTCACATGATGTATTTTGTTAGACACATGTGTGTTAATCCAATAAATGAGGACCTAATGTATACAAACTATGTAGTTCATATACAAAATTGAAGTCATTATTATATCAAAATGAATTATGTATTGTCATATTATCTCAATTCATTAAAATTATGACCACAAATATAATTACTATGAATCCAAATATATGTGTATACTTAAAAGAAGTATATAGGTTCACATCTCGCATTGCCTTCATTAGGAGAATCATCTAAGCACTCATAATAAAGTTCTAGATGTGTATTTAACCATCAATATATTCATCAAATCGTATCTTACAATCGTAATGGCGACTACAAATCGTAATTTATAAGTACTTCCATAGTTACAAGGTCAACTCACTTCGAACTCGTTCTTATTTCCTAATACTGTAATATGTTTCACTAAATTCTTCAGTTGAGATTCAACGTTCGTAGCTTTTATGTTGTTTTCAAGCTTTATTCCCTCATGGAAAGCTTTTGTTTGAGTTGTTCGACATGGTGTTTACCAGGTTATTAGTAAGCGTTTTACCACATTATTGGTATGTGTTTTACCACGCTGTCCTTATGTGTTTTACCACATGTCCCACATGGTGTTTACCATGATAAGTACATGTACTTTACAACAAATAACATATGGTGGGCACGGTTAAGAGGATGCTCGTTTTTTACCGTCCAATAGCCGTCCTAAACTTTTTGAAGGATTCAGATCACTTAGGACGGTCCATGGACGTTTCATAGACCGTCCAACTCACCGTGGGTTCTTGTTAGACAGTGTTTGGTTTTACCGTGTTATTGTTATATCGTTACCAAGCACAATATTTGGTTTTACCATGCTATTGCAATATCGTTTACCAAGCACCATATTTGGTTTTACCATATTATTGCAATATCGTTTACCAAGCACCATATTTGGTTTTACCATATTATTGCAATATCTTTTACCAAACACAGTGTTTGGTTTTACCATGCTATTGCTATATCGTTTACCAAGTACAATCAGTGACATAAGGACAGTTGGTCCTTGGGCTTCTAGGACCATCCTACGTGATGGCATCAATATGTGTGGTTGGGATGGTGCAGGGACAGTCTGTTCAACACACTCCAGGACCGTCCCAACAACAATGTCTAATTCATGTTTAAATGGCACGACCATATGTGGGATTTTACCATCTTCTACCATTATCTTTTACCAAAGACAATATTGGGTTTTACCATATTGTTGCTATATCGTTTACCAGTAGTAGTGTTGGGTTTACCACGTTATTATTATATCATTTACCATCACCATGTTTGATTTTACTATGTTTTACTTATAACGTTTACCACACAAAATGGGTTGTTTTACCAACATATGTGTTATGTGATAAGCCCTGTGCGTATATTATGGTAACTAACATAACTGAAACGTGATAACCCACACATGAGGATTGTGGTCACTACAAGAAAATTGAGGTTTACCGACCGCACATGCGGTCAGTAACATAGGGGATACGGGTCGTCTTCGGGGCTGCCGACCGCAGCGCCGACCGCAGAGGTCGGTCGGTGATCTCTTGGTAGGTGGTCGGATGCCGACCAAAAAACTTCCGGTCGGTAATATACCGACGGAATCGCCGACCGAACTGTGGTCGGCGATATTACCGACTGCGGGACCGACCAACATTTCCGTCTGTACCCAACTTCCAGGACCTCGTGGAGCCGCTGGTTACCGACCGCACGCGGTCGGTGGTGCGGTCGGCGCTTTACCGACCGAGCCTGCGGTCGGGCATGCGGTCGGTATCCAAAAGCAGGTTGCAACAGAAATGGCTGTTTTCACAGCCACCCTGCTGCAACAATATAAACAATACATCACCAATACACCAACAATTTTATCATTCCTAATACATCACCAATACAACCAAATTTCATCCATGCACAACCGAATCCATTAATATATGTCGGACGATGTCCTATGAACAATAATAACAATTCAAGTAATGAAGTCTACAATCTCATTTTCTCAATTCAAACCATTCAAGATGATAACCAAATCCAAAAGGAGTGAATGTGCAACAAGTCATAAATAAAACAATCCAACGGAAAACACTTGTCCGGTTGATACTAACCATCAGACAAAGTCAATGTGCCCCGAGCCCATCTCCTCCCTGGCCGCCTCCAAAGTCATCATCTCCGTCGCGAGGGGAACGAGGCCTCCTAGATCCTAGCAACCTCTCCATCAGATCAGCCATGTTCTCCTGCCTCTGTGCCATCTGCTGGAGAATCTGCTGGAATTGCTCAAATTGTTGCTGCATCTGCTGCTGTGTCACATACTCTGAAGATGATGGCGGAGGAGTGGAAGAAGCCTCGCCTCCTGGCCTAAGCGACCCGGCCAACGATCCCATGCCGTATACGGCATTGCCCCTGTCGTGTCCACCTGTAAGATCAAAGAAGACAGGATCTGGATCGAACTGGGGCCCAAGGGTGGGGTCCTGGCTAAGACGCTCAGCGACTGCACTGAAATCCTCCTTCATTTAAAGTGGGTAATTAAGTCAGAGATAGGATACAACAACTAAACTAGTACACATATTAGGGTAAGTTTTATAATTTGTGCGATTCTTACGTGCAGGATCCGTGACCTATCGCGTATCCACTGCTCCTTCTGATGTCTCCTAGTGTGAGTGTGCTCGTGAAGCTCATGTAAATGGACTTCCCTATTTTGCTCGGTGGACTGCATTTTTTAAATGATTGTAAGTGGTATCAATTGTGTAAGGATGACTAATAATCAATGTATTTAGGTAATTACATTAAATAAGTACAACATACCATTTTATCCTTCGTGGCTCGGAATGTCTTCGAACCCGCTGTATGTGTGGGGAGAGCTGGTGCATCCTCCTGCCCCCGTCGTCTGTTCAGCTTCCCTCTCTTTGATTTCTCCTTGAACGCCGCAGACTCCCATATCCGTCTCCAATTCTGGGCCACTAGCTCGTCTACGGGATATGGCTTCTTCTTGCTCCGGATATCCAGAGTGTAGTCCTTGTACCTGAATACCATTCATGTAAGTGTAGAACATAAGCAATGACTTTATATTTAAGTTTAGAATGTACCGGGCAATGTTTTTCCTTTCCCACTCCCTCCGGACTGCGGCTGCGTGCTTGGGTGCCCAACGAGCTTTTTCCTGCCGGTGGAATTGTGCAACGAGTGAGTGCAAATGAAAATGAAAACAAAAAAGTCGACCCAAAACTTAAGATATTACCTGGAACTCCCCCCAATAGAACTCCTTTGTCTCCCGGGAGACCTTTCCCCAGCTAATCCCTTTCATGTCCGACCGCATGGGATATATGTCAGTGATCTTCCTAACTAGCGCGTTAGTGAACTCGATGTTGGAATACACAATTGTTGAAATCTAGCGTAAATTTGAAGTACTATATATAGTTGTTAGTCGATATCATTTTAAAATATAATGTACTTACAGTCCATCGTCACCAGGCTCGATCAACTCCCTATCAGGCCCTACATGTGGCGCAGGAGTGGTCCCTCTGTAGAACCATTCATGCCTAATAGCAAATGAAGTTAGTTTTAAGTTGTGAAATATAATTGAACCTCTCGTGCTTTTGCATTATCCTTCGTCTTCCCTTGAACATCCATTACTGTGTTAAACACATTTTCGAACACATTTTTCTCAATGTGCATCACATCCAAATTATGACGCACCAAGTTTGTTTTCCAATACGGGAGATCCCAGAACATACTCCTTTTCTTCCAACCACATGTCTTACTAATTGCTGCATTCTCTTCAACTCCTCCATATTCTGTTACACGACGGAGACCGTGCCTATCTATGTCATCCAACACTTCTTCACCGTTCTTACACTTTGGTGGCAATCGATGCTCCTCTCTATCCTTCGTGAATCTCGTCCTATCAACTCTAAAGGGATGATCCGAAGGCAAGAATCTCCTGTGAACATCAAACCATGATTGTTTGCCACCCTCTTTCAACCGAAACGATTCCGTTTCATCCATACATATTGGGCATGCTGTTTTCCCATAAGTGCTCCATCCAGACAACATACTATACGCCGGAAAGTCTCCAATTGTCCACATCAAGGCAGCCTTAAGTTGGAAATTTTGTTTTGCAAATTTATCGTATGTTGTGAAACCCACGTCCCACAATTCCAATAGCTCTGATATTAAGGGCTGCAAGTAGACATCAATCCCCTGTTTCGGACTTGATCTCCCGGGAATAATGCATGTCAAAAACATGTATTCATCTTTCATGCACATATCGGGAGGGAGGTTGTAAGGGGTTAAAATAACTGGCCAACAAGAATATTGGGACCCAGACTGACCAAATGGTTGGAAACCATCCGTGCATAAGCCTAATCGAACGTTTCGTCCCTCAGATGCAAATTCTGGATGAGTTATATCAAAATGCTTCCATGCCTTCGAGTCGCAAGGATGACATCTCCCCATCCCTCTCATGAACGTGTCCAACATGCCATGACATATGTTGTGCAGTCACTTCCGATGCATACAATCTTTTCAATCTATTCTTAAGTGGGAAATATAACATGTATTTACGTCCAATCCGCGAATTAGAATTTGTTTCCCTATAACACGGCTCGTCACAGAACTTGCATTTGTCTAATTCGGCATCCTCCCGCCAAAACAACATGCACCCCTTAAAACAACAATCAATTTTCTCAACAGGAAGCCCTAATCCCTCTAGTAGTTTCTTCGCCTCGTAGAAGTTCTTAACCATAGCATTATCTTCGGGGAGTGTATCAATTATCAGTTGGCACAATGTATCGAAGCACCTCTCCGATAGGTTGTGCTCGGCTTTAAGATTTAATGACCTAGCAATTGTTGACAGTAGGGTCATTTTCTTGCATCCAGGCCACAAATCCTTGTCGGCGGCCGCCAACATACGATAGAACAACCTCTCTTCGGGGTTAGGTTCCTCCGGTGCTCTAGGTTCCTCACCTTGCTCGGTTGGTGTTGTCTCGGGAATACCAATTCCCATTCCATCGTGCACCATTTGTATGTAATTATTTTCATGTACAGACACTGAAGAGCTGCCCGCATCGGTGTCGTAGTACCGAGTAAACTGGTGTGGCTCTCCGTGACATGTCCACCTCTCGTAATTGTGGACAAATCCATTGCATTGAAGATGATACTTGATGTCATCATCATGTAGATAACATTTATTCCTACACTGCCTACACGGACACCTTATTTTTCCCTGTGCCCTATCGACGTTTGGGTTTCGGTGACATATACGCAAGAACGATTCTACTCCATTAATGAATTCGGATGTAAGTACTTCAATCTCCCGACGGGAGCGGTACATCCAACTACGGTCCATCACCTACAAATATGGCACTAGGCCACTTAAGATAAATCATTTTAATCAATACTTTATGTTAGGTTGTGTGGTGTAGTTTTTAAACACATATTCTATTCCATTAAAACTTTATAAAACCATTTACATTGCTACAAGTTGTATATGCCTCTTCCTAACCGAATCGGTACCAAACTTTCTAATATCAAAGCTCACCATCAATTATTTTGTCCATAATAATAAATACATTTTCATAACTACATTTCAAAATCAATTTCACAAAGTGTACCAATAATATATATTAATTTAATAACTCTCTATCACCGTATCAACCTCAATTGTTACAAAATTTACACGAACAATATATTAAATGAAAGAATTAATTCAACGAGGCCATAAACTTATTGCTCGCACATATGTAAATTCATCATTCCGACTCGCGGACTCTAATTATGCCATTAGACAGTGAAGACACCAAATATTCAAATTAAATTCGTCCAAAACATGTCATGACAGCATCAAATATATTAAAAATACCACTTTTTTTTGTCGGTTAAAGATAATCAACACATATAAATGGTTTTGCACATATTAATCCCTTTTTTCCGTTTGTGAAGAGAATAGGCAGAACAATTATTCACCAAAGTAAAAACATAATCGAATTTAACAAAACACAATACCAAACATTTCACTACTAAAGACCAAAAATGCAATCGAATGTGTCAAAACTTCAAACGAGTTGCAATAATCGTACCTCGAATGTGTGGCTCGAATGGAAGGGGGGCTGTAAGCGGGCAGGGGCGGCAGTGGCGGCAAGGGCGGCAGCAGGGGCGGCGGGAAGTGGTGGCAGGGGCGGCAGGGGCAGGGGCAGCAGAGGGTGTAGGCAGGCAGGGGCGGCAGGGGCTGGTGGCGCGGGTGGAGGACGGCGGAGGAAGCTTGGTCATGGCGGGACGGAGGCTGGCCGGGCTTGCGGTGGCGCTCGCGTGGTTGGCGGCCGGCGGCGCTCGCGTGGTGGCGATGGCACTCGAGTTGGAGGGATTCGTGGGCGGCGCTTGCGGGTGTTCGAGGGGGGTTGGTCGGCGGCCGGCGGCGGTCGGAGAGGACGATGGTGGTGGTCGGGAGGCCGATGGTCGGAGGTGGGCGGTGAAATTGGAGGTGATTTTGGTGAGTAAAAATGGGGGAAATGGGGCTGTAACTGCGCGATGGGGAAGGAATTAATCCCTAGTTTACCGACCGCAAGACCGGTCGGTCCTGCGGTCCGTAAATCCGACCTGACATTTGGCGGTCGGCGATTGCGGTCGGTATTACCGACCGCAAGAAATTCGGTCGGGAAATTGGTCGCCTCTATCCCGGGTCCCCCATAACGGCTCTATGTTACAGACCGACATGATGCGGTCGGTAATGCGGTCGGTAAATCCGACCCGCATCATGTCGGTCGGGAACTGCGGTCGGTAAACCCCATTTTTCTTGTAGTGGAATTGTGTGTGGGACGGTCCTGGGAAGGAAGGGACAGTCGTTGATGACCGTCCCATGGACTGTACTGTACATTTTTATATTGCATATATGATCTTATTACAACATTTCTTCAACCTTCATTACCACATTATACAAAAACACTTGACCACAAATTAATCTAACAATTTACCACATTTCATGAACCCTCTTAACAAACCTAATAACAAATTCCATCAATAAAACAAAAAATATAATATCCTTATACATAGACAAACCATCATCCAAATAAACAACATACAAAATACCAAATAATCAAGTTTTCACACAAGTTTTCATTCGACGAATGATGTAAGGAATTGAATCTAACATCAAGCTTATTCTATAGCTTGTCTTTGTCTTTCTGTCCACCGGACCTCTATGTTTTCCACAAGATCTCTTAGCTATTTCGCGGAGCACCCGGGAGCTTGGATTTGCTTCTCAACAAACAAACAAACAAAACAAAGATCATTCAACACTTAGTACACTGCTACAAATCCTTTCAGATGTCAAATTTTCTTGAATTAGTATGCTGTAGGAATAGAATTCTTTGCAGAGCTTATTCTTTGGGTGAAAAACAGCTCAGGAAAATGGAGTAGTTATAAAATTAATTCAATTCTATTCTTATAAGTCGACCATACATAAATAGACAATACAGGACACTTACAAACCACACATATGTATAATATTAACTCAAATATGCTATTGATACCGTAAATGAAAAAATGAAAGCTTGTTATGTCATTTACATAATCGAACACTAGATTTATTCAATTTAAATTTAAATAAGAATATGTATTTCTCTTGATTGTATCCAATGGCAGCAGCATGAAGGCTTTTTGATTATTTACTCGGAAAAAAAAAAGGTATTTCCCCGAAAAAGAAAAAAAAGGGCTTTTTTAATGATACTAAAAAACAATACCTTTCCAAGCTTAACTTTGATCCTTACAATATAGAGGCTATGATGCTTAACAATACAAGAACTACAAAAGCAATCGAAAGAGCCAAGAATTAGGTCCATTCCAAGTTTTTATAAATGAATAGGCAATCATTGTATCATGTTTCTACATCAATAAGCACTGCCAAACTCTAATTTTAAAAGGGAAACGAACAGTTGATCACAAAAACATAGGCCAGAATGAAGGGATCAAAATTACTACAGACACTTAATCTAAATGCAATACTAAGCCATAAAAACAAAAAAAAAAATCCGAGTATCCAATGCCCAATGATAAAAGTAACCCGGTGTTTTTCCAGATCCTGTCTTGGCAATGGCAACTATGTCACGGCCTTGTAAAGCAATTGGCCATGACTGAGCCTGAACTGGAGTAGGGGCAGAAAATTCATCAATTAACACAACGATGTACCTTCAATTTGAGGTTCTAAAAAATCTAAACCATTGTAACATTTCATCGAACTCAATGGATGCAAATACATTTTCAATCATCATCAAAATCATCTCACCACAAATTCACCAAATCAAAAATAAATCAAACTAATCCCACATAAATCAATTCAACCTTCCAATTTCTCCGATCACACAAATCAATCTAGTCCCACAACCAGTAATGCAACTAACAATCTTCATCCAAAAATCACATTTAAAAAACAAAATAAAAAATTGAAATTTACCCATACCCGTAGTCCCTTACTCCGTCTCTTCCAACACCTCGGGTTTTCTCTTCGGTGGCATTGTTGCTTTAAAATCTGTGGTTAGGCCGAAATACTCTTCACCAAATAATGGGTTTCCCTTTGTTCTCCACATTCTCTTACACAACCCTCTCCTAGCGCTTTCTGTCAAATAATTACTTTGTTGAAATTAGGGCTAACCTCGACCACGTTTGGATCAACCCACAGTCTTCTTCTCCTCGCTGCTCCGGTAATCTCCCTCGGCCGTTCTTCTTTCTCAATTTCTCTCATTTCTCCCGCCGTGGTGCTTTCTCGGGGGTGTTTGTTGTTTGAATTAATGGCAAGTTTTATTTGTTAATTGAATTAGGGAAATAATAGAGGAATGATGGGGGGCCTAATTAGATGGTCAAACTATGTAGAGGTCCTTTTTTACAATAATATGTGACGGCAGTGGCGGATCCAGAAACTTTTTTAAGTGGTGTCCCAAAAAATAGTGGAAGCTATATTTAAATTAGAGATAGTAGTTACAACACAAAAATATAAAAGAAAACTTGGTTGAAATGAATGATTGTGGTGTCACCGTAAAAATTAAGTGGTGTCACCAAGCCTAATTTAGTTAAATGTAAAAAAATATCTACCGTAAAATAACAATTTTATTAATTTAAGTGGTGTCCTGTGCCACCCCTAACTTCTACCTAGATCCGCCCCTGTGTGACGGAGTCTTTTAAAATGGCAAACTAATTCAAAGAGGTCCTTGACCCTAATTTTCCCTCAATTAGACTCACTTATCTCTTATGGTCGATCCGTATAAGCTATATAATTAATTAATCATAATTAAATAAATTAATTATGAATTAATTAAATGGAGCTTCACACTAGAGCACGGTTGCGGATAGTTACTGAAGTTGAGCTTTCGGCATTTTTGCGGATAGTGATGTGTGTTTGAATGCCTCGATCGATGGCTTTTTTTTTTTTTTTCCTATGCCTGAATCAGTGACTTCATTTAAAAGTCTTGCAAAAAAGGCTTCATAAAATCGAGCTAATCTTTATTTTGTGGTGCATTCTACAAGGTATCTATTTGGGACACTGCAAGACATTTCTTGTGCATCTTTGTCTATCTATTCATATATAAAAGTGAAAATAGGTAACTATGTTGAATTGCCACTCAAAAGTATTGAATAAATTTTTTTCAAAAATTAAATAATTGATGTTGAAAATATATATTGAACTTTTGAATAACAATTCAGTATTATGCTTTTGCTTAATCATAACAGTAACTGAATTGCATATAAGTATAGAAATTGATAGAAAGGCATATAGAATAGACCATAGAGTATACTTAATTAATTAACTCATACACTCCCCGTTCTCTAGTACTTATTTTCAAGCCTTATTACTTAGTTTTCTATAGAAATCGGATCAGACCAGATCAGATAAGAAACATTAAGATCAGGCCAGATTAAATAAGATCAGACCAGACCAGATCAGATAAGACCAGATCAGATCAAATCATTATAATAATATACAGAAAATAAGATCTGACCAGACCAGACCAGACCAGATGGAATTACATCAGATCAGAAAAATTCAGACCATACCAGACAAATTCAGATAAGACCACACCAGATCTTATAAATTCAGATCACACCAGAAAAATTAAGGCATAGAAAAGAGGGTTAATGTGACCATAACCCAGCTAGCTTTCTATTTTTCAACATAAATAGTTATAGAAAATTTTCAACTGGAACATCATGAGAAAGGTTCGGAGGAGGAACATCAGTGATGTCTCCTCATTACACATCATCGACATAGGAAAGAAATTGAGCACAAACCATTGATCAAGTGTCATTAAACATTTCATGAGTGTTACCAAAGGATGAATCAATTTATTGGCATGCTATGTAATAGCACTATCTCCACGGAGAGTCCTGGCCCGAATCCTAAAAGCAGTCCCCAATCAAATCCCTCCCCAGTCGAACCCCATCCTTTACTCGTCAAACTCTTCCTCATTTCATCTAATATAAACAGCACAGTCGCACTCAACATGTTGCCATATTCGCTCAAAATATGCCTAGACGATTCAAGTTTCTCGGGCTTTAGGCCGAGCTTACCCTCAACTTGATCAAGAATGGCTGGGCCTCCAGGGTGAACAACCCAAAACATAGAATTCCAATCACATGAGATTCCGAAAGGGCGTACGGTTTCCTTCACAGAATTCTCAATGTTTTCTGATATCAAGCTCGGGACATCCTTGGAAATGTCGAAAATATGCCCAACTTCGGTTAGATTACCAATGATAGCTTCTTCACTGTTGGGCAAAACAGTCTGTGAAGTTGAGACCAGTTGAAAGAGCGGTCGCTCCACACCTACAATCGGATCAGATCCCAGAATCACTGCAGCTGCACCATCTCCGAACAATGCTTGCCCAACGAGATTCCCCTCATGAGTTTCACTTGGCCCACGAAAACAGATGGTGGTGTTCTCGGAACAAACTATCAAAACTCGTGAATTGGCATTATTCTCTGCAAGATCCTTGGCCATCCGAAGAACAGTGCAGCCTGCGCTGCACCCTTGCATGTACATCACGAAGCGTTTCACCGAGGGACAAAGGCCAAGAAGCTTAGTGAGTTGATAGTCGGCACCGGGCATTGCAACACCAGTTGTGGTGCAAAATATAAGGTGGGTGATCTTGGACTTGGGTTGTCCCCATTCATCTATTGCCTTTTCAGCAGCCTCTTTGCCGAGTTTTGGGACTTCAACTGTCACAATGCGTTGTCGAACATCAAGAGATGGTGCCTCATGGGAGCACATATTTGGATTTTCTTTAATAATTTCTTCGCTCACATGCAAATAACGTTTCTTTATCATAGATTTTTCACCTACAAATCAAATCAAGTTTCAAACCATGAAATACAACTATATATATATATATATATAATCATTCTCTTTGTTTTGTATACAACATTACAGTACTATAAAAAATCATAAAAAGGATTATAAATTAATTCATAATTTTTAAATGATATACTTATTATATTTATGCCATGTTTGTAAAGATTTTAGTCCCTCCGTCCAGTCAAAGTAGTTGCAATAGCGGAACTGTAAAAAATTTCGTTAAACTTACTGAATAAATCGGGTTAACGGTAAAAAACAAAACGATTAAAAAAGAACTGGGGAAGTATACTATAGATGGTAACTGGGGTAGTGTAAAAAAAATAAATGGAAAGGATACTTTTTAACAAAGGAAATTGTCCAAACAAATCCAGTAGTGCATTAAAAAACCGGAAATTCGTTTGGTGCTGGCAAAAGTGATGGGTATGTGTATATGAAATGATGTGTGAGTATAAAAAAGTGATGGATGGAGGTTATGAATAAAAAACTAATAAAAAACAAACTACCCTCTATACATCATTTTATAAGACTTATATATCACTTTACAAAGGGCTACACATCATTTTTAGCGCTGCTTGAACCTGCTGGCAATTGTTATACTATTATAGAAACCGGATTGTAAAAAACCTATACTATCTATAACTGCCGACGACACTGGTCCAAGAAACAAAATAGATAAATAATTAATACTACTAACTGTGATTATATATGCCACAAAATTCCATAAACACCCAAGTTCAAAATTAAGGCCAGAATTAAGTGAACAAAATTCATTTAAAGTTAAAAGCTCCAAAGCAAATATAACCAAACAAAATATAGCAATATCCTTACACATCCGTTTAAATTTCTCCTTAACTTGTGTCATATGGTCGCTCTTAGTGATCCGAAAATAATAGTTGGGATACATGGATTGATAAACGCAATTCACCGGTGTTGCTGTGCCGATTGCCAGGATTGTTGCTGGTCCTCTTGCTCGTTGCCCCCTACGAACCTCCTCCACCGACGCCATTTTCTGTTTTCAAGAAGAAAATTGTTGTAGGATGTAAGTTGTAATGATCAAAATTTTGTAGAATGCCGCGGATTTATAGCAGTTCAGGTTCACTGTATTGACCTAAAAACACTTGATTTAAAATATAAATATATATATATATCTAATAACTGTAATTATATATGTTATGTAAACTAACTCTTTTTAAATTAAACTGCAGCATTAATAATCTCCTTCAGGATTGGGGCTGTTCAGTTTGCTCGCTGAGCCCTCTATGACCCTCCTCCACCGACACCATTTTCTGTTATCAAGAAGACAATTCTTGTCATATGTGAGTTGTAATAATCGAAATATTGTAGGAGACGGATTTTATAGCAGTTCAAGTCCACTGTATTAACCAGAAACACTTGTTTTAATATATATATATACTAGTACTCGTTTCACGCGCTACGCCGCGCAGAATTAGATGAATGTAATATTTCGACATATTGTACGTTGTAGAGGTAAGATGATTTTATGATAGGTGTGAATGCACTTTTCTTGATCAAATCATGAAAGTAAAAATAAAGTAATCGCTGATGAAGTTGATGGGGGAGAAGTTGCGTAAATCTGATTGTTTGGCAAATACCTATATCAGTTTGCATGATAATTTTGATGAGATGCCTTTATCTAAGTGAAATGAATAATTCATATGGGAAAAAAAATTGTAAAAATTTCAAACTTATATGAATATTTCATATCCAGAATAAATCATTGGGAAATTTGAGAATGCGGAATGTAGAGTGATTTACAAAGGTTGTAATTGATTTCAATGTTGAGATAATGGAATCATTCCGTAGACATCTGGTGGAAAAGCTATGTATCTGTAAAGAATGTAAGAAAAAAGAACATGGAACAGGTGACCATAGCCATTGTGGTAGTTTTATACTTATATAACAACTATGACAACATGTCTAACTGAATGTATCATGTACTACATGACAAATTCATATATAATAAGTCGAGTAGAAGTAAATATCCATTACTAAAAGCTTATCATTAACCCGTTTTGATAAATAGCATAACAGGATGAAATTCCATACCACAAGTAAAAAACAACTAATAAAATGGAAATACCAAAGAACTTACAATTTCATTCCTTCGCCTTTGCAGTATCTTGTAGCGAAAATAAGGATTTTCGCATTAGTTCTCTTTAGTGCCCATGTGGCAATTGATGGTAAGGCAAAACAGAATGAAATTCCATAATACCATAAGTAGAAAACAGCTAATACAAAATGGAAATACCAAAGAGCTTACAATTTCGTTCTTTCGCCTTTGCAGTATCTTGTTGTAGCGAAAATAATAATTTTTGCATGAGTTCTCTTGACTGCCCAGGTGGCAATTGATGATAAGGCAAAACAGGTGGCGACATCAAACAATCAGCCTGCTAATTGTAGCCTCTAGGATATGTAGAAAATTCTCCAATAGTACCAAATTTAGCATCTCCACATGCTTGATTGGACCCTTGCCGTTGTTTTGTCAAGCTTGAATCCATCAGCTTACGTGACAGACCGGGAGCAATAGACCAAGTGTTACCAAACTGAAATTTGCATCATGGCCTTTTCTCCAACTCCTAGGAATTGCATGATCGCCAGAAAGCATGGCTAAATCATGGGATTAATTTTGGAGCAAAAACCTGATAGAAGATCATGATCGCTAGAAAGCATGCCCAAATCATGGGAATTAATTTTCGAGCCAAAACCTGATAGAAGATCAGTGAATGATGGCTCTGGACAGCCTAATGATAGGCACTTATCTGTTTGACATCTTTTTGTAGCAGGAATATCAATTTTCGCTGTCTAATGTGGGATTCCATAGCAATGGCTTCTCGGAAGAGGCTGACTTGTTGCTCTCAGAAAATGAGCCTCTCAAGGTCATTCATTCTTGGCCTTACAACACCCGTGGAAATCCCAATGTGGGGGGGGGGGGGGGGGGGGGGGTAACATAAACGAAGTAGAAAAAGATCCTCAACTCAAGAGACATAACAAACATACCTTCCCTATTAAGAACAAAAGAAACGAGTGACAAAGGCAACAAATTGGTTCGAGACCTTTTTGGCCTAGGCACGGAAAATGGGTTCAATACCGGAGGAGAAAGAGCATGTTCTATTTTCCAAGGTGAAACCCTGTCTGGTCAAGGAATTGCTAAAATTTTTAGCTCCTGTTCTTAAACTGGCAACTTTCAAAAAAATATCGTATGTAAAGATACTGGAGGAGCCTTTGATCACGTCCTGAGTTTAGTAGAATAAGGATATACCTTTAAGGCCCCATTCTCTAGGACTTATTTTCTTGACTTATTACTTATTTTTATTAAAATTATATCAGACCAGACCAGATCAGATCAGATCAAAATTATTATAATAATATAGATAAAATAAGATCAGACCAGACCAGATTGAATCAGATCGGACCAGAAATATTTAAACCAGACCAGACAAATTCAAATTAGATCAGACCATATCTTATAAAATTCAGATGAGACCAGACAAATTCAGTCCTAGAGAACAGGGCCTAAGCATCTCCATTTAGACTATGGACACCTGTTTGGATCTGCATCTTCGATACCAACAATAGTTCCAGTAAACCTATAAATTAAGCATATACGAAAAGTGCACAACTAATTATTAATTAAATTGATCTAGGTAAAAACCTCATAGATGAAGTGCAGCCTACCTCCATTTTAAATATAATTCCTGGTAAATAATTATTTTTTATAGACTCCATGTATTGATCATAAGGGACTACGAACTCAGATGGGCTTGACCTGTGACAAATATACAAAATATAATAGGGAGGATTATCATCAAAATAATAGGGACAAAATCTGTAAGCTAATCTACTCGTCAATATATATAGATACATACATAGATACTCAACCTCTCTGCAATCTTTTACATTAGAACAAAATATTTCAAGTTTTTTCTATTGTATCAAATTCACATGAACTATGAAGTATAGCATACTTACCATGAAAAACAGGCCAGAATCGCCATTCATTTCCATGCAAATCCTTGACCACTACTTCCTGAGTTGGAGGTTGCCTTGACATGTCGTATCATAAAATACCATCAAATATCCTTAACAGCAATCCAATGATTAACCCCAAGAAATTTTAAGATTTTTTTGTCAGATCCATCCTAACCAGTGGGCGCAGGTATTCAGCAGCATGCCTTCTCAACACTGAGAATCCTCCATGAGTGCTTGTATCAGATGCCGTAAGTGTTTTACAAAATGAATGGATATGACATGGGGAGGTGTTGCTGGAGGCACTTCCTTTTTCACTGCATTGTGCATTCTCGTCTTGTTGCATCAAAAAGTAAATAGAAAAATAGTTGATGGAGAAACATCAAACCACATCACAAAAATCTGTACAGGTAAAACCCAAAGTAAACAGGATACTGGACATGGGTATAATTATAAGGTCAGAAAGTTATAAACTATGAAGGGGAAAAAAAATTAATACTTCTATATCCTACTTAATCAAATACCAAAAAGCATAGAGAAGGTAGCTAAAAACAAGCACCGAACATGCAAGATTCTGGAGTCCTAGTTGTACATTCATTATTCAGAAACTAAAGTGTATTAAAGTTTCCTCGGACAAGTTAGGAACATGGGATAATTAATTGATCAAATACATAAAAATATGGTGACAAGAACCCACAGACAATCTAAAGATCCTTTTTTTCTTCTTCGGTGTTAAAGGAAATAAATAATACAAATAATTTGCTTTTAACTTTAGTACCAGGATGATAAGAAGGAAGTCTGGAAACAAAAGTATAATGACTACAAATCAAAATGTTGGTAATGCATTACGGAATACAATCAATAATAAATCCAATTTCTACATTTTGATTGCACACCATTCATATGAAAATTGGAAAGTGAATAGAACTTGAGATTTATGAAGATTATAACGTAAGAAGTAAGAACCCTAAACCCTAAAGAACCAATTAGAACGGATTCAACTAATTACTGATACAAAATCTAATAGAAAAGTACTGATTACAAAACCTTAAACCCACTTTGCAAAACCCAAGCAATTGAAGAAATAATCAAACTAAAATTAGTCCTTAACTACATTAATAAACTCTAAGCTCCACGGAGGCACAATAAGTAACAATTAAAACTAAAATACAGAAACACCAAGGAAGCAAGAAGTAAATCATGAACTCTAATGAATGTAATATTCAATTCACAAACGGAAAGAATGAGGACTATGCGGGAAAAATCAGCAGCGACACAGGCGGATGCAGCAGAGAAGAAAGAAGAGCCAGTGTCGTGGTTTAGAAAGGCGAGGCGGGATCCAAAGGGCACACCATCAAGATCGTAATGGACGAGCCGGTGTACATCCAGACAACGAGGGTGTCACAGAGCTCGACTATGCAAGCTGAAAATCATTATTAAAAGATGTTAACATTCTTAAATTCAAGACAAAAATGCAATGCTCCAAGCTGTTGAAGAGTTGTGCCTTTTTGAATAAAAATTGTAAAAACACACATGAAAATATAAAACCAGAATCACACAACATTAAACATACTACTTTCTGGAAAAACACAAACGCCCCCTGTGCCCACCTTATGCCGTTGCTAGTAGCAGCTCGCCAGAGGCGACATTACCCTCACCCCAGTGCCGCTCCAACGCTGCACCTCCTGCCCTCACCATCGCGGTGGCAGCGCCATGGTAGCCAGCCATTTTAAAAATCCAGTAGAAGAGAGAAGAGATGAAGAATGAGGCAAGAGAAATTGGGGATGCAGAGCCCCTACATCGTCATCCTCATCCCCGACGTCGCTCCAATGCTAGAAATTTTGAATTGTGTTGTGAAAGCAGAGAATGGAAGCCGAGGGTTGGGGCAATATTTGGATTTGTGAAGTAGAGGAGGAGGCAAGAATCTTGACGCGATTAATGATTGGAGGAAATAGGTTGAAGGAATGAGAAAAAGCTTAAACAGAGACAAAGGAGGGTAAATCCTTACGAACTAAGAAATCTCAACAGGCTTCGCTTGGCAGCGAAGTTAGGGGAACATTGCAGAGGGCCTTTCAACGGGAAATTAGGATTGGGGAGGGATAAAGTGTTAGAAAGTTGGGCCAATAGCCCGATGCCAATAAAAAGCAAATATAAGTAAAATAGCCTAATGGCAAAATGTATATTAAGGGAACTTCAAGGGGCAATTTTGGTAAATCAGGTTATCATGAATAGTGTATTCACACTTATATATTTAGATATATATATATTTATATATTTAATTTTTTTATATAATTCTCTTAATCTTGGTTTGACAGAATTAAATTACAAATTTTTTCAAATTAAAAAGAAAAAATATGTTTGAAGAATAAAATAAAATAGTATTAAATTAAATTAAACAATTTAAAATCTTGAATAAATTAAAATAAAATTATAAAAAATAAAATATATTGAAAACCAGTTATTTGTTTGATATAATAATAACAAATGACAAATTTAAAATTTTGGGGTCAAAATGAAATAAAGTAAAACTTTATGGGGTCAAAAATTATGTTAAAAATTCAATTGACATACTTTTACAATATGACTCTTGTTGAGGCCTATTTTAATAATTAGAATTTTTAGTGGCCTAAAATCAAAAGGATGCCCTTGTAGTGGCATATTTCAATGTGTTTATTTTAATATACACTACAAGAAAATTCGTCCGCACCGACCGAACGCACCGACCGACGGGACACGGGTCGGATTTACCAACCGGGCCACCGACCGCACTGTGCGGTCGGTGCGAAATAGCCGTTGGGGGTCCCCGGGCTTGCGGCAACCAAACGCACCGACCGCTTTTTTTTGGGTCGGTGCACCCGACCGCGGCACCGACCACATTCTGTAGGTCGGTGCCACCGACCGCGGTCACCGACCGCATGTGCGGTCGGTGACCTATTAAATTATTTATTTTTTTAATTTAATTATTAAATTATTTTATATTTTAATTATTTATTTATTTTATAATTTAATTCAAATTTATCTTAGTTTTGAAATGATCTTATTATTTTATTTAATTCATTTATTTTAGTTTTTTATTTCATTAATTTTATTTTATATTTTATTTAATTAATTTAATTGTTTTTATTTAGTTAATGTAAGTTTAGTTTTATTTTATATTTTAAATACACATATATATGTATATATGTATTTAAATAGGTTATATATAAAGTATTTCATAGAACAACATGAAACATTGGTAGCACAAATGGTAAGCACGCGGGGGAACTTGAGGAGCATTTGGGTTCGAGTCCTCTCTTTAACAAAACCTTTCAAATATATTTGAGAAGGTATACTATATAGGACACGTGGCGGAGAATGATTGTCGATTTAGAGAGCTAGCCAAGCTGGTTAGAGTTGTGGTTGGGTGTTGTTGAGGTGCTCGGTTCGAGCCCTCCCAAGAACATTTTTTTTCATAGAAGAGAATTACCGACCGCACCAGTCGGTCGGTAGTGCGGTCAGTGGGGGGATTCCCGGACCTTTTGGGACTACGCTGTACGGACCCCAAATGTGGTCGGTACAGCGGTCGGTGCGCCGACCACATTTAGTTGCTTCTCGGCCGCCTACCAGGAAATCACCGACCGACCTTTGCGGTCGGTGGCCTCCGAGACGACCCGTATCCCAGGTCCAGCGACCGGATTTGCGGTCGGTGCACGGGATTTTTCTTGTAGTGATATATGTTCACAAGATATTTTTTTGGAGAGCCAGAGCCAGAGAGGAAATTACAAACAAAAAAGAAAAATAAATAAATTAAAACAAGAACAAGAGAAGCTAAATTCCAGGGAACCAAACGCCAGACGTATCCGCTGACAAGTCCCCAGCGATGAAATCAGGGGGGGAAGGCCCAAGTAGTGTAAAAGTCTTCAATAGAGGCGCCATGTTTCACAAGGCTATCGGCAACCCGATTACCTTCCCGACACACATGATGGAGAGTACAAACCTCGAACTCACGTCTGCGATCTTGAATACGAAGTAAGAGACTGGTCATGGGGTGAAAAGGGAGTTGTCCAGACAGTAAGCTGAGAGTGGAGGTGGATTCGGAATAACAGGTGACATGCCGGTAGCCATTTTGCACAATAAACTCAAGACCGACTAACAACAAACCCAAAACCGGATCTACCTGGGTTCCCCAATGAACTACCCAACGTGTAATATAACTCCTTGGGCACCTTTTCCATTCCAATTCACCATTCTCGGGTCAGAAGAGGACAACCCGAGTGGTTTTTTAGCAGCAATGTATTCGCCAGCAAGCCTGAAAATCTCCCGGCGTAGCATCCAGTAAGTCTTATGCTTGTCACGAAAGACCCTGGCGTTGCGCTCCAACCAAATAATCCACACGGCAGCAATGAAACTAGGCCCATACACCGATTCCATGGCGCGCAGGAAGCGCCTAATGTTCGGCTTAGGGATCGTGTCACAATCATCCAGAATTTGAATATGAATGCCGTTCCACAAAGGACGAACCCAATTGCAATAGAAGAGGCGGTGATACCAAGTCTCCGCCTTATTGCTACAAAGGGTGCATAAGAGAGATTGAGCAAGCCTGCGCCAGTGTCTGAGATAATTAACGGGCAGGGAATTATGAGCAAGCAACCACATTAGAAAACAGATTTTTTCCGGGTAATGATTTCTCTAAATCCACTTCCACTTGGTGTCGTCAGCTCTCCCATTAACCAAGAAATTATAGGCCGAAGAAACAGAGTAGCAGCCAGTCCGATCCTCATTCCATATCCAGATATCCTGAGCATCCACATGGAGGGCAGGAGGGGGGATTAACAATGATATCATGACGAATCTGGTTCGGGACCTGTGTGTAAATCCCATCCCAACACCACACCCCGTCGACAATAATATCTTTCACTTTGAGTGCCAGGTCTTAGGTGGCAACAATTGGCATAAAAGGGCCAAGTTGATTACCCTTCCACCAATTAGAAAACCAAAGGGAAGACTCACCATTGCCAATGCGAAGCTTAAACCCATCTCGAAGAAAGGGGAGGAATTTCTTATGAAGCTTGAGAAAATAGGAACGACCAACTGTGAAGGGAGCGTGAGGAAGTTATGGGCATCTAATTGACAGCAAGCAAGCTTCACCCACAACTTGGAAGGCGAGCTCAACCTCCCCCATAAGAGTTAACCTAACAAGGCAATATTCATATGGCGAGCACGATGGAAATCCAGACCACCAACTGCCCGTGGCGAAGCCATCGAGTCCCAACTAACCAGATGAATACCAACCCCATCGCGGTCTTTCCAGATAAATCTATTAATTCTCCTATCTATGGTCGTGCACACCGCCTCCGCCAACCAATGGAGTTGCATGAAGTAGGTAGGAATAGATGAGAACACAACCCTCCCTAGCGTGACACGACCTTATTCAAAAGCTTACAAGCCCAGCCTTCAAAACACCCATCAAGTTTATTGAGGATAAAAGAGAATTCTTGAATGCGGCGTCTCCCAATTAACATAGGAAATTCCAAATAACTCCCAAAAATGTCAACACCCGGCATATGCAAGATGTCCTGGATCCATTGTCTGGCGGCTGGCAGGACAGTCAAGGAAATAACAATTGAAGACTTTTGGTGGTTAAGACGGAGCCCAACTTCCTGACCAAAAATCTCAAGAGATTGGGAGATGGCTTGCACACTATTAATGTCGACCATGGAACACAAGATCAGATCATCTGCAAATAGAAGATGAGAAACCTCCTCATCTGAACCCGCAACCCAAATAGGCTTCCACGGTCCTTGATTAACCAACTCACGGATCAACACTGGGAGTTTTTCCATATCAATCAAAAATAAATAAGTGGACATAGGGTCACCCTGCCGAAGCCCTTTACAAGGTTTAAACCCCTCCAAACCCTGGCCATTCCATAAGATAGAGTATGTAGGAGAAGAAACACAAAACATGATAAGCCGAACCCAAGCATCCTATATATGTAACTCATGGAGACACTTCTCAAGAAAATCCCACCGAACACTATCAAAAGCCTTGGCGACACAAATTTGAGGAATAATAGCTTGAATCTGCTCCTCGGACCCGATATGTGTCCTAAGAGTTCTTGGAGCATTACTGCATTATCAATCGAACCACAACCCGGGAGACAAGCACTTTGATGAGTTGAAATGCAATTCTGGAGGATAGGGTGGAGCTGCGCAACAAGAACCTTAGTTAAAATTTTATATAACACATTACAAAGAGAAATGGGTCTGAAGTCCTTAAGACATGTAGGAGTGGCTATCTTAGGGATCAAACAAATGTGAGCTTTGACAATCTCCTCATTAAATTGTTGTGAGCCGAAGGAGTTCCGAACAAAATCCACCACAAAAGTTCCAAGGCACCCCCAATACTTCTTAAAAAATAGAGGACGGAAACCATCCGGCCCGGGCGCCGAATAGCTATTCATGTGCGTAACAGCCTGACTAACTTCGTGAGAGGTAATCTCTGACATAAGGTTGCTGGAAGCGTCTAGAGAGATAAACGGAAGACAAGGAAGCTGCTGGCCAAATATATCTTCCATAGGCGAGTGAGAGCTCGCAACCGGGCTAGCATACAGCATGCGAAAAAAAATCATTAACATGGAGCTGGACCTGAACAGGATCATCACACCAAGAGCCATTATCCAAAAATATGCCATGGATTTTATTCCCGTGTCGTCGACTTTTAGTGCGAGCATGAAAGAAAGCCGTATTACGATCTCCCATTTTCACCCATTTCTCACGCGCACGTTGAAACCAGTGCGCCTCCTCCCGAGAAAGGATAGACTCGTATTTTTTTTCAATTCAACCTCTAAAATCAATAATCGAATGGAATCCACTATTTCCAAGGAACGAGCAATCCCCTCCAATCGCTTTAATAATTTAAACTTACGCCATTTAAAATTGCCCACAGTGTGATGTCTGAAATCCAGCGAAGCGCATTCCACATTATGAAGTTGAGAGCAGATGGAGTTAGCAGGCCTTGCACATGTTGATTCCACAACTGCTTCATAGTCAGGGTGGAGGGACCAAGAAGCCTCCCACCTAAAAGGGGATGCCACAATAGGAGGAGCTCTCCCACACTTGAGTAACAACGGATAGTGATCCAAGCCCACTCTCGGGAGAAGCTGGACATAGCCAGATGGAAATAAAGAAATCCACTCCATATTATTAAGAGCTCTGTCCAATTTCTTAAAGATCCTGGAACCTCCAGACGGCCGAGACCAAGTGAAGACTGTAACACCCCGATTTTCGGTCACCCAGGTCGGGATGTCACCGCCACACCTCCCTAGTAAGACATGGTTTCTCCGGCTTACTAAAGAGATGCAAGGCTAGGTATTTCAGTAATTAAAAATATTTAAAACATTTGCAAACAGCCCATACAATATAGTCTCGAAAATAATAATATCATAATGCAGCGGAAATAGTATTTAAGTATAATATTGCAGCGGAAATGTAAATAAGACCGACATGGTCAAAACACGGGTTAAGTAGGCCCGTTTATTCTACTGTCTAATGCAAGAATTTAAATAATAAGTTTCGCAAAATATAAGTCCCCCCATGCATGAACGTGCTCATGTCTGTTCCACATACTCTGTAAGGAAAAGGAAAAATACACGGTTTGGTCAGCACAACTTGCTGAGTAAGTTAACACATGCATGATCGTAGGGTTTAAAAGCCATTAATTTAATAATTACATAAAAGCATGATAATAATCATAAATAATTTGATTTAATAACATAACCAATTCGCCTAATTAAATCATGGCATTAATCAATAGTACATTTAGCATAATTTAAATAAAAGTCATAATTAATTCAAATAAAGCATTTAATAATTTAAAAGGACAATAATTAAACATTTAACTATCCCCATTACACCCAAGATTTAGTATTTCAAGTATTTCACGATTGCATCGCGATATCAACAAGTTTAGCCGGAAACCGCGGCCGCAGCCGTATCTGCCATACCCAGTACCACTCCGGAGCCTCGGGAAACACATGTGGATATTCACGAGAGTGTAGGCCATATATCTCATGCCGTTTTGGCAACATATCTCAAAATTTCGCGCGGGGTCACCATCGTCCATAAAGGCACGAAGTGAATCGTTAGGAGGGCACCCTGCAGACCACTCACCCCCTAATTTTAAGAGATCAAGTTTGTAAAGGGAATTTCCTAAATCTCAGATTTCATGTATTTAATTCAAAGAGTCTTCTACTCGTTTAAACCTTAAAGGCTAGTTTCACCGTTTCAACAAGATTTCATGATTTGACTCGGTCAACCACAGTTTACTCTAAAATTAATTTAAAATCCGATTTAAGTCCAAAAATTCTGAAACTTTCCCACTGACTCGGAAACATCGAGATGAACAACTTTTGTGTTTTAACTTTTTCAATCCGAGATACCAAAACAGGTCAAAAACGTCAATTTTCGGCATATCATTAATCTGTCCGAATTTCATGTACAGCAGTTCAAGATTATCAAGATCTACCATAGCAAATCAACTCCAAACTTAATGAAATTTTACAGAGATCTTCTTAAGACATTTTTCTACAACTTTCATGTTCGGCTAAAGATCTAAATCGGCTTAAAACTAATGTCAAAAACGTCATCAATTTCTGACCTAAGTTCTGTCAAGAATTCAAGATCCAATTTCAAGCAGTTCGGTTTCGGGTAGATTTCGGATATCAAATCATCGTGAAAAATTCTGAAAATTTTACAGGATATAGACCTAAGCCTGAGGAACTTTTTTTGTGTTTTAAGTTTTTTCATTTGAAGACTTTTAAAGGTTCGGAAAAATTAGACAAATTCGCTGCACCGGTAGAAATCGTATGTTGACCGATTTACGAAAGTTTCGATTAAGCTTTTAGTTTTACGTGTTTTAATTACTCCCAAAACCATGTAAGTGTCAACTTACAGATTCGTAGTTGTCCGGGATCGTCGAGTTCGGAGGCGTGGCTTCCAGTCCACCTTTATCCTCTCCGTTCGTCGGGTTCTTCGTTCTAGATCCAATTCGGGGTGTAGAAAGAAAATGACTAAGTTAGGGTTTCGTTTTTGAATCAAAAATGAGATGGATGAATGGATCAGACTTACCACGACGTAGGAAGACTTCCGAATTCATCCACGGCAGTCCCCGCTCGGTTTTGGTGCCTCCGATGACTTCCGGATCTAGAGTTTTGTGTATAGAGAGTATTGTAGGGTTTTGAAAAGTGTTCTGGACTTCCAAGAGGTGTTATTTATAGATAGGCACGATCTAGGGACGTCCAAGGTCGGCCTTGGGGAGTCATGAGCCGAAAGGTGTTCAACCCAAGTCGGAAAATCCGGATTCGGGCGAGTGAATCTCGCAACCGGCGAATCTGACCGTTGGGGCGGTCGTGGCGCGGCTTTTCCCTCTTTACCGCGCGGCCACCGCGCGGCACTCGCCTGGACTTCGGTCCGGGCGGGTCGTGCGATCCGTCGTGCCTTTTCTCCTCTCTTTCGGACTCGAGTTCATTAGTGTCGGGTTTCGGTGTGCAATTTATTTATCTTTATTAATTCTTTTTATTTAATTAAATTCATTTAATTTCTTTTTAAGTTAAATTTCATTTCTTATTTCCTTATCTTTATTTATTTATTTATTTGCTGGATTTATTTATTTATGATATTTATTTTATTTATTGTTTATTTATTTAATTATTGTTTTATGTTGCAAAATCCTCGGGTATTACAGTCTACCCTCCCTAAGAATCAACTTCGTCCTCGAAGTTGTGTTTCGGCTTTTCTCGTGCTAAGGTCTTTTGTTTGTTTTGTTATGTTGTGACTGAACTTAGATTTAAAACTTCTAAGCTGCCTACGTACCCTGTGAAGGGATCAAGCCATAACGTAGTTCAAAACAATTTGAATTTGTTTGTTTGTTTACAAAAATGCACAAAAAATACATGGTATGACATCCTCTCCCCCTTAAGATTGCAGTTATGTCCCCATAACTGTGTCGGTGTCGGTTTGAAATAGTGTCGGGTAGGGTTCTCTCATGTCGGATTCTACCTCCCAAGTTGCCGTCTCACTTTCGTGGTTCAACCAAAGAACATTGATCATTTTGACGGTTTTGTTCCTCGTTACTCGCTCCTTAGTGTCCAGAATTCGCACTGGGACTTCTTCATAAGTCAAATCCTCATCGAGTTCGATTACTTCTGGTTGAAGTACATGTGTCGGGTCCGGCACATACTTCTTTAATTGTGAGATATGGAAGACAATATGAACTCTATCTAATTGTGGCGGTAAAGCCAGTCGGTAGGCCAAATTTCCAACTCGTTCTAGAATTTCATAAGGTCCTATGTATCAAGGATTCAACTTTCCTCGTTTGCCAAAGCGCATCACCCCCTTCATGGGTGATATCTTTAGCATGACCCTATCTCCCATTTGAAATTCTAGGTCTCGTCGTCTCACGTCAGCGTAACTCTTCTGACGGTCTTGAGCGGCTTTCATTTTTCCTTGAACCACTTTGATTTGTTGAGCCATGTCATCGATAAGTTGTGGTCCCACTATCACCGACTTATCGTTTTCTTCCCAGCTCAACGGGCTTCGGCACTTTCGTCCATACAACGCCTCGAATGGTGCCATGCCAATGCTAGCATGGTAGCTATTATTATAAGAAAATTCGATTAAAGGTAAATGGGATTCCCAATTTCCCTTAAATTCCAACACGCATGCTCTCAGCATGTCTTCTAGTGTTTGGATTGTTCTCTCGGTTTGACCATCCGTCATCGGGTGGAATGCGGTGCTCATTTTGATTTGAGTACCGAGAGCTTTTTGTAACTTCGTCCAAAAGCGAGAGACAAATCTACTGTCTCGGTCGGAAATGATGTCATGTGGTACTCCATGTCGTCGTACCACATTATCAATGTAGGCTCTGGCCAATTGGTCCATAGTCCACGTGTCCTTCATCGGGATAAATATGACCGTCTTTGTTAGCCTATCCACCATCACCCAAATCTTGTTCATACCGTTAGGTGATCGGGGCAATCCCGAGACAAAGTCCATCGAGATGCTATCCTACTTCCAACTTGGAATCTCTAGTGGTTGCATCAGTCCTAAGGGTTTATGTCGCACTGCCTTAACCTTTTGGCAGGTGAGACACTTCGCCACGAAGTCTGCCACTTCCTTCTTCATTCCCGGCCACCAATAGATCTTCTTTAGATCTTTGTAAAGCTTGTCACCTCCGGGATGTATTGAATATGGCGTGTTGTGCCCTTCCTCCATCAACTTTCGCTTCAACTCGGCACATTTTTGAGGCACACACCATCTCCCTTTGAAGCGAATGCTTCCATCCTCGTGGACAGCAAATCCTATTGCCTTCCCCTCGGCAATGTACCTCTTTATCTTCTCCAATTTCACGTCGCCCGGTTGGGCGAGCCTAATCTCGTCCAATATTGGGCTTTCTACGACCATTGCGTTGATTGTTTCACTCACTGTGTCCGGATGCACAAGTTCCATGTCCAATCTCGCTAAATCCATGTACAATGCCGGCGGAATTACCAACGAGTTTGTCACGTGTTGGGTTTTCCGACTTAGGGCATCGGCTACCACATTCGCCTTTCCCTCGTGGTAGGCTATCTCCAAATCGTAGTCCTTAATAAGTTCCAACCACCTTCGATGTCTCAAATTCAACTCCTTTTGAGTGAATATATACTTCAAACTCTTGTGGTCGGTGAACATTCGACACTTTCGCCCATAAAGATAATGTCTCCATATCTTTAGAGCGAAAACGACCGCTGCCAACTCCAGGTCATGTGTCGGATAATTCTCCTCGTGAGGTTTTAGTTGGCGTGATGCATACGCTACGACTCTCGAGTCTTGCATCAAGACACAACCTAAACCTTCATTCGAAGCATCACTATAAACTTCGAAGTCACCATTCTCTGATGGTAGTGTCAATACGGGTGTGGTTGTGAGTCGTTTCTTCAGTTCTTGAAACGCTGTCTCACAAGCCTCTGTCCACACGTATTTTACTCCCTTCTTCAGTAGCTGGGTCAAAGGTCGTGCGATTTTCGAAAAATCCTTCACGAACCGTCTATAGTACCCGGCTAATCCAAGGAAACTCCTTATCTCTTTTTGGCTTTTTGGAGTTGCCCATTCAGTTACGGCAGAAACTTTTGCCGGATCCACTGAAACTCCATCAGCAGATACTATGTGTCCTAGAAATGCTACCTCCTTCAACCAAAAGTCGCATTTGGACAATTTTCCGTATAGCTGATTCTTTCGCAAGGTCCCTGACACTTGGTGCAAGTGCTGGGCATGCTCCTCCTCACTTTTCGAGTAGATCAGGATGTCATCAATGAACACCACTACACACTGATCTAACAGCTCTCGCAATACATTGTTCATGAGGTTCATGAACATTGCTGGAGCATTTGTTAACCCAAAGGATAACACTGTGAACTCGTAGTGGCCATATCGAGTTCGAAACGCCGTCTTCGGGATATCTTTCTCGGCAATTCTCAACTGGTGATACCCTGATCGTAAGTCGATCTTCGAGAATACTGAAGCTCCCTTCAGTTGATCATATAGATCCTCAATTCTCGGCAAAGGGTATTTATTCTTGATAGTCACTTGGTTTAACCCTCGATAGTCTATGCAAAGACATAATCCTCCGTCTTTCTTCTTAACAAATAAAACCGGTGCTTTATGTACCCTTTTCCTAACAGCTCCTCGAGTTGGTCCTTTGACTCCTTCATCTCCAGTGGTGCCATCCGGTACGGAGCTTTTGAGACAGGCTCTGTGCCCGGAATGAGATCTATCGTGAATTCAAGATCTCGCTCAGGTGGCATGCCCGGGATGTGTTCAGGAAACACATCCGGGTATTCTCTTACCACTGGTATGCTATCAACCTTGTTCTCTTCCGCCTCAAGGTTGTGCACGTAGCACGCATATAGCTCATACCCCTTACGCATCAAGTTACTTAGTTTGAGTGCGCTAACGATTTTGTTACTCTTCTTAGGGGGCTGAGAGTAAAAGATAACTCTCTTTCCCCTACTTTTTGACAAGGTGATCTTTTGTTTTTGGCATTCGATCACCGCCTTATACTGGGACAACCAATCCATCCCCAGTATGATGTCAAAGTCTCTTAAGTTAAATTCTACTAAGTTCGCGAAGAATTCAACGTTTTTTTTATCACTATAGGAATTCTGTTATGTCGTTTAGAGCAAGATACTACTTCTCCAGAAGGCAATTGAATTCCTAAGCTAATTCTCTCGCACTTAGGTAGATCTAACTCAAGCACTATCCTTGATGCTATGATTGAGCAACTACCTCCAGAATCAAATAGAACTCTAAGGGGCGTATTCAAAACATGAAATGTACCTGCCATCACTTCTCCTTGTGCAGGCACGTCCGCTTGGTTAACCACATTGAGCCTCCCCATAGGGCGTCCTTGGTTGCCCTGCTGATTCGCGTTCTGCTGCTGATTTTGCTGTTGGTTTTGATTCTGCGGTGGCGGAGGTCGTTGGTTCTGGTTCTGATTCGGCGGCCTAAATTGGTTTTGAGGGGGTCTATACCCCTGGTTATTTCCGTTCCGCCCATTTTGGTTCTGAGGCTGTTCCGGCCCCATGACCAAATCTTCCCTCTTCGTTATGTTCTCCATCCTCGTTCGGCAATCCCGACGAATATGACTCATTCGACCACATCGGAAGCAGGCGCCCTGTTGAGGGCATCCCCTCGCAAGATGGGATCGTCCACATCTTGGGCAGGGTGGTACCGGTTCTTCTTGGTTAAACCTCCTCCCATTGTTGGTTTGTTGTGGCCTATTCGACCCTCTTCCTTGTTCGTTCCTTCCCGTGTTGTTCTCGCTTCTTGCGTCCCGGTTTCTCTTGTCTTGGGGACCCCTGCTGGACTCCCCACTCACCCTTCTCTTCAGTTGTTGCACACGCGCTACTGCCACAGCGCGGTCATACACAGCTTGCAAATCGGGGTAGTGTACCCCCGCGATCACCTCGCGAACAGACAGGTTCAGTCCCATCTTGAACTTTTGAGCTTTCTCCGCATCCGTGGGTACGAGTCTTGGTGCGAACCTAACCAGCTCCTTGAATCGAGTATAGTTCTCTTTTACGGTTTGGCCTCCTTGCTTCAATGACAGAAATTCTTCGTACATTGCAGCTTTAGTATTCAGGGGATAGAATCTATCCCTGAGTAGTTCCATCATTTCCGCCCATGAATAGGGCTCGTCGCCCTCAGTCAGCTTGGCTTGAGTTGCCTGCCACCAGTCGTACGCTTCGCCTCCCAAATAGTACGAAGCGACGTGCACTATCTCTCCTTCCGGACGTTTGACTGCTCCCAGCAGCTTGTCGAAGGTTCGGATCCATTCTTCCAGTTTGGCTGGATCCTCCTCACCAGCATAGTGGGGGTGGCTGGTAGGGATTCACCATTGCCAGATAGTTGGGGCGAGCTTGGGGCGGAGGTACCGCCGCAGCTTGGCCCTGGTTGAATTGCGCGTTCCCTAGCGTAATCAAAACCTCCTCTATCGTCCGAAGACGATCGCCCACATTGTTCGGTGCGGGGGTGTCCTGCGCACCTTGGGATTGTTCCTCTACAGGTTGAGCCGGTTCCGTGACATTTGGAGGTGTTTCAGTAGGTATTTCAGTAGTGGTTTGGGGAGCGGGTTGAGTTCTTCCTCTTCCTCTGGGTGCCATTCTGTTACAAATAGGGTGGATTAGGACTTGTGAATTTAACATATAGTCTAAACAATTTCTATTAATGTGTATGTGTTTTGTAATTTCGCACGTGGTGCTCAATCGAACTAAGAAGCACCGTACGCTTCTGGGTTTTATTTTAATTTATTTTATTTTGATTTTTTTTGTCGGACAGGTCTGTCCAGATTTTTTTTTCGATTTATTATAAATAACTCGGGCATTTTATTTCCTTAAACGAAATTTTAGTACAAGCGGGAAGGTATACAAAAGTAGAAATATTTTCCTAGCAAAATAGTATCTACTATAGATAGAATCCTTAACGTCTCAAGACGTCCTCTGAAACTTTTGACAATTTCCTACCACGAGTATTTTTCAGAAAATATCCCAAGTTTGAATTTATTAATTGAAAAGAGTTATGATTCACGGGAAGGGGTTTAGGGATATATCAAGATTGTTATTCTTTTTATTACTCAAGTGTGGTGCTTTAATTTCAAATGGCGCTGTGGTCCTCTCTGTCATGAAACTGTTGACAAATCTCATGGTACAGCCGGGATAGATTGACCTTCAGCCTGTCACACTGAGGGTCCCCGACATATGTGCCATGATACTTCTCATCAATTCTTGCCATGAGATTCCCTGCCATGAAACTTTTGACAGATTTCCACTCCATAAGTATTTTCCGAAAAATCATAATCCTGGTTTAGGTTTTATTTAATGAAACCAATTTATGATGGCGGAGTTGTGAGTAGGGAAATATTTATAGGTTGTCACGTTTTTATTACTCGTGTTTAAGAAACTGTGGCCCGAAAGCGCACGGTGTCAAAAATTTCAGTAATTTATAGTAAGACCGGATCGTTCACTGGAGGATGTGTGATAGAAGTGGGGCCCACATCGTTTACTAAGATTTTCCACTCGGTTACTCGATTCAAGTGTGTGTTTGACTGTCAATTACTTGACAGAATTTTAAATCTAAACTATGAAAGCGACTGAATAAAGCAGATAAAGCTATTCTAGAAAGCGAATTAAATTTAATCTAAGAAAGCAATAAGATTATTCTAAGAAAGCATATGTAAAATGAGACAGAAGGGACAGGAAGAAAATAATAAATATTGGACAAGATTCAGATGAAACACAATTAAACTTCCATTTTGTTACACAGATCTTTGCTTGGGATAATCCATTCAGTTAGCCAATTTTCATGCTCTCTATACCATGTTCCCTTTAACAGACAGGTACTTACAGTAAGAGTTTACATGCTTTTAAGAAAACAAACTCTAAGATACCACAGACTTATAACTCCTCTTGCAATGCCTTGCGAGAGTGTGTCGGCCATCTGTGGTGGACAAGCAACACCCGACAAATCATTTATTGAAGTGTCCAGTACTGTTATCATTCCCCCATGTCACGCCCAAAGATTCTAATCAAGCCCTGAACTATCCCTTAACTCTCAGTCCTAGTAGCAGTTACACAACTCTCAATACAACCGAGTGACCTCTAAAAAAAGCAGTTAAAAGAAAACAGTAAAAGAAAGCGGTAAAGAAAGCATTTAAAATCCTATCACTCGGAGGTTTTTGAAAGTCTGACCCTGGTAGTAAAAGAAAGCCCCCAGTCAGAATGACTGGGTGTGGATCAAGAATTCCCTATTCTCGGTGAACCGCTCGCAGTGTTCACTTCCCGTCGGGTGGTTATGAGATACAAACTAATGAAACGAACTAATAGATTAGTTCGTTCCGGATGCACTCACTCAGGACTCAAGAATAGGCATTGGCAGAGGAGGATAGCAGTTGAAAGGAACTCAACCCTATCTTAGAAAATAACCAAGGCCTATGGATTGTTCCTCTAGAATTATCTATCACACCGTATTTGAATCCAAGTGGACCCCATCTCAGTGTGATATTTAATACCAGATTTCCAACACACAACAATTTTGGAAAGCAATAGATGTTTGAAAATCATTCCCTATCAGGTACTAGACTCTCAATTAAAACACAGATCCTTTCAGTCTAGGTGAGACCTAATCGCTGACTCTGCTTCTAATTTCCCAAAATCAACCCCCAGTCGGATATGAATTAGTCATAACTGTGGAATTTATCCCTTACTCAGATCCGGATTTTATATATGAATTTTTGTTGGAAATTTATTGTGAGACATCTGATTTAAATCACGACTTCTATGTCCAAGGGAAGGATCCCAAAATAATAATGACCACAATATCTACATAATAATATCATGCATAATTTTATAGAGAAGTGTAAAATTAAATAACCCAAAATATAAGGTGGGTTTAGACAGAAGTTGATACACAGAGATGAAATAGCCGGAGATGAGAAGAATTTATTTTGGCTAAAAAGATGACAAGAATAGTCAAGATGATCCAGACTGCAAACATCTGCTATCCAGGTCCTGACTATTCCAGGTGGGATGATTTTAGACAGCAGAAGATCTTAATAACAGTGATCGCTATCATCAAGATTCCTGCTATCTGTGAAATGAGGGAAAAACCTACATGTTTTCTTACTGCAGTACTATTCACGCAATGTTGATCGACATCGTTTGATAATATTACAGCTCGAAATTCAGGTTTGAAATTAAGAAAAAGAAAATAAAACTGTATCCGGATAGGAGTCAGCTGAGCAGCTATACAATCCCGGATGGACGAACCGCCAAGGCTTCCACCAACCACTATCCAGACCATGCAAAATAACATCTAGTAATTAATATACAGACTACGAGTTAGTTATCCGTGTGGGAACACCCGCCAACATTAGTCTGTTGTATTTCTTACTAGCTGTTTCACACACCACGGGCAAAGACAAAATAAATAACAGAAAATATTTTTGGGTCATCTTGCATGAGAGACATTGGTTTCTCATGCAAGGGTATGGATTTGAATCCATAATCACCCTTTATGTCTAAATAATCACTCATTCCATAATTAATTAATTAATTACAGTCCGGATTATACACTTAGATCATTAGAGTTTAATTACTTGTAGAAGAGTCTTTTAGTGGAATTGAACAAAATTCTTTATATCAAAATGATCATGGGTTGAGATCATTGGATTTCAACCTCAAAATATTAATATAAAGGTCCAATTAATTACTGAGGAAGATGAAGAATAAAAATTTGGCAAAAAGGTGCCACTTTGTCGCAGAGTAGAGTTTGTGTCGCGGACCATGGGTCCGCGACAAGGGTTTCGCGACAAAGGGTGGGAAAATTGGACAAGGGCATAATTCTTGTCGCGGAACAAGAGGTTTTGTCGCGGAACGTGGTTCCGCGACAAGGTTGCTTCGCGACAAAGCCCTTCCAGAATAAAATGACAAGTATTTGGGTCCTTGGTCGCTAATCAAGGATTTTGTCGCGGAACGTGGTTCCGCGACAAGAGTTGTTTCGCGACCAAGGGTTTCAAAATATTGCTAACAGGTGTTCTTTGGCACCTTTGTCGCCAAAGTATCATTTTGTCGCGGAACGTGGTTCCGCGACAAGAGTTGTTCCACGACAAAGGTGTGTCCAGGACACATGTCAGAAAAGTAAAGTGGAACAGTGGCATGCATTGTGTGTGATCTCACCCATTTCAGATTCAAAAGCTAAACTAAGCTAAAAATGACAAAACAGAATTTGAATCTAGCTAGAACATGCTTGAACATAATAGAAATAAAACAAACTTAAAACTGAAGAAACCCTAATCTAAGCTCGATCACCCATAAACATGCAACATTATCCAAAGAAAAATCACCAACCAGTGATATTAAAATGAGAAAAAGGGTCAAAGTGACCAACAGAAAATGAAAGCAGTAAGATCCATGGGGTGTGAAATCCATTTCATGATTTGGGACACAAGTGGAGAATGTTTTCCCATATTATTAAATGGGTGTTGTTAATACCCATGATTTGGGTATTACAAACCCTTAAACAAAAGTTTAGAAGGCAAAACAAGGTATAAAAGCTGGCTATCTAAACTAAAAATGCTAGAAACTACATCTAACTAATGCATAATTTAAATAATACAAGAAAAACCTAACTAACTACCCTAAACTAAACTAAACTAACTGAGCCCCCAACTTGTCTTCAAGAGTGTATTCTTATCTAAAATTCTACCAACCCCTAGCTCAAAGAAAACACCTCATATTTATAGAGGGGAAATCCTAAGTTTATGGGCCTTGAATTGAGCCCATTGTGTCTCAAGACATCACACACATCACATCTTGTCTCGGAGCATCAAGTTTGGTCGCGGAACACACTGCATGTGGCAAAGCTTCTCGACTGGGTCTTGTGTCTCTAATGGTGCATCTTGGTCGCGGAGCATGCCTTTGTCGCGGAATATGCCATCGCGACAAAGGACATCGCGACAAAGGGCTTGGCTGGTTTCTTCTTCATCTGAGTCTGCTCGGTCGCGGAACCCTCCTTTGTCGCGGAACCATGCATCGCGACAAAGGAGCTTCCGCGACAAGGGTGCTCCTGGGCCTGCTGGATTGGGCCAGATGGGCCGAAAATATTCTTTTTGTGGGCTTTTCTCTCTTTTTCCCATCTTTTTCATTCCTTTTTCTTTTCTCTTCTTTTTCTCATGTTTTTGGATTTTTCTAACATAAATATGTAATAAAATTACATATTTATGCCTTTTTCACACCAGCTTATTATTTTTACAATTATGCATAAATCAGTCCAATTCTACTGCTTTCTTATTTAATATAATACCGGAATGCGATCAAATGCCCGTTTTAGACACGGAAATGGATTGAAAATAATGGTCATTTCTGGCCATTATCAACATCCTCACATTTAATACTGATCGTCCCCGAGCAGTCAGAGTAAATGTTCCTAAGAACACGGACTCTACATATTCAATTCATTTTCGTGGCTTCATAAATTACATTCTTTTTGGATTGGGATAAGACAATCAAAAACTTCAAGTATTAAATTCCTTTGATTGCAGTGTTGAATAAAATGATACTTGCTCACTAAATCGGGCCTACAAATCAAACATTATTATCAACCCTTCATGAATATCATGTTTGAAAGATGCAAGGATTAAAAATTAGAATTAAGGCATGGCATGAACATGTGCAATAAGACAGAGCCTCACATATAAGAGAATCGGAAATTTCACTCACTCTCAGTTGGGTTTATCATGACCGCTCAAAATCAAATTTAATTAAATTATCCCATAAGCTTGCAATCAGACCAACTCGTCACCGGCTCATTTCTTCAAATCGAGATCCCGAGGTCTTATTTAAGGTTGTAACGGGGCATACGGTTGTAACATAGGTAGGAAAGGGAATTTATTGGGCTAGGAAGTGGCAAGAGTTAATTCTATCATAACTTGGCATATTTTTATTTAAAATTTATGATCATCAATATATTTCGTCTTTCTTTCTTTTGCTTTTTCTATTGCATGACATTAGACTATGTCTAATTTGCTTGGTCATTTGCAATTTATTTGTGTTGAATGGAATTCAACTTTTTTTTCTTTGATGAATTGGTTTATAACATACCGATTAATATGGATTGATGATCATAAGTTTAATGCCATTGATAGGATTTATCCTTGCACACTTGGGTTTGAATTTCTTTGTTGGTCTTTGTAGAAGGCTGTGAATAGTATAATGGGCTTCAAAGAAAAATTAGGCTTAAGGTTCAAATTGGTTAATCCTAAAGGGAAAATATTTTTGGGTTTGGATTTCAAAAGAAGGCCAAAAATTTGGGTTTTTCTAAGTGCCTCGATCATATGCTCGATTTCGGGAATATGGCATGGTCTTGAATCGGTCCCAATCGCAAGTTCTAGTTTCTTTTAATCAAAATGATTCACACATCAAAGAAAATAAATGAGCAAAAGTGACTCATGGCTCAAGCCTCACAGGTTGGATTGATTCATGTCATACAGTATTCTCAAATTTAATCAAAGCTTAGTTCTAACAATTTACTCAATCAAAATTTCTAACATGCAGATTTATTACCCAACAAGATGAACGCATCATTAAACTTTTATAGCTCAAAACCTTAGGAATTCATTTCATGCATGTCTTCAATTATATTATCCCAATTTAAAAGTTGAAAATTTAATCACAAGCCTAAATTCAACATGTGAATTTAGAGCAAGTTTATGCATATTTTTGCTGGTTATTTAATTTAAAGCAGTAAAGAGGCACTGCTGACATACAGAGTATGTCCACAGCATATTTTTGGCCTGACAGTCACTTATTCATCTTCGACTGTGCAGACATCTTTTCAAGAATAAAATTGTTTGGACTGCAAAATTCCAAAAATTAAAAACAATGAATGATATCAATTACAAGAGATTCCATTGCAATCAGAACGATTTTGCACAAGGGAAATGAAATTCTCTTATATGATATTTACACTTACGCTCAATTGAAAAGACCATTACATGCTCAATCTGTCTTCTCTCCTAGCGGATTCGATGGTCCCGCTGCATCTGATGGAGGTGTGAGTGGCTTGGGGAGTTGACTGATGAGTGCTTGTAGCAGTGTTTCCATCATCTTGCGCTGCTTTTCTTCGTTCTCCAATCTTTCTCTGTGCATGCGCTCTTCTTTTTCCATCATCATTTTCTTGAATTCCTCCTCTTTCTTTTCCTTCTCCTGCTTCTCCTTTCGCTTCTCTTCCTTTTCTCTCCTACGCTCTTGGCGTTCTTCTTCTCTCTCCCTCCTTCGCTCTTCACGTTTCTCTTCGGCCCTTTTTCGCTGTTCCTCTTGGCTTGCCACAACTACATCAGTCATAGACTTCATTCCCTCGAGCATAGATTGACTCATCTTGCTCACCATCTCGAATGCTTGGGAATCAGCAGGGAATTGAGATACGTTCTGGCTTTGAGGAGGCATCTGAGGTTGAGGTCGAGTCGGAGGTGGAGTCGGAGCTGGAATCGGCGTCTCTGTCTATTCTTGGTCCGTGTGAAGCTCTTCTTGGACATTTGAAGGTCCTGCATCAGCACAGGTTTTCTGTGTTCCCTTCTTTGTCTTGGGCTGTCTCTTTCTTTTTCTCGATGCCTGCCCACTTGATATGAAAGAGGATTGGGCGTCTGAATCTCCTCTGCCGAACAATTGGGGAAGAGAATATCTAATACTCTCACACAGGGGAAGTCTCGACACACTGATGGGTGGGTTTACTTTCACCACCGCGTCACCTCTGAAAGCGCTCAAATCAATTCCCTGAGCAATGCAAATCCTCCTAATCAGATTTGGATAGCATAGCACCTGTTTGTCCTCTATCCGGGTTATCATTACTTCGAACACATGCCTCCCCACATTCAGTTTCGCTCCGCTCCACATTCTTGCAAATCCCATCAATACATTCCCAGATGTGGTGTGCGGGTGCGAATTAGGCCGGATCTTAGACATGTAAAACTCATAAGTTGGCATGAATTTCAGATTCAGCCAATTTGCGTCGAGTGTGTGCCCGGGGGCAGTTATTCTTGTCATGCTGTTTGCCAGAGTTGCATATCTTACATATTCGCTTGTCTTGGCTCTTTTCGTCATAATTTCATCAGGGGGAAACTCGCTTCTAATGTCCGGAGTCCCAAAGAACTGATTCAGCCAGTCAGGTGCAATGTTTATCACTTGTCCTCGGATCCATGTTGTTCTGGTAGCTTTGTCAATATTGCAGAAGAATTCCTTTGTCAACTCCACGAAGCCATCTTCCTCCTGGTGCAGCATGAAGTTCCCCCACTCTTGATTTTTGTAGAAGGTCTCAACAGTGGGGTGAGACAAGGCATCGGGTCTGAATCCTTTGTCCGGCACTATCCTTTTCTGCAATTTCGTATACTTTTCTGCATTTTCTTTGTTGCCATTGAACTTGATCTGTACCTGTTCTGCACTCAGCTTTTTCTTCTCGTATTCTTTAGAAACTCCTATTCTCTGCCTCACAGTATTTGTGGACCAAAACTCGACTGGCCGAATGGATCCGACTGATTCGTCTTCACTCGTTTGCCAGTCTGTTTGGTTGTCTCCTTCCTGCGGCTGGTCATCCATTGGTTCAGCCTCATCTCTCCTCTGACTTGGCTCTCCTTCTCCATGAGCTGTTTCATCTCTAAGTTCCTCCTCATCTTCCCTAATTCGTGTGGCTTGCCCGACAGGACGTTGGAAGATGGGTGCCAGCTGCTCCATAAATTCTTGCTCCTCCTGCTGAGCCTCTTCTTCTGAATCAACGTCAGCTGCCGTTTCAGTCAAGATTTCTCTATTCTTTGACCGTTCAGATGATGCCCCGTCCAAAATTTCTCGAACGTTTCCTTTGAATGCAGAGGCCAAGGGATCGTCATTCGGCCGTTCTTCCAATGTTTTGGCCAATGTTGCCGGATTGATGGAATCTTGCGATCCTTCTGAACGTTCAGGTTGGTGCGACGGGCCTTCTTGAGTGATGAATTCTTCAATCTGGCCGTGCCCACGAGAGGATCAATCAATTGACCCACTTCTGTCTGATATCTGATTTGATCTGGCTTTTCTCCAGCATCAATTCTCGTTTCAATCTGTTCATTGATGTTCTGTCTCAATTCTTCCCGAAGGGTTTCAGGACTACGAATAAGAGGGCCAGTCCATCCAGATGGTTGTTCTTCTTTGATCTTCAATCCCTTTCCTTCGACTCCACCAGTGATTTTCAACTCAAAGTCATCTTCATTACCCTGTTCAGCCTCTCCAGATTTCCTGTTTTCCAGATCAGCTTGCATCTTTCTGGCAGTTTCCTCGTCCTTCGTTTGCTGAATATTCTTTCTGATCTGCTCTTCCTCTGCAGCTTTCTTTTCCTTTGCCAAGAGTTCTTCCTCAGTCACTTTCTCCAATCCCGAACCACCTGTTGCTTGATCAATAAGGCCGGCTGATGCAAGTTCTTCTTCTTGCAATTTTCTGGCTAGCTCAGCATCGAATGCCACTTGATGCTTCTTTATCAGGGGTGGTGTTGGCATCGGCTTCTTACCTCTGTCCTTGGGATCTGTGGGCTCTGCCACTTTCCTAGCAGTTGGCTCAGGTTCTCTGATTGATACTTTAGGCTCCGGGGCCCTTGCTGGTTTCTCTTTGTCTGCTAACTTGTTCAATTTCTTCTTAGGCTGCTTAGGAGGTTCAGACTGGAATGAGGCTGGTGCTGCAGCAGGTGCTGGCCTTTCAGACTGACTCGGCTGGATTGGAGGTTCGGGCATAGCAGCAGCTGATTCTGATGCATGAGTAGTTTCTTGCTGTTCCACAGGCTCAGCGGTGGCAACTTTCTGCACTTCAGGTTGCCCTCTTGGCGGCAAAGCTGAAGCTTGTACTGCTGGCTGGGTAGGCTGTGGGTTGGCCTCAGGAGGAGTGGAAAAGTAGGCATCAATCTCAGCGTCTGGATCTTCTTCTCTGTTTGGTTCATCCTCATAGCCTAGTTGCTTCTCGGCGCGCTGTAAGTAATCCTCAATGAAACTCTTTTGAGTGATTCTCACCAGCTGGTCCTCCCAGTCCTTCTTGATTTTGGTGCAGAACTTACTCCGAACATTGTTGTTGTAGTGCAAGATCTTCTTCCCGTTTGCAGTGCTATTACAGTATTCAAGTGCAAACTTGTCCATCTCCATGATCAGATCCCAGTAAGAATCCCTGTACTGATTCATCATGCCCCCTATCAGATCCTTCTGAATTCCTTCAAGGTAGGACATATCTTTTGCCGAATCATACTTGAGATACAATCCAGCCTCAGTTTTTTATAGTAACTTGAACTGCCTTTCCTTTTTCTTTTTGGGTTTCCAGCCACCTTTGCGTATATCCACTTGCAGCTGTTCCCTTAATACTGCTATGTGCTGGGGAAATTCATCATCCTTGTTTGTTCCATACCGTCCATACCTTCTATGTGTGAAAATGGTTTCAAGTACCTCATCTGCAGGTAACACTACTCCCTCATCCAGAAAGGACTTAGTGATACTTGTATTGCCTTTTCCCCTGACCGTAGTCAGTTCGTCCCATTGATCGCGTGCATCCTTGATCATCTTCCTCATTGTATTCAATAATGAGGTGTTGTGGCTTTGTTCAAATTTCTCAGCGTGTTTGAGGCGCTTGTACAGATTGAAGGTCAACTCCCTATGCCTGGCACGGGCTAGATCTGCAATCCACCTTTGTTCCACCGGTCCTCTAGCCTCAAACAGATAAGAGTTCCATTTGAATGGAAATGCTTCATACACCATGATGGCCCCACTGTTTATGACCCTACTTAGATCCATCTGCTTGTGCTCGAAGGCCATCCAAACTTGAGGATTTATGATCTGATTAGGGATGATGATGTCAAACTCAGCGATCTTTGGGTCTTTCGTCCCTTTTTCTACATGTCGGTTCCACACAGCCCTGTGCTATTTGAACTTTAGTTTGATGCGTTCGTGGTGGACTTCTGGAGTTGTCTTTTCATCTTGGGGGGCATGATCCATCATCCTCATCCAAAACTTCTTCAGAAAATGATAGTAATCCCTCTCTATCGATGCAGCAACTATTGTTCTGTTTTCTGGAGGAATGTGCACGTCCCATCCCGGGGGAAATTTCAGTTTCTCATCCGTAGTGTGGTCCAGAGGTACTTTGTGAACTGATTTGATGGCATCTCTCATGTCCTTAATTTCTGTTTGATCAATTGAGGCCTCCTTGCCAGCAGCCTCATATGTGCAGTCAGGCAACCCGATGCCTGATTGTACTACCAACTCATTCCTGAAAAAGGCCAATGTGTTTAGACACATCCAAATTTTTATAGTTTTTCAAAGATTATTCAAGTTTGAAAATCAACATCCTCACATTACATTTTGAGCTTTGCTAAGCTCGAAATGTGATTTAAGTGATTTGATCTTGAGTTTATTAAAAAGTCCAAAGATAAGGTATTGGTGTCTTAGGACCTAGAAGAAGATATCTTGATTGGACTATTGAGTCCAATCAAAGGGAGAAATAAAAATAAAATGGTCATTGGACCAAAAATTCCTTTTTTAATGGGCCATTGGGCCCAAAAGTTTGTTTTTCAAATTTTATTAAACAAGCTCGAGGCACTTGTTGAAAATGGAATGAAATGACGATGATGGAATGGATAGCTCGAAAATGGAATGTGCAATGGAGGCGTGGCGGAGTGGATTTGCTATTTCCGGATTGTTTGGACTGTCTTTGGACAGTTTAAAACATTAAAGAAAGTTGCAAACACTATTTTTAATTTTAAAATGGTTGACTTGTTTTTATTTAATGAAAAGTGGGATGTGTGTGGTCCCATTTGTGGATTTTGTAAAAAGATAGCAGTTGAGGTGGCAAAAACACTGATACTTTACTCACACTTTTTAGTTCCATTGGGAACAAAAACACATTGTCAACCAAAATTCCTAATACTATTTTGTCTTGTCTTTTGTTAAAAAGTGAATTTGCTGAAAAGTGATTTGATGGCCCAGGTTGCCCAAAACCAAACAAACATACACTTTTACAGATTCACAGCGTACATACACAGGCACTACAAAATAGGAAAAGGCATTAAATGTGTGTATTGGCATGCAAGGAACAACCAACCAATACCAACACAAGATCACACTATCTCAAAGCAAAACAGGAGATTAAACAAACATGCATGCTCTGCTGCTTCACATTATAAACTCACTACAAACAACCAACAACAACAGGATATTCACAAATACCGCATGCTCATTGGTTTATCAGATTTTAAAAATAAGGCAAAAACAACACAGACAGCGAAACAGGGAAGAAGTTCATAGTACCACAACATCAAAATTACTGGAACAAGACAGGAAGAGTTTGAAAATCTCCATGAATCCTAAGGACCCAGAACTTGAGATTGAATCATTCATAAGAACCAAACAATCAATTCTAAGAACCCTAGAAAGCTTGAAAACTCAACAATGGTGGAAATGACCCGAACTGTCGTTATGTTCTCTAACAGCCCTAAGTGCCAAAATCGAAATGCCCATTCAAAAATCGAACTCCCCTACACTCCCATAGCAAGAAAACAACTCCCACATCCTTCATTCCATACTCGGCCAGCAACTAAAATTTAAAGAAAATAAACTAGAAACCATGCCCATAGTGCCAACAATCTAAAATCGAACTCAAAACACATAAAAGAGCAACACAGAGGCTTATTAACACATTCGCACATTCAAAAACTCAAAAGTCCTCAAACTCGCGAAACAGGGGATGCGTGAATCGGATGGCGAAATGTTTACCATGGTTCGGTCTTCTGCGGAGGCGAAGATGAAGATGGGGGTTCCATGGCAGAAATCGGGCAGAGTTTCCCTTGGAAATGGTCGGAAAAGTTGCGAAGGACACGGTGGTGTGCTTCGGGAGAGGTAGTTTCAGACGAGAGAGTTTCTCCGAAAATTTTCTAAGTGTGGAATGCGTAGGGAAGAAGAGGGAGGGGAAGGGGTTTAAAAACTGCTGGGCCGGTCGCGGAACCCTAGCCCAGTGTCGCGGAACAGGGTTTCGCGACCAGGCCTTGGCGACATTAGATGTGTCGCGGAAGGGTTAGTTTGTCGCGGAGTCATGCTCCGCGACAAAGGCTACCGCGACAAAATAGGAAGTGAAAATTGGGATGAAGTGTGCTCGTGTCGCGGAACAGGAGCTTTGTCGCGATGCAGTGCTCCGCGACAAAGTGTTCCGCGACAAAGACAAACAGAGCTCAGGGATGAGTGAAATTTTGTCGCGGATTTGCACTTGGTCGCGATGCTGTGCATCGCGACAAAATGGTTATTTCGCGACAAAGACAAACAGGGTTTGATGATAAGGGGAACTTTGTCGCGGAGTTGCACTTGGTCCCGGAACGTTGTTCCGCGACAAAATGGTCATTCCGCGACAAACTTTTTGAATTTTCAAATTTTCAATGGACTGGGCCCGAGTGTGATGTTGGGCCTGAGTCCATTTTATTTGATTTGGACCTGAATGAATTCAGTCCAAATAAATTCAAAACATTGGGCCATTATTTAAAACAATCTATTTGCATAAAATTAGGTTGGATTAGTTCCATTTATCTGCGAAATCTATTCCGGATCTTAAATTGCTTTAAATTCCGAAGATAATTTCTTAGATTTGTGGAATTTATCCAACCAAGAACCTGGTTTTCCATGCTTTTTCTGCTCCTTCTTTTTGGGTGGTTTTGAATTTCCTGCAAGACAGATAAATACCCAATAGGTTAGGTTTTCTCCTCAGTTCAACATCCTCACATTTAGAGTCTTGGTACTCTAAATGTTCAATTAATCTTGAGGGTACTTTTTCTGTTCTGAATTAGATATATTACACTAAACTAAGCTAATCTATGAGTAATCAGGAGTGTAATTCTCTTAATAAACGACGCTGCATCCTCCCCGGCAACGGCGCCATGAAACTTTTGACAATTTCCTACCACGAGTATTTTTCAGAAAATGTCCCAAGTTTGAATTTATTAATTGAAAAGAGTTATGATTCACGGGAAGGGGTTTAGGGATATATCAAGATTGTTATTCTTTTTATTACTCAAGTGTGGTGCTTTAATTTCAAATGGCGCTGTGGTCCTCTCTGTCATGAAACTGTTGACAAATCTCATGGTACAGCCGGGATAGATTGACCTTCAGCCTGTCACACTGAGGGTCCCCGGCATATGTGCCATGATACTTCTCATCAATTCTTGCCATGAGATTCCCTGTCATGAAACTTTTGACAGATTTCCACTCCATAAGTATTTTCCGAAAAATCATAATCCTGGTTTAGGTTTTATTTAATGAAACCAATTTATGATGGCGGAGTTGTGAGTAGGGATATATTTATAGGTTGTCACGTTTTTATTACTCGTGTTTAAGAAACTGTGGCCCGAAAGCGCACGGTGTCAAAAATTGCAGTAATTTATAGTAAGACCGGATCGTTCACTGGAGGATGTGCGATAGAAGCAGGGCCCACATCGTTTACTAAGATTTTCCACTCGGTTACTCGATTCAAGTGTGTGTTTGACTGTCAACTACTTGACAGAATTTTAAATCTAAACTATGAAAGCTACTGAATAAAGCAGATAAAGCTATTCTAGAAAGCCAATTAAATTTAATCTAAGAAAGCAATAAGATTATTCTAAGAAAGCATATGTAAAATGAGACAGAAGGGACAGGAAGAAAATAATAAATATTGGACAAGATTCAGATGAAACACAATTAAACTTCCATTTTGTTACACAGATCTTTGCTTGGGATAATCCATTCAGTTAGCCAATTTTCATGCTCTCTATACCATGTTCCCTTTAACAGACAGGTACTTACAGTAAGAGTTTACATGCTTTTAAGAAAACAAACTCTAAGATACCACTGACTTATAACTCCTCTTGCAATGCCTTGCGAGAGTGTGTCGGCCATCTGTGGTGGACAAGCAACACCCGACAAATCATTTATTGAAGTGTCCAGTACTGTTATCATTCCCCCATGTCACGCCCAAAGATTCTAATCAAGCCCTGAATTATCCCTTAACTCTCAGTCCTACTAGCAGTTACACAACTCTCAATACAATCGAGTGACCTCTAAAGAAAGCAGTTAAAAGAAAACAGTAAAAGAAAGCGGTAAAGAAAGCATTTAAAATCCTATCACTCGGAGGTTTTTGAAAGTCTGACACTGGTAGTAAAAGAAAGCCCCCAGTCAGAATGACTGGGTGTGGATCAAGAATTCCCTATTCTCGGTGAACCGCTCGCAGTGTTCACTTCCCGTCGGGTGGTTATGAGATACAAACTAATGAAACGAACTAATAGATTAGTTCGTTCCGGATGCACTCACTCAGGACTCAAGAATAGGCATTGGCAGAGGAGGATAGCAGTTGAAAGGAACTCAACCTTATCTTAGAAAATAACCAAGGCCTATGGATTGTTCCTCTAGAATTATCTATCACACCGTATTTGAATCCAAGTGGACCCCATCTCAGTGTGATATTTAATACCAGATTTCCAACACACAACAATTTTGGAAAGCAATAGATGTTTGAAAATCATTCCCTATCAGGTACTAGACTCTCAATTAAAACACAGATCATTTCAATCTAGGTGAGACCTAATCGCTGACTCTGCTTCTAATTTCCCAAAATCAACCCCCAGTCGGATATGAATTAGTCATAACTGTGGAATTTATCCCTTACTCAGATCCGGATTTTATAAATGAATTTTTGTTGGAAATTTATTGTGAGACATCTCATTTAAATCACGACTTCTATGTCCAAGGGAAGGATCCCAAAATAATAATGACCACAATATCTACATAATAATATCATGCATAATTTTATAGAGAAGTGTAAAATTAAATAACCCAAAATATAAGGTGGGTTTAGACAGAAGTTGATACACAGAGATGAAATAGCCGGAGATGAGAAGAATTTATTTTGGCTAAAAAGATGACAAGAATAGTCAAGATGATCCGGACTGCAAACATCTGCTATCCAGGTCCTGACTATTCCAAGTGGGATGATTTTAGACAGCAGAAGATCTTAATAACAGTGATCGCTATCATCAAGATTCCTGCTATCTGTGAAATGAGGGAAAAACCTACATGTTTTCTTACTGCAGTACTATTCACGCAATGTTGATCGACATCGTTTGATAATATTACAGCTCGAAATTCAGGTTTGAAATTAAGAAAAAGAAAATAAAACTGTATCCGGATAGGAGTTAGCTGAGCAGCTATACAATCCCGGATAGACGAACCGCCAAGGCTTCCACCAACCACTATCCAAACCATGCAAAATAACATCTAGTAATTAATATACAGACTACGAGTTAGTTATCCGTGTGGGAACACCCGCCAACATTAGTCTGTTGTATTTCTTACTAGTTGTTTCACACACCACGGGCAAAGACAAAATAAATAACAGAAAATATTTTTGGGTCATCTTGCATGAGAGACATTGGTTTCTCATGCAAGGGTATGGATTTGAATCCATAATCACCCTTTATGTCTAAATAATCACTCATTCCATAATTAATTAATTAATTACAGTCCGGATTATACACTTAGATCATTAGAGTTTAATTACTTGTAGAAGAGTCTTTTAGTGGAATTGAACAAAATTCTTTATATCAAAATGATCATGGGTTTAGCTCATTGGATTTCAACCTCAAAATATTAATATAAAGGTCCAATTAATTACTGAGGAAGATGAAGAATAAAAATTTGGCAAAAAGGTGCCACTTTGTCGCGAAGTAGAGTTTGTGTCGCGGACCATGGGTCCGCGACAAGGGTTTCGCGACAAAGGGTGGGAAAAATTGGACAAGGGCATAATTCTTGTCGCGGAACAAGAGGTTTTGTCGCGGAACGTGGTTCCGCGACAAGGTTGCTTCGCGACAAAGCCCTTCCAGAATAAAATGACAAGTATTTGGGTCCTTGGTCGCTAATCAAGGATTTTGTCGCGGAACGTGGTTCCGCGACAAGAGTTGTTTCGCGACCAAGGGTTTCAAAATATTGCTAACAGGTGTTCTTTGGCACCTTTGTCGCCAAAGTATCATTTTGTCGCGGAACGTGGTTCCGCGACAAGAGTTGTTCCGCGACAAAGGTGTGTCCAGGACACATGTCAGAAAAGTAAAGTGGAACAGTGGCATGCATTGTGTGTGATCTCACCCATTTCAGATTCAAAAGCTAAACTAAGCTAAAAATGACAAAACAGAATTTGAATCTAGCTAGAACATGCTTGAACATAATAGAAATAAAACAAACTTAAAACTGAAGAAACCCTAATCTAAGCTCGATCACCCATAAACATGCAACATTATCCAAAGAAAAATCACCAACCAGTGATATTAAAATGAGAAAAAGGGTCAAAGTGACCGACAGAAAATGAAAGCAGTAAGATCCATGGGGTGTGAAATCCATTTCATGATTTGGGACACAAGTGGAGAATGTTTTCCCATATTATTAAATGGGTGTTGTTAATACCCATGATTTGGGTATTACAAACCCTTAAACAAAAGTTTAGAAGGCAAAACAAGGTATAAAAGCTGGCTATCTAAACTAAAAATGCTAGAAACTACATCTAACTAATGCATAATTTAAATAATACAAGAAAAACCTAACTAACTACCCTAAACTAAACTAAACTAACTGAGCCCCCAACTTGTCTTCAAGAGTGTATTCTTATCTAAAATTCTACCAACCCCTAGCTCAAAGGAAACACCTCATATTTATAGAGGGGAAACCCTAAGTTTATGGGCCTTGAATTGAGCCCATTGTGTCTCAAGACATCACACACATCACAGCTTGTCTCGGAGCATCAAGTTTGGTCGCGGAACACACTGCATGTGGCAAAGCTTCTCGACTGGGTCTTGTGTCTCTAATGGTGCATCTTGGTCGCGGAGCATGCCTTTGTCGCGGAATATGCCATCGCGACAAAGGACATCGCGACAAAGGGCTTGGCTGGTTTCTTCTTCATCTGAGTCTGCTCGGTCGCGGAACCCTCCTTTGTCGCGGAACCATGCATCGCGACAAAGGAGCTTCCGCGACAAGGGTGCTCCTGGGCCTGCTGGATTGGGCCAGATGGGCCGAAAATATTCTTTTTGTGGGCTTTTCACTCTTTTTCCCATCTTTTTCATTCCTTTTTTTCTTTTCTTTTTCTCATATTTTTGGATTTTTCTAACATAAATATGTAATAAAATTACATATTTATGCCTTTTTCACACCAGCTTATTATTTTTACAATTATGCATAAATCAGTCCAATTCTACTGCTTTCTTATTTAATATAAGACCGGAATGCGATCAAATGCCCGTTTTAGACACGGAAATGGATTGAAAATAATGGTCATTTCTGGCCATTATCATCCTCCGGTGGGGTAGCGGGATCCTCCTCCGGGTCTTCCTCCTCCGAACTTGGCGGCAGTGGATCGTCAAAGATAGTGTTCAAGTCTTGTCCATGAGCATCGATGTGTTCCTTCAGGATTAGGTTTTGCGTAGTGAGGGTTTGGACTTGACGTTCGAGTTGGTTTATGCGGTGGTGATCCGCCTCTCTTAAGTTGCCCATATGGTGTAGATTTGCCTCCAAGTGAGCCATACGATGTTTCATTTGTTCTATGGTTTGTTGGGAATCAAGGTGAACGTTCATCATTTTGATCATCAATTGCATCATATCTTGACTAGCCATCTAGCGCAAGCAAAAGATCTAAGTTAATATTTGCCAAGATTCTAGGTTAAACTTCGCCAAGATTTTAAGTTGAAATTCACCAAGATTCTAGGTTGAATTTCGCCAAGATTCTAAGTTCATAAAAGAGATGCAATATGCAATGCAAATAATGATTTCCCCCCCAAAAATAATTCATGCTCTATATATATTTTTCCAGACAATACTTTAAAATTTAAAATAATAGTCAAAATATTAATAGTAGTTTAAAAATAATAATGGTTTAAAAATAATAGTTTAAAAATAGCCGAGCTCTGATACCAACTTGTAACACCCCGATTTTTGGTCACCCAGGTCGGGATGTCACCGCCACACCTCCCTAGTAAGACACGGTTTCTCCGGCTTACTAAAGAGATGCAAGGCTAGGTATTTCAGTAATTAAAAATATTTAAAACATTTGCAAACAACCCATACAATATAGTCTCGAAAATAATAATATCATAATGCAGCGGAAATAGTATTTAAGTATAATATTGCAGCGAAAATGTAAAAAAGACTGACATGGTCAAAACACGGGTTAAAAAGGCCCGTTTATTCTATTGTCTAATGCAAGAATTTAAATAATATGTTTCGCAAAATATAAGTCCCCCCATGCATGAACGTGTTCATGTCTGTTCCACATACTCTGTAAGGAAAAGGAAAAATACACGGTTTGGTCAGCACAACTTGCTGAGTAAGTTAACACATGCATGATCGTAGGGTTTAAAAGCCATTAATTTAATAATTACATAAAAGCATGATAATAATCATAAAGAATTTGATTTAATAACATAACCAATTCGCCTAATTAAATCATGGCATTAATCAATAGTACATTTAGCATAATTTAAATAAAAGTCATAATTAATTCAAATAAAGCATTTAATAATTTAAAAGGACAATAATTAAATATTTAACTATCCCCATTACACCCAAGATTTAGTATTTCAAGTATTTCACGATTGCATCGCGATATCAACAAGTTTAGCCGGAAACCGGCGGCCGCAGCCGTATCTGCCATACCCAGTACCACTCCGGAGCCTCGGGAAACCCATGTGGACATTCACGAGAGTGTAGGCCATATATCTCATGCCGTTTTGGCAACATATCTCAAAATTTCGCGCGGGGTCACCATCGTCCATAGAGGCACGAAATGAATCGTTAGGAGGGCACCCTGCAGAGCACTCACCCCCTAATTTTAAAAGATCAAGTTTGTAAAGGGGATTTCCTAAATCTCAGATTTCATGTATTTAATTCAAAGAGTCTTCTACTCGTTTAAACCTTAAAGGCTAGTTTCACCGTTTCAACAAGATTTCAAGATTTGACTCGGTCAACCACAGTTTACTCTAAAATTAATTTAAAATCCGATTTAAGTCCAACAATTCTGAAAATTTACCACTGACTCGGAAACATCGAGATGAACAACTTTCGTGTTTTAACTTTTTCAATCCGAGATACCAAAACAGGTCAAAAATGTCAATTTTCATCATATCATTAATCTTTCCGAATTTCGTGTACAGCAGTTCAAGATTATCAAGATCTACCATAGCAAATCAACTCCAAACTTAATGAAATTTCAAGCAGTTCAGTTTCGGGTGGATTTCAGATATCAAATCATCGTGAATAATTCTGAAAATTTTACAGGATATAGATCTAAGCCTTAGGAACATTTTTCGTTTTTTTCGTTTGAAGACTTTTAAAGGTTCGGAAAAATTAGACAAATTCGCTGCACCGGTAGAAATCGTATGTTGACCGATTTACGAAAGTTTCGATTAAGCTTTTAGTTTTATGTGTTTTAATTACTCCCAAAACCATGTAAGTGTCAACCTACAGATTCGTAGTCGTCCGGGATCGTCGAGTTCGGAGGCATGGCTTCCAGTCCACCGTTTATCCTCCCCGTTCGTCGGGTTCTTCGTTCTAGATCTAATTCGGGGTGTAGAAAGAAAAAAGACTAAGTTAGGGTTTCGTTTTTGAATCAAAAACGAGATGGATGAATGGATCAGACTTACCACGACGTAGGAACACTTTCGAATTCGTCCACGGCAGTCCCCGCTCGGTTTTGGTGCCTCCGATGACTTCCGGATCTAGGGTTTTGTGTATAGAGAGTATCGTAGGGTTTTGAAAAGTGTTCGAGGATTCCAAGAGGTGTTATTTATAGATAGGCACGACCTAGGGATGTCCAAGGTCGGCCTTGGGGAGTCTTGAGCGGAAAGGTGTTCAACCGAAGTCGGAAAATCCGGATTCGGGCGAGTGAATCTCGCAACCGGCGAATCTGACCGTTGGCGCGGTCGTGGCGCGGCTTTTCCCTCTTTACCGCGCGGCCACCGCACGGCACTCGCCTGGACTTCGGTCCGGGCGGGTCGTGCGATCCGTCGTGCCTTTTCTCCTCTCTTTCGGACTTCTATCCCCTATGCTCCCGGATTCCGATTTCCGGGGTATATTCGGGTTCCTATTTCCTCTCTAAATTTTTACTCGGGTCTATATGCATGTTTGGACTCGAATTCTCGAGTTCATTGGTGTCGGGTTTCGGTGTGCAATTTATTTATCTTTATTAAATTTTTTTATTTAATTAAATTCCTTTAATTCCTTTTTAAGTTAAATTTCATTTCTCATTTCCTTATCTTTATTTATTTATTTATTTGCTGGATTTATTTATTTATGGTATTTATTTTATTTATTGTTTATTTATTTAATTATTGTTTTATGTTGCAAAATCCTCGGGTATTACAAAGACCCTGAGTATTGATAGAGGCAAGACCACAGTCATATAAAAGCTCACCAAACTCTTCAGCCTGGCAACATCAAACAAACCACCTCTTACTTCATTAGAGCTAAAAATCTAATTCCAATCTCCCACCAAAAGCCACGGCCCAGACACCAGATCGTGAATCAGCTTAACGATGTCCCAATCCCTACACCACTCGCTATACCGAGGAGAGGCATAGGCCGCAGTAACACAACAACTTGGGACCTAACAGTTACAGCTTGTGAAACATTCTTCTTCATAGAGTCCTTGGGAGATACCGTTGTATGCAAGATTATGTGATTTGAGTTGATTTGATATCGCCGTATGTGATTTTGGACAGCTGGTATTTTTTATGCGCTCTTCGGCGTATCATTGTATGCTGAACCGTGTTTTATGTGAATTTTTTCTTATAAAGATCACCTCAGATATATTTTTATAAAATGCGTATGAATTAAGCATCATTTAAAACCAAAAAACATAAGCATGGATAATTTAAGTTAACGAGGACACTCAGATCGTAGATCACTATCACAGCTAGGCAGCATCGTGGCACAGGTTGCCCTGAATAGTATTGTGCTTTTGAGCCGACGTGTGGCTCATTGTATGAGGATGGGGATCTCTAAAACCTAACAACACTCATGCCCTAGCCTAAGCCCTCAAGCGAAACTAGAAATTACAGTCATATTGAAATAGTTAATGGCTTGTCAGCTCATCCGAAATAGTGATGGTGGGATTATCGCAGTTTTCACGTGATACATTAGTTGGTACTTTCCTTCTATGTATAGAAAGAAGTCAACAACTGGCCTCTCTGCCTGATCTTTCTGCTTGATATCATAGTAGTTACTTTTGCTCTATGTAATAGAATCAACACTCGTAACAAAAACTATCATTTAAAAATAAATTTAAAATACTCATGGCTCATAATATTTTCAGAAGTATTCATATATTCATTTGTCTCTTAATTAGACAATCTCAACCTGGCCGCACCAGATGAGCTTGGACGGACAATAGTCCCAAAATAAAACAAACCAAACAATTTGGTTCAAACAATACCCAACATGGTTATCTGACTAACATAGATAAAACCGAGCTAAAAATAATAATATGGTGGTATTCAATCAATTAGTTATTTAAAATATACCCTGGAATGTTGCGGAAATGTGCCTCAGACAAACCCAATTTGGAACAATCGTAAACCCAAATTAGTCAAAATGAACAAACACAGAAAATTTTATGTGGTTCGGTCAAATCGACCTACATCCACAGGCAAAAGGAGAAACAAATTTTCACTATGAGGGGCAAATATTACAAAAGGATTTGGACAATAATTTCCTGACCCACAAAACCCACTCAACAAATTGACTCCTCACAAAAGAAAAGCCAATGAAAACACCACCCAAAGGGTATAGAACTCTCTGAGCCAAAACTCTCTATTTTATTAAAGAGCTGCCATTTGCCCCCACATTAAGGGAACTGTCACTATCTCTTATAAAAAAACAGGAGCTGAGACTCACAAGCCTTACACCTCTCTGCCTTTCTCTTTTTTGGTGGTGTTTTGATTCATCAAAATGAATGGCCTATTTATAGGCAAATATTGCCTTCCAAGCTACCAAACACGTGGGAGGCACCTAATAAATGGGATTGGTGTGGACTACTATTGCACCACCTAACAAATCTCCACCTTGGTGCAAACTAATCAAAGTCGAATGATGAGTAGGCTCCACCTTAATCTTCAAACTTCCCTGAAAAACAAATGTACCCAAACCATGCACACAAATGTGACAAACGGTACTCCAACTTTTCTTTTGCCTCCAAATTTCCCACCATGGGAAAACAAAATGTCTCAGAGAGGCAATCAATAGAGATGCCAACATCAAATGTGCCTCTCAAATAGCCAAAAGATTCGCTTCAGAGAAAGCCAATGCTCTTTCCCTGATCCCTAAATCGGCTATCACTGACTGCTTGTGCCAAATCTGGCCTAGCGCTCACTATGGCATACATCAAGCTGTCCACTGCACTAGAATGGGACACATATCTCATATACTCCTTCTCAGTTTCAAACTTTGGTGCAAAACATAACTGAGAGTTGTGCATTATCAACACGTGGAGTATTCTAACATTTTGCCGAAAACATACAAAACTTTGCACAATCTCCTGGATGTAGCTCTTCCGCGACAAGAAAAGCTTCTTTTGATCTATCTCAATAGATCTCCATCCCCAATTCTGCACTGCTCCTGAATCCTAAAATGTCGAACTCTACAAATAGTAGAAAATCAATCTTGCTCGTCAGAGTCATCTTTTGAAGCTCCACCTTATTGTCAGCACCCAAAATTGACTCTTCGCTCAAGGCTTCAATTTTCCTTGACAGAAATATGTTGCATGTCCAAAAGGTTTCAAATTCGAGTAATCACAGGAGTTACCCGACCAAACCTCATAAGGAATCCGACAATCAATTTCTCTATGAAGTGCTCAATTGATCAGAAAACAGGCAGTGTCAACTGCCTCTACCCAAAAGCTCCTTGGCAATCCAGATCGCAAGAGCATGTAGCGTGCTCTTCCCCCAAAAAATGTCTGATCATACGCTTTAACACCCCATTCTGTTCTGGAGTGTTCCAAAGTTTGTGATGTCTAGCAATTTCATTGTTCTTGCGGAACTCATTGAACTCCCTCGAACAATATGTCCACCACCGTGTCATAATCTATACATATTAGAAGAATCAGCAAAAACAGCTCTAGAATCCACCACCGTAGACCTCTGCACAACATACAGAGATCCATGGAAGATTCCCTTCAAAGCCACAGACGATTCCTTTACTTTTTTATTTGCACACATACAAACAAAGCCAAATGATCCGCTGGATCTGTATCGCCGTCGACTGCAACGGAGACAGTCTCCCGTTGCGTTCCCTGTTGTTGCTTCTTCATCATCTTTGGACAGTTGGTCTTCCAATGTCCCTTCTCATTACAATAATTGTACACATCACATGGCCTTGTACCTTTAACAAAAGACTTTTTCTTCTTTTGTTTTACAAATTTTTCATGTCCATTGACACTATAAACTACAAGCCTAACAGCCTGATCATTACTCGAAGATGCCTTATGACACAATTCCCTACTATGCAAAGCAGCACATACATCTTCTAAAATAATAGTATCTTTACCAACAATAAATGATTATACAAAATTTTCAAATGACAATGGTAATGATACTAATAATATTAATGCAGCATCTTCATCCTCGATAACTACATCAATATTACGTAACTCCAACAAGATAGTATTCAATCTATCAAGATGGTCTCGAAGAGGTGTACCTTCATGCATCCGTAGGCTGAACAAACGTTACTTCAGCAGCAACTTATTGGTTAATGACATTGAAATATAAAGACTTTCGAGCTTTAACCACAAACCAAACGCCGTAGTTTCCGTTGCAACTTCAATAATAACATCATCTGCCAAGCACAATAAGATGATTGAATGAGCCTTCTCCTCCAAACTCACCATCTTTGCACCATCTGGATCTGCCTTTTTTTTCCAATGGAGCCCACAGGCCTTGTTGCTTTAACAATGCCCGCATTTTTATTTGCCAAAGGCAAAAATTATTCCTCCCTGTGAATTTGTCGACACTAATATTTATTGCCAACATTTTTGCTACCAAACGAGGCACAAACAAGGCTCTGATATCAGTTTGTTGGGGAAATGTGCCTTAAACAAACCCAATTTGCAACAATCGTAAACCCATATTAGCCAAATACAGCAAAATGAACAAACACAGAGAATTTACGTGGTTTGGTCAAATCGACCTACATCCACAGGCAAAAGGAGCAACAAATTTTCACTATGAGGGGCAAATATTACAAAAGGGTTGGACAATAATTTCCTGACCCACAAAACCCACTCAACAAATTGACTCCTCACAAAAGAAAAGTCAATTAAAACACCACCCTAAGGTTATAGAACTCTCTGAGCCAAAGCTCTCTATTTTATCAAAGAGCTGCCATTTGTCCCAACATTAAGGGAAATTTTACTATCTCTTATAAAAAAACAGGAGCTGAGACTCACAAGCCCTACACCTCTCTGTCTTTCTCTCTTTTGGTGGTGTTTTGATTCATCAAAATGAATGGCCTATTTATAGGCAAATATTGCCTTCCAACCTACCAAACACGTGGGAGGCACCTAATAAATGGGATTGGTGTGGACTACTATTGCACCACCTAATAAATCTCTACCTTGGTGCAAACTAATCAAAGTCGAATGATGAGTAGGCTCCACCTTAATCTTCAAACTTCCCTGAAAAACAAATGTACCCAAACCATGCACACTAATGTGACAAACGGTAATCCAACTGTTCATTTGCCTCCAAATTTCCCACCATGGGAAAATAAAATGCCTCAGAGAGGCAATCAATAGAGAGCCAACATCAGATGTGCCTCTCAAATAGCCAAAAGATTCGCTTCAGAGAAAGCCAATGCTCTTTCCCTGATCCCTAAATCGGCTATCACTATCAGCTTGTGCCAAATCTGGCCTAGCGCTCACCATGGCATACATCAAGCTGTCCACTGCACTAGAATGGGACACATATCCCATATACTCCTTCTCAGTTTCGAACTTTGGTGCAAAAAATAACTGAGAGTTGTGCATTATCAACACGTTGGGTATTCAAACGTTTTGCCGAAAACATACCAAACTTTGCAGAATCTCCTGGATGTATCTCTTCCGCGACAAGAAAAGCTTCTTTTGATCTATCTCAATAGATCTCCATCCCCAATTATGCGCTGCACCCAAATCCCAAAATGTCGAACTCTACATATAGTAGAAAATCAATCTTGCTCGTCAGAGTCATCTTTTGAAGCTCCACCTTATTGTCAGCACCCAAAATTCACTCTTCGCTCAAGGCTTCAATTTTCCTTCACAGACATATGTTGCATGTCCAAAAGGTTTCAAATTCGAGTAATCACAGGGATTACCAAACCTATTAAGGAATCAGACAATCAATTTCTCTATGAAGTGCCCAATTGATCAGAAAGCAGGCAGTGTCAACTGCCTCTACCCAAAAGCTCCGTGGCAATCCAGATCGCAAGAACATGTAGCGTGCTCTTCCCCTAAAAAATGTTTGATCATACGCTTTAACACCCCATTTTTGTTCTGGAGTGTTCCAAACTTTGTGATGTCCATCAATTTCATTGTTCTTGCGGAACTCATTGAACTCCCTCGAACAATATGTCCAAATCTAATATGCGATAATCTAGACATATTAGAAGAATCAACAACAACAGCTCTAGAATCCACCACCTTAGACCTCTGCACAACATACTGAGATCCATGCAAGATTCTCTTCAAAGCCACGGACGATTCCTTTGCTGTTTTGTTTTGCACACTTGCAAACAAAGCCAAATGATCCGCTGGATCTGTATCGCCGTCGACTGCAACAGAGACAGTCTCCCGTTGCGTTCCATGTTGTTGCTTCTTCATCATCTTAGGACAGCTGGTCCACCAATGTCCCTTCTCATTGCAATAATTGAACACATCACATGGCCTTGGACCTTTAACAAAAGACTTTTTCTTCTTTTGTTTCACAAATTTTTTATGTCCATTGCCACTACAAACTACAAGCCCAACAGTCTGATCATTACTCCAAGATGCCTTATGGCACAATTCCCTACTATGCAAAGCAGCACATACATCTTCTAAACTAATAGTATCTTTACCAACAATAAATGATTGTACAAAATTTTCAAATGACAATGGTAATGATACTAATAATATTAATGCAGTATTTTCATCCTCGATAACTACATCAATATTACATAACTCCAACAAGATAGATTCAATCTATCAAGATGGTCTCGTATAGTATTGGTTAAAGACTTCGTCATATAAAGACTTTCGAGCTTTAACCACAAACCAAACGTCGTAGTTTCCGTTGCAACTTCAGTAATAACATCATCTGCCAAGTACAATAAGATTGTTGAATGAGCCTTCTCCTCCAGACTCACCATCTTAGCATCATCTGGATCTGCCTTTTTCTCCAATGGAGCCCTCATGCCATGTTGCTTTAAGAATGCCCGCATTTTGATTTGCCAAAGGCAAAAACTATTCCTCCCTGTGAATTTGTCGGCACTAATATTTATGGCCAGCATTTTTGCTACCAAACGAGGCACAAACAAGGCTCTGATACCAATTTTTTGGGGAAATGTACCTCAAACAAACCCAATTTGGAACAATCGTAAACCCAAATTAGCCAAATGCAGCAAAATGAACAAACACAGAGAATTTACGCGGTTCGGTCAAATCGACCTACATCCAGAGGCAAAAGGAGAAACAAATTTTCACTATCAGGGGCAAATATTACAAAAATGTTGGACAATAATTTCCCGACCCATAAAACTCACTCAACAAATTGACTCCTCACAAAAGAAAAGCCAATCAAAACACCACCCTAAGGGTATAGAACTCTCTGAGCCAAAACTCTTTATTTTATCAAAGAGCTGTCATTTGCCCCCACATTAAGGGAACTGTTACTATCTCTTATCAAAAAACATGAGCTGAGACTCACAAGCCCTATACCTCTCTGCCTCTCTCTTTTGGTGGTGTTTTTATTCATCAAAATGAATGGCCTATTTATAGGCAAATATTGCCTTCCAACCTACCAAACACGTGGAAGACACCTAATAAATGGGATTGGTGTGGATTACTGTTGCACCACCTAACATGGAATAAATTTATGGTCAAAACTTATATCATTAACAATATAAAAAGTCTAATGAGATATAAGAAGGGGCGGAGGGAGTATTAATGTGGAGTATTATATACCGACAAGTCCACAACCAAAATATTCAAGCAATCCCAAATATTGTGCTGAGTGCTGACAATTGAAATGTCGGGAAGTGCATGACTGGCAATTGTCATAAATTGGTTTGGACAGTATACATTATAACGTTCTGGCATTCGTCAGCAATTTACATGTGATAATTCCAGTTTTCTTACTCAACCAACTCTACATGAGCAATTCAATTATTTATCCATGGCATCTCAACCCAAATTTCCAAATAATTCAATTCAATTCCTTCCATATTGTTCGGTATACTTGATTCCAGATTGCACTCCAAAGTTAAAATTTTTTTGTTCAAATTTGTCCAAAGAAAGAGAACCGCGACCTATATTTATCAATAGATCGAGATTATACAGGAAATGATACGTAGAATTTGTCCAAAAACATATGTAGAATTTGTTTAGAATGGTATAAATGTTTTTAGGTTATTAGTCATTTTATATTAATCAATATTTTTATGGTCAATTTTTTTTTTTTGGATAAACGATGACGTGAAAACGTCGGCTAAAGAGAAAAACTAAAAAAGACTACAGCAAGGGGGCGCGAAGGGGAACAAAAGAAAAAGCAAGAAAAAACCAAAGGATAAACAAAGTTAAACCCGGGGAACCAAACCCCCGCAAGATCAGTCGATAGCGGCGGGCGGGCATCATATTGATAAATGGTCAATTTAATGTTTACATCATATTTTTAATGAAATATTTTTATTCAAAATATGATTATTATATTCCTTATATTGATATATGATTATATATTTTTTAGACATAAATTTTTAACCTAATTAAATTTATTTAATAATATTATAATATTAATATTTTTTAAAATATTATGTATATAATCAAATAATTATATATATATATGTAATCAGTTATATCTTTTTAAAATATATATGAAGATTTTTTTCAAGATTTTGTTATATTAATATATAGATTTATTTTCTAAATATAGATATTGATGATGTATCAGATGCCGTGCGATTAGTCAGCAGATTACGTGTGAACCAAGTCTCTCTATGTGTCTTAATAAGAGCCGTTGATCTAAAAATGAGTATATAATGACTGATTTAACCTTTAAAATCGAGGAGGATGAATTAAATTTAATAATAACAAAAAAGTCTGTACATGACAAAACGTATTTAAGATTTACTAGTAAATAACCCGTCGAAACTCGACGGGCATAACTTTATATTTTATAATATATATATATATATATTTATATTATATAAAGTAATAATATAAATTATATTTTGATTAATGAAAAATGTGTAATAATCTTTTATATATTCAAAAGATGATGTATATAGTAATATAATTTAATAATTTTTAAAATTAACAAAGAAATTATATTATACTGTATTCTTTAGCTTATGTGGCTTGTCCAGTACAAACATAACAGATCAATAAAAATAACTATTAAAATAATATTTTTATTCATTTGAAATTTAAATTAAGATAAAATAAAATTTAAAAATAAGTATGAAGCATAATATGAAAAATTTTCTAATAATTTGCTGAAAATTTCATTGGAGAAAATTCATTGATATGAGGCTAGTATAACACTATCTATTAAAATGTTTGAATTTTGAAATGGTGCAGTTTATATTTGTATATATACTTTAAAAAATGACCGCTATAGGATCACCCGTAGAGTTTATAAGAATATCATTCGAAAATCAATACCCGCTTTACCATCACTTACATCAACTATCCATTTTGCAAATTTTCTGTCATATATAAATTTCATTGTAAACAACAATTCTTGTGGTATCTTGAGTTAATCATTCTTAATTGCATATTAATACTTTTAGCCACATCTTGCTAGTGACACGAAATATTACAACATAACTGTTCATGACTGAAAATTGGTTTTGAAAGATAAAATCCGACATTCTTTACAGATTGACATTGACTTTTGTTTATAATCATAGCAGAACAAACTGTGAGTGAGAATTTTCTCATCTCAAATCGAATAAAAAATTGGTTAGATCAAATAGGCTTATAATCATTCTACCAATCAAGAAAATTAGTTTAACCCCAACTATCTAATTCCGCATCTTGGTTACTATCAACCTACTTCCATTACATAATTTATTTTATGGATATATATTCTAAGAAGAATGATTATGCAACCCTCATTTAACTATATTTCATGATTCAGTAATACAGAACAATTGATCGTGTTTATGCAACCCTCATTTAACTATATTTCATGATTCAGTAATCCAGAACAATTTATCGTGTTTAGATATTCCAGTGAAAATAATTCATTGGCATTATTATCTCTATGCTTTCATCATTTTGACAAATATTGTTAATTGATTGTAGTAGAGAGGCATTGATGTTTTGGTGGCTGTGAACTCACTTGTGTTTTTGTGGGAATAAAACAAATTATTTCTCAAAAAAATTGTTAAAACTGATATATATATATATATAAATTTTCATTCGCATACATACGTTTCATGATTTAATTATTGATTATAGCAACAATCTCATTGGTTGGGGTTAATATATAAAATTTTTTGGATTTGAAGTGGTGCAGTTTATATTTGTATAAGTACTCTCAACAATTGCCGATATAGAATCTCGCGTAGAGTATAAAATTATCATCTGGAAATGTCACATCTAATTGTACATCTTCAAGATTAATACCAGCTTTACCAATTATCATCACGTACATGAAGTATGTACAAATTTTTGTCATATATAATTTTTATTGTAAATAACATTTCTTATAGTATCTTAAGTTAATCCATCTTAATTACTATTAATACTTCGAGTCCCCCTCTTTACAGTGACACGAGATATTGTGTAATACCCGAGAATTTTCCAACATAAAATAAACAATAATTAAATAAATAAATAATAAATAAAATAAATACTATAAATAAATAAACAAATCCAGCAAATAAGAGAAGTAAATAAAGATAAGGAAATGAGAAATGAGATTTTTACTTAAAAAGGAATTTAATTAAATAAAAGGATGGATAAATGGTACACCAAAATCCGACACTAATGAACTCGAGTATTCGAGTCCAAAACATCCAATTAGACTGAGAATAAAATTAGAGAGAAAGTATGAACCCGAATATACCCCGGAAATCGGAATTCGGGAGCATAGAGGGATAGAAACCCGAAAGAGAGGCGGAAAAGCACGACGGATCGCACGACCCGCCCGGACCGAAGTCCAGGCGAAGTCGGCGCGGTGGCCGCGCGGTGAAGTGGCTTTAGCGCGCCACGACCGCGCCACCCACAGATTCGTTTGTTGCGTGAATCTCTCGCCCGAACGCGGATTTTTCGACTTTCGGTTGAACATCTCTCGACTCCAGACCTTTAGGTCGGTTGTGGACGCCCTAGGGATTGAGAATTCTATAAATAAGCCCCTTGGGAGCCCCAAACAAGTTTACAAAACCCTACAATCTTCTATACGTTCGAAACCCTAAATTCGGAGTCGACGGAAAGCACCAAACGGAGGCAGCAGCTTTGGACGAAAATTCAAGGTCTCCAAACATTGTGGTAAGCTCTAGTCCAATAAATCTTTTCACGTTTCAATCCGAAAATGGATTCTAACTTCGATTCTTTTCTTTCTACACCCCGTATCGAATCTAGATCGTAGAACCCGACGAACGGAGAGGAGAAACGGTGATCTGGAAGCCACGCCTCCGAACTAGACATTCCCGACGTTCATAGACACTGTAAGTTAACCTTACATGGTTTTGGGAGATTTTAAAACATTCGAAACCTAAAAGATTCAACAAGAACCATAAATCTGTCCACTTTTGTTTTCTACCGGCGCAACAGATTTGGTGAATTTTTCCGACCCTTAAAACGAACTCAAACGGAAAAACCTAAAACACAAAAAACGTTTCTAAGACTTAGACCTAGCTACTGTAAAAATTTGAGAATTTTTGGAGTTGATTTGATATGTGAAAACCCGTTGAAACCGAACTGTTTGATTCTAGATCTTGAAATCTTGGACAGGACTTAGGAATGATCTTGATCACGTTTTTGACATAGGATTTAGGCTGTTTTAGATCTTTGGCAGAACATGAAAGTTGTAGATAAATGTCTTAAGATGATCCCTGTCAAATTTCATTAAATTTGGAGTTGAATTGATATGGTAGAATTTGAAATCTTTAAACTGTGGTGCATTAAACTCGGACAGATTTCTTCTTATGCGAAAATTGGCGATTTTGACCTACTTAGGTATCTCGGATTGAAAAAGTTAAAACACGAAAGTTGTAGATCTTGTTGTTTCCGAGTCAGATATGAAATGTTGGAATTTTTGGAATTAAATCTGATTTTAGACGAATTTTGGAGTAAACTGTGATTTACCGAAACGAAATCTTGAAATCTTGTTGAAACATGGAATTAACCTTTAGGGTTGAAACGAATTGAGATATTATTTCTAAATTAATACAATGGAAGGCAGATTTTGAAAATTTAATCCCCTTACAAACTTGATAAATTAAAATTAGGGGTGAGTGCTCTGCAGGGTGCCCCCTAACGATTCACTTCGTGCCTTAATGGACGATGGTGACCCCGCGCGCTAAACTTGAGATATGGATTGCCTAAACGGCGAAATATAGAGCCTACACTCTCGTGAATATCCGTATGGGTTTCCCGAGGCTCCGGAGTGGTACTGGGTATGGCTGATACGGTTGCGGCCGCCGGGCTACCGGCTAAACTTGTTGACATCGCGATACTATCGTGAAACTTTGAAATACCAAATCGGGAATGTAATGGGGATTCTAAATTAAATTAAATTAGATTAAACTATGTTGTTGTCCAATTAAATTATTTAAATGTTTTATTTAAATTATGGCTTTTATGATTAAACCATGTGATATGTGTTATTAAATAGAGCCTGAGATAAATTATGCTATTGGAAATGGATTAGATGAAATTAAATATTATGTTATTATCATGCTTTTGTTAAATTACTAAATTTATGGCGTTTAAACCCTACGATCATGCATGTGTTAACTTACTCAGCAATTTTGCTGACCAAAACCATTTTTATTCCTTTCTTTACAGAATATGTGGAATGAGCATGTGTGAGCACGAATCATGCATGGGATTTTGGGGATTGTTATTTTGCTTTTAAATTTCGTACTTAGACTATATTATGAACGGGTCTGTTTAACCCGTGTTTTGGCCATGTCGGCCCTTTTTATATTTTCCGCTGCGATACTGTACTAAACTAAATATTTCCGCTGCGCTATGCTATTATTATTTTCGAATTATATTGTATGGGCTATTTTGAATGCTTTAAATGTTTTAAATACTGCAATACCTAGCCTTGCATCTCTTTAGTAAGCTCGGAGAAACCGTGTCTTACTAGGGAGATGTGGCGGTGACATCCCGACCTGGGTGACCAAAAACCGGGGTGTTACAAGTTGGTATCAGAGCCCGGTTATTTTTAAACTATTATTTTTAAACCATTATTATTTTTAAACCATTATTAATATTTTGACTATTATTTTAAATTTTAAATTATTATTTCCATGGAGAAAAATTTTTATTTTAAAACCCATGGAAAAATATATATATATGGTGCATTAAATTATTATTGGGGGGAAATATCATTTGCATATGCATGTTGCATCTCTGCTATGAACTTAGAATCTTGGAAACTTGAACTTAGAATCTTGGCGAAACTTGAACTTAGCATCTTGGCGAAACTTGAACTTAGAATCTTGGAAACTCGAACCTAGAATCTTGGCGAATTGAACTTAGAATCTTGGCGAATATTAACTTAGATCTCTTGCTTGCGCTAGATGGCTAGTCAGGACATGATGCAGTTGATGGTCAGGATGATGAGTGTACATCTCGATTCCCACCAAACCCTAGAGCAAATGAAGTACCGTATGGCTCAGTTGGAGGCCAATTTACATCACATGGGCAACTTGAGAGAGGCGGATCATCACCGCATAAACCAACTCGAACGCCAAGTCCAAACCCTCACTACACAAAACTTAATACTAAAGGAGTACATCGATGCCCACGGGCAAGACTTAAACACTATCTTTGACGACCTACTACCGCCGAGTTCGGAGGAGGAAGATCCGGAGGAAGATCCGGCTACCCCACCGGGAGACGTCATGAGGCACTAGAGATTCTATTGTTAGACATTGTTTTGCTAGAAAAATATTTCTACTTTTGTACTAAAATTTCTTTTGAGGAAATAAAATGCCCGATTTATTTTCTTTAAATCAAAACAAAACGAAACAAAATAAAATAAAACCCCGAAGCATACGATGCTTCTTAATTCGAACAGAGCACCACGTGCTAAATTACTACACACATATACATTCATAGAAATTGCTTAGACTATATGCTAAATTCATCAGTCCTAAACTATCCTATTTGTACCAGAATGGCACCCAGAGGAAGAGGAAGGACTCAAACCGCTCCCCAAACCACCACTGAAACTCCTACTGAGACACTACCAAACGTCACTGAACCGATTCAACCTGAAATGGAACAACCCCAAGGTGCGCAGGACGCCCCCGCACCGAACAATGTGGGCGATCGTCTTAGGACGATAGAGGAAGTGTTGATTGCGCTCGGAAATGCGCAAGTCAACCAGGGTCAAGCTGCGGCGGTACCTCCGCCCCAAGCTCGCCCTAACTACGTGGCGATGGTGAATCCCTACCAGCCGCCCCACTATGCTGGTGAGGAGGATCCAGGTAAACTGGAGGAATGGATCCGGACTTTTGACAAGCTGCTGGGAGCGGTCAAATGTCCGGAAGGAGAGAGGGTACATGTCGCTTCATACTACTTGGGAGGCGAAGCTGATGACTGGTGGCAAGCAACGCAAGCCAAACTGACTGAAGATGACGAGCCTTACTCGTGGATGGAGATGATGGAACTACTCAGGGATCGATTTTATCCCTTGAGTACTAAAGCTGCCATGTACGAAGAATTCCTGTCACTGAAGCAAGGAATTCAAACGGTGCAAGAATACTACACCCGCTTCAAGGAGCTGGTGAGGTTCGCACCAAGGCTAGTGCCTATTGATGCGGAAAAGGCACAGAAGTTCGAGATGGGACTGAACCTGTCTGTGCGCGAAGTGATCGCGGGGGTACACTACCCCGATTTGCAAGCCGTATACGATCGCGCTGTAGCGGTAGCACGCGTGCAGCAGCTGAAAAGAAGGGTGAGTGGGGAGTCCAGCAGGGGTCCTCAAGACAAGAGAAGTCGAGATTCACGAAACGAGAACAACACTGGAAGGAACGAGCAGCGCAGAGGGTCAAATAGGCCCCAACAAAACAACACTGGGAGGAGGTTCAATCAAGAAGATCCGGTACCGCCTTGCCCGCGATGTGGACGACCACATCTGGCAAGGGGATGCCCGCAACAAGGCGCCTGTTACCGATGCGGTCGAATGGGTCACGTTCGACGGGATTGTCGAACTAGGCTCGAGAACATAACGAAGAGGGACGATTTGGTCGCGGGGCAAGAACAGCCTCAAAACCAAAACGGGCGAAACGGGAATAACCAAGGGTACAGACCCCTTCAAAATAGGCCGCAAAACCAGAACCAGAACCAACGACCTCCGCCCCCGCAGAATCAAAACCAACAGCAAAACCAGCAGCAGAACGCGAACCAGCAGGGCAACCAAGGACGCCCTGTGGGGAGGCTCAATGTGGTAAACCAAGCGGACGTGCCTGCGCAAGGAGAAGTGATGGCAGGTACATTTCACGTTTTGAATACACCCCTTAGAGTTCTATTTGATTCTGGAGCTAGTTGCTCAATTATTGCATCAAGGATAGTGCCTGAGTTAGATCTACCTAAGTGCGAGAGAATTAGCTTAGGAATTCAATTGCCTTCTGGAGAAGTAGTGTCTTGCTCTAAACGATATAACGGAATTCCTATAGTAATAAAGAACATAGAATTCTTCGCGAACTTGGTAGAATTTAACTTAAGAGACTTTGACATCATACTGGGGATGGATTGGCTATCCCAGTATAAAGCGGTGATCGAATGCCAAAAGAAAAAGATCACCTTGTCAAAAAGTAGGGGAAAGAGAGTTATCTTTTACTCTCAGCCCCCTAAGAAAAGTAACAAAATCGTTAGTGCACTTGAACTAAGTAACTTGATGCGTAAGGGGTATGAACTATATGCGTGCTATGTGCACAACCTTGAGGCGGAAGAGAACAAGGTTGATAGCATACCAGTGGTAAGAGAATACCCGGATGTGTTCCCTGAAGACGTTCCGGGCATGCCACCTGAGAGAGATCTTGAATTCACGATAGATCTCATTCCGGGGACAGAGCCTGTCTCGAAAGCTCCGTACCGGATGGCACCACTGGAAATGAAGGAGTTAAAGGAACAACTCGAGGAGTTGTTGGGAAAAGGTTACATAAGACAGAGTACGTCCCCTTGGGGAGCACCGGTTTTGTTTGTCAAGAAGAAAGACGGAGGACTACGTCTTTGCATAGATTACCGAGGACTAAACCAAGTGACCATTAAGAATAAATACCCCCTACCGAGAATAGAGGATCTGTTTGATCAACTGAAGGGAGCTTCAGTATTCTCGAAGATCGATTTGCGATCTGGGTATCATCAATTGAGGATCACCGAGAAGGACATTCCGAAGACGGCGTTTCGAACGCGATATGGCCATTACGAGTTCACAGTGTTATCCTTCGGGTTAACAAATGCTCCGGCCATGTTCATGAATCTCATGAACAACGTGTTCCGAGAATTGTTAGACCAGTGTGTCGTAGTGTTCATCGACGACATCCTGATCTACTCGAAGAGCGAGGAGGAGCATGCGAAGCACTTACATCAAGTGTTAGAAATCTTGCGAAGAAATCAGCTATACGGCAAGCTGTCGAAATGTGACTTCTGGCTGAAAGAAGTGGCATTTCTCGGACACATAGTATCCGCTGATGGAGTATCAGTGGATCCGGCAAAAGTTTCTGCCGTAACTGAATGGGCAACTCCGAAAAGTCCAACGGAAATAAGGAGTTTCCTTGGATTAGCCGGATATTATAGACGATTTGTGAAGGACTTTTCAAGGATTGCACGTCCTTTGACCCAGCTACTTAAGAAAGGAGCAAAATACGAGTGGACCGAAGCATGTGAGACATCGTTTCAAGAGCTGAAGAAACGACTCACAACCACACCCGTATTAACACTACCATCAGAGAATGGTGACTTCGAAGTATATAGCGATGCTTCGAAGGAAGGTTTAGGTTGTGTTTTGATGCAAGACTCGAGAGTCCTAGCCTATGCATCACGCCAACTAAAACCTCACGAGGAAAAGTATCCGACACATGACCTGGAGTTGGCAGCGGTCGTTTTCGCTCTAAAGATGTGGAGACATTATCTTTATAGGCGGAAGTGTCGAATGTTCACCAACCACAAAAGCTTGAAATATATATTCACTCAGAAGGAGTTGAATTTGAGACAGCGAAGGTGGTTGGAACTCATTAAGGACTACGATTTAGAGATAGCGTACCACGAGGGGAAGGCGAATGTGGTAGCCGATGCCCTAAGTCGGAAAACCCAACACGTGACAAACTTGTTGGTAATTCCGCCGGCATTGTACATGGATTTGGCAAGATTGGAGTTAGAACTTGTGCATCCTGGCACAGTGAGAGAAACGATCAATGCCATGGTCGTAGAGACTCCAATATTAGACGAGATTCGACTCGCTCAACCGGGCGACCCGAGACTCGAGAAGATAAAAGGGTATATTGCCGAAGGAAAGGCAATAGGATTTGCTGTCCACGAGGATGGAAGCATCCGTTTTAAAGGTAGATGGTGTGTGCCTTTTAAATGTGCCGAGTTAAAGCAAAGGTTGATGGAGGAAGGGCACAACACGCCATATTCCGTACATCCCGGAGGTGACAAGCTATACAAGGATCTGAAGAAGATCTATTGGTGGCCGGGAATGAAGAAGGAAGTGGCAAATTTCGTGGCGAGATGTCTCACCTGCCAAAAGGTGAAGGCAGTGCGACATAAACCCTTAGGATTGATGCAACCACTAGAGATTCCAAGTTGGAAATGGGATAGCATCTCAATGGACTTTGTCTCGGGATTACCCCGATCACCCAAAGGCATGAACAAGATTTGGGTGATTGTGGATAGGCTAACGAAGACAGCCATATTTATCCCAATGAAAGACACGTGGACTATGGACCAATTGGCCCGAGCCTACATTGATAATGTGGTACGACGACATGGAGTACCACATGATATCATTTCCGATAGAGACAGTAGATTTGTCTCTCATTTCTGGACGGAGTTACAAAAAGCTCTCGGTACTCAAATCAAAATGAGCACCGCATTCCACCCGATGACGGATGGACAAACCGAAAGAACAATCCAAACACTAGAAGACATGCTGAGAGCATGTGTGTTGGAATTCAAAGGAAATTGGGAATCTCATTTACCCTTGATTGAGTTTTCCTATAATAATAGTTACCATGCTACTATCGGCATGGCACCTTTCGAGGCATTGTATGGACGAAAGTGCCGAAGCCCTTTGAGCTGGGAAGAAAACGATAAGTCCGTGGTAGTGGGACCACAACTTATCGAAGACATGGCTCAACAAATCAAAGTGATCCAAGGGAAGATGAAAGCCGCTCAAGACCGTCAAAAGAGTTATGCCGACGTGAGACGATGAGACCTAGAATTTCAAGTGGGAGATAGGGTCATGCTAAAGATATCACCCATAAAGGGGGTGATGCGCTTTGGCAAACGAGGGAAGTTAAGTCCTCGATACATAGGACCATACGAAATTCTAGAACGAGTCGGAACTCTAGCCTACCGATTGGCTTTACCGCCACACTTAGATAGAGTTCATAATGTCTTCCATGTCTCGCAACTAAAGAAGTATGTGCCGGACCCGACACATGTACTTCAACCGGAGATAATTGAGCTCGATGAAGATTTGACTTACGAAGAAGTCCCAGTGCGTATTCTCGATACTAAGGAACGAGTAACGAGGAACAAAACCATCAAAATGATCAAGGTTCTTTGGTCAAACCACGAAAGTGAGACGGCAACTTGGGAAGTAGAATCCAATATGAGGGAACGATACCCGACATTGTTCCAAACCGATTCCGACACAGTTATGGGGACATAACTGCAATCTTAAGGGGGAGAGGATGTCATACCCCCTAATTTTTCGTGCATTTTTGTAAACTTTTGAACTACGTTATGGCTTGATCCCTTTACCGGGTACGTAGGCAGCTTAGAAGTTTTAATTCTAAGTTCAGTCACAACATAATAAAACAAACACAAGACCTTAGCACGAGACGAGAAAAGCCGAAACACAACTTCGAGGACGAAGTTGATTCTTAAGGAGGGTAGACTGTAATACCCGAGAATTTTCCAACATAAAATAAAACAATAATTAAATAAATAAATAATAAATAAAATAAATACTATAAATAAATAAACAAATCCAGCAAATAAGAGAAGTAAATAAAGATAAGGAAATGAGAAATGAGATTTTTACTTAAAAAGGAATTAAAGGAATTTAATTAAATAAAAGGATGGATAAATGGTACACCAAAACCCGACACTAATGAACTCGAGTATTCGAGTCCAAAACATCCAATTAGACTGAGAATAAAATTAGAGAGAAAGTATGAACCCGAATATACCCCGGAAATCGGAATTCGGGAGCATAGAGGGATAGAAACCCGAAAGAGAGGCGGAAAAGCACGACGGATCGCACGACCCGCCCGGACCGAAGTCCAGGCGAAGTCGGCGCGGTGGCCGCGCGGTGAAGTGGCTTTAGCGCGCCACGACCGCGCCACCCCACAGATTCGTTTGTTGCGTGAATCTCTCGCCCGAACGCGGATTTTTCGACTTTCGGTTGAACATCTCTCGACTCCAGACCTTTTGGTCGGTTGTGGACGCCCTAGGGATTGAGAATTCTATAAATAAGCCCCTTGGGAGCCCCGAACAAGTTTACAAAACCCTACAATCTTCTATACGTTCGAAACCCTAAATTCGGAGTCGACGGAAAGCACCAAACGGAGGCAGCAGCTTTGGACAAAAATCCAAGGTCTCCAAACGTTGTGGTAAGCTCTAGTCCAATAAATCTTTTCACGTTTCAATCCGAAAACGGATTCTAACTTCGATTCTTTTCTTTCTACACCCCGTATCGAATCTAGATCGTAGAACCCGACGAACGGAGAGGAGAAACGGTGATCTAGAAGCCACGCCTCCGAACTAGACATTCCCGACGTTCATAGACACTGTAAGTTAACCTTACATGGTTTTGGGAGATTTTAAAACATTCGAAACCTAAAAGATTCAACAAGAACCATAAATCTGTCCACTTTTGTTTTCTACCGGCGCAACAGATTTGGTGAATTTTTCCGACCCTTAAAACGAACTCAAACGGAAAAACTTAAAACACGAAAAACGTTCCTAAGACTTAGACCTAGCTACGGTAAAAATTTGAGAATTTTTGGAGTTGATTTGATATGTGAAAACCCATTGAAACCGAACTGTTTGATTCTAGATCTTGAAATCTTGGACAGAACTTAGGAATTATCTTGATCACGTTTTTGACATAGGATCTAGGCTGTTTTAGATCTTTGGCAGAACATGAAAGTTGTAGATAAATGTCTTAAGATGATCCCTGTCAAATTTCATTAAATTTGGAGTTGAATTGATATGGTAGAATTTGAAATCTTTAAACTGTGGTGCATTAAACTCTGACAGATTTCTTCTTATGCGAAAATTGGCGATTTTGACCTACTTAGGTATCTCGGATTGAAAAAGTTAAAACACGAAAGTTGTAGATCTTGATGTTTCCGAGTCAGATATGAAATGTTGGAATTTTTGGAATTAAATCTGATTTTAGACGAATTTTGGAGTAAACTGTGATTTACCGAAACGAAATCTTGAAATCTTGTTGAAACATGGAATTAACCTTTAGGGTTGAAACGAATTGAGATATTATTTCTAAATTAATACAATGGAAGGCAGATTTTGAAAATTTAATCCCCTTACAAACTTGATAAATTAAAATTAGGGGTGAGTGCTCTGCAGGGTGCCCCCTAACGATTCACTTCGTGCCTTAATGGACGATGGTGACCCCGCGCGCTAAACTTGAGATATGGATTGCCTAAACGGCGAAATATAGAGCCTACACTCTCGTGAATATCCGTATGGGTTTCCCGAGGCTCCGGAGTGGTACTGGGTATGGCTGATACGGTTGCGGCCGCCGGGCTACCGGCTAAACTTGTTGACATCGCGATACTATCGTGAAACTTTGAAATACCAAATCGGGAATGTAATGGGGATTCTAAATTAAATTAAATTAGATTAAACTATGTTGTTGTCCAATTAAATTATTTAAATGCTTTATTTAAATTATGGCTTTTATGATTAAACCATGTGATATGTGTTATTAAATAGAGCCTGAGATAAATTATGCTATTGGAAATGGATTAGATGAAATTAAATATTATGTTATTATCATGCTTTTGTTAAATTACTAAATTTATGGCGTTTAAACCCTACGATCATGCATGTGTTAACTTACTCAGCAATTTTGCTGACCAAAACCATTTTTATTCCTTTCTTTACAGAATATGTGGAATGAGCATGTGTGAGTACGAATCATGCATGGGATTTTGGGGATTGTTATTTTGCTTTTAAATTTCGTACTTAGACTATATTATGAACGGGCATGTTTAACCCGTGTTTTGGCCATGTCGGCCCTTTTTATATTTTACGCTGCGATACTGTACTAAACTAAATATTTCTGCTGCGCTATGCTATTATTATTTTCGAATTATATTGTATGGGCTATTTTGAATGCTTTAAATGTTTTAAATACTGCAATACCTAGCCTTGCATCTCTTTAGTAAGCTCGGAGAAACCGTGTCTTACTAGGGAGATGTGGCGGTGACATCCCGACCTGGGTGACCAAAAACCGGGGTGTTACATATTGCAACATATCATTGACATGGGTAAAAACTGGTTTTCGAAGATAGAGTCTAACCTTCTTTAAAGGTAGACATCTACTTTTTTTGTTTTGTTTTTTATAGTCATAGTAAAATAAACTGCGAGTGGAATTTTTTTCTATGAAATCGAATGGAGAATTTGGTTAATTCAGATGGGCTCATAATCATTCTACTAATCAAGAATTTTAATCCCAAATATTGAGCTTTATTTTAATGAGAAGTGAGGTTAAATAATTTTCCGAGGTAAGTTTTTTGCAGGTAGAATTCTCATCACAATCTAGTGGAATACCAAATCTAGAATGTGCAGTCCTACCTCTTAAAATGAGTAAGGGTGCTATTCCATTTGATGCTACAGGCAAAACAATATTACATCTACTATGAAGGGCTAAACATAATACTATTTTCTAGATAAATTATCAATAAATGTCTTATCAATTCCACCACGTAAAGAAAAATTAATCAACACCCATCACTATCAACTACAGGCATTAAATTATTATAAACATTCTTCTTATCATTAATCAACAAATGTAATAACTTAGCATGATCCGCTTTCATTTCTTCCTTATTATAATATGTCTCTTCTAGTATCAATATATTATTTGTTTCAGACGTTAAAACTTCATTTAGTACCGACATTCCAGAGAAAAATTTTAAACTTATAGAATTTGCATCAATTAGCCTTTCAATATGAACTTACTTTGATCATTCACAATCACAATTTTATGAGTATTTGTTTTTCGTCAATTACAAATCTGTTAAAATATAGATTAATGAATTACATCATCCGTTTTTTAAGTGTTACACTTTCGCTTTTTGGGTGTTTGGAAATAAGTGTTAATTACATTACCATATTTGAAATGTTTTGAAGGTTAATAATTTTTACTAATTATACTTAAATTATTAATTTTTTATATTCATTAAAATAAAACTCAAAAGGAATAAAGTCAAATGTGACTTATTTTATTTTTTAATTACTTCAACTAAATAAATTTTATTAACTTACCTTAAATCTTGTGTCATTTTCTAGTGTTACATTTATTATAAAACGGATGGAGTATTTCTTAAAAAATATTCCATCCGTCGCACTCAATGTATTTCATTTTGACGTTTTAATACTGTTTATTGATCAACTTTGACCTAATGTAATCGTAATTATATACAAAAAAATATACTCAAAATTTCGTCTTGTTAGATTTTTCTAATCATATAGTTTTAGAATATATATATTTTATATAATTTTTACATATGTACATGTAAGATATTAAATGTTAAACAAATGTATTGGACGACGTGTCCAAAAGTTTTGAGACAGAAATAATGGGATAGAAGGAGTAGATTTTAAAAATTAAATTTTTCACTTTTAAGCCATTGCAGCCCGAATTCGGCCAAATTGCCTAAATTTAGGCCCAAAATCTTTCTAATAGCCCATTTGCCTAAGTCAAAATATCGTGGCTTCAAAGTGGAGGGACCTACTTCTCGTGACCTGTTTTAATTATTATTTCTTTATTTTATTTACTGATGGATCTATTCATAACTATATAATTGTATATTACTTTTAAGAGAAGTGATATATTTTTGTGAAAACCCGGCCTATATATATATTAATTAATATACAGTAATTAATAAATACAAATATTTTTTTTATATATTCATTAATGTATCTTTTAATAATATAAATTCTATAGTTTACCAAAAAATAATATAAATTCTTTATATACACTGCAAATACCATTCAAATTTGAATTTTTTTTAACAAAAATAAAAATTATGGGAACTCCATATAAATTGGAAATTAAATATCTTTTAAAAACTAAAAATTGAAATTTTCACATACACATTAACATATCTTTAACATGAATAAATAAATCTGATGTGTAATGTATATTTTGATTACATCATTCTCCTACAAAAAAATTTAACCAAAGTTGAGACCAAACCTACATAAAATTACCGACATTACAATATGTTCACCATATTGAAATACAAGTGCAACATAATTCGTAGTTGTCAGTGCAAAAGCTCGTCATAACCCTATGGTCTATAAATGAATTCTAAATTCAGCAATAAAATTTTAAAAAATAAAAAATAAAAAAATAAAATAATAAAATCTAAAACAGATAAAATAAAAAATGTAAATAAATACACATAGATAAAATAAAAAATACAAAATTTCAAATTTTATCTCTCAAATCTTTTTAAAAGTGAATATATAGTGACAGAATAAGATGATAGAGTAGGAATTTATGAGTAAATGATAGATTTTATACACAATAGACTAAAATCTATAATAGATAAAAATAAATGCAAAATTCGAAAATTATTAAATTAAAAAATACAAAATATTATAGATAAAATAAGATATGCAAAATTTTAAATTTCAAATCTTTCAAATCTTTTTAAAAGTGAATATTGTAGGAATTCCATATATTTAAAAAATTGAAAATCTAATAAATAAATAAATAGTGTGAAAATCTAAAATTGATAAATTAAAAAATGCAAAAATTTATAAAAATTAGAAATTTAAAATGGAGACACCGCATTAAATGTAGGATGGGTTGTTCACTAATGCTTTAATATATATAATATATATAGATAGATTATATATAGATACATAGATAGATATGATTAAGTACAGTTGGTCTTGGGAATTCTATTGATTACTGGAATAATGAATAGGACATTGGGTATTGAACTAATACTAGGATTTTTTGCCCGCTACGCACGGGCGGTTCGTTCATAACTTTTTTAGTAAACAAAATCAAGGATTTTTGTGGCATTGTTATAGTTAAAAGTGTTTATGTACACAAACACTTATAGTGGGTGGGGTTCACCGAACAGTTTATAGTGGGTGGGGTTCATCGAACAATGGGGAAGGATGGTAGACATATTAAAACATGGACTATAATTCACAATACCCTCTTGTAAATTACTTCCTCTGTTCTCTTTTAAGTGATCAATTTGCATAGTATCAACTATTCATTAAGTCATTTTAATCAAAAGTTTAACATAGTTATGTAAGAGAAAATATATTCAAGTGAGATGTTAGATTTTTCTAATCACGTGGGTTTATAATATTATTTTTTTACAATTTTTACATATATACAATTTGAGTTATTAATATTTAAAAATGTGTCTTGGACTGCATGAAACACAGAAGAAGTGCATTTAAAAGAGAATAGAGGAAGTATAAGCTAATCAATAGGGGAAGAGATCAAAACTGAGATACTGAGACAAACTTTAGTTGATTTCTCAAAAGGATCGAGATAAAAATTGAAAAAGAAAGAACACAACTTTAAAAAAAAACATAACTGAAATTGAGGTATTTTTTCGAACACATTGAATACTGTCTAATTTCCTATATATAATCCATACATTAAGAAACCTAAATGTAGAAAGATATCAAATTCATTGTCATTAGCATCAGGAATTCCAGAATCTAACAAATCAAAACAAATCTGGAACGAAAACCAAATTGCTTAAACCTCATTCCAGAATCCTTGAATCTTATGAAGACTATGTTATCAAGAGAAATAGTGGCAACATAAATTTATTGTGGTTTTTCTGAAGTGAAAAAAAAAAGAAAAAAAGAAAAGTCATAAACTTAAAATTCAAGGTTATGAAGACTATTAAGTACTATTAAATAATTTAGTGGCAGAATTGACTATCTAACCTAATATTTTAAATTTGAGAAAACATCTTAGTACTACTATTCAAATTAATGTCAGGAGAGAGCGGATTATCATTCATCATTGATGGAAGAATTAATAGAATAATAACTGAATAAAGAATAAAGATTCATTCTTATTTAACTGATCAATTAACACTGTAAAAATAATTTGGTGAAACTGATGTAGATAATGTAAAAATTACACTAACATTATGTAACTTAAAAGAATACAAAATCGCTATTATGTTCATAAATATTTGTATTTGAGACATAAGAAATGAAGACAGTATATATATATATATATATGTTCATAATAGTATTACTATTATGTTAATATGAAAGATGGAAGAAATTATCTAGAACAATTGTTACCAAAATTTTAAAAGCCAAACTAAATTAAAAATTAGTCATATGTGAATGCAATTCACCCAATTTAACTGTCAATCCTTGAGCATGGGGAATATGTTAATTGTTAGTATCAAAATTATAATTATATTTATACTTATAATTTAAAAAAATTCAATAATTGTTTTTATTTATATTGTGTAGTTTATTAAAACTATTTTTATGTTAATAATTATATTTAAAAATTAAACCTGATACTAAAAATTTAAAATTAAAATAAGATTATATTTTTATAACGGATTTTAATTTCTTATTAACTATATATAGTTTGATAAATTAACAGAATTATAGTTATTATTAATTAATTTTTTAATTTATCATATTGATGGATGTTCATATTTCAGGCTCAAATTTTTATATAATTAATATAATATATTTAAAAATGTAACATATTCAATTAAATAATATATATCGAACAAAAATTAAAGAATATATATTGGTTTAACTAAATCTATCATAATATCAAATATATTATCATTTATTTCCAATTTATATCCTTTTCAAATATATGAAAAGATTTTTTCAAGATTTTCTTATACTAATAAATAGATTTATTACCTAAATATAAGATTTAAAAGATTGAATGACTTGGCAAGTAGGATGATTCAGCGCTGACGTGTAATTAATTTGGATGACTGTACGTTTTTGGATGATTAATCAGCGTTTACATGGAAACCCAATGCATAATTACAATATAACCCTTAAAATTAAAAAAGGATGTACTCCCTCCGTTTTTTTTTTGTTAGCTATTGTTGACTAATGGATACTGTTCATTTATATACTTTGACTTAAAGTTTTCTCATGGTTATACAAGTTAAAATATGGCCAAGTGTGATCTTGTTAGATTCGTCTCGTCTTGTAGATTTTAAATATCGAACTTTTAGAATTTTTACATGTACCGAATTTGAATTATTAATAGTTTAAAATGTGCATTGGACTGCGTGCTGAGTGGGTCCGTAGCTATCTTTAAAAAACGGAGGAGTAATATATTTAATAAGGGCAATACAGTCTGCACATGTCAAAAAGTATTCAGGATTTATTATATAGATACAGGACAGAGAAATGCGAAAAAACGAATTGAACGGGTATAAATCCAGACATGGCGACAGAATCGGCGATCGATTGGTTCGGCCACCGAAATTACCATAAATTTGCAAAAAACCCCACAACTCGGCGACGAAAATGGTGAATGATTTTTCGGTGTGCATCTTTCATATGTATTCCCTGTATGGAAGTTTTTGAAAGGAATGGCTAGCCACCACCAAGGGAAGGGGTTGTGGTACCCGTACTTCCAATGTGAATGGAAGTATCTAAGACAAATAATCTCAACCATCAAAAAATATCCAATGAGTATGAAATAAAAATGGTACAATTGTCAAGTATATATAACTATATTTTAGTAACAAAATCAGTTACAAAAACAATTTATAAATTTTAGTAATTTGTATTTTTAAATATGTATAATATAAAACAAAATTATTTTGACACAATTAATGCCATAATAAGATGGAAATAATTATTCATCTTTCTCACTCGTACTTCTCCCATCCATCATAATCTATTAGTTTTCACTTTGGAATTTCTAAGATCTAATTGGATATTTAGATTCATTGAATTGAGAAATAGTCATTTGAAGTTTATTGCGTAGGCTTTGTTGTATAGATCATGTCGCTAAATAATATAGGTCACGTTGCTAAATTGTAGAGGCCATCTCGTTGAATTGCATAGGCTCCATTGCTGAGATGTAAAGGCTTGCTTAAAATCGCAATAAACTTCAAATGGCTTTAACTTTCGCAAATAAACCCGGATTTGAACATTCTTTATATGGAAATCTATGTTGTCAATGCGAGGAATCTAAATATTCTATCATATTTTTCAGAAATTACAAATAGAGAAATAACAGATTTTCATATAATACAATCGCAGTAATGCATAGAACCATCTCGCTAAAATGAATATAATTTGTCGTTGAAATGTATAGGTTACGTCGCTGAATTGTATAGGATATTTCCCTTAATTGTATATAGACTTTGTCGCTGAAGTAGTTATGGTATGTCGCTGAAATGTTTTATCTGTACCGTTGAAACCCTAAACATGCTGTGATGAAAATATGCTATTCTTTTATTTGGAATTTCTGAAATCTAGTAGGATATTTAGATTTTTTGTATCGAGTAGATAAATTTTCATCTAAAGAATGTCCAAATCCGAAATCATTTGAGAAAGTTAGAGTCATTTGAAGTTTATTGGGATTTTCAACAACATAGCATTTACATCTCAACGATGGAGCCTATATAAGTCAGTGACTTAGCCTATACAATTCAGCGACATGGCATATATGATTCAGCGAATAACCTATCACTACAATAAAAAAACAGCTTAGCGACCGTCACTTGCGGTCGCTAAACAGAGAGACGGGTCGCTAAAATTGGTCAGCGACCGTCCTAGCAACCGCAGAGTGACGGTCGCTAAAGTGCTCGTTACTAACGCCGCGGCGACGAACATCAGATGCGGTCGTCCACTTAACGACCGCCATAACGACCGTCCGTACCGGTCGTTACGATCTAAGACCGTTGTAACGACCGTTGATAACGGTCGTTAAACTCAACCCGGACCACATACCGGTTCGCTTTAGCAACCGGTCTAACGACCGTCGTGGACGGTCGCTGGTCTCAGAGACCGATTTAGCGACCGGACGTGACGGTCGCTAAATCTGATACTGGCCACCAGACAAATTTAAATGGCAGCAATCCAATGTTCCAACCTGCAGTAATACATTCTCAAACCATTCGAATCAAAATCATTCAAACAATACCATCCAAAACACCATACACCATCCAATACACCATAGAACCTCATTAAAACCTTTAAATTTAGACTTCTCCATTGAAGTTAACATAGCAACTACATTATATACATTCAAACCAAAAAAATCATAAGTTCAAAGATGCAATACCAACATAGCAAGTACTACTAAATAGTAAGGGAACATCCAACAGTATTCAAATGCCAAAAACTACACAAAATGTCACCAAGTAATTAAGACACCATCCAAAAGTGTTAACTAATATCTGACAATCCACATAAATCCAAAAAGTACTAACAAGTGACATCCACTCAACTAACTGTGATATCACCTCCGAATCCATGACCTCCTCCGTGGTCATCATCTCCCGAGCCCGGAGATGGAGGTCTAAGACCTCCCCGCATCCTGTGTAACTCCTCCGCCACAGTCTCCCACTTCTGTCCATAGCGTTCCAGAGTTGCCTTGAGCTCTTTAAACTCCTCCTGAGTGATCTCATTCCTGCTTGACTGTGGGGTACTGCTTCCACCCTACCCCGTAGGTTGAATGAATTTAGCCAGTGATCCTAAAACACATTTATGATGTACAAATAACGTGTTAAATTAATGTTGACGTATTCGGGATGAAAGCAAGTACTAAAACTATTTTACCTAGTCCATAAACGGCCTTCCGCCTATCGTGCCCACCAGCAACCTCATAAAAGGACCGGTTTGGATCGAAGGGGGCTTGAGTTTGTGTAAGAATCTCTTTGATAGCATGGTACTCCTCCTGTTTGAAGTGACAACAATTACGTAAAAGTGAATGGACTAATTAATTATCATGTATGCAGTTAATATTTGTAAAACAATTTAAATTTTGCCAGGGACCGTTTTGATTTTAGATCAACCCAGGCATCCTTCTTATGTTTCCTTGTGTGTATATGCTCGTGCAACTCTGGATAGTCGATTTCCCTACCTTGTTCTTGTATCTACATTCAAATAAAAGGTTTAATAAATTATGATGTAATAGGTAAATGTGAATGAATTTCGAATATATATATAACAATGCAACGCATACCAAGTGATCCAGTGTCGCATCATGTGATCTAGACCCTGATGTGTGCGTCGGAAGAGCTGGAGCGTCTGCCTGACCTCGCCGCCTGTTAACCTTGTTCCTCTGTTGCTTTTCCTTGAACGCAGCGGAGCTCCAATAATTCTGCCAGGCCTCAGCAATTTCTTTGTCAAGTGGAAAAGGTTTCTTACCACTCCTGATGTCCAAGGTGTAGTCTTTGTACCTACAACATCATTAGTGTCAAGTATACTGTTAAATAATAATTCATTGTAATTAACTGTCTACTTAGTATAGATATACAAAGTGTCGTTACTATTTTACCTTTGCACGTTCTTCCTCTCCCACTCTTTCTTGCACTTCGAGAGCAATTTTCTGATTAACACATTTCAAAGTCATGTCAGACCGTTAGTAATAAGTAAAAGTACCGAATATTTATATATGTAATTGACTTCAATTCATTACGTACTTGAAATTCACCCCAGTAAAAGTCCTTTGTCCTTTTGGTGACTTTCACCCACGAGATTCCTTCCTTATCTGCCCGCATGGGATAACAATCCCACATCTTTTTCACCAGTGCACTCGGGATTGTGATACTGAACATTTAAATTAATTAGTCACTAAATGGGAAATTGTTATGAAAATTAAGACAACTATGAAACAGTCATACGAGACAACTTACACGCCATTTTTGGGCTTAAGCTCTGTCCTGTTCTCTATGGGCTGTGGGGGTTGTGGGGCTTGTTCAGAAAGTGTACCATGTGCCTCAGAGGCTGATCCTAAATTTGAACATATATGGAATTAAATTTAATGTTTAACGGTGCGTAAGTTAGATCCTAGAATTATATATACACGTTAGACTATATAGATGGAATTAAATTTAATTTTAACATATATGGAATTTTAACATACATGGAGTCTGTGATTGGGGAGTCTCTGGTATCGCAGAGTCGGATCCTGGTGTATGGACGGGTGGATCTTCAGGGCTTGAGGATTGCGCTGCTGCATAACATAGATTCAAAGTTAAGTACATATATAGAATAAATAAAGACGTTGAATTACACGAACCTGCCAAGTCTTGAGCCCATCGCTCGCGTGCCTCTCGTACCATCCTTGCAGTCTCGGCGGGCGTAGGCAGTCGTGGCGTAGATCCTGAACCCGATCCCTCTTGGCTTGGAGTGCCTGAGGCCGAGCCACCCCCCTCTTGAGACATCTGTTAACAAAACAAGATGGAATATAAGTGACAAATTCATATATGTTAAATTTATGGACTTTATGCAACAAGTAAAAGGCATGTGTGTGCTAAACCATTTACATATTCAAATTTCGAAATCCTCATCAGAGGTCTCTTCTGATGATTCATCCATGTCAGTGTCATCTGATGTAGACAAATGGTCCGGGGATGTTTCGGAATCACTATCCTCATCTTGATTTAGATCTACAAGTTGGACTATATCGTCTGTTAACTGCTCCCGACGAGACGTAATGGTTGCAGTTTCAATACCAAGTTGTTCTGCAACATCTTCTTGGAATGCCTCAACTTCTTCGCCCATCTTTACAGTAATCACACCCCTGGGCTTAATTTTACATACAGCCAACCAATCACGAGTCCTAGCATTTGGTCTGTTCGTTGGAAATTGAACATAACACACTTGTTCAGCTTGGTTGGCAAATATGAATGGGTCATAGTATGGCAATTTTTTTGTCTGATTCACCTCAACTATCTTCTAATTCTCATGAGTACGCATTCCAATTCCCTCGCGAGTGTCAAACCATTTACATTTGAAGAATGTAATTTGCATGAAAGGCAATGCAGGGTAATCGAGCACTAAAATATCTTCGATGATACCGTAGAAATCACGAGATTCCCCCGTAATGCACACTCCACTATTGTAAGTGGTTCGACGACTACCATGGTTTTCGGTATGAAATTTCATCCCATTTACAAAATACATGGGAAATGATTGAGCTGTGGGAAGTGGTCCTTGTGCAAGTTTGAACAAACACGGTATATCGGGCGGGTGTTCCACTAAGTACTCCTCAAACTATTTCGGAAAGTGGTTAGACATGGCAGCTGAGAGCTCAGGAACAGAAATCCGAGGATTAATAGAACGCATATATTGGTGGAACAACCTATAATTCATAAAGATGTTTAATTTAGAATATAACATAAATGAAAGGCAAAAATAGGAAATACAAAGTACTTACTCGATATACGGTTCTGTTTCTGTGCAATTTAGGAGCACGTAATTGTGGGCGGTCTTTAACTCTTGCTCGGTCAACCGCCTTCTTTTGGACCTACCCCGTGCACGTCCTCCTAATTTGAAAACACTTATAAGCCTATCATCATCGAACGGGCAACCACCATCGTCATTCCTTGGCACATTTCTCTCACGTGTAAACACATGCTTCTCAAAGTAATGAGAACAAAAAAATGATGCCTCTCGCACCAGATAAGCATTGCAGATAGACCCTTCAACGTGTGCCTTATTGCGTACTGTACGCTTTAATCGGTTTAGGTACCTTGAATAAATAATCAGTACAAAATAATGTCTTAGTCGTATTGAAAATGCCATTGTAACTTTATATGTGATTAATTTTTTGTATTCGTACCTCTCATAGGGATACATCCATCTGAACTGAACTGGACCAGCAACACTAGCTTCATAAGGCATGTGGACAGGAAGATGCTCCATACAATCGAAGAATGCTGGTGGGAAAATGGTTTCTAGTTTGCAAAGTACTACTGGAATGTCTAACCCCAATCTCTCCATTTCGTGTACTTTAATGGTTTTTGCAGTTAACGCACGAAACACATTACTCAATTCTGTTATTGCCTCCCACACGGTCACTGGTAGTAATTCTCTCCATCCGATGGGAAGGAGACGTTGCAAGAAGACATGACAATCGTGGCTCTTCATACCAAACATCCTGTGTTTATTCGTGTCCACACATCTACCCAAGTTCGAAAAACACCCATCTGGAAACTTCAAGCCTGCCACCCACTTCAGAAATACGTCTCTCTTATCCTTGTCCATTGTGTATACTGCCTTTGGATATCTTCCAGTTCTGGCATCCCTATGCAATTCGGGCCTATTACACAGAGTAACGATGTCCTCACGTGCTTTAGCATTGTCCTTCGTTTTCCCTTGTACATCCATCACAGTGTTGAAGACATTCTCAAACACATTTTTCTCGATATGTATGACATCCAAGTTGTGACGGACCAAATTTGACTTTCAATATGGTAGATCCCAGAATATACTCCTCTTTTTCCAACCACAAGTCTTGCTGATGGTTGTGTTTGCTTCTTCACTACCCATTTCAAAGACACGCTTAAGACCATGTGTCTCTATGTCCACCAACACATCTTCCCCACTTCTATAGGTTGGCGGAAGCCCTTGCTCTACTCAATCCTTTATAACTCTGGCCTTATCTGATCTAAATGGATGGTCTCTAGGCAAGAACTTCCGGTGCGAATCAAACCACGACTGTTTCCCACCCTCCTTCAGTCGTATAGACTCAGTTCTTTCCATACAGACCGGGCATGCAGTTTTCCCGTAGGTACTCCAACCAGACAACATTGCATACGCTGGAAAATCTCCAATTGTCCACATCAGTGCCGCCTTCATCTAAAAGTTTTGTTTACTATATGCATCGTATGTGGTGATCCCGACATCCCACAACTCCAGTAGCTCTTCAATCAATGGTTGTAGGTACACGTCAATCCTTTGTTTTGGACTCGATTTGCCAGGTATTATGGCTGTCAAGAACATATAATCATCCTTCATACACATACCTGGGGGGAGGTTGTACGGTGTCAATAGAACGGGCCAACAAGAGTATTGAGCCCCTGATTGACCGAACGGTTGGAAACCATCGGTGCACAGCCCTAACCTCACATTTCGTCCCTCCGAACCGAATTCGGGATGAATGTTGTCGAAGTGTTTCCATGCTTTGGAGTCACATGGATGACACATCTCACCGGTACGCCCATGGTCATGTCCTACATGCCATGTCATGTGTTTCGCAGTCGCCTCCGATGAATACAGACTTTTCAGTCTGTTCTTTAAAGGGAAATAGAACATATAACTAATAGCAACTTGTGATCCATTACTGGAAACTTTATATCGTGGTCTAGTGCAAAACTTACAGTTCTGTTAGGCAACATCGTCCCTCCAATACAACATACAACCTTTATCACAACAATCAATTTTCTGAACGGGTAATCCAAGGCCCTCAAGAAGTTTCTTTGCCTCGTAGAAACTCTTCACCATTGAGTTCTCCTCTGGCAGGGTATCAATCATGAGCTGACATAAGGTATCGAAGCATCTTTCGGATAGATTGTGCTCTGATTTGATGTTTAACAACCTTGCAACTGTTGACAATAATGTCATTTTCTTACATCCCGGCCACAAATCCTTGTCCGCGGCATCTAACATGGCATAGAACAATTTTTCTTGTGGGTTAGGCTCCTCAGGTGGCATTGGCTCATCATCTACATTATTTGGTAAATCATTTGGAAATCCATAACCCATTCCATCAATTATCATATGTCTGTAGTCGTTTGAAGGCGGTTTTATGCCCCAACCTGCTGCACCTCCCGATGGTGCTTCATCATCATACAGAGGGCGAAAGTTGTGTGGCTCTCCATGACAAGTCCATCTTTCGTAATTTTCTACGAATCCTTTCTTGTATAAGTGTCCTTGTATTTCTTTATCTGGTAAATAACATCTATTCCTACATCTTGCACAAGGACACCTTATCTTCCCTTCTACTATATCACATTCGGGGTTTGCACGACAAACCCGAAGAAAGGATATCACGCCTTGCTTAAATTCAGGTGTTAGATCCCCACCACGTGGGCGGTACATCCAAGTGCGATCCATTAATTCAATATGCCCCTACATTAAAGACATGCATTCGAGTAATTCCATAATCAATCAAAATATGTATTGTGTGCCTTATTATTATCAATTCCCAAGTCTTGTCCAGTATCCTCAAATGTTATATGATTTTGAAATTTCTCGAAAAAACTACCATTAGCAATTCCAAGTCAATTCCTAACTCCAATTTAGAAATACTAACTCTCCCAATAATGTTCCAAAGTGAACTACAAGTCACTTTTTAACCAAACCAGAAATACCTAAAAACTATTTAAACAAAAAAAACAAAGCTGACAATAAATTCCATAGTCAATGTAAAATTCTTGTCAAACCAAATCTTGGTGAACGATTCCAACACCATTAAAACAAGATACAAATTATTTAAAGTTACTAGAACAGATTCACATCAAAATCGCCACACCCAATGTAACAGATTCACACATAGGACAACTTCACAGAAAAATTGAAGTAAGGAGCGATCAAATTGCAACAATCTGAATCCTAATACAAAAAAACACAATTCACATCATCTTCCCAGAAAAATAGACAGAACCAGCAATCCCAAAAATAATCGGTTCACCAGCAAAAAAAACCAAAAAAAAATTAATAATAATGATAATAGCTTTAACAGATTGCATTTCCACCAAAAATCATAACAAGTTGTGCAAGATTGCAAATCCAATATGAAAAGGTATGCAAGAATCGAACAAGCATTACCTTCGCCCAAATGTGAACTGCCGACTACTCCCGCACCGTCTGCCGCCTTGGTGCGGCCTTGGACGGCCTTTCCGACGCATAGAGTCGCTGGGCAGAGAGGCGCCGGGGTCGGTTTCGGAAGCGCCGAGAAATGGGCTGCTGTTCAACGGAGTGCGCTGGAGTGAGGGGGGGGGGGGGGTCACTGGTTTGGAGGGGTGGCTCGGACCTCGTCGCCGGGCTGGTTGCGACGGTGGGCGGTGGTTGGGGGTGTGGAACAGCTACTTGGGGAGTAAAAATCGCCGATGCCAATTTTGATTTCTCTGTAATTGTGTTTTACAGCGGGCGAAGGGGAAACAATATAACCCTAAGTTCGCGACCGTCAGTTGCGGTCGTAGTGACGGTGGCTGTCAACGGCCGGCAAAAAAACGGTCGTAGAGTTCGGTCGCTGAGTCAAATTCCACTAGAATCCAGAAAGACGGTTGCTAAGACGGTCGTTGATTCAACCACCGACATAAGGCCGTCGCGGAAATGGTCGCTGGCAACGACCGCAGGCAGACAGTCGTGGAAGGCGGTAGCTATAGGAGAATTTTCTTGTAGTGTATACAACAAAGCCTATACAATAAACTTCAAATGACTCTAACTTTCTCAAATGAACTCGGATGTGGATTTTCTTTTATGAAAATCTATCTACTTGATGTAATGAATCTAAATATCCTATCAAATTTCTGAAAATCCAAACATAGAAATAGCAGATTGTAATGGATGCGAGAATGACGAGATTGTGGAGTGATATAGATTATAAAAATCATTTTCATCTTATTGAAATTATAAGACTACCATTGTCATTAATCTCAACATTGATTTGGTCATTTCATCAATGGCTCATATGAAATGTTGTATGTCAAGATTTTCCACATTATATACGTAGCAAATCTGCCAAGGGAAAATTATTCAAGGATACGGAATCCTGTAGATTTGGCCTTCTGTGTCAAGATTTTTATGTACCCATGATTGCCACATTCACGTTCTGTGTTGCATACATTATGTGTAAATGTGTGCAATGAAGTCACCCAAGCAGGGCCACCTCTTAGCAGGTGCTCCTGCTCCGGCCTCCATTCTGGTGTGCCCCGTATGATTTTATTTTTAATTTATTTATATATATTTATTTATTTTAATTTTTGAGTTAAATAATTTTAGGCCACTATAAGGAGTTATTTCTGTTTTTAGGCTATCAATTGTTCCTATTATGGTTTTCAGCAATCACAGGGCATTTGGGCCGAATTTATGGCCATTTTGACCAAGTCAACGGCCCAACAGGCCGCATATTTTGCATTCTTGATGCGATGACCTAAAAGTGAAAATGTTCTCCTTCTAGTGGCCTATTTAATGTTTTTTTGCGTAATTAAAATGAATAATACTCCATCCCATTATAAATATCTCATTTTTCTTTTTATCCACCATAATATTTTTGTCTCTTTTTCATTATAGAAAATAGTTAAATATTAATCACCAAACCTACCCATCATATCACATGAATAAATATTTATTTCATATTTATTTTATTGTTTATTTTTATAACTATATAATTCATGTAGGGGTATTTTTGGGCACTATATTTTTTATGGGGATAGATAGTATTTAATGTACGAATATATTATGCTTTAAATTACGGATAAACTATGAATTTATGTGATGTAATTGTAATAAGTTTAAATTTTTAATTGATTTATTTATGTATGATTTTAAAGTTGTGGGGTAGAATTTATTAATGATCGTGGGTTTGAAATTTTAATTATTTATTGATGTAATGTGATGAGATAGGTTTGGTGATTAATGTTTAATTATTTCCTATAATAAAAATAAGACAAAAATGTTATGGCGGATAAAAAGGAAAGTGAGACATAAATAATGGGATTGAGTATTATTTATTTTAATTATGCAAAAAAAAATTAAATAGGCCACAAGAAGGGAACATTTCCACTTTTAGGCCATCGCATGAAGAACACAAAATATGCGGCCTGTTGGGCCGTTGACTCGGTCAAAATGGCAATAAATTCGGCCCAAATGCCATGTGATGGCCGAAAATCATAATAGGAACAATTGATGACCTAAAAATGGAAATAGATTCTTATGGTGGCCTAAAAAAATATTTAACTCTTAATTTTTTAATATTTTATATATTATTTTCTTTCAAAATTGAAAATAAATTTTTTTCAATAGGTATATGTGTATATATGTAATTTAAACACACTTTTAATTATTACAAATTTACATATAAACTAATTTCGTGTATTAATATTTTTTAAAAAGAATTTTACAAATTGGATTGTGGTTTGCATTAAACTTTTAAGGTCAATCACCGACCGAAGACCTGCGGTTAGGAATGCGGTCATTATTGCCAACTGATATTTGACGGTCGGCAAATGCGATCGGTATTTAGAATAATCTTGTAATGTGATATATCATTGTTATTTGATATGTTTAGTTTTCCATTATTATTTAGTTTGTTACATTGTTTATTTTAACGTAAACAAATCTCTTACATGAAAGCATATAATTTATTTGATGAAATTTATTAGCACTACCTCCGACTCATTATAATTATTACGGACCTTCCTGACACATATGCTAATACACATTTTTAACGGCTATTAACTTAAATTGTGTACAATAAAAAATTATAAAAATTTGATATTATAAAACTGCAAGATTAGAAGAAACTAACAAGATCTCACTTGACTATATTTTTTCTTACATGACTATGATGAAAATTTGAATCAAACTTAGACAGTAAATAGTGCCAAAAATTCAAATGTAACAATTGTAAAGAGACGGAGGAAGTAGTATTTTATACATTAACTTATTTATAAATATTAAATAAATTTATTAAAATAATAGAACACGTCTTTGTTTCATAAAAGTAATACAGTTATTACTGCCGTTTTGTAGTAATGCATTAATCCTCTAGACGGTGCTTTCAAGATGGAAAGCGGGATAAAAACTATCCTAATGAATGCTAGAAACTAGAGCATCACATAAACTAAAGGAAAGGAAAATGCGAAAAAGCATTTAAGAAAGTGAAAGTAAAGTACAGAAAAATAAAGATAGACATTGTATTGAAATATTGGGTGGTGTTGGCTTGCTCCTGATGGCTTCCGCGGGGTCCATGGATTGGTACTGCGCTGTCTTTTTCCGTCCAAGCCTGATTATTGGGCCATTTATACCATTTGCTATATATTGGTCTTTATTAACATTTTTTATGTGTTAACAACAGTAAAATCAAAGTTCACTCTAATCCATATATAATTACTAAAAGGAAAAAATATCAATATAGTCCTTTATTTTTACAAAAAAGTCAAATCAGTCCTTTTTTTATTTTTTGGCCCAATTGGTCCGCTACATATACTAATTACGTCCCAATCGGTCCTCCATCCACTAATTATGCCCTAATTACATATTTTTGGTCAAATCAGTCCTTTTTTTTTCAAAAATCTATATTGATCCGTTATTAATTTGTGCCCCCTTTCATGCAGTGCAATGCACATTTCAAACCAATAATAACTCAAATTCGGTATAAGTAAAAATTATAAAATTTCGATATTTATAAACTACACGACGAGACAAATCCAATAAGATCATACTTAGCTCATTTTAATTTGTATATCTATGTTTAAAATTTAAGTCAAAACAAGTGTGTGAATAGTAGCAAATTAGACAATGTAGTTATTAAAAAAATGGAGGGATTATATCGCAATTGGTCTTCATTTTATGGAGAAACACCAAAAACCACCGAACTCTAAAAGATGATCCATTTTTTTAATAACTACATTTTATGGAGAAATACCATTTTATGCGATATACTCCCTCTATTTTTTTAATAATTATATTATCTAATTTGCTACTATTCACACACTTGTTTTGACTAAAGTTTAAACATAGATATACAAGATAAAATGAGCCAAGTAGGATCTTGATAGATTCGTCACGTCGTGTTGTTTATAAATATCGAAATTTTAGAATTTTTACTTATATCGAATTTGAATTATTAGTGCTTTGAAATGTGTATTACACTGCATGAAAGGGGGCAAAAATTAATAACGGACCAATTTAGATTTTTGAAGGAAAAAAAGGACCGATTTGGCCAAAAATATGTAATTATGGCATAATTAGTGGATGAAGGACCGATTGGGACGTAATTAGTATATGTAGCGGACCAATTGGGCCAAAAAATAAAAAAAGGACTGATTTGACTTTTTTGTAAAAATAAAGGACTATATTGGCCTTTTTTCCATTACTAAAATTACTATTAGAAGGTAAATTGAAGAAACATGATCCTCCGTATCAAGAAAAAAAAATTGTATGAATTTATTTCACCGCATCTATCGGAAAAAAATGACTTTTGCCTAAAAATTTTATTTTATTTATTTAATAAAAAATATCGACACATGCACAAGTTGAGCAAAAAAAAAAAAAAACTAGTATTTTTAAATTCTAGTTTAGGGGCCCAAAATTTTGCATAAAATATATATTTTTAAATTTTCGCTCAGGGCCGCAAAATTGTTTGAGATGGCCCTGCACCCAGGGAGTGGTGAAGGGAGTGGTGATCTAATCTAATGGGTAATTCAGAGTTAGGGCAGGGAATCTCAATCCCTAACGCTGTTATCAGAGCCTGGTTGGCTTAGCAGTGGACTCTGCGATGTGTGGGAAGCAAGAAAAATGGACCTTTATGTGGTGCCTTGTGTCCCTAGTGGTCTCAGTGCCTTGTGTCGAAAGTCCTCCTGATATTGATGGTGGTCAGGCGGCGTGTCACGTTGCAGTCTGTCCCGTTGGTAGAGTGGCTGTGCAAGATAAATATTGCTTGAGGAGAGGCCAAGTGGTGAGTGGTACTCATTTGAGGGAGGATTGTTGGGTGCAAACCTATCCCACATCGGAAATATAAGGGATAGTTTCCTCTTACATATAAAGTATTCCATAACTCCCATTAGTAACGAGGCCTTTCGGTGGTGCCCAAATGCAAAACCGTGAGGGTTATGCCCAAAGCGGACACTATCATATTAATGTCGAAGTTAGGGCGGGGATCCCGATCCCTAACAGGTACCTTGTCCGTGACTTTGGGCAGTTACTGTTGGGAACCAGTTTTGAGCAAATGTGTTCACAACCGATGTCTGGACTACTTTGTTGAACCAACCCCGAAAGTATTCGACAAACTATTTAAAGGAAGAAATGCTGGCGAATCTGCACGAAGAACAACTCCAACGGTCAACTGATTCCTTGCCCGGATCGTGCTCAAGAAGAATGGAAACAAAGATCTCTTAATCCGGGCAACTCCATTCTAAGGAAAGGGTTAATTATGGCAACAAAATCCTACATTGAATGGAGAGATGTTTTCTCTTGAAATACGCCGGCCAAGGAAGGAGTGCTCACGACTTCAATTACAGATTCTCTTCCTTGTGCGATTGAAAGAATTACAAGAGAAAAACACATTCCTTCCGAGTTCGTGAATTCATCATTTTCGAAGGAAGATATACGATCAACACTTCCTCGGGTGATTTGATTGAAAGTGTGCCACAGTGTTCTTGATTGGAGTCGACGGATTCAATCAAGACTTTTGAGAAGTCGTCATACTCAAGAGCTTAAACGAAATATTCTAGAAGGAGGGTCGCCAACAGGTTTCGACCAAGGGTAACTTGAAGGGGGAGCCTTCAAGGAATTGGAGCAAGGTCGGGGAGATCTTCACCAAAACAAGGGAGTGTTTTGGTTCCACAATTCAACCACTTGGAAATTGGAGTTGGGCGAAGTTAAATCACTATTGTTTGGATCGTGGATCAAATTGAAAGAATTAGTGAACAACCTGGATTGGTATCCCCCAGATGTAGGCTTGTGCCGAACTGGGTCAACAAACCTTGAGTTGGTTACTTTACAGTTTATTTATTTTCCGCTGCTTAATATCTTAAAAACTGTTTAACGTGTCCACGAAAGGTGCTTGAACTAGTTTACAGGACTAGTCGACTGGTTATCCACACAAACGGACCTAACAATTGGTATTAGAGCCACACGCTCTGCAAGCGAGATCCAGTCACAAAGTATGGATAGCCAAGGTGGTTCAGTAACCAGACCCCCATTGCTCGATGGATCAAACTATGCCTATTGGAAAGATCAAATGGAGGCGTTTCTCATCGCTCTAGATGAAGGAACTTGGGATACAGTAGAAACTCAATACCATCCTCCAGTAGAAGAAAAAGATGGTGTGAAAACCCTGAAACCAAGGAGTGAATGGACTGCAACCGAGAAACTTGCTGCATCAAAGAACTCCAAAGCATTTAATGCCATTCATAATGCTCTTATAAAGGATCAATACAGACTTATCGCTGGATGCAAGATTGCATACGACGTCTGGACTACTTTAGCCAATACCTACGAGGGTATGGCACCGGTAAAGAAATCAAGAAGCATTACTCTTGATGCTCAATTTCATAAAATTACTATGGATGATAATGAAACTGTTGGCCAATATATTGGTCGCATTCGTGATCTGACCAACCAAGCTCTTCGGCTGGGCAAAGTGTATTCTCAACAGGATATTGTAGGTAAAATCATTGGGACACTTCCAGAAAGGTTCAACGCTAAAGTGGCTGCACTTGAACTATACAAAGACTTTGATAAATTGCAGGTTGATGAATTAATTGGTATCCTACAATCATGGGAAATGGATCACTGTCCTAGGAGTAAAAGTAAACCAGTGGCATTCAAATCTGTGACCATGGATATGGATGACTCTTCCTTCGAAGAGCTTGATGACTACAGTGATGAAGAAGAATTGGCCATGCTATTCAAAAGGCTAAATCAGATCCTAAAAAATCAAAAATCCAGATTCAACTCTTCCATAAAGAAGGATGTCGGGACATCAAATTCCAAATCTACTTCGTAAGGCTCTAAGTCATACGACCGAAATAGATCTAAATCATCTAAATCCGAGGATGACAAAGAAATCATATGTTTTGAGTGTGGCGGAAAAGGTCATATCAAAAAGGAATGTGCCAATCTTAGAATAAAGTAAACAATCTTACCAAGTAACATTCAGTGACTCTGAAGATGAGAAGGAGTCCAGTGAAAATGGTCCAGACTATGGAGTAGCATTCGTCGGGACATGAGATTCAGACAATGATGATGATCACGAAGCAGGTATTTCTACTAACTCAGTCAATATGGTTTCTTCTAATATGGTGCACTCTTTTGTTAGGGATCAGGAAGAGAGCATCAGCAAACTCAACAATCTATATGAAGAAACGTTCGAGAAATTGGAAATATCCATTGCTGAGTCAGTAGAACTTCAAGTCGAGAATGGAAGTCTGCAGGAGCATATCAAGAATCTCGAAGACAAAAATCAGGAACTTGAAGAGAAGGTCAAGAAACTGTCTGAACAGGTTGATGAACTACTTGAGAAAAACGGAGAACTTCAGAAAGACAATGACGATCTAGAAGTTGAAAAGAATGACTACAGACTCTGGTATGCTAGCATGCATGCAAAAAGGATGCACTTCACACCGAACTAACTGAAGTTCAAGAAAAGCTTGCCAAAGCTGAAAGCACTCTTGCAACACTGAACAAGGGAAAACCCAAGCTAGATGATGTCATCGCCATGGGGAGGCCTAGCAGCAACAAACAAGGCTTAGGCTATCAAGCGTCCACCTCAAAAGAACCTAGCAGCAACAAACAAGGATTAGGTCATCAACCCTCCACCTCAAAAGGAGAAAAGAAAAGCAAATTTATATCCGGAGGAATGCTGAGTGACCACCAAACTACCAAGAAACCTCTTCATCATACAAGAAGAAACAAATGGACGAGAAGACCTCCTCCTCCCATTCCGCTCAGATGTGATTACTGCAAACTCGAAGGCCACAAAACTAAGAACTGTGGAATCATAGTTAGAGACTTACAAGCAGGAAGACCTATCATCTGGCCGAACGATAAAATCAAGATGAAGCCGATCTCCATCAAATGCGAATGGGTTCCCAAAGTTAAAACCAATGTCATGTTGCCATCCTATCGCACAAGAAGAAAACTAAGGATACAATATGGTACTTTGATAGTGGGTGCTCCAAACACATGACTGATGAAAAGAACTTGCTCAAACACTACAAGGAAATCGATGGAGGATTTGTCGTAGTTGGAGATGGCAAAAAGGGTGCTCTGGTAGGACAAGGAACCATTGAAAACAGTGGGTCACGAGAATTATCTCCAGTGTTCCTTGTTGATGGACTTCAAGCAAACTTGATTATCATTAGTCAGTTGTGTGATGAGGATCTAGTGGTGCAGTTCACCAAGAAGGATTGTCAAGTGCTCAACCAAAATCAAGAATGCATCATGAAAGGTTTGCGCTCTAAGAATAACTGTTATCATCTTGTTCAAACATGCAATTTTGGTTCAGTCGCAGGTAAAGATCACATCATGCTATGGCATGAAAAGCTTGGGATCTCAACTTCAAAGATTTGTTCAGACTCAGCAGGACCGAAGCAGTCAAAGGGCTTCCTCACTTCAAAAACTCTAACGCTGAGTTCTCTGACAAATGTGCCAAGAACAAACAACATAGGAGTTCACACAAACTGTCTTAACATCTCGGATCGACAATATGTCTTGACCTGCTGCACATGGATCTTATCGGTCCTACCGATGTTGAAAGCTTGGGAGGTAAAAGATATATTTTTGTATGCATTGACGATTATTCTAGATATACTTGGGTAGACTTTCTCAGGGAAAAAGGTGATGCTTTCAAAGCCTTTGAAAAATTATGCAACCGGGTCATGACTGAGAAAGACACCAAAGTAAAGAGGATTCGAAGTGATCACGGACGAGAATTTGAAAACCAGTCCTTTGAAGAATATTGTACGACTCATGGAATCAAGCATGAATTCTCCCCACCAAAAACTCCTCAACAAAATGGTGTGGGGGAAAGAAGAAATCGCAGCTTGCAAGAGATGTCAAGGGTCATGCTGAACGCCAAAAATGTTGTTGAGTTCTTGTGGGCTGAGGTTGTCAATACTGCATGCTACACCATAAATCGGGTTTACTTAAGACCTAATTCCCTCATGACTCCATATGAAATATTGAATGGTAAAAAGACAACTATCACTTACTTTCATATCTTTGGTAGCAAATGCTTTGTGTTAAATGACAGGGAACATATGGGAAAATTCCAAGAAAAGAGTCATGAAGGAGTGTTCATAGGATACTCTATCATAAGCAGAGCATACAGGATATACATTCCAAAGACTAGGAAAGTTCTTGAATCCACAAATGTTGCGATAGAAGATGTCTCAAGCAAGGATCCTGCTCAACTCAATGAAGATGAAGTTCCGTCTACACTACCTAGCGGTCAAAATTTGGGACAGATCAATGCAGAACAAATCACCACCAGCAACGAATCCACGGAAGTCGTTTAAACTCCCACTCTGGACGCATTGACACATGACTCTGAGCCCGAGAAAGACCTCAATGGACGTATTCACAAACATCATGATCCTGAAGATGTCATAGGTGATGTCAATGAAAAGAGGAAAACCCGGGGAAAGAAGATCAACTTCAAAGAACTAGTTGGCTTGCACTGCTATACATATAAGATCGAACCATCCAAAGTGGAAGAGGCCCTTCAGGATGAACATTGGGTTAATGCCATGCAGGATGAACTACTTCAGTTGAAAAGAAATGAAGTTTGGACTCTTGTCGAAAGACCCAAAGACAAGAACATAATTGGCACCAAGTGGATCTTTCGCAACAAAAGTGATGAAAAGGGAAACATTACACAAAATAAGGCGCGTCTAGTTGCTCAAGGTTACACTGAAGTTGAAGGAGTGGACTTCAGTGAGACCTTTGCCCCTGTAGCCAGACTTGAAGCAGTTCGAATCCTATTATCCATTGCATGTTCATTAGGGTTCAAGCTCTACCAAATGGATGTCAATAGTGCATTCCTAAACGGATGGCTCAGTGAAGAAGTATACGTGCAGCAACCCAAAGGATTCGAGGACCCTCATCATCCGCAACATGTCTACAAGCTCAACAAAGCTCTATACGGCTTAAAACAAGCCAATAGGGCTTGGTACGAGAGGCTCTCCAAGTACCTGCTCGAACATGGATTTGAAAGAGGAAGTCTTGACAAGACTTTATTCATCAAAAGAGAAAGCAAAGGAATTCTAATTGCTCAAGTCTATGTAGATGACATAGTCTTTGGATCAACACATCATGTGCTCAAAGACCACTTCATCGAAATAATGGGTAAGGAGTTCGAAATGAGCATGGTTGGGGAACTAACCTATTTTCTTGGCTTGCAAGTAACACAAAAGAAAGATGGCATATTTCTTAGCCAAACCAAGTATGCTCGGAACATTGTCAAAACGTTTGGCATGGAGTCCAGCAAACCTGTCCGAACTCCTATAGGGACTAATGACAGATTGAGCAAAGATCCCAGTGGTCAAAGTGTAGATCAGAAACTCTATCGTAGCATCATTGGAAGCTTACTATACTTAGCCGCGAGTCGACCCGACATAAGCTATGCAGTTGGAGTATGTGCTCGCTACCAAGCCGATCCCAAGGAATCTCACTTGAAAGCAGCCAAAAGAGTGATCAAATATGTTTCAGGGACAAGTGATCTTGGTATATGGTACTCTAAAGAATCTAATCTTTCACTACTTGGTTATAGTGATGCAGATTGGGCAGGTGATGCGGACGACAGAAAAAGCACAACCGGAGGATGCTTCTACATTGGAACCAACCTAGTCAGTTGGTACAGAAAGAAACAAAGCTCCATCTCACTCTCAACTGCCGAAGATGAATACATTGCAACTGGAAGTTGTTGTGCACAATTACTATGGATGAAGCAAATGATGTTAGATTATGGAATTGAGCAAGAAGTCCTCACTATACTATGTGACAACATGAGTGCAATCAACATCTCAAAGAATCCAGTCCAACATGGGAGAACCAAGCATATTGAGCTCCGACACCACTTCATTAGAGATCTTGTTGAAGAAGGAATTGTGTCCATCCAACATGTCGGAACTACTGAGCAACATGCAGATATTTTCACAAAGGCACTAGACCGAGAAAGATTTGAAAAAATTGAGGAGAGATCTCGGATTATGCACGATCTCCTAATTATCTCACAAATATTGGAATAAGTTTTATATTTTGTGCAATTTCCATATTTTCATAATGTTATATATTTTATTTCCTTAATTATATTATTATATTAAGTAATTATCATCTCACTAATATATGTGCTTAGATATATCCTCAGTGAGATCAAATTCAAATTTGGAATCAAAATTTAAACTTGATGTGACATCCCATCATTACTCGACTGCGGATTCCATCGGCGAGAACGGTTAAGTGTAGCCAAAATTCAAAAACATGATCATTACCGTTTTCGCAACCGTGATCCTCATTCCTATTTTCAAATAAGGGAAGTTATCTTTTAAATCATGCACATATCTCTCTTGATCGTGTTTCCAAACTTCTCCATTCACTCTTCCTGAAAACCCCTCATACATTCTTCAAAAATTCTGAGATTCCTTACTTGCTCTTGCCAAAAGATCTATATTTCTGGAAACATGGTGAAAACACGAGGTAGCCAGAGTTCAAAATATCAAGAACCTACTCCCGCATCGTCCACAGGAAGAAAGAAAGTCATTTCTCCGGAGGAATCCAGCGCGAAAGGTCGAGCCAAAGCGGTTCAACAAGCTATTGTTGAACAGACAATCTCAGAGACACCATCCCTAGTAGCTGTTCCATTCCACTCTTCTTCTCCATCCACTGCCGGAGAGAACGGTACCACCGTAGTGGCTCAAGACCCTCTCGACATTCAAGCCGAAGTAGCCAGAGCCCAAAAGATGAAAGAGAAAGCTGTCTCTACCACCAAACCGCGAGAGAAGGCCATGGCTAGGAAGAACGCTTCCATAAGTGAGCGTGTTGAAGCGGACATTACAAAGGCGTTAAAAACTATAGAGGCGATTCTGGCCGACCTTCCCTCAATGGGTGCAAGCAAAGAAATCGATTCAGTCTTACCTGCCAAAGTTTCTAACCCTTTGCCAAAAGATGCCCCAAAGGTGTCCACTGGAAAGTCCAAGAAGAAAACGCCAGCAAAGAAAGTTCTTGTGCAATCTGGTGCTGCATCAGGATCTGCTCCTGTCTCAACACTGAAGAAAACCCCGCTGAACCTCTGCAAATTGCTGCCCCTGCATCTCAAACCAGTCCAACCAAAGCGTCGGAACCGGTCACTGAACAACCTGATGAAGAGGAACTCGACTCTGACTGTGCAAGAGTCAAATGATGGAAGCTCGGGAGATGAATCCATGATTGACATCAGTGACGATGAAATGAATGATGCTGTCAATGAGATTACTGAGGAGATTGCCTGGACTGCCAGCCAGAAGAGGAAGCATGAACTGAGGAGAGAACCTGAAGCTACCGCCCCTGCCAAAGAACCTTCTCCTACTGAAGGTGAAAAAGAAGTTGAAGAGGCCGAAGATTCATCCAGCTCTGAAGACGAAGGCAATAAAGAGTCTGAAGGAGACACCGAACACCCTCAAGACAATGACCCTGAACCCATTGATGGGGAGAATCCCACTGAAGATGAGTCCGAGAAATTGGGTTCACAGGACACCCAAAGTGATGAAGATGGATCCGACCAAGAGAATGAAGAAGACGTGTCAGACGAGGATTCTGAAGAAGAAGAAGAGTCCGATCACATTGAAGAAGAGGAACCCCAGACAAAAACTCGAGAACCAACTCCTCCAGCCAGGAGTTCACCAAAGGAGTCCGAACCAAAGAAGCGGACTCGTTCGGAACCTGAAGGGTCTTCCAAAGCCACTGGATCAAAGAAGAGGAAGATTTTTGTATCCTCATCTGAAGAACATGAACCAGAGATCATTGATGCAGGAAATGCCATATCCACTGACTTCTACTATGAAGAGTCCAAGCAGTACTTCACAACAGTCCTGGAGAAGATGAAAGTGCATCCGGAGATTCAATTTGCTGCTACAAGATACGAAGAGATGGGGTGGCACAAATACTTGGAGGAAAGATCCCTACTTTTCTGGGGGACGGAGATCAAGCAATACAAAGGACAACTAGTTAGGCATTTCTATGCAAACCTAGCGCTGAAGTCCTCAACACCAAAAGCCCCTGGTTCGAACTTAGCTATGCCCGAGGAGAGCTGTTTGAACTGAAAGCTAAGGCATTGAATCGATTCCTCCAGGTACCCCGAACATCACTAAAGTCTGTTTACTCGCGTGCTGCAAAATTCCCTATGAACACCATTGCTGAGACACTCACTGGAGTAGACAGTAAAAGAATTCATGGCAAAGGATTGAGTGCTGGTGCATTGACACAAAGGTTTTCTCTCCTTTATAAACTTTGTGCACACAATATCATGCCCACTGCTAACCACTCTGTTGTGTCCAAGAATATGTGTAAATTACTATTTGCCATAGATCAGAACTATGAAATCAATTTTGGTGCATTGGTGCTTGAACAATTGCTGGTGTTCGGGGGCAAAGTCAAAAGGAAGTACAACACCACACTTCCCTTCCCAGGTCTCATCACTGAGTATCTACAGAATCTCCACATCCTTGGAGACAAACATGACCGCCCTGATGACATAGCTGACTTCAAACTCTCTGCTGCCCTGGTGAAGAAGAAGCCCGACTTGCCTGGACCAGGAGGAAGGATTCCTGCCAAAGATGCTTTCTCCTCCCTGCATGAAGAGCTCACTGATCACATCAATCATTTGAAGGTCCTGGAAGCTCAAGCACATGCACGTGTTCAGGCTGCTGAAAAGCTGCTCAGACAGCTTCCGGATGTGTGGTCGGATGGTGAACAGGACATGGATACCAATCCAGAGGGGGAATCTGAATGATGTGCCCTTTTTGGGCAAAATGTGCGCCAGAGGGGGAGTTAAGTTGATATAACCGTTGATCGGTTCCTCTGGCATGCACTACAATCAAGGAGGGGGAGTCTGCTGAAAAATTTCTGCTGATGAAGGGTAACATTTTTTTGTCATTCTGCCTGGACTACTTTTATGAACCGTTTCTGACTGCTTTTGGATATTGCACTATGGCCTGTAATAACATAACTTTGATTATTGATGCTACATTTTTATTGCCATGTGCTGCTTTGTTGTGAATGCTCCTAGATTAAATGGATATGCTTATTTGTACGGAGCATTAGAATAGTTTGTCTTGACATGGGTATTAATTGTAATCGGTGGTTGGGTGAATTGGGAAATATTTCTCATTTTATGTTCTTGTGTAAAATGGATGGACATCGGTTTGATCAACTCATATACTGGCCAACATTCTGCCAAAAAGGGGGAGATTGTTGGGAACCAGTTTTGAGCAAATGTGTTCACAACCGATGTCTGGACTACTTTGTTGAACCAACCCCGACAGTATTCCACAAACTGTTTAAAGGAAGAAATGCTGGCGAATCTGCATGAAGATCAACTCCAACAGTCAGTTGATTCCTTGCCCGGATCGTGCTCAAGAAGAATGGAAACAAAGATCTCTTAATCCGGGCAATTCCATTCTAAGGAAAGGGTTAATTATGGCAACAAAATCCTATCTTGAATGGAGAGATGTTTTCTCTTGAAATACGCCGACCAGTGAAGGAGTGCTCACGACTTCAATTACAGATTCTCTTCCTTGTGCGATTGAAAGAATTACAAGAGAAAAACACATTCCTTCCGAGTTCGTGAATTCATCATTTTCGAAGGAAGATATATGATCAACACTTCCTCGGGTGATTTGATCGAAAGTGTGCCACAATGTTCTTGATTGGAGTCAACGGATTCAATCAAGACTTTCGAGGAGTCGTCAAACTCAAGAGCTTAAACAAAATATTCTAGAGAGAGGGTCGCCAACAGGTTTCGACCAAGGGTAACTTGAAGGGGGAGCCTTCAAGGAATTGAAGCAAGGTCGGGGAGATCTTCACCAAAACAAGGGAGTGTTTTGGTTCCACAATTCAACCACTTGGAGATTGGAGTTGGGCCAAGTTAAATCACTATTGTTTGGATCGTGGATCAAGTTGAAACAATTAGTGAACCTCATGGATTGGTATCCCCCAGATCTAGGCTTGTGCCGAACTGGGTCAACAAACCTTGAGTTCGTTACTTTACAGTTTATTTATTTTCCGCTGCTTAATATCTTAAAAACTGTTTAACGTGTCCACGAAAGGTGCTTGAACTAGTTTACAGGACTAGTCGACTGTTTATCCATACAAACAGACCTAACAGTTACAGCTTGTGAAACATTCTTCTTCATAGAGTCCTTGGGACATACCGTTGTATGCAAAATTATGTGATTTGGGTTGATTTGAATCGCCGTATGTGCTTTGGACAACTGGTATTTTTTATGCGCTCTTCGGCATATCATTGTATGCTGAACCGTGTTTTATGTGAATTTTTTCTTATAAAGATCACCTCAGATATATTTTTATAAAATGCATATGAATTAAGCATCATTTAAAACCAAAAAACATAAGCATGGATAATTTAAGTTAACGAGGACACTCAGATCGTAGATCAGTATCACAGCTAGGCAGCATCGTGGCACAGGGCGCCGTGAATTGTATTGTGCTTTTGAGCCGACGTGTTGCTCATTGTATGAGGATGGGGATCTCTAAAACCTAACAGCACTCATGCCTTAGCCTAAGAGCCTGTTTGGAATTGTTTTTTTCCAAGTGCTTTTGGCTTTTGCTTCTGCTAAAAGCACTTCTGAAGGAAAAAGAGTGTTTGTTTTGGCTTTTTAGAAAAAGCAAAAGCACCTCGAAAAGCTGCAAAAGTGCTTCTGGGAGAAGCAGCCCAGGGGGTGCTTCTCCGAAAAGCAGAAGCCAAAAGCACCTAGTAATGTGTGCAGAGTCATAAATGTCCCTATTAATTAATTTATTAAAATTACACTATAATTATATACTATCATATATAAATAGCATATCCTTTTTGGTAATTTACACATTTCAAAAGCACTTTTCACTTTTACACATCCAAACACACTTTTGAAAAAAAGCTACTTTTCAAACATTCCATCCAAAGATAAAAGTTAGCTGCTTCTGCTTTTGGCTTCCACTTTTGCTTCTGCTTTTGGCTTCTGCTTTTTTTAAAAGCCAATCCAAACGGGCCCTAAGCCCTCAAGCGAAACTTGAAATTACAGTCATATTGAAATAGTTAATGGCTTGTCAGCTCATCCGAAATAGTGATGGTGGGATTATCGCAGTTTTCACGTGATACATCAGTTGGTATTTTCCTTCTATGTATAGAAAGAAGTCAACAACTGGCCTCTCTGCCTGATCTTTCTGCTTGATATCATAGTGGTTACTTTTGATCTATGTAATAGAATCAACACTCGTAACAAACACTATCATTTAAGAATAAATTTAAAATACTCATGGCTCATAATATTTTCAGAAGTATTCATATATTCATTTGTCTCTTAATTAGACAATCTCAACCTGGCCGCACCAGATGAGCTTGGACGGACAATAGTCCCAAAATAAAACAAACCAAACAATTTGGTTCAAACAATACCCAACATGGTTATCTGACTAACATAGATAAAACCGAGCTAAAAATAATAATATGGTGGTATTCAATCAATTAGTCATTTAAAATATACCCTGGAATGTTGCGGAAATGTGCCTCAAACAAATCCAATTTGGAACAATCGTAAACCCAAATTAGTCAAAATGAACAAACACAGAAAATTTTATGTGGTTCGGTCAAATCGACCTACATCCACAGGCAAAAGGAGAAAAAAATTTTCACTATGAGGGGCAAATATTACAAAGGGTTTGGACAATAATTTCCTGACCCACAAAACCCACTCAACAAATTGACTCCTCACAAAAGAAAAGCCAATCAAAACACCACCCAAAGGGTATAGAACTCTCTGAGCCAAAACTCTCTATTTTATTAAAGAGCTGCCATTTGCCCCCACATTAAGGGAACTGTCACTATCTCTTATAAAAAAACAGGAGCTGAGACTCACAAGCCTTACACCTCTCTGCCTTTCTCTTTTTTGGTGGTGTTTTGATTCATCAAAATGAATGGCCTATTTATAGGCAAATATTGCCTTCCAACCTACCAAACACGTGGGAGGCACCTAATAAATGGGATTGGTGTGGACTACTATTGCACCACCTAACAAATCTCCACCTTCGTGCAAACTAATCAAAGTCGAATGATGAGTAGGCTCCACCTTAATCTTCAAACTTCCCTGAAAAACAAATGTACCCAAACCATGCACACAAATGTGACAAACGGTACTCCAACTGTTCTTTTGCCTCCAAATTTCCCACCATGGGAAAACAAAATGTCTCAGAGAGGCAATCAATAGAGATGCCAACATCAAATGTGCCTCTCAAATAGCCAAAAGATTCGCTTCAGAGAAAGCCAATGCTCTTTCCCTGATCCCTAAATCGGCTATCACTGACTGCTTGTGCCAAATCTGGCCTAGCGCTCACTATGGCATACATCAAGCTGTCCACTGCACTAGAATGGGACACATATCTCATATACTCCTTCTCAGTTTCAAACTTTGGTGCAAAAAATAACTGAGAGTTGTGCATTATCAACACGTGGAGTATTCTAACATTTTGCCGAAAACATACGGAACTTTGCACAATCTCCTGGATGTAGCTCTTCCGCGATAAGAAAAGCTTCTTTTGATCTATCTCAATAGATCTCCATCCCCAATTCTGCACTGCTCCTGAATCCTAAAATGTCGAACTCTACATATAGTAGAAAATCAATCTTGCTTGTCAGAGTCATCTTTTGAAGCTCCACCTTATTGTCAGCACCCAAATTTGACTCTTCGCTCAAGGCTTCAATTTTCCTTGACAGAAATATGTTGCATGTCAAAAAGGTTTCAAATTCTAGTAATCACAAGAGTTACCCGACCAAACCTCATAAGGAATCCGACAATCAATTTCTCTATGAAATGCTCAATTGATCAGAAAACAGGCAGTGTCAACTGCCTCTACCCAAAAGCTCCTTGGCAATCCAGATCGCAAGAGCATGTAGCGTGTTCTTCCCCCAAAAAATGTCTGATCATACGCTTTAACACCCCATTCTGTTCTGGAGTGTTCCAAAGTTTGTGATGTCTAGCAATTTCATTGTTCTTGCGGAACTCATTGAACTCCCTCGAACAATATGTCCAAATCTAATGTGTCATAATCTAGACATATTAGAAGAATCAGCAATAACAGCTCTAGAATCCACCACCGTAGAACTCTGCACAACATACAGAGATCCATGGAAGATTCCGTTCAAAGCCACAGACGATTCCTTTACTTTTTTATTTGCACACTTACAAACAAAGCCAAATGATCCGCTGGATCTGTATCGCCGTCAACTGCAACGGAGACAGTCTCCCGTTGCGTTCCCTGTTGTTACTTCTTCATCATCTTAGGACAGTTGGTCTTCCAATGTCCCTTCTCATTACAATAATTGTACACATCACATGGCCTTGGACCATTAACCAAAGACTTTTTCTTCTTTTGTTTTACAAATTTTTCATGTCCATTGCCACTATAAACTACAAGCCCAACAACCTGATCATTACTCGAAGATGCCTTATGACACAATTCCCTACTATGCAAAGCAGCACGTTCATCTTCTAAAATAATAGTATCTTTACCAACAATAAATGATTGTACAAAATTTTCAAATGACAATGGTAATGATACTAATAATATTAATGCAGCATCTTCATCCTCGATAACTACATCAATATTACGTAACTCCAACAAGATAGTATTCAATCTATCAAGATGGTCTCGAAGAGGTGTACCTTCATGCATCCGTAGGCTGAACAAACGTTACTTCAGCAGCAACTTATTGGTTAATGACATTGAAATATAAAGACTTTCGAGCTTTAACCAAAAACCAAACGCCGTAGTTTCCGTTGCAACTTCAGTAATAGCATCATCTGCCAAGCACAATAAGATGATTGAATGAGCCTTCTCCTCCAAACTCACCATCTTTGCACCATCTGGATCTGCCTTTTTTTTCCAATGGAGCCCACAGGCCTTGTTGCTTTAACAATGCCCGCATTTTGATTTGCCAAAGGCAAAAACTATTCCTCCTTGTGAATTTGTCGGCACTAATATTTATTGCCAACATTTTTGCTACCAAAAGAGGCACAAACAACGCTCTGATATCAGTTTGTTGGGGAAATGTGCCTCAAACAAACCCAATTTGCAACAATCGTAAACCCAAATTAGCCAAATACAGCAAAATGAACAAACACAGAGAATTTACGTGGTTTGGTCAAATCGACCTACATTCACAGGCAAAAGGAGCAACAAATTTTCACTATGAGGGGCAAATATTACAAAAGGGTTTGGACAATAATTTCCTGACCCACAAAACCCACTCAACAAATTGACTCCTCACAAAAGAAAAGTCAATCGAAACACCACCCCAAGGGTATAGAACTCTCTGAGCCAAAGCTCTCTATTTTATCAAAGAGCTGCCATTTGTCCCAACATTAAGGGAACTTTTACTATCTCTTATAAAAAAACAGGAGCTGAGACTCACAAGCCCTACACCTCTCTGTCTTTCTCTCTTTTGGTGGTGTTTTGATTCATCAAAATGAATGGCCTATTTATAGGCAAATATTGCCTTCCAACCTACCAAACACGTGGGAGGCACCTAATAAATGGGATTGGTGTGGACTACTATTGCACCACCTAACAAATCTCTACCTTGGTGCAAACTAATCAAAGTCGAATGATGAGTAGGCTCCACCTTAATCTTCAAACTTCCCTGAAAAACAAATGTACCCAAACCATGCACACTAATGTGACAAACGATAATCCAACTGTTCATTTGCCTCCAAATTTCCCACCATGGGAAAACAAAATGCCTCAGAGAGGCAATCAATAGAGAGCCAACATCAGATGTGCCTCTCGAATAGCCAAAAGATTCGCTTCAGAGAAAGCCAATGCTCTTTCCCTGATCCCTAAATCGGCTATCACTGTCTGCTTGTGCCGAATCTGGACTAGCGCTCACCATGGCATACATCAAGCTGTCCACTGCACTAGAATGGGACACATATCCCATATACTCCTTCTCAGTTTCGAACTTTGGTGCAAAAAATAACTGAGAGTTGTGCATTATCAACACGTGGAGTATTCAAACGTTTTTCCGAAAACATACCAAACTTTGCAGAATCTCCTGGATGTATCTCTTCCGCGACAAGAAAAGCTTCTTTTGATCTATCTCAATAGATCTCCATCCCCAATTATGCGCTGCACCCAAATCCCAAAATGTCGAACTCTACATATAGTAGAAAATCAATCTTGCTCGTCATAGTCATCTTTTGAAGCTCCACCTTATTGTCAGCACCCAAAATTCACTCTTCGCTCAAGGCTTCAATTTTCCTTCACAGACATATGTTGCATGTCCAAAAGGTTTAATAATCACAGGGATTACCAAACCTATTAAGGAATCAGACAATCAATTCCTCTATGAAGTGCCCAATTGATCAGAAAGCAGGCAGTGTCAACTGCCTCTACCCAAAAGCTCCGTGGCAATCCAGATCGCAAGAACATGTAGCGTGATCTTCCCCTAAAAAACGTTTGATCATACGCTTTAACACCCCATTTTTGTTCTGGAGTGTTCCAAACTTTGTGATGTCCATCAATTTCATTGTTCTTGCAGAACTCATTGAACTCCCTGGAACAATATGTCCAAATCTAATATGCAATAATCTAGACATATTAGAAGAATCAGCAACAACAGCTCTAGAATCCACCACCGTAGACCTCTGCACAACATACTGAGATCCATGCAAGATTCTCTTCAAAGCCACGGACGATTCCTTTGCTGTTTTGTTTGTACACTTGCAAACAAAGCCAAATGATCCGCTGGATCTGTATCGCCGTCGACTGCAACGGAGACAGTCTCTCGTTGCGTTCCATGTTGTTGCTTCTTCATCATCTTAGGAAAGCCGGTCCACCAATGTCCCTTCTCATTACAATAATTGAAAACATCACATGGCCTTGGACCTTTAACAAAAGACTTTTTCTTCTTTTGTTTCACAAATTTTTTATGTCCATTGCCACTACAAACTACAAGCCCAACAGTCTGATCATTACTCCAAGATGCCTAATGGCACAATTCCCTACTATGCAAAGCAGCATGTACATCTTCTAAACTAATAGTATCTTTACCAACAATAAATGATTGTACAAAATTTTCAAATGACAATGGTAATGATACTAATAATATTAATGCAGTATTTTCATCCTCGATAACTACATCAATATTACATAGCTCCAACAAAATAGTATTCAATCTATCAAGATGGTCTCGTATAGTATTGGTTAAAGACTTCATCATATAAAGACTTTTGAGCTTTAACCACAAACTAAACGTCGTAGTTTCCGTTGCAACTTCAGTAATAACATCATCTGCCAAGTACAATAAGATGGTTGAATGAGCCTTCTCCTCCAGACTCACCATCTTAGCATCATCTGGATCTGCTTTTTTCTCCAACGGAGCCCTCATGCCATGTTGCTTTAAGAATGCCCGCATTTTGATTTGCCAAAGGCAAAAACTATTCCTCCCTGTGAATTTGTCGGCACTAATATTTATGGCCAGCATTTTTGCTACCAAACGAGGCACAAACAAGGCTCTGATACCAGTTTGTTGGGGAAATGTGCCTCAAACAAACCCAATTTGGAATAATCGTAAACCCAAATTAGCCAAATGCAGCAAAATGAACAAACACAGAGAATTTACGTGGTTCGGTCAAATCGGCTTACATCCAGAGGCAAAAGGAGAAACAAATTTTCACTATGAGGGGCAAATATTACAAAAATGTTGGTCAATAATTTCCCGACCCATAAAACTCACTCAACAAATTGACTCCTCACAAAGAAAAGTCAATCAAAACAACACCCTAAGGGTATAGAACTCTCTGAGCCAAAACTCTTTATTTTATCAAAGAGCTGTCATGTAACACCCCGGTTTTTGGTCACCCAGGTCGGGATGTCACCGCCACACCTCTCTAGCAAGACACGGTTTCTCCGAGCTCACTAAAGAGATGCAAGGCTATGGTTTTTCAGAATTTAAAACATTCAAACAGCCCATTTGTATATAATTTAAAAATTAATACATCAAAGTTGCAGCGGAAAATAATATTTACATAAGAACAATGCAGCGGAATTTAAATATAGCCAACACGGCCAGAATACGGGTTAAACAGGCCCGTTCATGCAATTTCTAGTCTAACGTAACATTTAAAAATAAATTGTTTCCCCAAACTTCCCATGAATGCATATGATGATGCATATTCTTCAGCTCTGAAATAAACAGGGAAATAAAAATGGTTTGGTCAGCACTACGTGCTGAGTAAGTTACCACAAACATGATTGTGAGGTTTCAAAGCCTTTAATTAAATTTAAAAACATGTGCATAATATCCATGATTTAATTTATCCAACTAATAATAATTTAATTGCGTATTTTAAAAGACAAGGGTTTCCATAAGATCATAATTCAACAACATGATAAAATAATCGCAAGACATAATTTAAAGGCATAATTTAAATAAGGAAACTATTTAAGTATTTCAGGATTTCACTATCCATCTTTTATTCGATATAATCTAGTATACTTTATTCTTGGGGAATCGAACCCGCAAGAAAACAACCAATCGCCCTTGTGGAATCGAACCCGCAAGAACTCACATACATCCTAGGGAATCGAACCCGTAGGAATCAACACATATTCTGGGGAATCGAACCCGCAGAAAGACACACCCTGGGGAATCGAACCCGCAAGGTTTGACACGGACATCCTGGGGAATCGAACCCGCAGGAGAACATACAATCGCCCTTGGGGAATCGAACCCGCAAGAACTCACATACATCTTAGGGAATCGAACCCGTAGGAATCAACACATATTCTGGGGAATCGAACCCGCAGAAAGACACACCCTGGGGAATCGAACCCGCAGGTCAAACAAGTTTCGCAAATTTCACAAGTTTCATCAAGAGTTCAAGATTTGACTCGGTCAACCACAGTTTAATCCAAAATGCGTCTAAAATCAGATTTAATTTCAAAAATTCTGAAATTTCATATCTGACTCGGAAACATCAAGATCTACAACTTTCGTGTTTTAACTTTTTCAATCCGAGATACCTAAATAGGTCAAAACCACTAATTTTCACCGAAGTATAATTCTGTCCGAATTTCCTAGGTCACAGTTTAGAGATTTCGAATTCTACCATATCAAATCAACTCCAAAATTAACGCAATTTGACAGAGATCATCTTAAGACATATATCTACAAGTTTCATGTTCAGCAAAAGATCTAATTCATCCTATTTCTATTGTCAAAAATGCCAACAAGTTCGGGCCAAGAATCTGTCAAGATTTCGTGATCCACATCCTAGCAGTTCGGTTTCGGGTGGACTTCATATAACAAATCATCACGAAAAATTCTGAAAATTTACGGAGGTGTTCTTAACGCATAGATCTACAACTCTTATGTTCAACGCTAAGCCTAGATCGGTCTAGATCCAAGGTAGAAATCACCAACAAGTTCGAACTAAAGTTCTGTCACCGTTTCAAGATCTAAACTCAAGGCAGGTCGGTTTGTGGTTGTTTTCGGATATCAAAACACGATGAAAAATTATGAAAATTTTACAGTACATAGATCTATGTCTTAGGAACGTTTTTCGTGTTTTAAGTTTTTCCGTTTGAAGTCGTTTTAAGGTTCGGAAAAATTAGACAAAACTGTTGCGCCGTTAAAAATCACATATGGACAGATTTACGAAAGATTTGCTCAAGTTTCTAGATTTGAATATTTTTACTACTCCCAAAACCGTGTAAGCGTTAACTTACCTAAATTTGGATTATCCGGCTCGTCGATTCATAAGCGTGGCTTCCACGTCCTTTGTTCTCCCTCCGAGATCCTTCGTTCTCCCTCAACGGCTATGACAGTGTTGGATCTCGTCCAAGGTGCCTTCTTCTCCGTCGAAGTCGTTCAACGATCTAATCTCTATATTTTTTTCTATTCTATTCGTTCTTCTCTTTTTTTTTTCTTTTTTGTACGTAGAAATCTTTTTTTTTTTGCAACCCCCTATGAAGATGATGGGAATGTTGTTTAAAAAGGGGTGAAGGGTCGGCAAAATTGGAAGTTAAATCTTCCCAAGATTTACTCCAACTATCTTCTTGTTGTCTTCTAGATATCCTACACATATTTTAAATATATAATATATATTTCATATCATCTTAAAGATATGCTACATTAAATATATAATATATATTGTTCTAGTTATTTATTAATTCCTTCTATTTTACTTTTTGTGTACATAGAATTGATTTGAATAGCACAATAGATGAAGAAGATTAAATTTTGAATGGAGTATTGGGCGTTACATTTAGGGACTTAGGATCCAAGATTTGATTTTCAAATATTTTGCTATCATTGAAGGTTATAACGATATACTAACGATAGGCTAAATCTTGCCAATATCTAAAGATATGCTAAATCTTGCCAATATCTAAAGATAGGCTAAATCTTGTTTTGATTACCATATACATATTATTTTATTGTGGTTATTATTATTACTACTACTATTATTATTATTTTAATTATATTATTATTATTATTATTATTTTAATTATATTATTTTTATTTTTATTTATTTATTTATTTATTTATTTATGTGTTTATTTATTTATTTAGGGGTGACTGATTTCACGGGTATTACAGTCTACCCTCCTTAAGAATCAACTTCGTCCTCGAAGTTGTGTTTCGGCTTTTCTCTTTTTTTTTTTTTTTGAGAAGAAGTGATTTTATTTCAACAACCAAAATCCAAAAACACCAGTCACATGAGCACACTAATGCTCGGCCTTGCAAGGAAGTACACTTAGGCCCCTTCCACAAAGAAACTACATGCCAGATTGCCTACACAAGATAATGTACACAAGTCCTGATCTAAGTAATCTTCTGAGTCCCATAATGTAAAGCAATACCAATCAGAAAAAACATCCAAACACTCTTGTCAATCGCCACAAACAATTAGCATCCGTCTCCATAATACCTCGGCTCTCAAAGTAGCAGCAATATTAGAAACTCGAAGTATCAGAAGAATTGAAACTCATAACAGCAGCATGAATAGACTTCATCAGCATCAACAGTGGTCATCTCCTACGCACCAGTTCTAACTCAATAAATCCAGAAGCATACATCCTTCGAGTTGGACGGCCATTGTATCTCAAAGGTGACAGATTCGTGAGACAATCTAAACACTTTCAACAATCTCAAATCTCCCCTGTGTAAGTAATAAGTCCCTGGCATCGGATGGAGTAGAGTAGGTATATAGAAGGGTAACGTAGCAGATAGGATAAAGGAGGGTGACAGGAAAGACAGAAGGTGATGGATCATAGGTAAACGAGATGGACCCTTCTATGCATAATCCAAACAAAGAATTCTGGCAAGTATTGAATAACCGAAACCTCAAAACATCCCAGATGAGACACCAAAAAACGCATCAAGACACAAATGATCCTCCAGTCGATCATCCCAAGTAAAAACAAATGTAAAACACTCTCACAAATCACCCTTTCTTCCTTTTCATTGTTTCAATCAGCTCCAAAGTGAATAACACTCAGAACATAACACGAATCTTTCTACAAGCGCAATTCTATCTATTTTTATTTTTTATTTTTTATTTTTTTTCTCTCTTTTTTTTCTCTTTTTTTTTTCCTTTTTTTTTTTAATATAGAAAACTAATAACTAATAACTGGAGATCCTCCCATTTCGAAATTTTCCCACAACCCAACCTATGTCAACAACAAACAGCAATACCTGCCAACTTCTGTAGACATGCATAGATAGGTTCCAAATTTAGTGGATTCTGAATTGGAGAGGTAAGGGATAAGAAATGATGACGGCTCTCTGGGAAAGAAAAGTTTAACAGAATAGATAGTTGTCACAAAGATTTGGGTTAATATGATCAGAGGCAAAAGGGTGGGTAAACATCAAAGATCCTGGTAAGTACATACCTTTAGACCCTTATCCAATCCGATGCGTCAGAAAAAATTACTACAGGCTTGACATGAAGATTGAATCAAGTTCCAGAAGTCAAAAGAAGAACATCACCTGAAACGCACATCCAATGACGTAGAAGCTTGACTCTCACTGATTTTAATATTCGTTTGGCTTATCAAGTGAGTTACAAACCAATCCCCCGACCAAGCTTGACACAGTCCGCCCTCAGGCCTTGTGGTACCCCGAGAAACCCCGATCTACGCAGCAGTCACCAACGCAAAAAAAAAACATATGTTGTTCAGTCAGCAATACATATTCTGTACCAGTCACCCGAACCCCTTCCACCTCAAGCTGAGAGTTAACCTGCAATACGAAGAAATAGTTAGTGGTTCAAAATCGATCAATACCCATGTCTTGCCTCCTCCTTCGCACCCCAGGGATTTAACCACACCGTCTCACGCCCTTTACTTCCTTATACTCCACCACTACTTCATCCTAGTACACTCTTGTGCAGGTTTAAACCACTCTTCCACCATTTCTGGCAATGCATTCCGCTACCATCCACCTCCCAATACTGGTCATGGCTCCTTCCAAACATCATATTAACACTCTTCTTAACACTTACATCATATTGCAACAGCAAAGGAACCAGGTATCCAGATGAGCATGATTTTTAACACCAGTTGTGCAGCTTCACACTTCCCTTAACGCCTGCCACATGTAAATCAAGGCTGTCCAATTGCGATATTGTTCTAATACCAAATTTCCATTTTTCCCGCGGCCGTTGCACCACGCCTTGCCCAATGATCCGCAAGCCCGTTCCTTTCTCTTAAAACATGCTTGACCCTAATCTCGCCTCCACATCTCAGCACCATAACAATGGGGATTAATAATTCTGAAAATCTCCATGGGAATTGTCCCGGATTTTCCATCCAGCGCACCACATTTAAAGAGTCGCTCTCAAAGATGATCTTTGGCAACGGGAACCCTTGATCATTGATTAAGGCCGCACATACCTTGCTGATAGCTGTGACTTCAGCTTCGGTTGAGTCTTTATGTCCTATAAATTCAGACAGAACATAAATTACATCACCCATCTCATTTCGAATCACTCCACCAACACCGGAAGGACCGGGGTTACCGAGAGAGGATCCATCCGTATTCACTTTCCACCACCCCTTCTCCAGATACTTCCATTCAATCCCAGGCCGAGGTGTCTTGAAATTGTGCCCGCGGCCCGCCAGTCGTGTTAAATCTCCCGGTGTGTCAAAATTGATGCCAGTCATGGTAGCATCCCCTCCCTCGTTAGCAATTTTCCACCAAAAACAAGTACGCCACCTTATTTCATCTTCAATAATTTTTTTGTCGAAATTCAGCCCTTTGAAGACGGCCTTATTCCTATGCCGCCAGATCGACCAAACGATCGCTGCCCCTGTCAACCACCAGGCCTCATTTCGACCCTTTCCCGGTTTGAAATCCATCCACCACGACATCAATTCGTTTACCCTACTCGGCATAACCCACTTCACCTTGAACCATTCCACACCGACGTACCATAAGTCTTTTACTGCCATGCATCTGCAAAACAGATGATCCAACGTTTCTCTTGCTAAGGTCTTTTGTTTGTTTTTTTTTTTTTTTATTTTGTGACTGAACTTAGAATTAAAACTTCTAAGCTGCCTACGTACCCTATGAAGGGATCAAGCCATAACGTAGTTCAAAATAATTTGAATTTGTTTATTTATTTATTCGAAGTACATATTGTCAAAAATAAATGTCTATCTTACGGGGTATTACATCCTCTCCCCCTTAGAACTTCAGTTATGTCCTCATAACTGCCTACTTATTATTCTCAAGAAGGTTCGGGTCAAGGTTTTAATGAGCAGTGCGTTTGAAATGGATTTGTTGTTTGGGAATCCAACAAATTTTTTTGGAATAGAGAGTGTTTTAATAAAAACTTGTTTTTTTATTGTCTCCACATAAGGAAGTTTTCCAATTCGTACTAGGATAGGAATGGCTAAGGCCGAGGATTGTTATGCTTAGGGGAGCGCATAGATGAATGAGATCTTGAACTACGGCAAGATCAGTCTCTAGTGAGCGTTTCTAATTCGATGTCAAGCCTCTAAGTTATCTAGGTGTAGCAAGAGATCTAAGTTAGAATATATCGCTTCTAAGTTCTCTAAGTTTAGGCAATGCAGTATGCACATGCAATGATGACTTCCCCCCAAAAATAATTTATGCACTATATATATATATATTTTCCATGGATTTTAAAATAAAAATTTATTCCATGGAACTAATGCTTAAAAAAAATTTAAAATATTAGTTAAAATTCTTGGACCTCTATATTGTGTCAAAAATAATTATCATTTGGGCTCAAAAATGATTTGGGCTAGGAAACTTTCAAAATAATAATTTGGGCTTCAATAATAATTTAAAAATAATAGTTTAATAATAATAATAATAATAATAATAATAATAGGTTTAAAAATACTAATTTAAAAATAAGCCGGGCTCCGATACCACTCTGGTATCAGATATTGTTTTTTTAAAATAAATAGCTATAAAATATTCTGGGCTCTGATACCAACTTGTAACACCCCGGTTTTTGGTCACCCAGGTCGGGATGTCACCGCCACACCTCTCTAGCAAGACACGGTTTCTCCGAGCTCACTAAAGAGATGCAAGGCTATGGTTTTTCAGAATTTAAAACATTCAAACAGCTCATTTGTATATAATTTAAAAATTAATACATCAAAGTTGCAGCGGAAAATAATATTTACATAAGAACAATGCAGCGGAATTTAAATATAGCCAACACGGCCAGAATACGGGTTAAACAGGCCCGTTCATGCAATTTCTAGTCTAACGTAACATTTAAAAATAAATTGTTTCCCCAAACTTCCCATGAATGCATATGATGATGCATATTCTTCAGCTCTGAAATAAACAGGGAAATAAAAATGGTTTGGTCAGCACTACGTGCTGAGTAAGTTACCACAAACATGATTGTGAGGTTCCAAAGCTTTTAATTCAATTTAAAAACATGTGCATAATATCCATGATTTAATTTATCCAACTAATAATAATTTAATTGCGTATTTTAAAAGACAAGGGTTTCCATAAGATCATAATTCAACAACATGATAAAATAATCGCAAGACATAATTTAAAGGCATAATTTAAATAAGGAAACTATTTAAGTATTTCAGGATTTCACTATCCCTCTTTTATTCGATATAATCTAGTATACTTTATTCTTGGGGAATCGAACCCACAAGAAAACAACCAATCGCCCTTGGGGAATCGAACCCGCAAGAACTCACATACATCCTAGGGAATCGAACCCGTAGGAATCAACACATATTCTGGGGAATCGAACCCGCAGAAAGACACACCCTGGGGAATCGAACCCGCAAGGTTTGACACGGACATCCTGGGGAATCGAACCCGCAGGAGAACATACAATCGCCTTGGGGAATCGAACCCGCAAGAACTCACATACATCCTAGGGAATCGAACCCGTAGGAATCAACACATATTCTGGGGAATCGAACCCGCAGAAAGACACACCCTGGGGAATCGAACCCGCAGGTCAAACAAGTTTCGCAAATTTCACAAGTTTCATCAAGAGTTCAAGATTTGACTCGGTCAACCACAGTTTAATCCAAAATGCGTCTAAAATCAGATTTAATTTCAAAAATTCTGAAATTTCATATCTGACTCGGAAACATCAAGATCTACAACTTTCGTGTTTTAACTTTTTCAATGCGAGATACCTAAATAGGTCAAAACCACTAATTTTCACCGAAGTATAATTCTGTCCGAATTTCCTAGGTCACAGTTTAGAGATTTCGAATTCTACCATATCAAATCAACTCCAAAATTAACGAAATTTGACAGAGATCATCTTAAGACATATATCTACAAGTTTCATGTTCAGCAAAAGATCTAATTCATCCTATTTCTATTGTCAAAAACGCCAACAAGTTCGGGCCAAGAATCTGTCAAGATTTCATGATCCACATCCTAGCAGTTCGGTTTCGGGTGGACTTCATATAACAAATCATCACGAAAAATTCTGAAAATTTACGGAGGTGTTCTTAACACATAGATCTACAACTCTTATGTTCAACGCTAAGCCTAGATCGGTCTAGATCCAAGGTAGAAATCACCAAAACGTTCGAACTAAAGTTCTGTCACCGTTTCAAGATCTAAACTCAAGGCAGGTCGGTTTGTGGTCGTTTTCGGATAACAAAACACGATGAAAAATTATGAAAATTTTACAGTACATAGATCTATGTCTTAGGAATGTTTTTCGTGTTTTAAGTTTTTCCGTTTGAAGTCGTTTTAAGGTTCGGAAAAATTAGACAAAACTGTTGCGCCGTTAAAAATCACATATGGACAGATTTACGAAAGATTTGCTCAAGTTTCTAGATTTGAATATTTTTACTACTCCCAAAACCGTGTAAGCGTTAACTTACCTAAATTTGGATTATCCGGCTCGTCGATCATAAGCGTGGCTTCCACGTCCTTTGTTCTCCCTCCGAGATCCTTCGTTCTCCCTCAACGGCTATGACAGTGTTGGATCTCGTCCAAGGTGCCTTCTTCTCTGTCGAAGTCGTTCAACGATCTAATCTCTATATTTTTTTCTATTCTATTCGTTCTTCTCTTTTTTTTTTTCTTTTTTGTACGTAGAAATCTTTTTTTTTTTTTGCAACCCCCTATGAAGATGATGGGAATGTTGTTTAAAAAGGGGTGAAGGGTCGGCAAAATTGGAAGTTAAATCTTCCCAAGATTTACTCCAACTATCTTCTTGTTGTCTTCTAGATATCCTACACATATTTTAAATATATAATATATATTTCATATCATCTTAAAAGATATGCTACATTAAATATATAATATATATTGTTCTAGTTATTTATTAATTCCTTCTATTTTACTTTTTGTGTACATAGAATTGATTTGAATAGCACAATAGATGAAGAAGATTAAATTTTGAATGGAGTATTGGGCGTTACATTTAGGGACTTAGGATCCAAGATTTGATTTTCAAATATTTTGCTATCATTGAAGGTTATAACGATATACTAACGATAGGCTAAATCTTGCCAATATCTAAAGATATGCTAAATCTTGCCAATATCTAAAGATAGGCTAAATCTTGTTTTGATTACCATATACATATTATTTTATTGTGGTTATTATTATTACTACTACTATTATTATTATTTTAATTATATTATTATTATTATTATTATTTTAATTATATTATTTTTATTTTTATTTATTTATTTATTTATTTATTTATGTGTTTATTTATTTATTTAGGGGTGACTGATTTCACGGGTATTACAGTCTACCCTCCTTAAGAATCAACTTTGTCCTCGAAGTTGCCTTACTGATTTCATGGGTATTACATGTCATTTGCCCCCACATTAAGGGAACTGTTACTATCTCTTATAAAAAAACATGAGCTGAGACTCACAAGCCCTATACCTCTCTGCCTCTCTCTTTTGGTGGTGTTTTGATTCATCAAAATGAATGGCCTATTTATAGGCAAATATTGCCTTCCAACCTACCAAACACGTGGAAGACACCTAATAAATGGGATTGGTGTGGATTACTGTTGCACCACCTAACATGGAATAAATTTATGGTCAAAACTTATATCATTAACAATATAAAAAGTCTAATGAGATATAAGAAGGGGCGGAGGGAGTATTAATGTGGAGTATTATATACCGACAAGTCCACAACCAAAATATTCAAGCAATCCCAAATATTGTGCTGAGTGCTGACAATTGAAATGTCGGGAAGTGCATGACTGGCAATTGTCATAAATTGGTTTGGACAGTATACATTATAACGTTCTGGCATTCGTCAGCAATTTACATGTGATAATTCCAGTTTTCTTACTCAACCAACTCTACATGAGCAATTCAATTATTTATCCATGGCATCTCAACCCAAATTTCCAAATAATTCAATTCAATTGCTTCCATATTGTTCGGTATACTTGATTCCAGATTGCACTCCAAAGTTAAAATTTTTTTGTTCAAATTTGTCCAAAGAAAGAGAACCGCGACCTATATTTATCAATAGATCGAGATTATGCAGGAAATGATACGTAGAATTTGTCCAAAAAACATATGTAGAATTTGCAGGGCCGTCCGCTATGCAATTGCCTTCTCAGTAGATATGACGGATCACAAAATCCTCCTCAATGGCACCCCACGATAATCCCAATGTTGATCTAATAACTATGAAATATAAAGGAAATGCGAGAAAAAAGACATAACAATCGAATAAATAAACTCTTTATTAAAATAAAAATAAAGTCATTTAAAAGTAATATACAATCGGCAGAATGTTGTGTTGAGTTGGAGTGTGATCTCTTCCTTTACTATTACTTATAATAGCTATTCTCGAGCATCTAAAGCTGCCTCCGATCCGGCGTCGGTGGAGAAGTCTCTTCTCCGTCTTGACTCGATGGCAGCTGGCTCTGGGCTTTTCATTCGTGGGTCAATCATTCCTTAATTGTGTTTCATTTTGGGAACAAACCATTTATATTTTGGGTGTCAATAGTTGTCCCTCTTTTTCAGAAGTGGGCTATATAGGCCTAATACAATAATTTTTTGAAAATGTAAATCAGGTCATTACAAGGTATACTTTTTAAGGCGGAAAAAAATTCATATCGTCCCATAATTTAAAAAAAATTTCTAAAACAGTCCGGCAAATATCGAATTAGACTAATTTGTCCCATAACTACCCTAATCATAGCGGAACCCGTCCATGAACCCGATTTTTTTGCTAATCATCGTCGAACCCGTCTCATAAATACCTTAATCATCGCCGAACCCATCCCTCCATTAGGGAAGTTATAGGATGGGTTCGGCATTATTAGCGAAAAAACCGGTTCATGGACGAGTTCGGCAATGATTAGGGTAGTTATAGGACGGATTCGTCTAATTTGATATTTATGGGATAGTTTTGGAAATTGAAAAAACTTATTGGACTAAATGGGCTTTTTTTCCCTTTTAAGGCGGCAGTATAGTTTATAAATATCGAAATTTTAGAATTTTTACTTATATCGAATTTGAGTTATTAGTTGTTTGAAATGTGCATTGGACTGCATGAAAGGGGGCAAAAATTAATAACGGACCAATTTAGATTTTTGAAAAAAATGACTGATTTGGCCAAAAATATGTAATTAGGGCATAATTAGTGGATGGAGGATCAAGTGTGACGTAATTAGTATATGTAGCAGACCAATTGGGCAAAAAAAAAAGGACTATATTGGCATTTTGTCCGAAAAAACTTACACATGTTAGATCACTAACAGCGACCATATGACACAAGTTACGGAGAATTTTAAATGGATATGTAAGAATATTGCTATATTTTGTTTGTTTATATTTGCTTTGGAGCTTTCAAATTAACCTTAAATGAATTTTGTTCACTCCTGGAATCGTGGTCTTAATATTTAATTTGGGTTTTATGATGATAGCAAATGAGTTTGAACAAACAATGAATGTTCCGATGATTTATAAATTAAATCACCCAAAATAAGCGGAATAAACTATAATTATATAACAAGCAACGCACCTCCACCTCCAGCCATTATATGAAGCCAACGTACAAGAAATGTTTGTGTCTTCGAAAGTTTTAATCCTTTTATCCTTTACGTGATGGTGTGGATTTCTACTTGACATAGGGCCAACCTTAGGGACCAAACAACTAGATCTACTTATATAGCCAATTGTCCATCACAATTGGTAATGTGTATAAATGACAATAATATAATAATATATATAAGAAAGTGGATCAATTTAGGTTTTAGAAAGGCACGACATGTTAATGTGGCACTGTTGGGAAAATTGGTGGCCGATCTTATTATGGATTGTCCGAAATTATGGGTGCAAGAAATCAAGTATAAATACTGTGTGGTAGGACTTTTCAATCATTCACTCCCGACAACTGGATCCTTCATTTGGAGGAGCATTAGGAAAGCATTAATGCTCCTTGCTGCTGGCTTCTCATTCCAGGTTGGTGATGGGAATTGTTCACTTTGGTTTGACCCATGGCACAATACGGGGAGGTTGGGGCCTCAGGTGCAATTTGTTGAAACATGTGACTTGGATCTCACGGTCAAGGATGTCGTGCATAACAACCGGTGGGATTTTTCTAATATGTTTACTATTTTGCCTGATCCTGTTCGGGAGAGTATTGTTCGAGATCCGCCTCCAGTTATTCATCCGGCTTGTCCACGGGGGTGGCGATGGCGTGCGACAAGTACTGGTAGCTATTCGGCTCGATCAGGATACCTATTTATTTTAGGTAATGCATCGGAAGGATCTGCTTGGTCCTGGCTTTGGAAGAATTAGTTCCCCGAAAGGATATGTGTCTTCTTATGGTTGCTAGCATGGGCTGCGCTGCCGTGCAATTCCCTTCGATATCATCGACATGTGGCAGCATCACCTCTGTGCTCCATATGTGGTGTGGAAATTGAAGATTGGATTCATTGCCTATTCTTGTGTCCATGGACCTCTCATTTATGGCGTTCCATTGGGATCCAGGTGCATTCGGATCTAAGTTCACTACCTCGTCAGGATATTAGTCTTTGGTTAAGAGGTATGTATCATTACGTTGGGAGTATTTTCATTGCTGGGCTTTGGAAGGTATGGACAGAGAGAAACACTCGAATTTTCCAAGGCCGGTGCTCAAGTACCCACGCTCTTACCAGATCTGTCATCCAACTTGGTGATGTCCTGGAGAGGGCGCTCCCTGCGCCAAGATCGGGAGAGCCTTTTCCGAGGTTGATACGTTGGAATATGGGTCTTAGCAATTGGGTTGGTCATCTTATTCATACTGATGGCTCCTATTTGGCGAGTCGAGGGCGTGCGGGGTTTGGTGCTGTGTTAAGGGATAATGCGGGCATTTGGATGGGAGGTGTTTCGGGGTATCTTGGTAATGGTTCGGTGCTCATGGCGGAGATCACAACCATTATGCATGGGCTTCGGTTGGCGCAATCCAAGGGTATTCAAGAAATTGTGTGATGTATTGACTCCATTGAGGCACTTCGGTTGCTCAGATCCCCTCCAATGATGCATCATTGGCTTGCACCTCACTTACTTCACATCAACGAGGTGAGGAGGCAATTCCGGCTGTGTCGATTTGAGCATCGCCTTCGTGAAGGCAATGCTGTGGCTGACTGCTTAGCAAGAATTGGTGCCGATGATGAGAGTTTCTTCACTACGTGGGCTTTCCCACCCGATCCTGTGGTTCCGTTATTAGATGCTGATTATGCGGGCACTTGGTTCCCGCGGGCCTAATTGTTTTTCCTTATGCTTTATTCTCTAGCCTAGATTGGCTGTTCCGCAAAAAAAAAAAATTTAGGTTGCATAAAGTAAGACTTAATAATTTAATTTAAAAGGTAATAAGTAAAATAGACCAGAAGGAGGCTAATCTATTTTTGGCCACGATATATGCATTTATGGATTTGTAACGTGTGAAGATATTCGGGCCAAATAATAGGCCCAATGGAGCAAAAATAATCATCATGTGGGCTGAGTGAGCGGCACGGGCTGGCCGATGGAATAAGTTACTAAATGAACTAAGTAGATGTTTGGATAAGCTGCAAGAAAATAGATTATCTTATTATTACATTTTCAAAACGCAAATAATCAGTTTAACCGCTAAAAGATGGTGCTGCAAACCTGATTATTTGCGTTTTGAAAACGCAATAATCATATAATCAGTTTCATATCGCTGATTCAAACACCCACTAAATTGGTAAATGAAAAACGTGCTAACAATTTATAAGAGAATGTTGACCTTTTTTGTAAGATATGGTAATTAAAAGCCGGGAAAAAAATCCATTGGTCCCATAAATTTCCCAAATTTCGATTTCAGTCCTATATTAATTTGATTAACACAATCAGTCCATTATTTACGCTAATTTTTGCATAATCCATCCCAAATCCCCTTAATGACGCTTTTTGCTGACGTGGCGCAGGTTTATGCACACTAATCATGTTGCCACATCAGCATAATCATGTGCCACGTTAGCAAAAAATCGTCATTAAGGGGGTTTGGGATGGATTATGCAAGAATTAGCATAAATAATGGACTGATTGTGTTAATTGTTGAGCATATTGGTGGCAGCAAACATGGTAGTCAAGCTGGTTGCTGCATTGCAGAAGAGTGAGACATGGTGGTCGAGCATAGTGAAGACCTTCAGTCTATCTACCTGGGCCATATTCATTTACTTGTATGTTTGGGCCTTGAACCATTGAATGGGCCTTGTTATGTTGGGCCTTACCTTTCTTATCTGATTTTGTTACCTCAGTCCAATAGCTAGTATATATTGTGGAGTCCTTGTATTGTAAACGTTCGTTCAGTTTATTCAATATAACTCCATTTATTTACATCCGCATTGTTAGCTTCTTCATGGTATCAGAGCACTCGATCCGCGAGGATTGCTACTGAAATTCGATCTCGTTCTCTACTTTGATCGTTTACCTCAATTCCTTCGTTCCTCTCGTGTTTTTGATTTACCTCTGTTCGCTATGTCTACCACCACAGAAACATTTGCAACTGATGCAATTACGGTTAACAAGGAATCGCATCAGAATGATGCACACAAGGTGTGCAAGGAATTGTTTCTCACTACTGCAGATCAACCACATCTCCAGCTGACTCCAACGCAATTAGACGGAACTAATTGGATCACCTGGCGTGTTGCTGTGCGCAATGCTCTGCGGATTAAGTCCAAAGAGAAATTCATCACTGGCGATTTTCCAAGCTCCTGCCGCGGATGATCCGATGTACGAACTATGGATCAGCGTGGATTGTCTTATTCAGAGCTGGTTACGCAACTCTCTGACTGAGATTGCTCGACAACTCGTTGATATTGAGACTGCTCAAGCACTGTGGGAAGAACTGGTTGAAGTCTATGGCCAAACTGGAGGTCCACAGGTGCTTCTACTACGGAGGAAGTTGGCCAACCTAACTCAGGGAAAGAGGTCAGTTACCAGCTACTATAGTGATCTTAAGGCTAATTGGCATTATCTTAGGGCGTTGAAACCTTTCCTTGCCTCATGTAGCTCAGAGACACCTAAGGCTTTAAATAATTCTGATGAATATGATTTGCTAGTGCAATACATTATGGGATTGAGTGATGAATTTTCGCATGTTGGTAATCAAATCCTACTACTGGATCCACCGCCTTCTGTTTGCAAAGCTCACGGTATGGTTTGCAATGTAGAAGCTCAGAAATGTAATTCTATTACTGGAGAATCAAGCACTTCTGGTTTCATACTTGCTATTGTTGACAAAAGTGCCTCTGAGAAACGTGGATCTGTTGCCTGCACATATTGCAAAAAGGTTGGCCATACCAGAGAGAAGTGCTTCCAATTGTCTAATAAGAATGCTATTTGTGATCATTGCAAACGGAAAGGACATACCAAGGAAAATTGTTTTCAACTTACTGGAGTTGTATCGGAGTGGTACAAAGCTCTTAATGAGAAAGGGAAAGGAAAGCCAGTGGCTGCTATAACCTGTGCTACTAATGACAAGGTTGCATCCACTGATCTCAACACTGATGCAGTAAGGATCTCTAGACTTGAAGAAATGTTTGAGAAGTTCATCAAAGCACAGACTACTGTAGCTAGCCTTAACACTCCAGTGGACTATGTTGGTGGAGCTCTCCAGATGGCAGGTAGTTCCCTTACTCTTGCATCTCATTCTTTGAGTAATTATTGGCTGCTAGACTCAGGTGCAAGTTGTCACCTGTGTTCCAATATTTCTTACCTTATTGATCCTCAGCCATTTACATCCTTTAAGCATCTTATTCTGCCAGATGGCATTGCTAAAGTACCCTCACATACTGGCTCTGTGAGAATTGGTGAGGGTCTTTTAGTTCCTAATGTTCACTATGTGCCAGGGGTTGTTCTAAACTTGCTATCCATTAATCAGTTAACTCGTGATTTGAAGTGCACTGCCTTGTTTGATCCCCTGACTTGTATACTGCAGGACCAGAACACTAAAAGGTGTTTACTTAAAGCCCCTGTGCTAAACAACCTTTATCCTGTTAAGTGCTGCTCAAGCACGGAAACTTTACCTATTTCTGTTAATTCTGTTGCTTTTGATAATGCCAAATCAGAGTTACTTTGGCACTACAAATTGGGTCATCCCTCACCTATTGTAATGGCACATTTAGGCCTGCTTTCGAATAAAACTACTGATTTTCCATGTGATGTTTGCTTTACTTCAAAGATTCATAGATTACCATTCCCTTTAAGTTCATCTCATGCAAATTCTCCCTTTGAACTTGTGCACTGTGATCTATGGGGTCCTTTCACCCCTTGTGATAGAAATACTCTAGATACATGTTAACAATCGTTGATGATGCCTCTAGAGCTACTTGGATCTACTTACTGAGTCACAAGTCTGACACTGTCTCACTTCTCTCCCAATTCTTCACCCTTATCAAGACTCAATATGATAAAGCTGTTAAAGTCCTCAGGTCAGATAATGGTTCCGAGTTTTGCAACCACAAATGCCTTATTCTCTTCAAAAGCCTTGGTATTATTCATCAGACCTCATGCACTTATACACCCCAACAAAATGGGAGGGTTGAAAGAAAACACCAACACCTAATTCAAGTTGCTAGGTCTCTCTTACAAACCTCAGGTGTCTCTAAGCTTTATTGGGGGGATGCTCTACTTACCTCTGCCTATATTATCAACCGCCTGCCCACTAAAGTCCTCTCTTGGAAATCCCCTTGTGAGGTACTTTATGGAACCAAACCTGATCTTTCTAACATCCACTCTTTTGGTTGTCTTTGTTACATTAAATTGCCAGGAAACCATAGTGGAAAACTTGATCCTAAAGGTCTGAAATGTATATATTTGGGCACTGCTGTTAACAAAAAGGGGTACAAAGTTCTTGACCTATCTACCAAACAAATACACATCTCTCGGGATGTCATCTTTTTCGAAGCCATTTTCCCTCTTAAATCTCCAAATTCCTCTACCTCTTTAACTCACCAGGCCCTCTCTCCTTCATCTCAGTACCTTATCCCTGGAACACCATCTCTCATACCATCTCCTTCATCTCACACCCCCTCCTCTGAGGTGCCCACTGCCCCTAAGCACAGTCCCTTATCCCCTGAGGTACCCACTGCACCTCAGTACATCTTGCACTCTCCTCTGGCTCCCACTGAGCCTTTGAGACATACCCTTGATGATTCATCTGCTGTGTCTCCTACCGAGCCACAGTCATCACACTCCTCTGAAGACGTGCCTCTGGACACTTCTTCATCCACTGCTCAGTCTCCAATTGAGCAGTGTCCTTCACCTGTCTCTGGAACAAAGGCTACAGCTCCATCTGAGGCTGGTATAACTTTAAGACCTCGACGAATGATCTAGAGGCCTGCCAGGTATGATGATTATTTGTGCTCTTCAGTTAACTCTGATCCTGCATTTGTTCCTTGCTTTTAAACTCAAGCTCATGGCATTCCTCATTGGCACTCTGCTGTGCAAGCTGAATTGAGTGCCCTGGAGACTAATGGAACCTGGGATATAGTCTCTTTGCCTGATGACAAGCGTCCCATAGGCTGCAAGTGGATCTTCCAGATCAAGTATAAGCCTGATGGGAGTGTAAGCAAGTACAAAGCCCGGTTAGTAGCAAAAGGATTCAATCAACACTATGGAGAGGACTACAATGACACTTTTGCCTCAGTAGCAAAAGTTGGCAGTGTGAGGATTCTTTTTGCCTTGGCAGCCTCTTTCAGGTGGACTTTGTTTCAAATGGATATCAACAATGCATTTCTCCATGGCAACCTTGATGAGGACATCTATATGCATTGTCCACCAGGCCTTGATGCACCAAAAGGGAAGGTTTGTAAGCTCAAAAAATCCCTCTATGGTTTAAAGCAGGCACCCCGTCAGTGGTATGGTGCTTTGTCCTCATTTCTCAAGAGTCTTGGCTTTGCACCTACATATAGTGACCAATGTGTGTTATATCCTCATTACTGGAGCTGACCTCCAGGAGATTATTGCAGTTAAGGTTGGTCTTCATAAGCAGTTCACTATTAAGGATCTTGGGAGTGCAACTTACTTTCTTGGCTTAGAGATCTCTTCCACCTCTGAGAGCTATTCCATCACACAACAGAAGTACACCTTGGATCTTCTAGCAGACATTGAAGTCCCCAAGAACCCCAAAGTTCATTCTCCATGTCCAGCTCATAAAACTCTTGGAAACACTGGTGTCTTGTTTGCTGATCCTCACCTGTATCGACGAGCTGTTGGTAAGCTCCTCTATCTTGGCTTTTCCCGCCCGGACATCTGTTACAGTGTCCAACAATTAAGCCAATATATGCATGCCCCAACTGAGGAGCACTGGCAAGGTGTAGTTCAGGTCCTCCAATACCTGCACAATAGTCCATCCATGGGATTGTTCTATCCCTATGACCTCCCTTTGGAAATGAAAGGCTTCAGTGATGCCGATTGGGGAAACTGCCCTGTGTCTCGGAAGTCTCTCACTGGCTTCTGTGTATTCTTGGTCGGCTCGTTGGTGGCATGTGATAATGGCCAAAAATGACCATTATTTTCAATCCATTTCCGTGTCTTAAACGGGCATTTGATCGCATTCCGGTCTTACATTAAGTAAGAAAACAGTCGAATTGGACTAATTTATGCATAATTGTAAAAATAATAAGCTGGTGTGAAAAAGACATAAATATGTAATTTTATTACATATTTATATTAGAAAAATCCAAAAACATGAGAAAAAGAAAAGGAAACAAAAAGATGGGAAAAAGATAGAAAAGCCCACAAAAAGAATATTTTCGGCCCATCTGGCCCAATCCAGCAGGCCCAGGAAGACCTTTGTCGCGGAAGCCCTTGGCGCGATGCAGTGTTCCGCGACAAAGGGCATGTTCCGCGACCAAGACGCACAAATGAAGAGGAGACCTGCCAAGCCCCTGGCGCGATGACCCTTGTCGCGATGGCATGCTCCGCGACAAAGGTCCATTCCGCGACCAAGATGCACAAACAGAGACACAAGACCCAGTCGAGAAGCCTTGCCACATGCAGTGTGTTCCGCGACCAACTTGATGTTCCGAGACAAAGCTGTGATGTGTGTGATGTCTTAAGACACAATGGGCTAGAATCAAGGCCCATGGGCTTAGGGTTACACTTCTATAAATATGAGGTGTCTCCCATGAGCTAAGGGTTGGAAGGTTGGAATTTTTGTTGATTAGAAGTTCTTGAAGGCAAGGCAGTAGGAGTTCTCTCTTAGGTAGAGTAGTTTAGGTTTATTTTCATGTATTATTTAATTTTTGCCCTTAGTTTAGCTTAGTTTAGTGTTTTACTGTTCACAGTGCTTAGATAGCCATTTTTACACTATGTTTTGGTTTCAAAACTCTTGTTTTAGGGTTTGTAATACCCAAATCATGGGTATTAACAATACCTCTTCAATAATATGGGAAAACATTCATCATTTGTGTCCCAAATCATGAAATGGGTCTCACACCCCATGGATTTATGCTTTCTTTTTCATTTTGGGGTCATTTGACCCCCATTTTGTTATTTTTATGTTTACTGTTGGCATATTATGGATAATGTTGTGTGGATGTGTGATCAAACCCTAGATTAGGATTCCTGCTTTATTTTAATGTTCTGCCCAGCCTTGTTATTTTTGTTTAAGCATGTTCTTCTTTATTTTGAATGTTTCTTGCTTATTTTTAGCTTAGAATAGCTTTTTGATCTGAAATAGGGTGAGATCACGCTGTTTGCATGCCACTGTTCATTTCTGCTTTTTCTGACTTCTGTCCTGAACCACCTTGGGCGCCAACCGCCTTTTGGCGCGGAACCACGTTCCGCGACAGAGTGGCTGTTCCGCGACCAAGGTGTTTCAAGACACTTGTCTCCATAATTTAAAACCCTTTGTCGCGGAAAACCTTGTCGCGGAGCCACGTTCCGCGACAAAACTGTCCATGCATAGCGACAAAGGAGCCAAACTCTTGCATTTTGTCTTCATGGCTTCTTGTCGCGGAATCATCTTGTCGCGGAGCCACGTTCCGCGACAAAATCCCATTCTGAGACAGAAAAATTATGCCATGTTCCTTGACTTTTGAACACCTTGTCGCGGAATACCTTGTCGCGGAACCACGTTCCGCGACAAAATTTCCATGCATAGCGACAAGGGTTCAATTGCCTTAGAATTTTCTGAAAACACTTTGGCGCGATGTCACCCTTGTCGCGGAACCACGTTCCGCGACAAAATCTCACATAGCGACAAAGAGGCGTTATGCTGCCAAAAATTCTAAAAACTTGTCGGGATGTCCATGTCGCGGATCTCGGTCCGCGACAGAATTTATGATATCGCGACAAGGGTTTCTCTCTCTATTTGATCTCAAACAAATTTCATTCTCTCCCTATTTTATATTGCAACACTCACATCATAGCCCCACGGGTTAGGATGTAACATTCTGGAATTGCAATATAGGGTGTTATGCTGCCCAAATTTTGATTCTCCATTTGCATCACTTAACTGATTGAACCCTTGACTCATTAATGATTAAAAATTGAGATTAGCAATAATCACTCTTCAATAATCATCATGATTAAAGGACCTTTGTTCAATTGCCATTAAAACATTCTTGTATAAACAAAATCCTGATGGCTTAAACAGATAATCTGGACTGTAATTAATTATGGTAGGAAGGATTATTTAAGACCATCACATGTGGAGCCGATTCACAACCTTGCATGAGAAACCAATGTCTCTCATACAATGGATCTTCTTTTGTTTCTTGTTTATTTTGTCTTTGTGTGTTGTGTGGAACCATTAGTAAAGAATACATCAGAATAATGTTGGCGGGTACTCCCTCATAGATAACTAGCTCGTATTCTGGGTATTAGTTACTAATTGTTATTTTGCATGGTCTGAATGGCTGTCAGTGGAAGCCTTGGCGGTTCGCCCATCCGGGGTTATAATAGCTGCTCGGCTGACTCTCATCCAGATGCAGTTTTATTTTTGTTATCTTAATTTCCAAACCTGAATTCCAATCCGTACTGGGAGTCAGTTGGCATCAGTCAATGCCAACTGATGATCATTATAGAAGGGAAGCATGTAGGTTTTTATCCGAATTCACAGACAGTGGAGGCCCAACTGGTGTTGACACCACCATTATAGGGTCTAAGCTGTCTAAATTCGCTCCATCCGAGTGATTGGGAAATTGGACAGTAGATGTTTACAGTCCACCTGATTACTCTGCCATTACTTTGGTCCCTTGACCACTTCATTCTGTGTTTCACCTTCTGTCTAGACCCGCATCTATATTTTGGGTCAATTAATTTTACACTTCCATATATCTTTATGCATGATAATATTATATACTATTGTGGTCTGTACTTATTTTGGGATCCTTCCCTTGGACAATAGAAGTCTAGATCTTAAACAGATATTGCTTTATAAATTTCCAACAAAAACCTCTTTATAAAATCCGGATCTGAGTAAGGGATAAATTCTCCAGTTATGACTAATTCATATTCTATCAAGGGTTGTATTTTGGGAATTAAGAAGCAGATTCAGCGATTAGGTCTCGCCTAGACTGAAAGGGTCTGTGTTTTAACTGAGAGTCTAGTACCTGACAGGGAATGATTTTCAAATCCATTATTTTCCGAAATTGCTGGTTGATGGAAATGTAAGATTAAGTGCTACACCGAGATGGGGTCCACTTGGATTCAAATACAGTGTAGTAAATAATCTTAGAGAAACATCATCCAGGCCTTGGTTATTTTCTAAGATAGGGTTGAGTTTTCTTTCAACCGCTATCTTCTTCTGCCAAAGCCTACTTTTGAGTCCTGAGTGAGTGCATCCGGAACGAACTAATTTAGTAGTTCGTTTCATTAGTTTGTATCTCATAATCACCCGGAAGGAAGTGAACACATTAGTGGTTCACTGAGAGCCGGGAATTCTTGATCCATACTCCATCATTCTGATGGGGAGCTGTCTTTTACTACCAGGGTCAGATTTTCAAAACCTCCGAGTGATAGGTTTAAATGCTTTCTTTACTGCTTTCTTTAACCGCTTTCATTAGAGGTCACTCGGTTGTATTGAGAGTTGTGTAACTGCTACTAGGATTGACAGTTAAGGGATAGTTTAGGGCTTAATTCAAATCTTTGGGTGTGACATGGGAGAATGATAGTGGTACTTGGCATTTCAATAAATGATGTGTCGGGTGTTGCTTTTCCACCACAGATGAAGTAACAAACCCAGGCCAGGGCAGTTATGAATCTGTGGTATCTTAGATTTTGCGGTCTTAAGAACATGTAAACTCATATTGCAAGTACCTGTCTGTTAAAGGGAAAGCCTTATTGAGAGCATGAGAATTAGCTATCTGATAGAATTATCCCAAACAAAGATCTGCGAATGAAAATGGAAGTTTAACATTGCTGTATCTCACTCTTGTCCAATTTTCATTCTTTTCTTCCTGTCCTTTCTGTCTACATTGTGACTCAACTTCACGGTTGGCACAATACACCTTTTCCCTGCTTTCGTAGATAATGTTTACCGCATTCCTAGAATAATTCTTATCCGCTTTCTAGAATAGATTTATTTACTTTGTAGATTAATTTAACTGCTCCCTAGATCTAGTTTAAATTCCTGTCAGTAGTTGTTAATCACCTTTCAAACCTATTGAGCAATACGAATGGAAAATCTAGTAAAACGACGTGGGACCTGCTTCTATCGCACATCCTCCAGTGAACGATCCGGTCTTACTATAAATTACTGCAATTTTTGACTCCGTGCGCTTTCGGGAGCACAGTTTCTTAACTACGAGCAATAAAAATATGACTACGTATAAATATATCCCTAATCACAACACCGCCATCATAAATTGGTTTCATTAAATAAAACCTAAACCAGGATCACGAATTTTCAGAAAATACTCATGTAGTGGGAGCCAGTCAAAAGTTTCATGGCAGGAAATCTTATGGCAAGAATTGATGAGAAGTAGCATGGCATATTTGCCGGGGATCCTCAGTGTGACAGGCTGAAGGTCAATCTATCCCGGCTATGCCATGAGATTTGTCAACATTTCATGACAGAGAGGACCACAGCGCCATTTGAAACCAAAGCACCATACTTGAGTAATAAAAAGACTAATAATCTTGATATATCCCTAAACCCTTTCCCGTGAATCATAACTCTTTTCTTGTAATAAATCTAACCTGGTATTATTTTAGCAAAAGCTCGGGTTAACGAAACTTGTCAAAAGTTTCATGGCGCCGTTGCCGGGGAGGATGCAGCGCCGTTTTATTTAGAGAATTACATTCCTCATTGCTCCTAGAGTAGCTTATACATATAATTATAAATATTCACTTTCAGAACCACTTCTAACCTGGGGATTGTACAGGTACTGTCATTATTGAAGCCGTTGTTCTATGCAAAGGAGGAAGCAGACGCCAGCCGAGATCCCGTTTAATTCCGAGATAGAAAAGACAGCTCGACGTCTTAGGGCGGAGACTAAACGAAGAAGGGAACGGGAACGACAGGCATTACTTTCGCCAAGCACCAGCAGCGATATTTCTGAAATGGCAAATCCTGACATCCCACCAATCATTCAACCCAATCCCCCACTTCACAACATTGAGGAAGACCCCGAAGATGCTGATCATGATGATTTGGATGATCCCCCTCCCCAGATCATACAAGGAGGTGGGAATCCACCAAACATGGAGCAGCAGCACTTCGAGGCACCCCCTCCCAACCTGAACCAAAACCCACCAAACAACCAAAACCAACCAAATCAGCAAAATTTCCCAAACCAACAGAATCAGCAATACCATAACCCCCATCAGAATCCCCCGAATCCGAATGATTTCAATGATCCGAGGAACTATTTCATGCCTCAGAACTACTACCCACAGCAATACCAAGGCGGGCCTGAGAACAATCATCAAGCAGCAGCTGCTGCTGATTACATGCAGCCGATTTTAGAGCCATATCTGAACATTCCTGGACAAGCTCCATTCTTGGCCAGGAATTTCGAACTGAAACCGGCCCTAATCAATCTAGTCCAGAGCAACCAGTTTGCCGGAGCAAGTCATGAAGATCCCCATGATCACCTGCAAACCTTCCTAGAATTGTGTGACACGATCAAGAATCGTGATGTACCCGCGAACACTATTCGACTAAGGCTATTCCCCTTCTCTCTGACAAGCGGAGCACGAACATGGTACAAGTCACTGCCCGTAAATCAGAAGTCTACATGGGAAGATGTGATCAGAAACTTCTTAGCAAAATACTTCCCGGAGTCCAAGGTGGATGAATGCCGCTCCAAAATTGCGGAATTCAAGATGAAACCAGACGAGTCCTTGTATGATGCAAAGGAAAGATTCTTCAACCTACTCAGGAAGTGTCCTCAACATGGCTTCCATGACTGGGAGAGACTGAGAAAGTTCTACAGTGGTCTGACCCCAGCATGGAAATCCATGCTTGATGCTGCCGGTGGTCAACATTTGCTCTACATACCGATGGACCAAGCCTGGGCAAAGATTGAAGCCATGAGTGTAAACCGTTCTGTCCTAACTGATGATGGTAATCTCACTCCCCCTCGTGGTTTGTGTGTTGTAGGTACAGTAGAGAAGTCAGACATTGAAAAGCTTCAAGAGCAAGTGGCAGCGTTGTCTGTGAATCAAGGAGTTGGAAGTTCTGCGCAGGGACAGCAAACTGATGTGATCTGTGGACTGTGTCAAGGCGCTCATGCAACTGACACATGCGAGCAAGTCACAGCTGAGAGCTGTAACTACGCAGGAGCTTTTCCAAATAGACACCCGAATTTGTCCTACTCAAACAACAACGCCTTAAACTCACATCTCTTGAATAAGCCACAACAGCAGTTCAACCCTCAGCAGAATCAGGGATTCAATCAGAACAGGGGCCAACATTTTCAGAATCCAGGTTTCCAACCTCAGATCCAGCAGAGGCCGCCTCAGAATTTCCAGAACTTTCAGCCCAATCAGAGTTTCCAGCCTCAGTTTGTCCCAAACCAAGGCCAGTGGAATCAGAATCAGCAGCAAAATCAGAATCAGAATCAAAAGCCTCCTTCAAGGCTTGAGAATCTGATGACCGATTTCATCACTAGTCAGAAAGAGATCAACAATCAACTGCAAGCCTCCATCAGAAATGTGGAGACCCAAGTTACACAGATGGCTAATGAGATGCAGAAAAGGGACAAAGGAACATTGCCTAGTACTGCGGAAAAGAACCCGCAATGCAAGGCAATAACCTTGAAATCTGGAAAAGTACTAGCTGGACCAAAGGGAGCAGATACTGGAGCGGAATTTGAAGAAGATGATATTGTTGACAATGCTGGTAAGGAAGCTGATAATGGGAACGAAGCAGAAAAAGAGACAGCCGAATTGCAGACTGAAGCTGCGCCTGAAACGGCTGAAACAGATAAGGGTACAGGTGAAGGTACAACTTCCTTCCCTTCACCACCAAAAATTGCTAATAACAAGTACATGCCCAGGATTCCTTATCCTGCGCGGCTTAAAAATAAAGAACATGATCTTAAATTCAAGAAATTTCTGCAACGATTAAAGTCTGTAGAGATAACCATTCCTCTCACAGAAATGATTTCCGAAATGCCCATCTATGCTAAGTTCTTGAAAGAATTGATTTCAGGAAAAAGGCAGGTTGAGCAGGAAGAGGTAATTATTTTCAACAGCACGTGCAGTGCCATCGTTCAGAGGAGAATGCCTGAAAAGAAAGAGGACCCCGGATGTTGCACACTTCCAGTACAATTCGGAAAGGCCAAAGTGAGTATGGGGCTTTGTGATTTAGGATCAAGCATCAATGTGATGCCACTAGCTATGGCGGTTCGCCTTAAGCTTGGAGAGATTCAACCGGTCAAGATGAGACTGCAACTTGCAGACAGATCAATCACTCAGCCCGTAGGAATCCTCAAGGATGTTGTGGTCAAAACCGGGCAGGTTCTTTTCCCGGTCGACTTCATCGTCCTCGACATTGAAGAGGATTCTGAAATGCCGCTTATCCTTGGACGCCCATTTCTAGCCACTGGTGGTGCACTGATTGACGCTAAATCCGGAAAAGTCACCTTAAGGGTCGATGGCGAGGAGATCATCTTTGATATGGAAAAATTGCAGAAATTTCCGAATGACAGTTCTTGTTTTTCATTTGAAAATGTAATAGTTAGGGAAGAGCCAGACTCTGAACTTGATTGTGAAATGATGCTGGATGAATCATCAAAGCAGGTACTGAAGCCTGCTGGCGTGGAGCACAAAGAATGCAAAGCCGTTCACTTCGCCGATCCCGAAACAGGGGATTTGGAGGAATTTGATGGCATGGACTTCCATGAGGACGCCAACCAAGAGGAGGAAGAGGATCCTGTACTGATGCAGGATCCCGAAGGTAAATCTGTTCTCCCACTACCCAATTCTCGCAAACTACTCCCTTCCGTTGAATGTCCACCAGAGCTTGAACTTAAAACATTACCCGATCATCTCAAGTATGCGTTTCTCGCAGAACATAAAAAGTTACCTGTGATTGTTTCGGCTAAGCTCTCCCAAGAGCAAGAAAATGCTCTGGTGGTCGTTCTTAAGAAACATGTACATGCAATAGGTTGGACCATTTCTGACATAAAAGGAATAAGCCCTTCTATTTGCATGCACAGGATTCTAATGGAAGAAGAGTTTAAACCCTCCCGTCAACCTCAGAGGCGATTGAACCCCCTTATGCAGGAAGTGGTAAGGAAAGAAGTTATCAAGCTCTTAGATGCTGGTATAATCTATCCTATCTCTGATAGCAAATGGGTTAGCCCGGTGCAGGTCGTACCCAAACAAGGAGGGATGTGCATAACCAAGAATGAGCAAGGAGAAGAGGTTGCAACCAGGCCAGTGACCGGATGGAGAGTTTGTATCGATTACCGGAAGCTGAATGAGGCCACACGCAAGGACCATTTTCCATTGCCATTCATTGATCAGATGCTTGAGAGGTTGGCAGGGAGAGAGTTTTATTGTTTTTTGGATGGTTATTCTGGTTATAATCAGATTGTTATTTCCAGTGAAGACCATGATAAAACCACTTTTACTTGCCCGTACGGCACTTTTGCCTATCGACGGATGCCTTTTGGTTTGTGCAATGCACCTGCTACTTTTCAAAGATGCATGATGTCTATTTTCTCTGAATTTATCGAAAAATGCATTGAGGTCTTCATGGATGACTTCTCTGTATATGGAGATACGTTCGAAGATTGTTTGACCAATCTTGCTAAGATTTTAAAGAGGTGTGAGGACACTAACTTGGTTTTAAATTGGGAAAAGTGCCATTTTATGGTCACTGAGGGCATAGTGTTAGGTCATCGCATTTCTCGTGCAGGCATTGAAGTTGATCCAGCCAAAGTTTCCATCATTTCCAATCTCCCTCTTCCTAACTCGATCAAATCAGTTAGGAGCTTCTTAGGGCATGCCGGTTTTTACCGGCGATTCATTAAGGATTTCTCTAAAATTGCCAAGCCGCTCACTAATCTGCTTTGTAAAGAAAATCCTTTCTTAATAAATGAAGCGTGTGTCCAAGCCTTTGACACGCTCAAGAAGATGTTGGTTTCTGCACCGATAGTGCAACCACCCGATTGGTCACTGCCTTTCGAGGTAATGTGCGATGCTAGTGGTCTCGCCGTAGGCGCAGTTCTTGGACAGCATAAAGATGGGAGACACTGCGTAATTCATTACGCAAGTCATGCCCTGAATGAAGCCCAAGTTAACTACACCACAACGGAGAAAGAGATGTATGCTGTAGTCTTCGCGTTTGACAAGTTCAGACAGTACCTGATAGGTACGAAGACCATAGTATACACCGATCATACAGCATTGAGATACTTGTTTAGCAAGCAAGATGCAAAACCTCGATTAATCAGGTGGGTACTTCTGTTGCAAGAATTCGACATCATAATAAAAGATAGGCGAGGTCGAGATAAGGGTGCTGCTGACCACTTATCTCGATTAGATAATGATAAAAAGGAAAAAGCCGTCAATGAAGATTTCCCGGACGAACAGTTGTTCGCGTTGCATCTGCATAATCAAGCTTGTCCATGGTTTTCCGACATCGCTAACTTCTTGGCGTGCGGAGTAACCCCCCAGTTTTCGAACTATCATCAGAGGAATAAGTTCAAACGAGATGTATTAAGTTACTTCTGGGAAGAACCTTATCTCTTCAAACACTGCCCTGATTTAATAATCAGGCGATGTGTGACCGAGCATGAAGCTTATCAAATTGTCAGAAAATGCCATGAATCAGAATATGGAGGTCACCATGGTCCCGCTCGAACGGCCCACAAGGTCCTCGAATGTGGATTTTATTGGCCTCACATCTATGAGGATTGCAGGACATTTGTTAAGGGCTGTGACAGATGCCAAAGATTAGGAAACATCTCCAAGAGGGATGAGATGCCTCAAAAGGGGATTCTCACACTTGAGATCTTTGATGTATGGGGCATTGACTTCATGGGACCGTTTCCACCATCTGGTGGAAACTACTATATCTTGGTAGCTGTCGATTACGTATCCAAATGGGTTGAGGCTGTCGCATTACCGACCAATGATGGTAGCCAAGTCATCAAGTTCCTCAAGAACAACATTTTCAGTCGATTTGGCGTACCTAGGGTGGTGATATCTGATGGAGGAACACACTTTATTAATAAAGGTTTTGAAACTTTAATGAGTAAAAATGGGATCCTCCATAAGATAGGCACGCCTTATCATCCTCAGACTAGTGGTCAAGTCGAAGTATCCAATCGCGAAATCAAACACATACTCGAAGCCACTGTCGGGATAACCCGTAAGGATTGGGCACGTAAGCTCAATGATGCTCTATGGGCATACCGCACAGCATATAAGACTCCCATCGGGATGTCTCCATATAGGCTGGTCTTCGGAAAAGCCTGTCATTTGCCTGTAGAGCTAGAGCATAAAGCTTACTGGGTCGTTAAAACGCTTAACTTCGATCCGAAAGTTGCTCAGAGCAAACGTAAGTTGGACCTCAATGAAATTGAGGAAATACGAGCGCAAGCTTATGAAAGCTCTCGAATTTACAAGGAGCGGACCCAGAAGTTGCACGATCGCCGGATCAAACCTAAGTATTTTTATGTTGGTCAACATGTGTTATTGTTCAATACTAGGTTGAAGCTGTTCCCCGGAAAGCTCAAATCTAGATGGGAGGGACCACATGAAGTACTAGAGGTGTTCAAAAATGGAGCTGTCAGGATTCGAACTGGCAGGGGCGATATAGTGGTGAATGGACAACGATTAAAAGAGTACCTTGGACAGTTCGATCCGGAGAAAGAAAGCCAAGCAGTGGCAGACCCGGCTTACACTCAATAAGAAACAGCATTTAAAAACACAAAAATTTTAGTTTATATATATATATAATAGTATATATTTACAGTACTTATTTCATGACGAGCAAGTACCCAAAGATCAATTAAACATTTAGAGTACTAAGACTCTAAATGTGAGGATGTTGATATTTGGAGAAAATCTAATGCGTCTTATTTGTCTGTCTTGCAGAAGTTCGGAACCACCAAAAAGAGGAGCAGATAAGAGTAACATGGAAAAACCAGGTTCTTGGTTGGACTAGTTCTATAAATCTGAGAAAATGTTTTCGGGAATTGAAGAAATTCAAGACCCGAAATAAAATTCACAGATAAAATGGAACTGACCCAACCTAATTTTATGCAAGTGGATTGTTTAAATTTTCAGCCCAGTTGAATTCACTTGGACTGAATTTATTCAACCCAAATCAAATAAAATGGATGCAGGCCCAATACCACACTCGGGCCCAGTCCAAGAAAATTTGAAAATTCAAAAATCCTTTGTCGCGGAAGGACCTTTGTCGCGATGTCATGCATCGCGACCAGACCCTGTTCCGCGACAAACCCCTTTTCTCTTTCTTAACCCTTCCCCACATCTTGTCGCGATGCACCTTGTCGCGGAGCATGACTCCGCGACCAAGCCCTGCTCCGCGACACAACCTGCGTTGACTGTCTCCATACTGAGCTTTGTCGCGATGGCCTTGTCGCGGAGCATGACTCCGCGACCAACCCTCAACTCCGCGACCTCTCTAATGTCGCTATGCCTTGTCGCGGAACCTTGTTCCGCGACAAAGTCTCGGATTCCGCGACAAAAGTTCAAGTATTTATACCCCCCCCCACCCCCTCCAGTTTCTTTTCACCTTCCTCCTGTCATTTCAACTTCTTTCAGTTTCTTCATCTTCTTTTCCCCCATTTTTCTCTCATCCGAACGAACACCACGTGTTCTTCGCACCCTTACCACTCTTTTTCTAAGGGAAACTATGGACCGATTTCATGGACTCCTCCCAAACCTTGGACCCGTGCCTAGACCCGAGCCAAGGAGGGGAGGGTAAACCCACTTTTCCCACCTGTCCATGGCCTCTATCGAACTCTTTTGCTTCTTTTTCTTATTTTTGGGTTGAGAATGACATAATGTGGTTTGTGTGAGTTTTTGTTTTCTTTGTTTTTCGATTTTGAATGCTCTCGGTTTTAAGGAGCTCTTTGAAGTCCTTTTTGAAACCCTTAAAAACCTACTTGAGAGCTTGTTTTAAAACTGTTAATAGATAAGTTTTTGAAGGTTTAAAAACTGGAAAGAACAAACTGATGAACATTTGGGTATTGTTTTGAATATCTTGATGTTATTGGTTTGATTGATCTTGATGTGATGTGCAGTGTTATTTTGGTGTAATAAAAGAGGTAAGATCTTTTTGGGCACATTTGTTCCCATGTTAGAAATCTCATGGGAATAAATGTTTGTTTGTTTATGGAAACATAGTACAAACACCCAATAGGAAGCTTCCACTTTTAATAAAAGCAACTTTTAGAAAAAGACAAAAAGAGTTATTTTTGTTTAATGTTTGACTTGAGTTTTTGTTCCCAATGGAACACTAGTGTGAGTAAGATAGCAGTACTTTTGTCACCCAACTGCTATCCTTTTCAAAAATCCAAAATGGGACCACTCACATCCCACCTTTGTTAAATAAAACAAGTCAACCATTTTTAAAATTAAAAACAGTGTTTGCAGATTTTTGGATGCTCTAACTGTCCAAACAGTTCGAGCTATCCAGAAATAGCAGATCCGTTCCGCCACATCTTCATTGCACATTCCAATATTCGAGCATTCCATTTCCATCTATCCATCTCATTCCACTTCCAACAAGTGTCTCGGACTTGTTTAATAAAACCGAAAACTTTTGGGCCCAATGGCCCATTAAAAAGATTTTAGGCCCAATGGCCAATTTTATTTTATTTTGGGCTCCTTAGCCCATTTAAAACCAAATATTATTTACATATGCTTTAAATTAAAATTCAAGCCAGAAATTTAATAATCTCACATCTAGAGCAAAGCTCTAAATGTGAGGATGTTGGTTTCTGAACTTGAATAACTTCTGAAAATCACATAAAAATTGGATTCACCACTTCTTATCTTTTCAGGGGTAATCCTCCCATTCCAGACCCTGCTCCAGAAGAAACCCATCTGCTGGACTTACCCCTCGAACTCCTGGGTGAAATCCTCTCTCGTATAGGAGAGAATGACATCAGTGAAGTCTTCAAGGCACAACAAACCTGCAAGAAATTCAGGGATGCCGGGAACCTCTCCATCGTCTACAAACGATGCGAGGTCAACTCATCCAGTATAAAGAGAGGGCGGGAGTACTATCGTTGGGAGAAGCGGAGATTCCTTCGGACATGCGACCAGGCTGGAAACCACAATCTCCAAATCATTCCAGCAATGATGGCATTCGCAGAAGAGAAAGAAGAGCAAGCCTATGAACTGCTACGCCTGGGGATTGAGGACAATCATAAAGCGACAATCTTCGCCTACGGGTTGATGCTCATGAGCAAGGAGGACGCAGGGCAGTTCGAGCAGGGAATCAGAATGATTGACAGGATAGTGACAAGTTGGTCAGTCTTCCAAGACACATCCGTCAATGTCCTCGATGGATGGTTGACCAACCAGACACCCCATTCCTATGGGCTGATCAGGAAGGCAGAGTTTACTGCCCCAGGGATCACGAGGCCATAACAGATCCCAATGATTGGTGTCTGCGGTGTGAGCTATCCAGTTATCTCCACTGGGCCGGATACATGTTCTGAAAGGAAGAAGGATGAATCCGAATTTACCTTGCTTTCTCTTAACTCTGCACTAGTAGTAGTATCCTACAAGGGATGTCTCCTTTTGTGTGTGCAGGTTTGTATTAACTGCACGAGAATCCCTTGCTTTGGTTGTAATTATTGCTTTCCCTAAAATTGGAACTCAGCTTTTGAGACCACTGAACAATTCTTTACTGCTTTCCTTTGAAAAGATGTCTGCACAGTCCGAGATGAATAAGTGACTGTCAGGCCAAAAATATGCTGTTGACATACTCAGTATGTCAGCAGTGCCTCTTTACTGCTTTCAATTAAATACCCAGCAAAAATATGCATAAACTTGCTCCAAATTCACACGTTGAATTTAGGCTTGTGATTAAATTTTCAAACTTTTAAATTGGGATAATATAATTGAAGACATGCATGAAATGAATTCCTGAGGTTTTGAGCTATAAAAATTTAATGATGCGATCAGCTTATTGGGTAATAAATCTGCATGTTAGAAATTTCGATTGAATAAATTGTTAGAATTAAGCTTGGATTAAATTTGAGAATATTGTATGACATGAATCAACCCAACCTTGTGAGATTTGAGCCATGAGTCACTTTTACTCATTCATTTTCTTTGATGTGTGAATCATTTTGATTAAAGGAAACTAGAACTTGCAATTGGGACCGATTCAAGACCATGACATATTCCCGAAATCGAGCATATGATCAAGGCACCTAGAAAACCCAAATTTTTGGCCTTCTTTTGAAATCCAAACCCAAAAATATTTCCCTTTAGGATTAACCAATTTGAGCCTATAAGCCTAATTTTTCTTTGAAACCCTCTATATTATTCCTAGCCTTACAAAAAGACCAAGAAATTCAAACCCAAGTGTGCAAGGATGAATTCTATCAAGGCATTACAATTTTTGATCATCAATGAAAACTATAAATCGGTATTCTATAAACCGATTCATCAAAAAAAAAAAAAAAAAAAAAAGTTGAATTTCATTCAACATCAATAAATTGCGAATGACAAGCAATTAGACAATAGTCTAATGTCATGCAAAAGAAAACCAAAAAGAGAGAAACATTGATGATCATAAATTTTAATTAAATATGCCAAGTTACGATAGAACAAATCTTTGCCACTTCTTAGCCCAATAATTTCCCTTTCCTACCGAATGTTACAACCGTACGCCCCGTTATAACCCTCAAATAAGACCTCGTGATCTCGATTTGAAGAAATGAGCCGGTGGCGAATTGGTCTGATTGCAAGCTTATGGGATAATTTAATTAAATGTGATTTTGAGCGTTCATGATTAAACCCCAATTGAGAGTGAGTGAAGTTTTCCGATTCTCTTATAAGTGAGGCTCTGTTTCATTAAGAATATTCATGTCATGCCTTAATTCTAATTTTTAATCTTTGCATTTTTCAAACATGATATTCATGAAAGGTTGATAATAATGTTTGATTTGTAGGCCCGATGTAGTGAGCAAGTATCATTTCATTAAACACTGCAATCAAGGGAATTTAATACTTGTAATTTTTTATTGTCTTATCCCAATCCAAAAAGAATGTGATTTATGAAGCCACGAAAATGAATTGAATATGTAGAGTCCGTGTTCTTACGAACATTGACTCTGACTGCTCGGGGACGATCAGTATTAAATGTGAGGATGTTGATAATGGCCAAAAATGACCATTATTTTCAATCCATTTCCGTGTCTTAAACGGGCATTTGATCGCATTCCGGTCTTACATTAAGTAAGAAAGCAGTCGAATTGGACTGATTTATGCATAATTGTAAAAATAATAAGCTGGTGTGAAAAAGACATAAATATGTAATTTTATTACATATTTATATTAGAAAAATCCAAAAACATGAGAAAAAGAAAAGGAAACAAAAAGATGGGAAAAAGATAGAAAAGCCCACAAAAAGAATATTTTCGGCCCATCTGGCCCAATCCAGCAGGCCCAGGAAGACCTTTGTCGCGGAAGCCCTTGGCGCGATGCAGTGTTCCGCGACAAAGGGCATGTTCCGCGACCAAGACGCACAAATGAAGAGGAGACCTGCCAAGCCCCTGGCGCGATGACCCTTGTCGCGATGGCATGCTCCGCGACAAAGGTCCATTCCGCGACCAAGATGCACAAACAGAGACACAAGACCCAGTCGAGAAGCCTTGCCACATGCAGTGTGTTCCGCGACCAACTTGATGTTCCGAGACAAAGCTGTGATGTGTGTGATGTCTTAAGACACAATGGGCTAGAATCAAGGCCCATGGGCTTAGGGTTACACTTCTATAAATATGAGGTGTCTCCCATGAGCTAAGGGTTGGAAGGTTGGAATTTTTGTTGATTAGAAGTTCTTGAAGGCAAGGCAGTAGGAGTTCTCTCTTAGGTAGAGTAGTTTAGGTTTATTTTCATGTATTATTTAATTTTTGCCCTTAGTTTAGCTTAGTTTAGTGTTTTACTGTTCACAGTGCTTAGATAGCCATTTTTACACTATGTTTTGGTTTCAAAACTCTTGTTTTAGGGTTTGTAATACCCAAATCATGGGTATTAACAATACCTCTTCAATAATATGGGAAAACATTCATCATTTGTGTCCCAAATCATGAAATGGGTCTCACACCCCATGGATTTATGCTTTCTTTTTCATTTTGGGGTCATTTGACCCCCATTTTGTTATTTTTATGTTTACTGTTGGCATATTATGGATAATGTTGTGTGGATGTGTGATCAAACCCTAGATTAGGATTCCTGCTTTATTTTAATGTTCTGCCCAGCCTTGTTATTTTTGTTTAAGCATGTTCTTCTTTATTTTGAATGTTTCTTGCTTATTTTTAGCTTAGAATAGCTTTTTGATCTGAAATAGGGTGAGATCACGCTGTTTGCATGCCACTGTTCATTTCTGCTTTTTCTGACTTCTGTCCTGAACCACCTTGGGCGCCAACCGCCTTCTGGCGCGGAACCACGTTCCGCGACAGAGTGGCTGTTCCGCGACCAAGGTGTTTCAAGACACTTGTCTCCATAATTTAAAACCCTTTGTCGCGGAAAACCTTGTCGCGGAGCCACGTTCCGCGACAAAACTGTCCATGCATAGCGACAAAGGAGCCAAACTCTTGCATTTTGTCTTCATGGCTTCTTGTCGCGGAATCATCTTGTCGCGGAGCCACGTTCCGCGACAAAATCCCATTCTGAGACAGAAAAATTATGCCATGTTCCTTGACTTTTGAACACCTTGTCGCGGAACCACGTTCCGCGACAAAATTTCCATGCATAGCGACAAGGGTTCAATTGCCTTAGAATTTTCTGAAAACACTTTAGCGCGATGTCACCCTTGTCGCGGAACCACGTTCCGCGACAAAATCTCACATAGCGACAAAGAGGCGTTATGCTGCCAAAAATTCTAAAAACTTGTCGGGATGTCCATGTCGCGGATCTCGGTCCGCGACAGAATTTATGATATCGCGACAAGGGTTTCTCTCTCTATTTGATCTCAAACAAATTTCATTCTCTCCCTATTTTATATTGCAACACTCACATCATAGCCCCACGGGTTAGGATGTAACATTCTGGAATTGCAATATAGGGTGTTATGCTGCCCAAATTTTGATTCTCCATTTGCATCACTTAACTGATTGAACCCTTGACTCATTAATGATTAAAAATTGAGATTAGCAATAATCACTCTTCAATAATCATCATGATTAAAGGACCTTTGTTCAATTGCCATTAAAACATTCTTGTATAAACAAAATCCTGATGGCTTAAACAGATAATCTGGACTGTAATTAATTATGGTAGGAAGGATTATTTAAGACCATCACATGTGGAGCCGATTCACAACCTTGCATGAGAAACCAATGTCTCTCATACAATGGATCTTCTTTTGTTTCTTGTTTATTTTGTCTTTGTGTGTTGTGTGGAACCATTAGTAAAGAATACATCAGAATAATGTTGGCGGGTACTCCCTCATAGATAACTAGCTCGTATTCTGGGTATTAGTTACTAATTGTTATTTTGCATGGTCTGAATGGCTGTCAGTGGAAGCCTTGGCGGTTCGCCCATCCGGGGTTATAATAGCTGCTCGGCTGACTCTCATCCAGATGCAGTTTTATTTTTGTTATCTTAATTTCCAAACCTGAATTCCAATCCGTACTGGGAGTCAGTTGGCATCAGTCAATGCCAACTGATGATCATTATAGAAGGGAAGCATGTAGGTTTTTATTCGAATTCACAGACAGTGGAGGCCCAACTGGTGTTGACACCACCATTATAGGGTCTAAGCTGTCTAAATTCGCTCCATCCGAGTGATTGGGAAATTGGACAGTAGATGTTTACAGTCCACCTGATTACTCTGCCATTACTTTGGTCCCTTGACCACTTCATTCTGTGTTTCACCTTCTGTCTAGACCCGCATCTATATTTTGGGTCAATTAATTTTACACTTCCATATATCTTTATGCATGATAATATTATATACTATTGTGGTCTGTACTTATTTTGGGATCCTTCCCTTGGACAATAGAAGTCTAGATCTTAAACAGATATTGCTTTATAAATTTCCAACAAAAACCTCTTTATAAAATCCGGATCTGAGTAAGGGATAAATTCTCCAGTTATGACTAATTCATATTCTATCAAGGGTTGTATTTTGGGAATTAAGAAGCAGATTCAGCGATTAGGTCTCGCCTAGACTGAAAGGGTCTGTGTTTTAACTGAGAGTCTAGTACCTGACAGGGAATGATTTTCAAATCCATTATTTTCCGAAATTGCTGGTTGATGGAAATGTAAGATTAAGTGCTACACCGAGATGGGGTCCACTTGGATTCAAATACAGTGTAGTAAATAATCTTAGAGAAACATCATCCAGGCCTTGGTTATTTTCTAAGATAGGGTTGAGTTTTCTTTCAACCGCTATCTTCTTCTGCCAAAGCCTACTTTTGAGTCCTGAGTGAGTGCATCCGGAACGAACTAATTTAGTAGTTCGTTTCATTAGTTTGTATCTCATAATCACCCGGAAGGAAGTGAACACATTAGTGGTTCACTGAGAGCCGGGAATTCTTGATCCATACTCCATCATTCTGATGGGGAGCTGTCTTTTACTACCAGGGTCAGATTTTCAAAACCTCCGAGTGATAGGTTTAAATGCTTTCTTTACTGCTTTCTTTAACCGCTTTCATTAGAGGTCACTCGGTTGTATTGAGAGTTGTGTAACTGCTACTAGGATTGACAGTTAAGGGATAGTTTAGGGCTTAATTCAAATCTTTGGGTGTGACATGGGAGAATGATAGTGGTACTTGGCATTTCAATAAATGATGTGTCGGGTGTTGCTTTTCCACCACAGATGAAGTAACAAACCCAGGCCAGGGTAGTTATGAATCTGTGGTATCTTAGATTTTGCGGTCTTAAGAACATGTAAACTCATATTGCAAGTACCTGTCTGTTAAAGGGAAAGCCTTATTGAGAGCATGAGAATTAGCTATCTGATAGAATTATCCCAAACAAAGATCTGCGTATGAAAATGGAAGTTTAACATTGCTGTATCTCACTCTTGTCCAATTTTCATTCTTTTCTTCCTGTCCTTTCTGTCTACATTGTGACTCAACTTCACGGTTGGCACAATGCACCTTTTCCCTGCTTTCGTAGATAATGTTTACCGCATTCCTAGAATAATTCTTATCCGCTTTCTAGAATAGATTTATTTACTTTGTAGATTAATTTAACTGCTCCCTAGATCTAGTTTAAATTCCTGTCAGTAGTTGTTAATCACCTTTCAAACCTATTGAGCAATACGAATGGAAAATCTAGTAAAACGACGTGGGACCTGCTTCTATCGCACATCCTCCAGTGAACGATCCGGTCTTACTATAAATTACTGCAATTTTTGACTCCGTGCGCTTTCGGGAGCACAGTTTCTTAACTACGAGCAATAAAAATATGACTACGTATAAATATATCCCTAATCACAACACCGCCATCATAAATTGGTTTCATTAAATAAAACCTAAACCAGGATCACGAATTTTCAGAAAATACTCATGTAGTGGGAGCCAGTCAAAAGTTTCATGGCAGGAAATCTTATGGCAAGAATTGATGAGAAGTAGCATGGCATATTTGCCGGGGATCCTCAGTGTGACAGGCTGAAGGTCAATCTATCCCGGCTATGCCATGAGATTTGTCAACATTTCATGACAGAGAGGACCACAGCGCCATTTGAAACCAAAGCACCATACTTGAGTAATAAAAAGACTAATAATCTTGATATATCCCTAAACCCTTTCCCGTGAATCATAACTCTTTTCTTGTAATAAATCTAACCTGGTATTATTTTAGCAAAAGCTCGGGTTAACGAAACTTGTCAAAAGTTTCAGCATGGAAAACCAAGAAACAGAGCTATGTCTCCCAGATTTCTACTGAAGCTGAGTATTGCAGCCTAGGTGCTGTAGCTGCTGAACTCCACTGGATTGGAAATTTGTTCAAGGAACTTCACCTTCCATTGCCATCTCCTTATCCTATCTACTGTGACAACTCCTCCGCTATCCAGCTTGTTAAAAATCCGGTGCACCATGAGCGCACGATGCACATTGATATTGGCTGCCTCTATGTCAGGGACTATTTTCAACAAGGTTTCATCAATCCCCTCTTTGTTCCTTCCACTCATCAATTGGCCGACATGTTCACTAAGGGCCTACCTCCCAAAGTGTTTATGTCTTGCTGCTCCAAGTTGAACCTCTGGCGCGGTTCATCTTGCGGGGGGGATGTTGAGCATATTGGTGGCAGCAAACATGTTAGTCAAGCTGGTTGCTGCATTGCAGAAGAGTGAGACATGGTGGTCGAGCATAGTGAAGACCTCCAGTCTATCTACCTAGGCCATATTCATTTACTTGTATGTTTGGGCCTTGAACCATTGAATGGGCCTTGTTATGTTGGGCCTTACCTTTCTTATCTGATTTTGTTACCTCAGTCCAATAGCTAGTATATATTGTGGAGTCCTTGTATTGTAAACGTTCGTTCAGTTTATTCAATACAACTCATTTATTTACATCCGCATTGTTAGCTTCTTCATTAATCAAATTAATATGAAACTGAAATCAAAATTTGAGAAATTTATGGGGCCAATGGTGTTTTTTTTCATTAAAAGCGAATTACAAAATAAAAAATAGAAACCCTTTTGATCTTATTTATGTGAGTGGTGCGAATAGTTCGATGCTCTATCGTCAAATTGCTTGCCGGCTTCGTGGTTTGAAGATGATCAAAACCTTGAGACCAGGCATTGTCTCCATCTCTGACGCTGTCCCCATCATCGTCGGTGTATTGATGGCCGGAATCGTCGTTTAAGGTTTCGGATTTGAGGACTTTATCAAATCACCGGAAGTAATCAAAATCCGAAGGCGGATGAGGAGGGTAGAATTATCCCAATTTCATATTGAAGACACTTGGGAAGGAGTGATTGAATATGTCAAATTACCCTAGGAACATCATCAAAATAGGGTTCATCGTCGGTGGAGAAGAAGAAAAAACTCGAATCCGGAAGTATATGAGGCAATTTAACCGCTTTCTGTCGCCTCAGGCGGTTGGCAGGAGGCAGTAGATAGGGGTGGCAGTGGTGATGGAGGATGAACTATAGATAGGGAAGGAGACAGAAACGATGTCACTGACACACGAGTAGGCTTAATGCCGGTGGTAGCATCATCGGAAAACAAGCGTCGAGCTGGTGGTACGAAGTGAATGACAATAATCTAAGTGGGGAGCGGCGAGATGGTGGAGGGCGTAGACGGCCTCTTTCATGAACCGGCGGTGGTCCTTGCACTGCCGCACGCTATCTTCAATGGCATGCAGTCCATTGGTACACACTACACACTATATCGTACTGATTTCCACTCAAATGTTTTACCGAACTATTGAATCAATTGCTATAATTCAGTGTCAATTTTCTTCACTACTTAAAGAAATAGGATGGGAGAATTTACCCGACTAAGATACTTTATTTAACGTTTTTGTTGGTTGTGATTAAAATTTTAGAGGGTAAAGAGGATCTTGAATTGCATTTAATTTGCCAAGGTAAAGAGATTTTGTTGGTATTCTTGATACATGATTCTGTTAGGTCACCCATTGGGAGAATGCAAGGACTGAACAACAGTTTGATACAATTTCATGGATTTACGCCATCAATGGTGAGGATCTTCTGGTGTTAAAGACGGTGTTAAAGTCCAGGATGTTGAAACGAAAGTTGAGATGTGTTAAAGTCCAACATCAAAATCCGCGCAGCAGCCTCTCTTTCGTGTGAACTGCACACGCCACACAACCCGCCCTAGTCTTATTTGGGCCAATTTGGTCTATTATTTGGCCCAAATACTTTCATAGGGCACAAATTCATAAATGATTATAGGGAGTCTTACACTTGGGACCGTTTCGAAAACTAAACTAAGGGTCAAAGACCCCTTCCCATAAATATTACGAATAGGGACCCCAAGTTATGTTTGTGTATTAGTTAACAAATAAGGTAATTCAAATCAATTTAACTAATCTAATCATTGTGAAAAATACCTAAATACCCTTACTTGTGGAAAATACAAATACACCCTTAAAAATGAAAAAGCCCTATTTAACGTTCAATCGCGATCTCTACTCTTCCTCCCGCGATGGGCGACTGTAGAAGGCGTATGTTAGACGGCAGCAAACGACGGAGGACGGTAGATCACGATTATCTTGGAACGTCCCAACTCCGTCCTAGTATATATGTTGGTCTCCTGACTTCAGGACGGTTTGAGATGGGATCTTCAGACATAAAGAGGAATACTACTGATCAAACAAATACTCCAAAAAAAAAAATCAACCTTCCAATAAAGAAACGATGAAGAAGGGATCTTCCTCTCCACTCGTGCCAATTAGAGATTAGTGAATCTTGAAAACAATGATAAATAATAAACAACCAATCAAGAACAAGAAAAGGCATAAAAAGAAAGGACCCGATGAATGGGTGGGTATATAGAATTGGTACAAATAGGGCACTCCAGAAGCTCATGTACACTTGTAGTGGGATTGATTGCCACGTGGGCGAGATTATTGAGGTTGATAATATTGAGAGAGGGCTTTGAAGAGGAAAATTGGGAAAAGGGATTTGGGAGAGAGATCTCATCTTTGTTTATCCCGTCGACGGAAGATACGCAATGCAGGAATCCATTCTTGAATATCTGTCTTCTGTCGATTCTAGTCTGCGGTCAGAGGGCAATAGTATATAAGGATTTGTGGGTTGTCTCTTAGTTATCCATTCTAGTGGATCTTGTAAGAAATTTTCAAGGATTTCATGATTGTGGAATGTGAACAGAGAAAAAAGGTTTGAGGACGGTTTTAATGACAGTGTCGGCACCGTCCTTTCCTTTGTGTATGTAACAGAAGACTCCGGACGGTCCTGGGAGGGTTGGGACGGACCGTCCCTTAACCGTCTTGTTTATTTCTATAAACTGAACACAGATGGACGTTCTATAGACGGTCGCTGCTCACCATGTTAGATTGTTGCAACCAACATGATAATTATGTGGTGATTCGTATAAAATTACGTGGTAATCATGAAGGACATGTGTGGTAAACAAATTAATAAGTTATCATGTGGTAAAAATATGACTTGATGGTGGTAAGCCATGTAATATAAATGTGGTAAATATTCTAACTTCGTGAGGTATGCAACAAAATGTTAGTGTGGCAAATACAGTGCCATGAGTGTGGTAATATTGTAGGGTTTTGGGTTTTTTAAGGGTTTAGGGTTTTGTAAGGGTTTAGGGATTTTAAGATTCAGTACAAGAAAAAAGGGGATTACCGACCCCAAATTGGGGTCGGTAACAGGCGGAGACGGGTCGCCCAGCCTGTTACCGACCCCACCTGTTACCGACCCCAAAGTGGGGTCGGTAATTTCTTGCTAGGTGATTTTTAGACCGACCAAAATTTCTTCTGGTCGGTAGTTTACCGACCCATCTACCGACCACCATGTGGTCGGTAGATTTACCGACGCCACTTAGGGACGATACTCGGGTCGGTATTTTGAGTACTGGGACCTCTTGGTCCAGGGATTACCGACCCCAAATGGGGTCGGTAGAATTACCGACCACCATGTGGTCGGTAATGGGGTCGGTACCCAACTGAATTTGTGACCAGAAATGGCTGTTTTGACAGCCATCCCTGCTGCCACAAATCAAGTAATGCTAACAAAACAACAAGCCAATTTGTACCACATCCACTACATTACAAACATGAACAAATGCAACTTATATACTCCTCAACTTCCATTGTTACACAAATTTGACAAATTCTAAAATAACAAGTCTTAATATCAAACTTCCAACATCCAAAATATCAACACAAATGTAATCAAATTTGTCACCAACGCCAACTGCAAGTCTACCAAAATCCCAACATCCCAACATCAATAAACCCAAGTCCAGACGGTCTATTCACTTGTAACATTTGAAACGAGGACAAAGTAGCATACTAACCAAAAAACAGAAATATAATCAGTGAACACCTAGGCCACCTCCACCCAAGCCATCATCCCCATCTCCGTCGTCTGGGGAACGAGGCCTCCGCACCCCAAGTACCCGCTCCAGCTGCTCGGCCATGCTCATATGCTCCTGTGACAGCCGCTCAATCGTCTCAAGTGCAGCATCAAACTGCTCATGTGGGACATACCCAGATGGGGGAGGAGGTGTGGAATCAACAGGGGCTGGCAGCCGAATCGCTCTGGCCATAGAGCCTATGCCATATATATTCGCCCGTCTGTCGGGGCCACCCGCAACATCGACGAACACGGCATCTGGGTCGAAGTTAGGCCCAATGTTGGGGTTCTGTGACAACTGTGTAGAGACAGCATTGAATTGGTAATGCATTACAAGTGGAAGAAGATAAGGTTCAATTTAGTGTCAACGTGGTGAATTGAGACTATATTTTAATCGATCATTAGTAGATATACCTGAAGTCGCTCTGACGTCGGTGTGACCCAATTATCCTTTTCGTGTCCCCTCGTATGTGTGTGCTCATGAAGCTCGTGAAGATGGATAGGCCTGTTACGATCAGCAGACTGCACAAATTTTGCACAATATAAGTCTTCATTTTATACAAATAGGTGAAGAATGTTAACGAGAAGCATACCAGCTTATCGGCAGTGGCCAGATGAGACTTCGTGCCTGCTGTATGTGTGGGGAGGGCCGGTGCATCCTCCTGTCCTCGGCGTCGGTTCAACTTTCCCCGTTTTGACTTCTCCATGAAGACCGCCGAATCCCAAATGCGTCTCCAGTTCTGTGTAACCAACTCATCCGCCGGGTACGCCTTCTTCTTCTTTCGTATGTCTAAGGTGTAATCCTTATACCTAGCAATATTCAAACGGTGCAGTCAATTTATGTTATTTGTTGAACCGAAATGTAAATTTAATGCTAGAATGTACCGGGCAATATTCTTCTTCTCCCACTCCTTCCTCACAGCCAGAGCGTGCTCGGGGGCCCAGCGTGCTACTTTCTGCATGTTAATTTGGATCAAGATGCATACAACAATGATGGAACATATATATATCTTCTAAAAGTTGTATAATACATGAAACTCGCCCCAGTAGAAGTCTTTGGTCTCCCGAGAGACCTTTCTCTAACTAATCCCATTCATGTCAGCACGCATGGGATAAATATCAGTGATCTTCCGGACCAGGGCGTTCGTGAACTCCATCCTATATGACAAAATTGCTATGTTACGCGTCGATCAAAGTAAACAAATAACCCAAAAAATTTAAAACGTAAATCACTTACACCCCATCCGATCTGGGCTCAACTAAGATCCTATCTGCTCCAATCTGGGCAGCGGAAGGTGCCTGCTGTGAACCGGAAGCAGCCCCAGATGCAGATCCCACCGAACCTGTTAAAGAATATAACATTTTGTGTCTTTAGAATATAACCAAACACTTAATCTGTAGTACCTGGAGTGCGAGGCATAGGAGTCTCTGGGACGGGAGAAGATGTCTCCGGTATCTCACCGGGCTCCTCCTGTGAGCCAGCTGCTACAACTGTGTTATAACAGATAAAATATGAGTAGTCCAGGCTAATATATGGAGTTAACATCGAAAAATAGTTTAGATCATGCCATGATTTGTTTAAATTTATATCACAAATACCTGCGTTCGAAAGCTGATAGTCCTCCATCGCTGCTCGGATAGCTGACTGCAGCTGAGGCCCTGTGACGAAGTGCGGGGTCCCCGAACCACCGGATCTGGATCCCGATCCTGACCCACTGGGCGTCCTAGAAGACGCACCATTCCTCGTCCCGACATCTGCAAGATTTATTTATCATTATTTGCTACCTTTACAATTAATTTCAATTAAGATATACATTTTGAATCTTAATAAGATTAGCAATTAGGTAGACCACATTTCAAACTTGAAAATCCTCATCCGAAGTCTCCTCTGATGGATCATCCGGATCAGAATCATTTGAGTTGGAATCAGTGCCTATCGATGATTCTGAATCACTACTCTCATCCTGCTGAAGTTCAACATATTGAACGTCGTCGTCTATTAGGCACTGTCGCGAGGCAGTAATGGTTGTAGATTCAAGGCCAAGTTGTTCTGGGGCATCGACTTGGAACGCATCCACTTCTACTGATGGACTAACTGTTATTACACCTCTCGGTTTGACTTTACACACCGCCAACCACTCATTCCGGCTCGCAACTGGTCTGATGTTTGGGAACGGTACGTAGCACACCTGTTCTGCCTGATTAGCAAAGATAAAAGGTTCGTATACGCTCAAAGATCTAGAATGATCTATTTCCACGAGTTTGTAGTTGGGGTGAGTGCGTGTCCCAATTCCTTCACGTGGGTCAAACCATCTACATTTGAAGAAGGTTGTTTGCTTAATAGGCAAAGCAGGGTACTCTATGACTATAATCTCCTCGATTATAGCATAATAGTCTCCTTGGTTCTCTGATTTGATACATACACCACTGTTGTATGTCGCTGTGTGCCCACCGTGGGATTCTGTGTGAAATTTCATCCCATTAATGAAGTACATAGGATACGATGTAGCAACGGGAGTGGGCCTTGCGCAACGTGAGCTATGCATGGATTGTCGGGGGGATTTGCAGTCACATATTCCTCAAACCATTTTGGAAACTCCGCAGATTGTGCTAACCAAAGCTCCGGACCACCTATCCCAGGGCGTTCCTCCATCAATTTAGCAGTGAATTTGCTAAAATAAATATGAATTTAGGTTAATTGTCATATATTCCAAACGGTGCAGTTATTACACATTGAATACAATCTAATATTGTTGAATGAACTTACTCGATAAATGGTTGCATCACGATGCAGTTTAAGATTAGATAAATATGGATGGCTTTCAATTCTACTTCTGTCAAACGCCTCTTCTTCGACTTTCCCTGGGGACGTCCCGCGTGTTTGAATACACTACGCAGGCGTGCATCAAAATTTTGTAAGCCACCATCATCATTCCTTGGCACATTCCTACCTTGGGTGAACACATGCTTCTCAAAGTAATGAGAGCAAAAAATTGAGGCCTCCCACACCATATATGCGTTGCAAATACTACCTTCAACATGTGCTTTGTTGCGCACGGTTCTTTTCAACCGATTCAGATACCTAAGAAAACAAGAATTATATTCAATATGAAGAAACATATATTAAGTATGAAGTGGTACATCAAAAAAATACATTGTTTCATTTACCTCTCGTAAGGATACATCCACCTGAACTGAACGGGACCGGCAATCCTTGCTTCGTAAGGTAAGTGGATGGGAAGATGTTCCATACAGTCGAAGAATGCCGGGGGGAATATCGTTTCTAACTTACATAGAACCACTAGAATATCGGTCTCCAATTTCTGTAAGTCTTCTATTGTAAGTGTTTTCGCAGTCAGGGTACGAAAAAAATTACTTAGTTCTGTGATCGGTTCCCAAACACCCTTGGGAAGCAAATCCCGCCATCCTATCGGTAGTAGACGCTGTAAGAAGATATGGCAATCATGACTTTTCATTCCAAACATTCGATGTTTATTCATGTCTGTGTATCTGCCCAGGTTCGATACGCATCCATCGGGAAACCTTAACCCTGCAACCCACCTCAAGAATACATCACGCCTCTCCTTATCCATTGTATAAACGACTTTAGGATATTGGCCAGAACGACTGTCCCTATGCAGTTCAGGCCGATTACACAGCCCCACGAGGTCCTCACGTGCCTTCGTATTATCCTTTGTCTTCCCCTGAACATCCATGACTGTGTTGAAAACATTTTCAAACACATTCTTCTCAATGTGCATTACATCAAGATTGTGGCGAACCAAATTTGTTTTCCAATAAGGTAGATCCCAGAATATACTCCGCTTTTTCCAGCCACAAGTCTTACTGATTACTGCATTCTCCTTAGCTCCTCTTAATTCAGTTACTCGACGTAGACCATATATTTCTATGTCTTCCAACACTTCGTCGCCGCTCTTGTACCTTGGTGCCAATCTGTGTTCCTCCCGATCCTTCGTAAATTTGGACTTATCAAGCCTAAAAGGATGATCTGAAGGTAGGAACTTCCTGTGAGCATCAAACCACGACTGTTTGCCACCCTCTCTAAGGCGTATCGATTCAGTTTCCTCCATACAAACTGGGCAGGCATATTTCCCATACGTGCTCCAACTAGACATCATAGAATAAGCCGGGAAGTCTCCAATGGTCCACATCAACGCTGCCTTCATCTGAAAGTTTTGTTTTGTATTTCGCTCATATGTTGTGATCCCAACATCCCACAACTCCAAAAGCTCGGCTATTAAGGGTTGTAAAAAGACATCGATCCCCTGTTTTGGGCTTGATTTCCCAGGTATTATGCACGTGAGAAACATGTATTCATCTTTCATGCACATACCGGGAGGGAGGTTATATGGGGTTAAAATTACTGGCCAACATGAGTATTGAGATCCCGACTGTCCAAAAGGTTGGAAACCGTCCGTACAAAGTCCCAAGCGCATATTTCGCCCCTCCGACCCTAAATTCTGGATGAATTGTATCAAAGTCTTTCCATGCCTTCGATCATAAGGATGACATATCTCTCCTACAATATCATGCTGGTGTCCGACATGCCAAGTCATATGTTCCGCTGTCGCCTCCGATGCATACAACCTTTTTAATCGGTTTTTAAGTGGGAAGTAGAACATGTATTTCCGTGCGATCCGTGAATTGGAATTCGTTTCCCGATATCGCGGTTTGTCATAGAACCTGCAATTCTCTAATGTAGCATCTTCACGCCAAAACAACATACACCTATTCTCACAACAATCTATCTTCTCAACAGGTAGCCCCAATCCCTCAAGTAGTTTCTTTGCCTCGTAGAAGTTCTTAACCATAGCATTATCCTCGGGAAGCGAATCAATGATTAGTTGGCACAACGTATCGAAGCACCGCTCCGATAAGTTGTGTTCGGCCTTAATTTTTAATAACCTTGCTATTGTTGATAGCAAAGTCATTTTCTTGCACCCAGGCCACAAATCTTTGTCTGCCGCCTCCAACATACGGTAAAACAGTCTCTCTTCTGGATTTGGTTCCTCGGGTGGCCTAGGTTCACCTTCTTCATCATGTGATGTAGTGTCGGGCATACCAAATCCCATTCCCTCGTAAACCATTTGTAAGTAAGTATCCTCAGGTGCATCGACTGATGGGGCTCCCGCACCAGCATCGTCGTATCGTTCAAATTTGTGCACTTCTTCATGACACGTCCACCTTTCATAGTTAGGGACAAACCCATATTTTTGTAGATGGTACTTGATGTCATCATCAGGTAGATAGCACTTGTTCCTACACTTACCACATGGACACCTTAATTTTCCCTGGGCCTATCGACATCTGGGTTTCCATGAGACATACGTATAAATAATTCTACTCCATTAGTAAATTCGGATGTCACTACTACAATTTCACGACGGGAGCGGTACATCCAACTTCGATCCATCACCTACGAATATGGGAATACGACACAGAATGAAACTAATTTGAATCAATAATGTTAGGTTGTTCGTTAACTTTGAGATATTGTATTTCTTCAACTAAACAATTAGATATGACTTATTGTATATGATCATATTATTAATAAATGAAATTAGAATTGTATCGTTGAAATTATATTACTAATTATATTTTGTTAGAATGACAACACGGCAATTTTGATTCATTTTTTGCTTTGCACACACCTAATTCAAAAAATACGAATATTGAGTGGCTCCTAAATGTGTCTTCAAAAAATATTTTTTTATAATTGATTCAAGGAATCCAATACCACATCTAATCCAAAAATTCATTCTACTTCAACAACAACACTCAGAACTAAATCCCATTCCACATCATACAGTCCCATTATACCAACACATGCACTTTCCACTCCAATAACATCTATTTCAATACGACATCAGAAAAACATCATCAAAAATTCAAAAAAAAATAGATATACCAAGTTCTAAATTAATACCAAGTCCAAAAAACACATGCACTTTAGAATCAAATAACTTTCTCAAGACATTTAACTGTGCAGGCATGTACACCGTACCAATTTCAACTTCACCAAGACAAAAGGTTCTTAAAAAGCATATAACTTTCTCATACGAACTCCAATTTGAGCATATCATATATGAAAATTCATCTACTTGACGAGAGCTTTCTAAATATGTGCCTATGATTTTCAAATTCCAAAAAAATGAGTGCGGAATGGCCAGAAACAGCCGCTGCTCTATACATTACAACCCCAAAAATTATTTTTTTTTGCAAATTTGGATAAGCAATAGCACAAATATGACATTATAGATTACGACAATACAAGTATACCAATCTCAAGCTAAACAACATATGAGAATAATATAAAAGAATCTACCGATAGGACAAAACCAAATCACATCTTCAAACATCCAAAAATAACAACAAACGAATGGATTAAAAGTGAAGAAATAGCCAATCGAGTACCTTCGATTACTACACGAATGGAATGGAGAGGATGTTTTGGGTGGAAAAGCACTTGGAACCGCAAGCCTCGAAAGCACTCGGTGGTATCTCATACCGGCGGAGAAACTGTGGGGGCAGGGTGGCGTCGGCGGGGCGGTGGTCGGGGACGGGTGACGACGGCCGGTGGCACGCGGGCGGTGGTCGGCGGAGGTCGGCAGTGGTGTTGGGGTCGGAGTCGAGTGGAGGGAGGAGGAGAGTGTTCTGTTTTCGTAGGGGTTCTGTATCCCCGATTTGGGGATTTTAATCCCTAGATTACCGACCCCAATTGGGGTCGGTATCACCGACCACAAAAAATTGTGGTCGGTGATTTGGTTGCCAAATACTGGGGTACCCCATAACGGTCACAAAAATTACCGACCCTAGCTGGGGTCGGTAAATCTGACCCGTACTTTGTGGGTCGGTAATCCCTTTTTTTTCTTGTAGTGATTGTAGGGATTAGGGTTTTTAAGATTATCCGTTCGATGGAATAAGGTTCAAAATCAATGTCATTGTTATGTCTAAATTAATTATGCATTATCATATTACATCAATTCATTGAAATTATGACCACAAGTGTATTTACCATGAATCCAAATGTGTGTATATGCTTGAAATAAGCATATAGGTTCACATCTCATATTGTCTTCATTAAGAGAATCATCTAAGTACGCATAAAAAAGTTCCAAATGTATATTTAACTCTGAATATCTTCATCCAATTGTATCTTACAATCGTAATAGCGACTGCAAATCATAAATTATAAGTACTTCATTAGTTACAAGATCAATGTCACTTCGAACTCGTTGTTATTTCCTAATACTATTATATGTTTCACCAAATTATCCGGTTGAGATTCAATGTTTGTACCTTTTATGTTTTTCCAAGCGTTATTCCCTCGTGGTAAGCTTTTGTTTGAGTTGATCGGCATAGTTTTAATGATACCACTATACAGTAATACAAAAGTATATTTTCTGAAATGTGGTAAACAAACTTCATCAATGTAGTAACTGCGCACAAGTAACGATGGTAAGGATTCCCCAAAATGAGGTAACGCATTAAATATGGGTTTGGCAAAGATCTAATTGAAGTGTTGTGGGAGTGGAGGACGGTCAACTGGACGGTGCATTGGAAGCATCCACAAGTCGTCCTAATCTCTTGAAACTACACTTTTTACCTTATTCATTATAGTGGCAATTTTATATTGCACTGTGGTAAATGTGTAGTCATATATATGGTAAATAATGATATCCCACGTGGTAAATGGATAGTCATATAGATGGTAAAGAATAATATTTTATTTTATTACAATCAATATATAATTGAATTTTATTTTTCCAATATATTTTTTCTTTAATTTAAAAAATTTAGTTTAGTGAAAATATATTAGATTTTTTATTCAAAAAATATTATTTTTTCATTATTTAAATTTATTAAATTTTATATTCATTTGTAAAATTTATTTTTATTTGGTATTTTTCTTCCAAGATATTTTTATTTTCAAATATTTTCTTTTACTTTATTTCAAATTTATATTATGTTATATTTATTTAATGTAAATTTATTTTATTAAATACAACAAATTTTAAATTATATATTATTTACCTTTAGAAATCATAATATAATTTTATTTTATTTTACTAAGTTGAATTTATTAATATTAATTATAAAAATAAATTATAAATTTAAGTAAAACAATATAAAACATTAAAACTCTAAAATATAATAATATATAGAAAGTTAAAAAATGAAAGCTAAAGATATATTCAAAGGTGGTAAATGTGTAGCCATAAGTATATGGTAAAAATTATAACACTATGCGGTAACGTACGCATTATATGCATGGAATCGTCTTTCTTAGAATAACGTAAACATGAAAAGGACGGTATTTGAACTTTTTACAAACCATCAATTTTAAGCCAAGATCGTCCTCCACCACACTCATTCAAAACTGCTCTCTCGCCTTCACCAAACCAATCATACCCCTTCTACCATTATCTTTTACCAAAAACAGTGTTGGGTTTACCATATTATTCCTATATTTTTTTTTTACCAATATCAGGGTTAGGATTTACCATGTTATCACTATATTATTTACCATCAATCATGTTTGGTTTTACCATTTTACTTATAACATTTACCACGCATAATGTGGGGTTTTACCATGTTCAACCTATACCTTTTACCACAGGTAGGGGTGTAAATGAGACTGATAGGCTCGTGAATTGTTCGAGCTCGGCTCGGTCAAAATTCGGTTCAAGCTCGACTCGAAATGGCTCGGTTCGAGCTCGAGCCCGGCTCGTAACACACACGATCTCAAGCCGAGCCAACTACTATTAGGCTCGAAAGCTCGATAATAGGCTCGATTTATTTTTATACATATATTTATTTATTATTAAATATAAAAGTATATAAAATATTAAAAGTATAGTATTATTATTTTTTATATCTTTTAATTTTAAATTTAAAAGATATTATTAATTAAATATATATTTTTAAATTTACGTAAATATGTAGATTAAATTAAATATAATTAAATATATACAATATATTAAATATAATTCCTTTGATAAATTATGTGAAAATGAAAATGATACTAGTTCGAGCTCGACTCGACTCGGTCAAAGCTCGGTTAACGCTCGGCTCGGTTAAAGCTCGGCTCGAATTCTTATGAGCTCAAGCCGAGCTTACCACTATTCGGGCTCGGCTCGGCTCTTTACACCCCTAACCACAGGCAATATACATTTTACCACACACAATATATCATTTTACCAGTTCATTTGAGTGAGTGAATGACGGTTCATGTACATTATTTTTAGACCGTCCCTAGGCCGTTCTACGAAAAATCTCCAATTTGACAGTAACCGAGACCATCCCTTTGGCCGTCCTCATACAAATTTTAGAAAGTCATATGAAATTTACCACTTTTCAGTTATTTATTTTACCACATTCTGCGATGACAATTTACCACACCTAACAATAACTTTACCATAGTTTTAAAAACAATTATTACTAACATATATCATAAAAAAATCACCCTCACAACACCAACAAAGAAAACCAATCCAATATCACTAACCAAAAGCCACACAATGTAAGCATACACATGCCATAATCCAAATAAAATGCATCCAAAATACCAAATCATCTAAATGTATTACACAACACTTCAATACACATAAAATTTAAGATTTTGAAATTAACGTCAAGCCCTTCTCATCGGTTATAAGTGAGTATGCATAGTACGCTGTCAATCCCATTCGTCTAAACATCGCCATAATCCTCTCTTTATGGTACCGACCACCGAATCTCCACCTCTTCCACAATATCTCGTAGATAGTTTGCAGAAAAGTCCGGAGCTTACACTTTCTTCTCAACACCTATCCATACATACATAAAACAATCATTCCACATTTGTTCGAAACAATATACTAAGCTACATACATATTCTTTCAAACATTTCTCACCAACCCATTGCCAAACATTTGTTTACGCCACTCAAGCTCTTGCATTCTAGAACCAAATTAAGTAAACACTTATGTTGATCAATTATCACGACAATGCATCCCAATTTGAGTCTTCTAAACCAATATAACAATTATATCATTTCATCGAACACATTATATGCAAATTACATTCATAAATGCCAACATTCAAATCCACTTTCCTCGGACAATTCTATAACCAAAATTCAACAATTCACACGGACTTCACTTAAAATTATAAACAACATACTAAACTAATCATTCAACATTTATTCTAACAATCATTGCATTTTACAACTAAAATATTCAAAGCACTACTATTGATCAATTACCACACTAATGTATTCCAAAATTGAGATTTCTAAACCAACATGACCTTTTTCAATCATTTCATCGAACACCTTATGTGCTCAGTAAATTCAAACACCTATTCACAACTTTTCAAAATCACTTTTCCCCTCCAATTCTATAAAGTATAAACCAACAATAATTCAACAATTCCCACAAATTTCAAATCAACTTGCAATTTTTCAACTCAGGAAAAAAAAACACATAACTCTTATAACCTAACTTATCACAATCTTCCATCAACATTCACAAAAAATAAAAAATAAAAATAAAAACAACGGCTTTAAAACATACCCGCAGCAGTTTCATCCACCACTTGCTCTTGATCGTTCCTCCTCTTCTTCGGTGCCATGTTTACTTCAAATGTAGGGTTTTAACTAAACCCTCTTCTGCGCAATATTCGAATATGGTCGGTCTTCTCTTCCTTTTCTCTGTGCAACATTTGCTCGCCAATTTTTCCTTTTTAATTTCCCAACAAATATTTGCTTCGGAATGCCGCCTTCAATCTCCACTTCTTCCTCCTCTTGCATTTCTCTCGACAACCATGTGTGTGTTCTTCATTTATTTGGTGGTGTCAGATCCAATTAAACCGATGTTTACTTTCTAATTAGATTAGGGTAATTGGGGGGTCTTGTATAAGAAGTCAAAATTGTGTGTAGGGCTCAAAGGGTAATATTTTTGTGAACGGTCTTTTATAAATGGAAACAAAATCAAATGGGTCCTTGACCCTAATTTTCCCATCAATATATAATGGCTATGGTGGCTCATTTTACTTATTACCATTTAGTGGCAAAATCAATCAACCTAATGTTTGCCAATATTTTATTATTAATCAATCAACCTAATGATGTAATTTCCATATCAATCAATCAATGTCCATTTAACATAATGTTGTAAGTAACTAAATAGCATTTATACAAAATAAGATATATAAAAATTATCTAACATTTTATGGAATTTTGCTGCAATATAATCAAAGTTACTACTCCCTCTGTCCCAATTATGGTGTCTTATTTGAACTTTTTACACTGTTCATTGTATAAGTTTGACTTAACTTTTTATTGCAATTATATAGAAAACATATAATCGAATGAGATCTTGTTAGATTTGTTTCGCAAGTTTTGGAATATATATACTATAGCATTTTTACTTCTATATATTTTAAGATATTAATTATTAAACGAATGCATTGGACCGTGTCCAAAAGTTTTGAGACATAATTAATGGGACAGAAGGAGTATTAATTATTTATATATTGGGTTTCTTGGACCAGTGTCGGCCGGGCTACAACCTCGAAAGTCCTATATCAATATAGCCTCTATGGTCTAAGTAAGGTTTGGGGTTCGAACTTTGTGCATGCAAAAAAAAAATACTTTGGAGGCACCCTTCATTGCCCATGCAATCGAGGGATTAGCCTTAGGTCCAAATGTGGCCTGAGAATACCCGATAATTCACCAAAAACATATTGCCCCAGAAGGCGGGAGTTATAGATAATATAGGATTGGTTTATGAACACTCTAATGATTTCTTTTTATTTTTTTATTTTTATTTTTTTTACAATTGTCATGAACATGATTAGACAATTTCCTTTGTTAAAAATAAACCTTTTCATTACCTTTAATGTTAGAAATATGATGGATACAATGTTTCAACTAAAACTAATTGTCAATGAGTGGAGTACCTCAGGTCTATATATAGACAATACAAGCCCAGCTCTTCACCCCATCTTCTGACCCGACTCGCAACAGTTGACCCGACCCAAACCCATTTTGAAGGATAAAAATCTGATTTGAAGGGTGAGAGACTCATTCTACACCTAAGAATGAACCAATTCCCGTCACTATGCAAGAGACAAATTAGGGTTCTTGCATTTCTTGAGAAATTAGAGATTTTGTGCAAAATCGGTTAGGGGATCTAGCATATTCCTAGGTAAGTATTTCCATAATCTAATTCACAATTTTATTAAGTTTAGAAGTGGTCTTGAAGGAGGTTTTGTTGGTGACGAAAGTGGGTTTTGTGGGTTGAAATTCATGTAGAGTTGGACATTGAATTCTTGTTTGATAGCTACAACATTATTGTGAGAGCTGAGATAAATCACTTGGTTGCCCTTGTTGGCGTTGACTTGAATTTGTAGCTTGTTTTTGGGTTCATGTTGGAAGAATTCTTGTTTTCGTTGAATTCTTGGTGATCTTGGAGTTTGACTCTGCATTGTAGCTTGCTTTTGGTGCTTGGAAGCTTGTGAGAGCTGTTTTTGAAGTTATTGGAGCATCAAAACACGGGTCAGGGTAGAGAATAGCTAAATTTGGGGGTGGAGATGAGTAAAAATTGGTAGAAATCGCCACGACAGCGTTTTTGCCCAGTTGGGGCGCTAGACTCACGCTCTTCACCGTCAGCGCACGCGAGCGCGTGCTCCACCCAGGCTGTGTGCTGGGGCGCAGTCAGCGCGTTTCCAGCGCGGCCGTCTGCTACCTCTTCCCATTTTTCATCCTTTCTTCGTATTTTCTTACCGTTTTTGAGTTCCTATGCTTAGAAATGATTCTAGTATGTCTAAATAATTATTATGAGCGTATTTTGGTTGTTGTTATTGGATTTATGAAATCTACCATGCCTTAGAAATTGGAACAAAACCGGACGTGCATGTCTCTAAATACTATAACGATGTTGCGAGTCGATATGTGGGGGTTTGGCGATCCCCAGAATTGAATTTTATTATTTGGAATGGTTAATCATTAATATATGTCTTCGAGTTTGTGAGACTGGATATTGGTATAACATTTATGCGATTAATGTGATAATGAGTGCTTTCGAGAATAACGAAATTTTTAACTATGCTTTCGAGTGTGGCACTGGGATACTTAGTTATTTAATTATCATGGGCATCTATTGTGATTGTAAACGTATTATGTTTTCGAGAATTGAAGATTGGGCATATGCCAATATGACGATATTGGACATATCTTTTATGTGGCACCTGTTTCGAGGATATGGGGATTTTTCTGTATGATATGCTTTCGAGCTGAGCTGGGCATGGTAAAGAAAATCTATCTGTCCGGGGTATATATATATTGAGGCTTTCGAGAGTGAAATGCTCTGGGCCAGACCCGCTTGATATGGTTCGATCATTGGGAAGCAAAGGGGCACTGTAGGCATCTTCTTCGATCTTTAAGGGGGGTGGACCCTCACTGGGAAGGAATTTTGGCCATGGTATTTAAGATTCTCGCTAGGCATACTATGTGTTGTATCTAGGATAGATACACCATAGGTCATTGCATACCATATCATTCATCCATCTAATATCTTATATGTTGTGTATGACGTGGTTGATCATCGGTATGGGACGGTGTGAGTTTACTCATTTAGTTTTTTTTGCTCAACATCTTATACACGTTAGGAAAGGGTGGTGGAGGCGCATACCACTACTCATTTATTTATTATGCATTGTCATTATTAATATTATTATTTTTTATACTAATTTCCCTTACCCATTCCTAGCTATTTCTACTCTTGCTCAGTACCTTGCACTGACCCCTTGCAATTGTCTTTTCTTATAGATACTCTCGTAGAGCACGCAGAGTATGGGCATTATAGCGGGTTTGGGCCTGAGTGAACTAGTTACTGATGCATATTATTGTTGTTGAATATTATGTCAATCTTGGAGTCTATGTTATCCGTATTATGACTTGTGGTCAGTTGGTGTGATGCGTGAACCATGTTCTTAATTTCCCTATTTTATTATGTACTTGATATTGCTAACTGGAGGCTATGAATCCTGCAGAGACGTACAATTTATGTGGCTTGTAGCCAGATTATGCATTATGTTGTTGAACTCTATTTCGTGTTATTTATATTAAATTGATTGGCCAGTAGTATACATGAGGTAACACGGTCGTGACATCACTAAAATTTGATTTTAAGGCGTTAGATGTTGGTATCAGAGCCATGTTTGCTCTTATGCACTTAAAACTTTGATAAAGGCATATGTTGAGGTGTGTGGGGTAGTGCATATGGTGTAGGATTTGCATTTGATTATGCTTATATTCCTGTTGCTTTGCATTGTGTTGGGATGACTGCGAGCCTTAGGTGATTAAGTCGTGGTTTATGAGACAAACTACGATCAATCCATAGGGATATCCCTGGAGATATATAATTGTTAATTTATTATTCAGTAAGGTTTATGAGCCGTTGGGGGGGGGCACTGCAGGCATCTTCTTCGACCTTTAAGGAGGGTGGACCCTTACTGGGAAGGAATTTTGGCTATAGTATTTAGGATTCGCGCAGCATACTATGTGTTGTATCTAGGATAGACACCATAGGTCATTGCATACCATATCATTCATCCATCTAATATCTTGTATGCAGTGTATGCCGTGGTTGATCATCGGTATGGGACGGTGTGAGTTTACTCATTTATTTTTTTTGCTTAACATCCTATACACGTTAGGAAAGGGTGGTGGAGGCGCATATCACTACTCATTTATTTATTATGCATTGTCATTATTAATATTATTATTTTTTATACTAATTTCCCTTACCCATTCCCAGCTATTTCTACTCTTGCTCAGTACCTTGCACTGACCCCTTGCAATTTTCTTTTCTTATAGATACTCTCGTAGAGGACGCAGAGTTTGGGCATTATAACGGGTTTGGGCCTGAGTGAACTAGTTACTGATGCATATTATTGTTGTTGAATATTATGTCTATCTTGGAGTCTATGTTATCCTTGTTATGACTTGTGGTCAGTTGGTGTGATGCGTGAACCATGTTCTTAATTTTCCTATTTTATTATGTACTTGATATTGCTAGCTGGAGGCTATGAATCCTGCAAAGACGTACTATTTATGTGGCTTGTAGCCAGATTACTCATTATGCTGTTGAACTCTATTTCGTGTTATTGATCTTAAATTGATTGGCCAGCAGTATAGATGAGATAACACGGTCGTGACGTCACTAAAATTTGGTTTTAAGGCGTTACATGTTGGTATCAGAGCCATGTTTGCCCTTATGCGCTTAAAACTTTGATAAAGGCATATGGTGAGGTGTGTGGGGTAATGCATATGGTGTAGGATTTGCATCCGATTATACTTATATTCCTGTTGCTTTGCATTGTGTTGGGATGACTGCGAGTCTTAGGGGATTGAGTTCTGGTTTATGAGACAAACTACGATCAATCCATAGGGATATCCCTGGAGATATATAATTGTTAATTTATTATTCGGTATGGTTTTACCATTGGTTAGCGAATATTATTGAATTGTTGATTATGTTTTATGTACAGGATACCGCCAGACAGATTTGGAAAACCCGAAAGAATGGGAAGGCCTCATACAAATTCGTGGACATTTTAATGTTGATGAGGGGAATGGCCTCACTGGTGAGGGGGATCTTCATTCCGATGAACCTAGGGGAGCTGATGAAGGACTTCATCATGATGATGAACCAATACCACCACCACCAGGCGCGATGCCCTTTAAGCCCACACAGTTTATGCAACAGATGGTCTCATTTATGCGGAATATGAACCAGGGAGAAAGAGTTGATCATGTCTACTCACATCAGCGTTATATGGATTATGTTTACTTGGCTTGACATCATCAGTCTCCTGTGTTCAGCAGGAGTTCTAAACTGATTGCTTTGGACGAGTGGCCCTATCAAATGAACAGGATTTTTGAGACCATATGCTGCCTAGAGGATAAGAAGGTTAGAGTGGGGAGCCACTATACCTTATGCGGCCAGCTCTACATTGGTGGAGAGCCAATGAGAGTGAGCTTATGAGTAGGCCAAGACTTACTTGGGAGGCATTCTGTCAAAACTTGCAATCTCACTTCTATACCTCGCAGATGTTGAATGCTAAGAAGATGGAGTTTCTCACTTTAGAACAAGTGGGGAACATGTCAGTTACCGAGTATCATCACTGTTTTGTAAATTTATTGGCTATGTTCCAGAATTAGTTTCGAATGAGGACGCTAAGATTTCGAGGTTTGTTAATAGCTTGAGAGCCGAGATTAAGACAGGGTTCAGTGTTCAGCATATATCCTATTCAGTCGTGGTCTAGGCTAGGCACCTACTGTTGGCATTGCCAACAGACGGGACATTTGAGGTATCAATATACACGGCTGACCGGAACCGAAAGGGGTTCTTCTACTGCAACTTTTGGTGAAGGTGCACCGCTAGGACGGGGCACTGACAGGGGTCGTGGAAATCAGAGGGGCCGTGGAGGTTGCCTCAATGTCATGGAGAGAACTGAGGTTGGCAGAGGTGATGATGCCATGACCGGTAAGTTTTAAATTTGTATGATTTGAGTTGGCAGAGGTCGCCTCAATGACATTTGTATGGTTCATGTAGTCATTTTCTAAACCCAAACTGTCGGGTACCCGAACCCGACGCCCACCCCTACATAAGATATCTAAAGGTTATCATATCCATGACCGGAGAATATGTTTCCTCAAACTCAACACCTGGTCTTTGGGAAAAACCTTGGGTTACAAGTTTTGCTTTCTATCTGACAGTTTCATGGGTTTCATTTCGTTTTCTCACTAATACCCATCGGTATCCAACTGGCTTCATATTTTCGGGTGTTTGGACTATTGGTCTAAAGACTTTTTTTTAGCCAGCGAGTCTAATTCAGACTAGATCACATTTTTCCATTTTGGCCAATCATTTCTCCGTGACATTCATCAACTGATTTAGAATCATGATTCTCGTCATTTGCCATTATATCGAGTGTAACGTTGTATGCAAAAGCATTATAAACAGTTGTTTCATTCTGGTTCGAACATTTCCCAGTGTTGATATAATTGAATGAAGTTTCAACAACTTCATTTTCATCTGGGTAAACTTTTCATATTCAACCTCTTCAGGGGTTGAATCAATTGCTCCTTCAGGAGTATGATCAGGCGTTGAGTTATCACCCATATGGATAATTTTCACCCAAAGGTCTACCACGCTTTAGGCATGCAGTATGTTTATTTGCACTCGAAATTTGTCCTTCTTGGAACATTTATTGTGGCTGGTGCATTTGCTGCCTGAATATATGATTTAGTAACTTTTGCAGCATCATTAAACGCATCATGCAATTTATTTGCAATTTTCTGTAAATGTACATTTATTGAACTTCAAGTTCACTTTGCCTTGTACGAGAATCAAGAAAATCAAATGGACTTTGTCGAGATATTTCTTTTTTCAGTCGATCTTTATCTCCCCATAATGTCAGGAATTGAGTTTCATCAAAATGACATCTGCAAATTTTTCAGTAAATAGATCACCCATTTTTGGCACAAGATATTTAATAATCGAGTGTGATTCATACCCGACATAGATGCCCAACCTTCTTTAAGGTGCCATTTTAGCGCGTTGGGGTGGCGCAATTGGCATGTATACCGCACACCCAAAAATTCGCAAGTGGGATATAGAGCGTTATTTTCAAATCACAATTTGTGCTGTGGAGTAACAATTATAACTCGTCGGCCTTATTTTCACAAATGTTGTTGCACGTAACACATCATATCCCCATGCAGATATGGGGAGCTTATACCTCATTAGTAATGGTCTAGCAATTAATTATAATCGTTTAATGAACAATTCAACAAGGCTATTTTGTGTATGCACATAAAGAACAAGATGTTCTTCCACAGTGATTCTAATTGACAGTTGATATACACGCCTGTCAAACTGACAATAGATACACATGGCTTGCCAAAATGGCAGTCGATACACACGGCTTGCCAAAATGGCAATCGAGATACATGGCTAGCCAAAACGGCAGTCAATACTGATATGGCTGCGGCCGCCGGCTCACCGGCTAACTGATTATGATTATTGAGATTGCCTGTTAGTGATCTCCCATGTGTGGTGTCCTCTTCTTAGTTATCGGGATAATATTAAAAGACTTGTGGATGAATTTAATTAAGTTGTACTTACTTATCACGCCTTTAAATTACGCTTTTTAATTATGCCTTTAAATTCTGTACTGTAATCTCAAATAATCAATTATGCTTTTCCGCTGTAAGTTAAATTATGAATTTTTAATATTTCAATTAAGCCTGAGTAAAAGTATAATTTTCAAATTAATTAAATAATTTTTAAAACCCCTTTATTGTTACGTTAGGGATTAACTTACTCAGTATTTTATATACTGATAAATCCCGTTGTTTATTTTTCTATTACAGAGTACGGAGCATGATCATGCATCGGGGGATCACTTTGGACATTTAGTTATTTATTTTACATGACTTGCATGCGGGCTTGTTAACCCGACTTTGGCCATGTCGGCCCTATCTTTAAATTTTCGCTGCAAATTTATTATTATTATTACATGTGTGGATGATGTTATATTATTATCTTAAGCAATTCCGAACTTATTTTTAAAACTTTTTCCAAAACCCATAGCCTTGCATCTCTTTAGCAAGCTCGGAGAATCCGTGTCTTGTTAGGGAGGTGTGGCGGTGGCATCCCGGCCTGGGTTATCAAATCCGGGGTGTTACAATAATGCTTTAAATAATCCTTGATTCCATAATTAATTACAGTCTGGGTTATATGCTTAAAGCATTAGAATTTAATTTATAGAAAGTTATTTAATGGAAATTGAACAAAATTCATTTAATCAGAGTAATCATTGATCCTAATTATTGTTAATTATAATCTTTAATTAATGTCTTAAGGGTTCAATTAATTATGAAGAAAATGGAGAAATGAAAATTTTAGCATGAGGTTGCCAATTTACGACGCTAAACAGAAATTACGACGTGATCCTAGGATCACGTTGTGAGGCTAGCGTCGTCATGGGTAGGTGAAAATAGTTTTGGATTTTTTGAATAAATGGTGTTATGCACGACGCTAACCGAATTTACAACGTAAAACAAGGTTCGCGTCGTAGGTTTGGCGTCGTACATGCAGGATAGAAATTAGGAAGGCTACGACGCTAGGCAAAGAAATTACGACGTGATCCTAGGATCACGTCGTTAGTCTAGCGTCGTAGGGGCAGAACTTGGTAATTTTAAAAAAGAAAGAGGTTACGACGCTAGTCATTAAAATACAACGTGATCCTAGGATCACGTCGTGAGGCTAGCGTCGTAAGTAAAGTTTTCAGGAGTGTTTGTGAAAATGAGGGGGTACAACGTCAAACATTAAATTACGACGTGATCCTAGGATCACGTCGTGAGTCAAGCGTCGTAAATGGATTTTCCATGAAAATTACAAGTATTGTGATCTCACGTCGTGAGACTAGGAAAATTACGTCGTGACCCTGGGGTCACGATGTGAGACTCACGACGTGAAACAACATTTTTTTCAACATTCAAGAGACAGTTACGACCCTAAACCACTCCTACGACGCTAACGTGGTTAGCATCGTAGGGCGGTTAGCGTCGTAACCACTTCAGAATGCCAAAAATGGTTATGTCATGCATTTCATGTGATTATCAACCCCTTTCCAAAGTGTATGGTTCAGAAATGCAAACAAAATAAGATAGAGATGAAAATTAAAGATAACATAACCATATTAAAATGAAATATAAGCTAATAACTAGCATAAGTGAACCACAAATCCAAATTAGGGTTTTAAACCACATCAACATGCATTATTTAACCAAAATAAAAGAAAAGCAACATACCCCACACTGTGAACAGAAATAAGATGACCAAGTGGTCAGGAAACAAAAATAAAGCAATTAAAATCCATGGAATCAAATTCATTTCATAGTTTGGGACTCAAAATGGTTTGATAATAATCATTATTTGGATATTTCAAACCCTAAAAAAAAATGTTCAAACAAGGCTGTAAATAAGGAGAAAGTGGCTATCTAAGCTAATAAGCACTAAAATACAACTAATCTATGCTAAACAATGGAATTTTAGACTAATTACTATGCATGAAAGTAAATAATACAAAAAAAATAACCTAACTAAACTAACTATCTACACACCTCTCAAGAACGGCTTGTTGTCTCCAAGTTTTTGAATGTTTTGAAGTGACTGCATGGGAGTCAACACCTCTATTTATAGGTGAGAAACCCTAGGCCCATGGGCCCATCAGGTCTTGAATTTGAATTCAGCCACTGGACGACGTCAAACCCTTGTTACGACGCTATCCCCATGCACGATGTGAGGCATGACTCACGTCGTAAGCCTCCAACTCGAGAACACATAATTTGTCCCTAGCTGAACAACCTATGACGTGAGCCATCAAGGACGACGCTATCCTTGCTTACGACGTGAAGCTTGGATCACGTCGTACTTCTCTTCATTCTTGAATTCTTCCTTCAGTATTCCTTACGACGCTAGCCACCTATGTACGACGTGATCCAAGTCTAGCGTCGTACATGGTTGGCGTCGTCGGTCTTCAGACTTGAGTTCTGTGTACCTGTGAACCTTACGACGGTAGCCACCATGTACGATGTGAGCCATGCTTAGCGTCGTACATGGATAGCGTTGTCCATGCAGTGAACTTGCTTATTTGTGTGGGTTTTTTATTTCTTTTTCCCATCTTTTTATTCCTTTTTCCTTTTCTTTTCTTTTTCTCATGTTTTTGGATTTTTCTAACACAAATGTGTAATAAAATTACATATTTATGTATTTTTCATAACAACTTATTATTTTAACAAACATGCATATATCAGTCCAATTCATCTGCTTTCTTATTTAAATAAGACAGGAATGCGATCAAAATGTTCGTATCAGACACGGAAATTGATTGAAAATAATGAACAGTTTTGGCCATTATCATTGGTGCCTTGGTGGATGGCTTGGGCAAATCGACAAACTGCTGGGGACAAACCTAAAACCAGTAGTAATGTGATGCTTATTCCTGTACATAAGTTGTTTCTGAAAATGCTCAGAACTGTTTTTCCGAACCCCAATGTCTTTCTTTAACTCTACCCCTGCTGGCCATTTACTGAATCGGGTACTTATTTTTTCTGAATGTTTTTCTTTTTAAAGTTTTAGCGATCTTCAGAGTATGTGATTTAATTTCTTCCCCTTCACATTTTGGTTCACCCGAGTTATATGGTTTCTTATTTTCCACCAAGTTTCTATTGATGAAAGTGGCATCGACCTTGATATCCCCTTAGCTTTAGACTCGGTGGTTTTGCTTTAACAACAATCGACTGTTGAGAGTCAACATCAGACCAAGTCCCATGGAAGACCAAGTCTTTAATAAATATTTGCTTGTTAATTATTCTTTCGTTAATATCAATGATGAGATTGTGTAGTCAGTAGTGGCACAAGTTTTGTTAGTTTGTTAGCTGTTTTTCAGTATTCAGTTGAAGTCTAGAAGATAGGACTCTTTTTAAAGCATGTATTTGTTCAGTATTCAATATCAGAAAAGAAGATGCGATTCTTGCTCCTAAAGAATAACTAAATTTTGTGTACGTGAGTTCAAACATCTGGTATCAGAGCCACAATGTCAGAACTACATATTGTTGGGGGAATCAAGAAGCTCAACCATCAGAATTACATGACATGGGCAACGTGTATGGCGTCCTACCTTCAAGGCCAAGATCTATGGGATGTGTTTGATGGCAGTGAGGTTACACAACCAGCAGCTGATACAAATGGTGCAGTTCGGAAGTGGACTATAAAAGTTGGAAAGGCTTTGTTTGCCTTAAAGACAACGCTCGAGAAAGATGTGTTTGAGCACATTCGGGATGTCGATACTCCAAGTGAGGCTTGGAAGACGCTGGAGACATTGTTCTCAAAGAAGAATGACACCCGATTGCAACTTTTGGAGAGCGAGTTGCTGTCATTGGCCCAACGAGATACATCGATTGTGCAATACTTCCACAAGGTAAGAACACTTTGTCGTGAGATCTCAGAACTTGATCCATCTGCTCCCATTGGTTAAACCAGAATGAAAAGGATAATCATTCATGGTTTGCTGCCATAATTTCGAGGGTTTGTTGCCGCAGTACAGGGATGGCCAAACAACCATCACTTGTTGAGTTTGAAAATTTACTTGCCGGCCAAGAGGCGTTGGTTGTGCAAATGGGAGGAGCTTCGCTTAAAGAGCATGAAGAAGCACTCTATGCCAATAATAAGTCGTGGCATTCCAAACAACATATAAGTGGTGGGCCGAAGAAATATGATGATAGAAGGAAGCAAAGCCGTCAAGAAAGAAACCCAATGTGGGAGGCTTCAAAGAATCCAACTGGTGGAAAGAAATTTGAAGAGAAGTGCTATAATTGTGGAAAGAACGGACATACGTCAAGAGATTGCTGGTCGAAAAAGAGGGTTGTTGAGAATAATGTTGTTGCTACTAAAGATGAAGACGAATGGGATGTTGAGGCACTCATTGCAGTACAAGAAGAATCGACATTTACTACAACATGTGAACAACTTGATTATGAGAATGACTGGATTATAGATTTGGGGTGTTCTAACCATATGAATGGCGCAAAGGAGAAATTGCAAAACACCTCAAAATATGAAGGAAGTCGTGTGGTGGTTACAACAAACAACTCCAAGCTACCAATTTCTCATATTAGTGAAACAACAATTTCATCAAAGACCAGTGATATTTCTCTTCAATGTGTCTATCATGTCCCAGGTATGAGGAACAATTTACTTTCTGTAGCGCAATTAACGTCCTCCGATAACTATGTGTTGTTCAGTCCCAAAGATGTGAAGGTCTATAGCAGTAATCTTTAAATCTCAGAGATGCCAATAATAGAGGGGCACATGGTGGACTTCATATATATGCTATCCGCTGAAGAGGCGTATGTGAACAGGACAAGGAAAAATGAAACAGTTGACCTTTGGCACATGCGCCTAGGACATGTCAGTTATTCCAAGTTAGATGAGCTGATGAAGAAGTCCATATTGAGAGGTTTACCAAAGCTTGAAGTCAGAAGTGATGCTGTATATGAAGGCTGTCAGTATGGAAAAGCTCACCAGCTAGCATTTGAAAGTTCTAAATTTCAAGCAAAGAAGCCATTGGAGTTAGTCCATTCGGGTGTATCTGGAGCAGTTAAACAAGAATCAATTGGTGGAATGAAATATATAGTCACGTTCATTGATGATTTCACGAGGTACGTATGGGTTTATTTCATAAATATGAAATCTGATACAATCTTAAAATTCAGAGAGTTTAAAGAAATAGCTGAATCGGAGCTTGGAAATCAACTCCGGTGCCTGCGAACAGATGACGGCGGTGAATATTGCTCACATGACTTCACTGAATATCTTCGCAAGTTTCGAATACAACATCAGTTCACTTGTCCTTACACACCACAACAAAATAGGTTGCAGAAAGGAAAAATAGACACTTGGCTGAGGTGTGTCGATGTATGCTCCACGCAAATAATGCTCCAGGGAAATTCTGGGCTGAAGCAATGAAGACTGCATCTTTTGTTATCAATCATCTTCCTCAACAAAGGTTATGCTTTCTTTCGCCCTTTGAAAAGCTATGGAATAAGAAACCTTCAGTCGGGTACTTTCGTGTCTTTGGGTGTGTCTGTTATGTTTTTGTACCTGATCATTTACACACGAAGATGGACAAAAAGGCTATTAAATGCATTTTTGTAGGATATGACAGTCAAAGGAAAGGTTGGAGGTGCTGTGATCCTGTGACTGGTAAACGTTATGTCTCCCGAAACATAGTTTTTGATGAGGCAACTTCGTGATGGTCTAGAGAAAAAGACCAGGTGACAGAACCTAATACGTTGTTGGAACAAAATATCCTTGATGTGTTACATGCACCCGAGGCTGAGTTGAGTTTTGATGAGTCCAATGTTGACAATGATAACAGTGGTGCAAATGTAGATGATAATGGCGAAGGCACGAGTCATCAAAGTCCCTGGAAGATTGGTGTTCATCAACATCTAAATGAAGAAGGTCAGGCTTAGGACAACTCGCCAACAAGACCAGTGAGGAGGTCAACTAGAAATAGAAAACCAAATCCCAGATATGCTAATGCGAGCATCCTAGAAGAATCGGATGTGGGGGAGCCAGAAACATTTGAGGATGCATCTCAAAATCCACATTGGATTAAAGCCACGGAAGAGGAAATTGATGCATTAAACTACAATCAAACTTGGGAGCTAGTACCGAAGCCACAAGCAATTGAACCTATCTCTTGTAAATGGATTTACAAGATAAAGCAACAGAATGATGGTGTCATTGAAAGGTACAAGGCTTGGTTGTTAGCTCGAGGATTGATAATGGCCAAAATTGTCCATTATTTCCAATCCATTTCCGTGTCTGACGGACATTTTGATCGAAATCCCATCTTATTTCAATAAGAAAGCAGTTGAATTCGACAGATTGATGCAAGTTTGTAAAAATATTAAGCTGGTCATAAAAGACACAAAACATGCAATTTTAATTGCATTTGTGTTAGAAAAATCCAAAAACATGAAAAAAGGGAAAAAGAAAAGAAAAAGGAATGAAAAGATGGGCAAAAGAATAAGATAGCCCACAAAAATCAAAAAGATGGGAAAAAGAATGAAAATCCCACAATCTGAAAATTTGGCTAAGTGTTGAAGATCAATTCGGTCTATAGGCAATTCGACCTAAATCGAATTGCTCAATAGACCGAATTGCTGAAAGAAAGAAGAAAGAGAAGTGTTGAGGAAGAAAAGAGCAACCAATTCGGTCTATGCAATTCGGTCTAAACCGAATTGACCCCTAGACCGAATTGCACCATGGAAAGAAAGAGGACTTGGAGCAAAACAAAAAGAAGAGGTTCGATCTGTGCAATTCGGTCTAGACCGAATTGATTGCATAGATCGAATTGCCTTAAAGCAAAGAAGCCAAGCAGGAGCCATCTTCAATTCGACTAGGCCAATTCGGTCTACCACATAGACCGAATTGATGGATGAATGCCACAGTCCAGCTCAAGAACAAGAAGGAAGACCCCATGCAATTCGAATTGCATCAATTCGATCTAAACCGAATTGCATGAGGAGACCGAATCACATTCAAAAGTACAGCTGAGCACGTGAGAAATGCATGATGGGCCTAGGGTTTCGAAAACAAGTATAAAAGCTGACCTTCCTCAACACAAGAAATATCCTTGGACACACAGAAACTCTTGGACAGTTGCTGGGAGACAAAAGAAGGAGAAGGTTCTTCACCCCTTAAGGGTTAGGTAGGTAGTGTAGTTTAGATAGTTTATTTTTCATGATTGTATTGTAGTTTTATTGCTTTGGAGCTTAGTTTTTATCTCATAGAAGCTGGTTACCACCCTTAGTGTAGCCATTTCCATAAACCTTTAATGCTTTGTAGTTAGAATGAACCCTACCTTCAAGCTAATGAATGGTTTTAGGGTTGTTTACTGCTTTCCGATGTCAATACAAGAAAGAATCCAGGGTTTTCATTTCAAGTGTTTGGCATCTATTTAATGCTTTCCTTAGCAATGATGATAGAATGGTTGTTTGTTTCAACTAGGTTATATTTATTATGCTCTACTTGACTTGCTTTCTAAATAAATGTGTGCTAAGTGGTTTGTGGCTTGACCTTACACCTTAGAGACTCAAATAAGTGTTCTTAGTTTTTAGATAATTATAGGCTTGCTAGAGTTAAATTTCCTTGCTTTTTAGCTGCTGTTTTACTCGCTTTCTTTAGCTTAATGTTGCCCTAGATTATTTAGGTGTTCTTGTTTTTGAGCATGTGTTCTTAGTTTATTCAGTTTATGTTTGAATCTTTAATCTTTGATTGCTTGTTTGTAGTTTTGAGGTTTGGTTCAAGCCAATGCCTGTTAGCCACATAACCTAGGTCTATTCTCCTTAAAATACTCATTAGTGTGGCTGTGAAGTGACATTGATGTGAAATGAAGGATTAGGTAAAACTTATCCATCATAAACCACACAATGTATACCAAACCCACACTTATGAGAGAAGACATGCAATTCGATCTGAGGTAGTTCGGTTTGGGCCGAATTACTCATGAAAATGGAATTGCATGGCAAAAATAGTTGTTAATTGCTTCTCTTGAAAAAATTTACATGCAATTCGATCTAGGCAATTCGGTATAGACCGAATTGCCCATGAGATCGAATTGCATAGCAAAAAGAGTTGTTTTCATGTGATCTCCATGCAATTCGGCCTATGCAATTCGGTCTATATAGACCGAATTGCCCATATAGACCGAATTGGCTTAGGAGACCACATTGTATCCATGCCATCCCCTCATGCCTTAGTTTATTTTCTCTGCTTCACCAATTCGAATTGTCCAAGTTCGGTCTACACCGAATTCAATTGGCAGTTCGAATTACCCTCATTGTGGAGTAAATGCCTTAGCCAAATTTGAATGAAGGAATGACTTCATCAATTCGAATTGTCCAATTCGGTTTAGACCGAATTGCTTGACAATTCGAATTAGAGGATGCTTCATGACTTTACAAGGATTAATTGGGTATGGTGTTACTTCATACCTCATGCATCATCAATTCGGTCTAATTTGCATTTTACACCTTAGACCGAATTGATCTCTTCCTTTTATTTTAAAACTCCAAAAATATTTTATTTCTTGAGTTGTGTAAGTTGCATGGGTGTAGTGGGCTTAGGCCCATCACATCTAATTTTTACTCATTACACATCTCAACCCATTAGTGTCTAATTATTGTGTGATTAACACTCACACAATACCAAAAACATTTTCTTAGTTTTTTTTATTTTCCCTTTCATTGTGTGTATGAACAACTAGTAAGAAATACATCAGACTAATGTTGGCGGATATTCCTACACGGATAATTAGCTCGTATTCTGAGTATTAATTACTAGTTGTTATTTTGCGTGGTTCGGGTAGTGGTCGGTGGAAGCCTTGGCGGTTCGTCCATCCGGGATCATAATAGCTGCTCAGCTGACTCCTATCCGGATACAGTTTTCTTCTCTTTATCTTAATTTCAAACCCGAATCTAGAACTGTAGTAATAGTAGATGATATATGCCAATGTCATCTAATAATTATTACAGTAATAGAACATGTGGGTTTTCATCCAAATTCACAGATAGTGAAGTCGAAGGTGACAGCGGCAACTGTCACTTAAGGCATTCACTTGTCTACATATAATTCCATCTGAAATACTTGGGACCCGGACAGCAGATGTTTGCAGTCCGGATAACCCCAACTATTTCTGGCACTCTTTTTAGCCCAGTTCTTCTTATCTCAGGCTAAATCATCTTTGTGTATCGAATTCTGTCTAACCCCTCCATATATTTTGGGGTATTTATTTTACTTCTCATATACATGTATGCATGATATTATTATGTAGATATTGTGGTCATGACTATTTTGGGGATCCTTCCCCTTGGACATAGAAGTCTTGATTTAAATCAGATGCTGCACAATAAATTTCCACAAAAATCACTTTATAAAATCCGGATCTGAGTAAGGGATAATTCTACAGTTATGACTAATTCATCTTCTACTGGGGGTTGATTTTGAGAACTTAGAAGAAGAGTCAGCGATTAGGTCTCTCCTAGACTGAAAGGATCTGTGTTTAAATTGAGAGTTTAGTACCTGTTTAGGGAATGATTTTCAAACATCTATTTGTTTCTCAAAATTACTGTGTGTTGGAAATCTTGTATTAAGTGTTGCATCGAATCCGTTTCCACTTGGATTCGGATAAAATGTGATAAGTAATACTAGAGGAACAACATATAGGCCTTGGTTAATTTCTATGGTAGGGTTGAGTATTCTTTCAACTACTATCTTCTCCCACCAAAGCCTAAAATTGAGTATTGAATGAGTACATTCAGTTCCACTCATGATTGTATCTCATAGGTCTATCTTGGTTAAACCTTCATAGGTCTGTTCCACTCATGATTGTATCTCATAACTAACCGGATGTTATAAGCCCCGTGGCTTACTGATATTTGGGAAGTTCTAAATCTGCATCTGGTCACCAAGACCAGGGGCTCTTTTATACTAACGGATTGTGACGATCTTTTAAGACTTCCGAGCGATAGATTTTAAATGCTTTCTTTACTGCTTTCTTTATCGCTTTCATAGAGGTCACTCGGAAGCAGAGATGCATCTGCCGGTTGTAAGGTTTAAGAGTTATGGATTAGTTCGGGGTTAGATTTGGACTTTGGGTGTGACAAGGGGGACGATAGGAGTACTTGGCATATCAACTAATGATATGTTAGGTGTTGCTTGTCCACCACATATGACTAACATTCTCTTGCAAGGCATTGCAAGGGGGGTTATTAATCTGTGGTATCTTAGAAGTTGAGGTCTTAAGAGCATGTAAACTCTTACCATAAGTGCCTGTCTGCTAAAGGGAACATGGTATGGAGAGCATGAGAGTTAGCTAACTGATGGATTATCCCAAACAAAGATCTGTGTATTAAAATGGAAGTTTAATTGTGTTCATCTGAATCTTGTCCAATTTTCATTATTTTCTCCCTGTCCCTTCTGTCACATTTTAATATGCTTTCTTAGAATAGTTTTTATCTGCTTTCTTAGCATAATTTTACATTGCTTTCTTAGAATAGATTTAATTGCTTTCATAAGATATAATTTAATCTGATTTGTAGAATAATTCTAGTGCTTTCATATTCTGCTTTAAATTATTGGCAAGTAGATGTTAGAAACCATTGCAAAACTTGAATCGAGTAACCGAGTGGAAAATCTTAGTAAACGACGTGGGCCCTGCTTCTATCGCACATCCTCCAGTGAACGATCCGGTCTTACTATAAATTACTGCAACTTTACACACCGTGCACTTTCGGGAGCACAGTTCGTAACATGAGCAATAAAAACGTGATAACCTATAATATATATTTAATCCCAACTCCATCTTCATAAATTGGTTTCACTGAATAAAATTGAAAACCAGGACTATGATTTTTTCAGAAAATACTCATACAGTGGGAGTGTGTTTCATGGCAAGGTTCTTTATGACATGAAATTACGAAAAGTTTCATGATGCCAAAAGCTGGGGACCTTCAGTGTGACAGACTGGAGGTCAAGATTGAATTATCTATCCCGGCTGCACCGTGAAAGTTGTCAAAAGTTTCATGCCAGAGAGAAATGCAGCGCCGTTTGAAATCAGAAAACCCCACATGAGTAATAAAAAGTGAAATATATCCTTAAACCCTTTCCCCACGAATCATAACTCTTTCCATTCAATAAATTCAACTTGATATATTTTACAAAAAGCTTGTGTTAAAGAACTAAGGAGTTCTAAAGTTTCATGGCGCCGTTGCCGGGGAGGATGCAGCGCCGTTTATTAAGAGAACTACATTCCTGATTTACTCATAGATAGTTTTTGTATACATTTTTGAATCATTACTAACCTGGGGGTTGCGCAGGTACTACCAAATCTTGATACGAGCTGCTTATGCAAAGGAGAAAGGCCACATTGCCTGAGCTACCGTTCGATCTAGAAATAGAAAGGACCGCTCGCCAACTGAGGGCGCAAGCCAGACGAAGGAAAGAGCAGGAAGCCCGGACTCGTACCTCACCCGAAACCACAAGCAGTGACATGTCCGATATGGCAGAGAACCAGGACATTCCCCCGATCTTGCCATTAGACCAACACCCAATAATCCTGGTAATGGAGCTGATGGGGGTATGGTAGAACACCCGAATCGTGCAAACGAGGAGGAAGATCTACCTAATCCAAATCAGCAACAGTATCAGCAGTTCCACCAACAACCACCACCCCCTAACCAATATAACCAACAAAACCAAAATATGCCAAACCAACAATACCAGAATCAAGCCTTCAATCAGGATCAATTCCAAAACAATCCCCATGATACCGAAAATATTTTTCAGCAGAATACCAACTATCACCAGCAATACCAAAATCAACCAGACCAAGGAAATCAACAGCAGCAAGCAGCAGCTGATTTTATGCAGCCCATCGTGGAGCCCTATTTGGATAGGCCTGGGAGAGCACAATTTCCTGCACGCAATTTTGAGCTCAAACCGGCACTCATCAATTTGGTGCAGAACAATCAATTTTGCGGTGCAAATCATGAGGATCCCCATGATCATCTCCAAACCTTCCTGGAGCTCTGTGACACCATCAAAAATCAGGGAGTATCACCTGATGCTATAAGACTAATGTTGTTTCCTTTCTCTTTATTTAGTGGTGCCAGGGATTGGTATAAATCATTGCCCATAAATCAGAGGAGTACCTGGGCAGATTTAGTGAGGAGCTTTCTGTTCAAATATTTCCCTGAATCTAAGATAGATGAAGGATGGGAGAAAATTGGAGAGTTCAAGATGAAGTCGGACGAGTCATTGTATGACGCAAAGGAAAGATTCGCCAGCCTTTTGAGGCGATGCCCCCAACACGGATACCAACCGTGGGAGCAACTGAGGAAATTCTATGGAGGACTTACCCATCCATGGAGAATGATGTTGGACGCCGCAGGCGGAAGACATTTACTTCATTTGCCCATGGATCAAGCCTGGGAAAAGATTGAGACAATGTCTGTCAACAGATCTGTGTTGAACAGCAATGACAAGAAGGCAGATCCTCCTAGAAAAGTTTTTGCTGTAAGTGAAGGAAAAACAGATTTTGAAAAACTGCAGGAACAGGTAGCTGCGATACAGCTGGGACAAGAGAAATGAAAGGGAGCGGGTACTTCTCAGGCAGGAGCCTCATCTGGTCAAGCTCAAACACAGCAATCGGAAGCAATTTGTGGGCTATGTCAGGGACCACATCCAACTGACACATGCCAACAACTAGCAACCGAAAGCTGCAATTATGCAGGGAACTACCAGAATCGCCACCCCAACCTATCCTATTCCAACAACAATGCACTCAATGCGCATTTGTTGACACAGCCAAACCAGCCAAACCAGTTTGCAAACCAAAACCTTCAGCAGAACTTCAGACCTCAGAATCAAGGATTCGTCCAGCAGAGAGTCCAGAACTTCCAGAACCAGAACCAGAACATCCAACCCCACATCCAACAGAGGCCCAACCAAAACCAAGGCCTAAAATTCCAGAACTTCCAATCCCAACCTGATCAGAATCAGCAATACAACCAAAAGCCACCATCTCGCTTGGAGAATTTGATGACTGAGTTTATTTCCAATCAAAGGGAGATAAACCAGCAGCTGCAGTCATCAATCAAGAATGTGGAGACGCATGTCACCCAATTGGCTAAGGAATTGCAAAACAGGGGGAAAGGAACACTGCCAAGCAGCACTGAAGCCAACCCGCAATGCAAGGCAATCACATTGCGGGGAGGCAAGACTCTGAAGGGAAATGTTGGATCTGCAAAGAAGAAAGCCATGAAAGTAAAGGTTTCACTGGAGGTGGAAAAGGAAAAGGAAAAGATTGAAGGAGATGAAAGTATTGAGCTGGTACAGGATAAATCAGATACAGCTAACTCGCAGGCTGAAGCTGCAATTGAAGCTGAAGACGGTATGGGTGAAGGTACAACTTCCTTCTCTTTACCACCAAAAATAGATAATAATAAGTACATGCCAAGGGTGCCGTACCCTGCACGTCTTAAAAATAAGGAACAAGATGAAAAATTTAAAAAGTTTCTAGAAAGACTGAAAGCTGTCGAGATCACTATTCCATTGGTCGAAATGATTTCAGAAATGCCCGTCTATGCTAAATTTCTTAAAGAAATGATTTCAGGGAGGAGAAAAGTTGAGCAGGATGGAGTGGTGATTTTGAACAGCAGCTGCAGCGCCATCATCCAGAGAGTGCTACCGGAGAAGAGATCCAGGCTGTATTACACTGCCAGTCCACATCGGGAAAACCACTGTTGGAAAAGGGTTGTGCGACTTGGGCTCAAGCATCAATGTTATGCCACTCGCCATGACAAAACGTCTTCACTTGGGTGTAATTGAGCCAGTTACAATGAAACTACAGCTGGCAGACCGGTCGATTGCCCATCCAGTCGGAATCCTGAAGGATGTAATTGTCATAACTGGCGGGACCCTCTTTCCCGTCGACTTCATTATTCTGGATATAGAGGAGGACTACGAGATGCCACTGATCTTAGGCCGCCCCTTTCTCTCAACCGGTGGTGCACTTATAGACGCGCGATCAAATCAAATCAAGCTCCGAGTCGGAGAAGAAGAATTGGATTTCAACATGGGAAAGCTGCAGAAGTTTCCGTCTGAGGAAACTTGTTCCAAATTTGATGTAATAGATGGTAGGTGTGAGGATGAGAGCATGGACTCTATGACTGATGTGACGGACAAAATTTCAAAACATGTACTGACGCCTGGAGGTGCTGATCAAGGAAGAAGCTGCAACGCTGTCCACTTCGAAGACCCTATCACTGGGGATCTTGAAGAATTTGACGGTGTTGAATTCACTCAGGAGGAGGAAGAGAGCACCACGGAAGAGGAAGTGGACCCTGTACTGACACAGGGTCCTGAAGGTAAATCTGATCTCTCACCCCCAACCAATTCTCGCAAACTACTACCTTCCGTTGAATGTCCGCCAGAGCTCAAACTTAAAATACTTCCGGATCATCTTAAGTACGTCTTTCTCGCTGAACATAAAAGATTACTGGTAATTGTGTCAGCTAAGCTGACACAAGAACAAGAAAAGGCTCTGGTAGACATTCTAAAGAAATATGTACATGCAATTGGATGGACCATTTCTGATATAAAAGGAATAAGCCCCTCTGTTTGCATGCACAGAATTTTAATGGAAGAGGAGTACAAGCCCTCAAGGCAACCACAAAGGCGTCTGAACCCTCATATGCAAGAAGTGGTAAGGAAAGAAGTTATCAAGCTCTTAGATGCTGGTATCATCTATCCTATATCTGACAGCAAATGGGTTAGCCCAGTGCAGGTAGTACCTAAGCGTGGAGGAATGTGCATAACGACTAATGAGCAAGGAGAAGAAGTGGCGACACGTCCAGTGACCGGTTGGAGAGTTTGCATCGACTACCGGAAGCTTAACACCGCTACGCGGAAGGATCACTTTCCCTTGCCATTCATTGATCAGATGCTGGAGAGGTTGGCCGGAAGGGAGTACTATTGCTTTTTGGATGGGTACTCTGGTTACAATCAGATTGTAATAGCTAGTGAAGATCATGATAAGACCACTTTCACACGTGCCCATATGGAACTTTTGCGTACAGGCGCATGCCTTTTGGACTTTGCAATGCGCCTGCCACTTTTCAACGATGCATGATGTCTATTTTCTCAGAATTTATCGAAAAATGCATTGAAGTTTTCATGGACGACTTCTCTGTGTATGGAGATACTTTTGATGAATGTTTGACAAATCTTGCAAAAATGTTGAAAAGATGCGAGGACATTAACCTAGTTTTAAACTGGGAAAAGTGCCATTTTATGGTCACCGAAGGAATAGTGTTGGGTCACCGCATCTCGCGCGTAGGCATCGAAGTCGATAGGGCCAAGGTCTCAGTCATATCCAACCTTCCATTACCCAACTCAATAAAAGCAGTTAGGAGTTTCTTAGGGCATGCCGGTTTTTACCGGAGATTCATTAAAGATTTTTCTAAAATTGCCAAGCCGCTCACTAATTTGCTTTGCAAAGAAAATGCTTTTGTAATAAGTGAAGCGTGTGATAATGGCCAAAATTGACCATTATTTTCAATCCATTTCCGTGTCTGAGACGGACATTTTGATCGTGTTTCCATCTTATTGTAATAAGAAAGCAGTTGAATTTGACATATTAATGCTAGTTTGTAAATACTTCGAGCCGGTAATAAAAAGACACAAAATATGCAATTTTAAATTGTATTTGTGTTAGAAAAATCCAAAAACATGGAAAAAGGAAAAAGAAAAAAAAAGGAATGAAAAGATGGGCAAAAGAATAATATAGCCCACAAAAATCCAAAAAGATGGGAAAAAGATTGAAAATCCCACAACTGAAATTTGGTCAAGTGTTGAAGCACAATTCGAATTATGCAATTCGAATTAATTCGAATTGCACACAATTCGAATTGCTGAAGAGAACAAGAAGTGGTTAAGTGTTGGGAAGGGATGCAGAAGAGCTAATTCGAATTGGCTTGAATAATTCGAATTAGGGAATGAAGAGAAGGAACCCAAAGGCAAGAAGATGCAATTCGAATTGTCCAATTCGAATTAATTCGAATTGGCACAAACAATTCGCATTGCCAACAAATGCAAGGAAGCCAAGCAGAAACCCTCATCCAATTCGAGAAAAGACCAATTCGAATTCTTCACAACAATTCGAATTGATAACTGAAGGCCACATTTCCAGCTCAGGGAAGAGGTCTCACAATTCGAATTAATTCGAATTGATTAAATTAATTCGAACTTCACTCATTGAAGCTGTGGAGCATGAGCACAACATTGGTGGGCCTAGGGTTTCGAAAAATTTGTCTATAAAAGCAGACCTTTCACAACAGAGCAAGGAGATCAAGATTTTAACCAAAAAGCAGCTGGGACAAAAAGAACAGCAGGAGGTTCCACACCCATTAAGGGTTAGGTAGGTAGTTTAGTTTAGTTTAGTTTATTTTCCTTGCAAGTAGTATAATTTTTACATGCTTGATCTTAGTATAGTGTAGAAGCAGTTTGTGTAACCCTTAGAGTAGCCATTTCCAGATTTTTACATGCTTTCTAGTTAGAATAAACCCTACCTTCAAGCTAATGATGGTTTTGGGTTCTTTATTTTGCTTTCAAAGTGTCAATACAAGAAAAATTTCCAGAAATGGTGTTATTCATGTGTTTTGGCACTCTTTAATGCTTTCTTTAGAAATAAATGCTTAGCATGTTTGTTTGTTTCAACTAGGTTACATTTATTATGTTCTAGTTGACATTCAAGCTAAATAAATGCATGTTTGGTGGGTTTTTGGCTTGATTTTGTGCCTTAGAGCTTCAAATAAGTGTTCTTAGGTTTTAGATGTTTTTAAGGTTTGTTATAATTTACCTTTATGCCTTACTTTCTTGCCTTGATTTTTGTTTTATGCTGCCTTAGATAACTTGATTGTTCTTAGTTTATTTATGCAGTTCTTAGATAACTAGATGTTTTAGGTTTTTTGATCTTTGAATCCTTTGTTTGTAGAAATAGGGTTTGAATCTTGCCAATACCCACTGGACATGTGTTTGTCTATTTCTTGAAAAACTTCACTAGGGTGGCTGTGAAGTGACATTGATGTGAGATGAGGGATTTGGTAAATCTAAACCCATCATTACAGCACAGTGTACACCTAACCCATACTTGTGAGAACAAAAATCGTTATTGTTCGAAAATGTGTAATTCGAATTGAGGCAATTCGAATTATCTCGAATTGCCTAAGAAATTCGAATTGCAAAACCAAAAATTTCCTTCATGTGGTTTCCAACCAATTCGAATTCTCTAATTCGAATTAATTCGAATTGGTTCACATAATTCGAATTGGCATGAGGAAAACCACATTGTATTGCATACCACCCATGCATGCCTTAGTTTATTTCCCATCTCTTACCAATTCGAATTGTCGAATTCGAATTAATTCGAATTGCTGGACAATTCGAATTCACCTTCCCCTTGAGGTAAATGCCTTAGTCAATTTGAGCAAGAAAAGGACTTCGCCAATTCTAGTTGTCCAATTCGAATTAATTCGAACTGGTCAATAATTCGAATTAGATGATGTTCCAATTTCTGGCAATGATCAATTGGGTAAAGTACTACTTCATCCTTCATGCATTCTCATTTCGAATTACCCCAGTAATTCGAATTGAACTATCCCTTCTATTTTGAAAACTCCAAAAATATTTTTCTTCCATGATTTGTGTTAGTTGCATGGATGTATTGGGCCTGGGCCCAATTCATCTGATTTCTGTCCATTACACAATTCAACCCATTAGTGTCCACTTATTGTGTGCTTAACACCCGCACAATACCAAAAACATTTTCCTTATTTTCAAGTTTTCCTTTTCGTTGTGTGTATGAACGGACAATGAGAAACACTACAGATTAATGTTGGTGAAAGGTCCCTTCACAGGGATATCGACTAACCCGTCTTCTGTGTGTCAATCATTATCTGTTATTTTGCATGATCTGGCTAGTGGTTGGTGGAAGCTTCAGCGAGCGTTCTCTTCACTAAGAGTTTCGATTAGTCACTCAGCCAATTCCTAATCAGATACAGTTTCAATTTTCTTCATCTTAATTTCTCAACCTGAATTCAAGTTGCAATAGTATTAACTAATGCCGACCAACATCAGTTAAGACATATTACAGCAAGAAATATGTGGGTTTTCTTCCACTCACAGACAAAAGAAAACTAAATGACGGCGGTCACCGTTGTTTGGAATTCTTTCTGTCTAAAATCAATCATCTGGGAAAATTGGGAACCGGACAGCAGATGTTTGCAGTCCGGAAAACCCCAATTATCTCTGGCACTCTTTTTAGCCGATTTCTTCTCATCTCAGGCTAATTCACCTTTGTGTATCACATTCTGTCTAACCCCACCATATATTTTGGGGTATTTTATTTTCCTTTTCATATACTTGTATGCATGATACTATTATGTAGATGTTCTGGTCTTATTGCTATTTTGGGGATCCTTCCCCTTGGACACAGAAGTCTTGATTTAAATCGGATGTTGCATAATAAATTTCCAACAAAAATTCCTTTATAAAATCCGGATCTGAGTAAGGGATAAATTCAACAGTTATGACTAATTCATATTCCACTGGGGGTTGATTTTGAGAGCTTAGAAGCAGAGTCAGCGATTAGGTCTCATCTAGACTGAAAGGATCTGTGTTTTAATTGAGAGTTTAGTACCTGTCTAGGGAATGATTTTCAAATATTCATTTGCTTCTCGAAATTGCTGTGTGTTGGAAATCTGATATTAGATATCGCATTAAGTCAATATCCACTTGGGTGTAGATGAGATGAGATAAATAATACCAGAGGAACAACATATAGGCCTTGGTGAATTTCTAAGGTAAGGTCGAGTATTCCTTCGACTACTATCTTCTTCTGCCAAAGTCTAGAATTGAGTCTTGAATGAGTACATCCGGAATAGGTTCATTTATGGATCTGTTTCATTCAGTTTGTATCTCATAACTACCCAGATGTTGTAAGCCCTGTGGCTTATTGATATCTCGGGGGTTCTTGATCTGCATCTGGTCACCAAGACCAGGGGCTCTTTTATACTAACGGAAAGAGACGTTTTTAACGATTCCGAGTGATAGATTTAAATGCTTTCTTTACAGCTTTCTTTTATACTTGGCATGTCAACTAATGATATGTTAGGTGTTGCTTATCCACCACAGATATGTAATGTAACTTCACAAGGCCTGTGGAGGGAGTTATAAGTCTGTGGTATCTTAGAAATTGTTGTCTTAAGAGCATGTAAATTCTCACCATAAGTACCTGTCTGTTAAAGGGAACATGGTGTAGAAAGCATGAGAGTTAGCTAACTAGAGGATTATCCCCAGCTAAGATCTGTGTATTAAAAAAATGGAAGTTTAATTGTGTTTCATCTGAATCTTGTCCAATCTTTATTACTTTCCTCCCTGTCCCTTCTGTCATATTTAAACCTGCTTTCTAGATAGTGTAGCATAATTTTATATTGCTTTCGTAGTATAGATTTAATTGCTTTCCTCGATCTAGTCTACTATGCCTTGTAGAATAATTTTTACTGCTTTCATGATCTGGTTTAATTTATGTCAAGTAGTTGTTAGAAACCCTTGCAAAACTTGAAACGAGTAACCGAGTGGAAAATCTTAGTAAACGACGTGGGCCCTGCTTCCATCGCACATCCTCCAGTGAACGATCCGGTACTTACTATAAATTACTGCAATTTTTGACTCCGTGCGCTTTCGGGAGCACAGTTTCTTGACACGAGTAAATAAAAACACAACATTTTGGGAAAATACTCATACAGTGGGAAGATGTTCAAAAGCTTCATGGCAGGTGCTTTCGTGACATGAAATTATGAGAAGTATCATGGCGCAGATACCAGGGACTTTCAGGGTGACAGACTGAAGGTCAATCCCGGTTGCACCGTGATATTTGTCAAAAGTTTCATGGCGGGGAGGACCACAGCGCCGGTTGAAATCAAAAGCACCCCACATGAGTAATAAAAAGGGAAATCATAACATATTCTTAAACCCCTTCCCTACATCATAACTCTTTTCATTTAATAAATCCACACCTGAGACTTCAGAAAATTACTCGTGTTAACGAAACTCGTCAAAAGTTTCATGGCGCCGTTGCCGGGGAGATGCAGACAGTTGTAATAAATAATACTTTATTAAGTATTGAACACTGGTGTCTGGTAAGATTGAATTGTTTACCCCGGCTGCACCATGAAACTCGTCAAAAGTTTCATGGCGCCGTTGCCGGGGATCATAACTTGGGAGCGCCATGAAATTGGAAATTGTATTTAGACGGTTCTTCACCCCCCCCCCCCCGGCAGCGCAATGAAACTCGTCAAAAGTTTCATGGCGCCGTTGCCGGGGAGGATGCAGCGCCGTTTACTAGGAGAATTACACTCCTGATTTACTCATAGATAGTTTTTGTATTTACTATCAAACCATCACTAACTTGGGGATTGTACAGGTACTGTCAAAATCTTGATACCAACTGCTTATGCAACGGAGGAGGAGCACATTGCCGGAGCTACCGTTCGATCTGGAAATAGAAAGGACCGCTAGCCAACTGAGGGCAGAAGCCAGAAGACGGAACAAGCAGGAGCGTCGGACCCGCACTTCACCAGAAACATCGAGCAGCGATTTATCAGACATGGCAGATAACCAGAACATTCCCCCGATCTTACCCATAGACCAACCACCAAATAACCCTGGTAATGGAGCTGACGGAGGAATGGTAGAACATCCTAATCGTGCCAACGAAGAGGAGAATCTACCAAATCCCAATCAGCAACAGTACCAGCAATTCCACCAACAACCGCCACCACGCCTAAACCAATTTCACCAAAATCAAAACATACCAAACCAACAATACCAAAACCAAGCTTTCAATCCAGATCAGTTTCGGAACAAACCACAAGATCCACATAACTTCCAGCAATTTCCCAATTATCACCAACAGTACCAGAACCAAGCTGAACAAGGAAATCAACAACAGCAGCAAGCAGCGGCAGACTTCATGCAACCAATAGTAGAGCCCTATCTGGATGGACCTGGGAGAGCACACTTTCCCGCACGCAATTTCGAGCTCAAACCGGCACTCATTAATTTGGTGCAAAACAATCAGTTCTGCGGTGCAAATCATGAGGACCCTCATGATCATCTCCAGACCTTCCTGGAGCTCTGCGACACGATCAAAAATCAGGGAGTCTCTCCTGATGCTATAAGGCTAATGTTGTTTCCATTTTCTTTATATAGTGGTGCCAGGGACTGGTATAAGTCATTGCCTATCAATCTGAGGAGCACTTGGGCAGACTTGGTGAGGAGCTTTTTGCTGAAGTATTTTCCGGAATCAAAGATTGAGGAAGGACGAGCTAAGATTGGAGATTTTAAAATGAAGTCAGACGAGTCATTATATGATGCGAAAGAAAGATTTTTGGGCCTCATCAGGCGATGCCCCCAACACGGGTACGCACCATGGGAGCAATTGAGGAAATTCTACGGAGGACTCACCCATCCATGGAGAACAATGTTAGACGCTGCTGGCGGACGACATTTACTCCACTTGCCTATGGACCAAGCTTGGGAGAAGATTGAGACAATGTCTGTCAACAGATCCATCCTAAACACAGATGATAGGAAGGAGGATCCTCCTAGAAAAGTCTTTGCTGTAAGTGAAGGGAAAACAGATTTTGAAAAATTGCAAGAACAGGTAGCTGCGATACAGCTGAGTCAGGATAAAGGGAAGGGAATAGACGCTTCTCAGGCAGGAACCTCATCAGACCAAGTTCAAACACAGCAATCGGGAGTTGTCTGTGGGCCGTGTCAGGGACCTCATCCAACTGATACATGCCACAGATAGCAACCGAGTTGTAATTATGCCGGGAACTACCAAAATCGCCATCCCAATCTCTCCTATTCCAACAACAATGCACTTAATGCGCATTTGTTGCAGCCAAACCAGCCCAACCAGTTCGCAAATCAAAACCCACAGCAAAACTTCAGACCTCAGAATCAAGGATTCGTCCAGCAAAGAGTGCAGAACTTTCAAAATCAGAATCAGAATTTCCAACCTCAAATCCAACAAAGGCCTAATCAGAACCAAGGCCAGAATTTCCAGAATTTCCAATCCCAACCTGATCATAATCAACAATATAACCAAAGGATATAAACCAACAACTGCAGTCATCAATCAAGAATGTGGAGACGCAAGTCACCCAATTGGCCAAGGAACTACAGAACAGGGGGAAAGGAACACTTCCAAGCAGTACTGAAGCTAACCCGCAGTGTAAAGCAATCACATTGCGGGGAGGCAAGACTCTAAAAGGAATTGTTGGACATGGAAAAGAGACGGCCGAGGAGGAAAAGGATCCAGTGAAGGGTGAAAAAGAAAATGAAAGGATTGAAGGAGGAGACGGTATTGGACTGGTCGAGGACAAATCAGAAACAGCTATTTCGCAGGCTGAAGCTGCAAAGGGAGCTGAAAAGGGTAGGGTTGAAGGTACAACTTCCTTCTCTTTACCACCAAAAACAAACAATAATAAGTACATGCCAAGGGTGCCATACCCAGCACGTCTTAAAAATAAGGAACATGACCTTAAATTCAAGAAATTTCTAGAACGGTTAAGGTCTGTAGAGATAACCATTCCTCTCGTGGAAATGATTTCAGAAATGCCCACCTATGCTAAGTTCTTGAAAGAATTGATTTCAGGGAAAAGACAGGTAGAACAGGAGGAGGTGATTGTTCTCAACAGCACATGCAGTGCCATAGTTCAGAAGAAACTGCCCGAAAAGAAAGAAGACCCTGGATGTTGCACGCTCCCAGTACAGATTGGGAAGGCCAAAGTGAGCATGGGGTTATGTGATCTAGGATCCAGCATTAATGTGATGCCCTTAGCCATGGCAATTCGCCTAAGGCTCGGGGAGATTGAACCAGTCAAGATGAAGTTGCAGCTTGCAGACAGATCAATCACAAAGCCTGTAGGAATCCTCAAGGATGTGGTAGTCAAAACTGGTCAAGTTCTTTTCCCGGTTGACTTCATCATCCTCGACATCGAAGAGGACTCTGAAATGCCACTTATCCTGGGACGCCCGTTTCTGGCCACTGGCGGTGCACTGATTGATGCCAAATCTGGAAGAGTCACATTGAGGGTCGATGACAAAGAAATCACCTTTGACAAGGAACAGCTGCAGAAATTTCCGAATGAGGGATCTTGTTCCATATTTGATGTAATAGAAAGTAGGAGTGAGGATGAGAGAATAGACTCTGTAACTGATGAGCCAAACAAAGTTTCAAAACAGGTACTGAAGCCTGAAGGTGCGGAGCAACCAAGGAGCTGCAACGCTGTCCACTTCGAGGACCCTATCTCTGGGGACCTTGAAGAATTCGATGGGTTTGAGTTCATCCCGGAGGAAGAGGAAAGCACCGCTGAGGAGGAAGTGGATCCTGTACTGACACAGGATCCTGAAGGTAAATCTGATCTCTCTCTCCCATCCATTTCTCGCAAATTACTGCCTTCCGTTGAATGCCCACCAGAGCTTGAACTTAAAATACTTCCGGATCATCTTAAGTACGTCTTTCTCGCTGAACATAAAAGATTACCGGTAATTGTGTCAGCCAAGCTGACACAAGGACAAGAAAAAGCTCTGGTAGACATTCTAAAGAAATATGTACATGCAATCGGATGGACCATTTCTGATATAAAAGGAATAAGCCCCTCTGTTTGCATGCACAGAATTTTAATGGAAGAGGAGTACAAGCCCTCAAGGCAACCACAAAGGCGTCTGAACCCCCATATGCAGGAAGTGGTAAGGAAAGAAGTTATCAAGCTCTTAGATGCTGGTATCATCTATCCTATCTCTGATAGCAAATGGGTTAGCCCAGTGCAGGTCGTACCGAAACGTGGGGGGATCTGTGTAATGACTAATGAGCAAGGAGAAGAAGTGGCGACGCGTCCAGTGACCGGTTGGAGAGTTTGCATCGACTACCGGAAGCTCAATACCGCTACCAGGAAGGACCATTTCCCCTTGCCATTCATTGATCAGATGCTGGAGCGGTTGGCCGGAAGGGAGTACTATTGCTTTTTGGATGGGTACTCTGGCTATAATCAGATTGTAATAGCTAGCGAGGATCACGACAAGACCACATTCACTTGCCCATATGGAACTTTTGCGTACAGGCGCATGCCTTTTGGACTTTGTAATGCGCCTGCCACATTTCAAAGATGCATGATGTCAATTTTCTCAGAATTTATCGAAAAATGCATTGAAGTTTTCATGGATGACTTCTCTGTGTATGGAGATACTTTTGATGAATGTTTGACTAATCTTGCACAAATTTTGAAAAGATGTGAGGACACCAACCTAGTTTTGAACTGGGAGAAGTGCCATTTCATGGTCACCGAAGGAATAGTGTTAGGTCACCGCATCTCGCGCGCAGGCATCGAAGTCGACAGAGCTAAGGTCTCAATCATCTCAAACCTCCCATTGCCTAATTCAATAAAAGCAGTTAGGAGTTTCTTAGGGCATGCCGGTTTCTACCGGAGATTCATTAAAGACTTTTCTAAAATTGCCAAGCCGCTCACTAACGTGCTTTGTAAAGAAAATCCTTTCGTAATAAATGAGGCGTGTGTTCAAGCCTTTGACACGCTCAAAGAGATGTTGATTTCTGCTTCAATAGTGCAACCACCCGATTGGTCAATGCCTTTCGAGGTAATGTGTGATGCAAGTGATCTCGCCGTGGGTGCAGTTCTTGGGCAACATAAGGAAGGGAAGCATTGTGTAATTCATTACGCAAGTCATGCCCTGAATGAGGCCCAAATTAACTACACCACCACGGAGAAGGAGATGTATGCTGTGGTTTTTGCGTTTGACAAATTCAGACAATATCTTATTGGTACGAAAACCACAGTGTACACAGATCACTCTGCACTGAGATACTTGTTTAGCAAACAAGACGCCAAACCTCGATTAATCAGGTGGGTACTTTTGTTGCAAGAATTCAACATTATAATAAAAGATAGAAAAGGCAGAGACAATGGTGCTGCTGACCATTTGTCCCGACTAGAAAACGATAAAAATGAGCTAGCCGTAAATGAGAATTTTCCGGACGAGCAACTGTTTGCCCTACATCTTCATGATCAAGCTTGTCCGTGGTTTTCCGATATTGCTAACTTTTTAGCATGCGGAATAATTCCACCATTTCAAAGCAGGGGCCACAAAGCAAGGTTCAACCGAGATGTAGTTAACTACTTTTGGGAAGATCCTTATCTCTTCAAGCATTGTGCAGATTCGATTATTAGACGATGTGTAACTGAGCACGAGGCTTATCAAATCGCTAAGAAATGCCATGAGTCGGAATATGGAGGTCACCATGGCCCCACTCGAACAGCCCATAAGGTGCTCGAGTGTGGTTTTTATTGGCCTACCATTTACGAGGATTGCAAAGCGTTTGTTAAAGCTTGCGACAGATGCCAAAGACTAGGGAATATCTCCAAGAGGGATGAGATGCCTCAACAAGGAATTCTCACTCTCGAGATTTTCGATGTATGGGGTATTGACATCATGGGACCATTCCCGACATCTGATGGGAACCATTACGTCTTGGTAGCTGTCGATTACGTTTCCAAGTGGGTTGAGGCCGTTGCACTGCCAACCAATGATGGCAACCAGGTCGTCAAATTTTTGAAAAATAACATTTTCAATAGATTTGGTGTACCCAGGGTGATCATATCAGATGGAGGAACCCATTTTGTTAATAAAGCATTTGCAAATCTTATGAGCAAAAATGGGATTCTCCACAAGATCGGCACGCCTTACAATCCCCAAACCAGTGGTCAAGTCGAGGTCTCAAACCGCGAAATCAAACACATACTCGAGGCCACTGTGGGGACAACTCGCAAAGATTGGTCACGTAAGCTCAATGATGCTTTATGGGCATACCGCACTGTATTCAAGACTCCAATTGGGATGTCTCCATACAGACTCGTCTTCGGAAAGGCCTGTCATTTGCTCGTAGAACTAGAGCATAAGGCTTACTGGGCCGTACGAACGCTCAATTTTGACTCACGAGTTGCTCAGAGTAAGCGCAAGTTGGACCTCAATGAAATTGAGGAAATACGTGCGCAAGCTTATGAAAGCTCGAGGAATTATAAAGAGCGGACCCAGAAGTTACACGATCGTCGTATTAAGTCTAAACACTTCTATGCTGGCCAGAATGTCTTGTTATTCAATTCTAGGTTGAAGCTATTCCCCGGAAAGCTTAAATCCAGATGGGAAGGGCCATACGAAGTGGTGCACGTGTTTGAAAGTGGAGCTGTCAGGATCCGAACTGACAAAGGAGAGCTGGTAGTGAATGGACACAGATTGAAGGAGTATCTTGGGCAGTTCGACCCCGAAAAAGAAGCTCAAATGAAAACAGAACCGGCTTATGCTCAATAAATATTATACATATATTTACTTACTTATTTATTACTTGCTCCACCTATTTTTATTGGGACAAAGTATCCAAAAATCAATTGAACATTTAGAGTACTAAGACTCTAAATGTGAGGATGTTGATATTTGGAGAAAATCTAATGCTTTCTTATAATTGTTTTGCAGGAATTCGAGGAACCAACGAAAAGAAAGATAAAGCTTCAAAAAACCAGGTTCCCGGTTGGGTTAATATTATATTTAATGAAAATTAATTCTGGAATTTAGAGAAATCTAAAATCCAGAATAAATTCATAAAATAAAATTGTTAACCCAACCTAATTTATGCAAGCAATATGTTTTAGATTCTATTTCTGTGTATAAATGTTTGCTATTGAGTTCATCTTGATGAACATAAATTTTTGAAAACCTAAAAATTTTCCTAAGTCTTGACTGTGGTTTATTTTTCATTTCAAGAAAGTTCGAATTAATTCGAATTGCTTTGAACAAACCACATAAGACATTTTGCCTTGGAAATTTTCACTCTCGGATCAATTAATTCGAATTATGCAGGCAATTCGAATTAATTCGAATTGACATGCAAATTCGAATTGGCACCCAAGGCAGAACTTTCGGATGTTTTATTTGGCCAAGTATTGCAATTCGAATTATAAGGCAATTCGAATTAATTCGAATTGCCTGACTAATTCGAATTAGCATACAAAAGGCATTCTCCTCAGAAAGTGAGCAATTCGAGTTATTCAAAGAAATTCGAATTAATTCGAATTGGCCACAATAATTCGAATTAGCTTACTTAGGCACCTTGTGCAGTTTTTGCTCACAACCTCCAGTTCGAATTGTGAGTCAATTCGAATTAATTCGAATTGATCTCAGAATTCGAACTTGCTTTGTTTCTTTGTCTTTCAAGCCAATTCGAATTAATTCGAATTGGCCTGAATAACTCGCACCCCTCACAGAATGCATCAATTCGAATTAATTCGAATTGATGCATAATTCGAACCTCCTTTCCACACTCTTTTTATATACCCCTGTTTCCCCCCCCCCACTTCCATCACTTTCACTTTTCACTCTTCCAAAACCTCCCGTGTTTTCTCTCGCGAAACCGTTCGTCTTCGCGAAGCCAGCCGCACTTCTTGACATTTCCTCTGTTCAAACTCATCGGAAATGGCGTCCTCGTCGTCTAATCCGAGTGGGAGCAGGGGGTGAGTGTTCTTTTTCAATTTCGCGCTCGGTTTCACTTTACAGTTTTTGTCTTTTCATCTTCCTTGTGAAATCGGGGTTGGGAGTGGAATGTGTTTGGCTTTTCATGTTGGGGATGGTCAAAATAGGGTCGGAGTGAGTCACACTTGTGCGGGGATGACCTAGAACAGGGTAGGGCGAACTAGGGCTCTTTCTTACTTTAAGTTCAAACTGCAATTTTAGGGTTCGATTATTTTTGTGATATGGGTGTTTTTCATTTTAAAAAAATGAGGGTTGCAAAACCCTCAAAAATCTGTGTTTGTTTGGTTTTGTAATGCTGTTTTGCTGTATTACTTTTATTTTGTGTTGTTTTTGTTGATTCTAGTAATCTGTGGATAAGGGTTAACACTATGACAGTTTTCTCTTGTTACTGTGTTGTTTGTTAAGTAGATATTTGATGATGATGACTGAAATGCATGTTGATGTTAAGTGTTGCATTACAGTAGTATTCGTGGACCAATTGTGTTGCTTATTTGATGTTTGCATGTATTATATTATATGAGTATTTTTGTAATAAATGCTTTTGTCGGGTACATGTTGCCCACACTTTGCAAACTCAATTCTAGAAGTTGATGTTTGCACAACCGGAACACATGGTACAGACGAAACCATGCCAAAATTTTTCCAACACTTTTGGCAAGTCATTTATGTGTAAAAAGACAAAATGATAGAATGTTCTTTGCATTAAAAGTGTTTGATCTTTGTCAACTTGGGACAAGTGGGGAATGTTCACAAGGAATGTTTTGTTTATATTCCTTAAAAACCCACTTCCCAAAACAAAATCCAAATGGGGGACCACTTACACCCCCAATTTCATTAAATAAACAAGTCAACACTTTTCCATAAAAATCCAAAATCACCTTTTGTATGTATGCATGTCTACTTTTACTTTCATTTTTATTCTTATTTTTAGTCATGGTCCATTGTTACATACTAGTAATTGCATAATTTGTCGCTTGCATTTGCTTTTCATCATTAGTCTTTTATCTCTCCTTTCTCACATGATTTCAATCACTTTTTAAGTGATAAAAATCATAATCCTTTCGTAGGCTCAATAACCTGCGAAATATTCTCTTTTTGGTCCTTCGACCACCCAAAAAACATCTTAGACTATTTATAGTCCAAGAAATTTTTTTTAAGGATCCAAGATCCTTATATCTCTCTTGCTTTCCTCATTTCTGCTGCAATAAGAGTTAGATTTAATAATCCAGCTCTATGTTTTTCTTTCTATAAATTCGATTAGAAACCAATTAACTCACATTTAGAGCTTAGCTCAAAATGTGAGGATGTTGACTTTCAACTCGGATCCACTTATTAAAAATTTGCTAAAAATAGTTCCAACTCTTTTCTCTCCAGGGATCAATTCATTATAGATTCCCTGATGGGTCTTCCAAAGACAACTCCAGATAGTGCCTTCTTGGAAATTGAGAGGCTGAAGAAAGAGGCAGAGGAAAATAGGGTAGCCATAAGGAATGAGCATAACCTGCCTATGGACCACCAGATTGAATGGAGGTTCGAAATGAAGGACCATTGGTGGAATGCGATTCCAGAGGAAGAAAGAAATGATAGAGCAACGGGCCTCGAAAGAGACTTTTGCCAACATGTAAGGAACTTCTGGAACCAAGAGTTCGATGAGGCAAGGTACGATCAACGGTTTGATGAGCCGAAAGTTCACTATGAGCGGATGGTTTGGAGGATGAAACGACAGAAGGCTTATTGGAACAGAATGCTTGAAATCCACTTCGGGGATAGAAGAGCATCCGCCTTTGATCCAATCCTCATCCAACCACCCATTACAAGGGAAGTAAAAATGCATTATGCCCCCATGACGTCACCACACTTAGTTGCGTCAACTGGTGTACTCTCCATGCCGGAGACCTTTCCATTTACGTACAAGAAGGAACTATTCGACAATGGGACCATCTGCGGACTGGAGGAGCAGCTATGGCTGACATTGCGTGCAAAAGAGCGTCATACTGAAATGACATTCAACTTCCGGGACTCTCTCCAGGCGGTACTGAACTACGGACAAGCCCACCACACTCCAATGCTGGATTCGATTATTGAGAAAACAAAAGCAGTCAGGAAACTGTGGGGGGAATACATGATTGCATGGGGAAAATGGGAAAAGGACATCAGGAAGTCTGTACTAAGACCGGGAGTAGTAATACCTCCGGGAAATGTGGAGATTTTGCCAGTTTTCTTACCACAAAGGATTCCGGCAGTTGAGCCCCGAGAGACTACAATGAAGGGGATGCCCAACTTCGAGCTGATAAGAGCTGAATGCATCGCGATGATTCGAAACAGATCATGGGACAGAATGGGACACAAGAGGAAACAGATCTCAGTCATGGGCAAAAACAAGTGTTTGGAGTATCTCAACATTCCACCAGTCCGAGACCTAGGACATCTAAAGGAAAAAGAGGCGGACATCATGGACACCTTGTACACGGAGATGAAAAAGAAGTTCCTCGATCTGTTACGTGAAATGGATGCAGAAGGTCTAAGGCACTGTCAAGAACACCGACCTCGTTTGCAGTATAACACGGGATTCCAAGGTGTCCTAGGCAGATATTTCACACTAAAATGGACTGCGCAACTCACAGCCATGTCTGAGCCTGAATTCATCCAAAAATTTCTGAAGATCAAAGGACCGGAATTTGGATTGAGTGTTGAGGATGAAGAACAGATCATTGACGATTATGTTGATCCGACCTCCGAGCAATCTGAGCCTGCCGAATCTGAACCCTCTCAGACTGAATCCGAACCAGAGCCACCCAAGAAGAAGAGAAAACTGATAAGGTTGGCAGATAAAGAAAAGTCTGAAAAGTCTGCTGAGCCTCAGATCAAAATCCAAGAACCTCCGAGTCAGCCAAGGATCATTCCCCCTGTGCCCAAATTCTATGATGAGCCTCCCAAGCAAAAAAGACAAAGGCAAGAAGCAAGCCATTGAGTTATCCAAGAAAGAACAACAACGTAAGGCCCAAGTGCAAGCCGATGCAGAAGCAGCAAGGATAGCTCAAGAGGAAGCTGAGATGGATAGGATTGAGGCACAGAGGAAAGCTGAGTACGAGGCCCGACAAGTTGAAAGAGCAAGAAGGGAGAAGGAGGAGGCTGAGATCGAAATGGCAAAAGAGACGGAGGAGTGGAAGCAGAAAATGGAAGCTGCAAGGGCCGAGAAAAATCGACTTTGGAAAGAACAAATGGCCAAGGCAGCTGAAGAGGAGGCCAAGAAAGCAGAAGAAGACGCCAGGAAGGCAGAAATGGAGGAAAATATTAGAAAAGCCCGAGAGGAAGAGGAGAATAGAAAAGCTGCTGAAAAATTGCAGGCTGAGCTAGAAAAGAAGAAGAAAGCTGACACTGAAATACAGGTTGAGGTCGGGGACGATGATTGTCAGATAATCCGCGGAACCGACATTATTCCTGTCAAGGTGAAAGCTGAGCTAGCCGAATGGGCCAAGGACAAGCAAGAAAAAGTGAAGGAATCCACTGCTCGCAAAAATGACGCAAGGGCGGATGTTCAGAAAGCAATGGAAGGAATGAAGCCTACAGAGGAAATAGAGGAAATGGTGCACGAGAGTAATGAAAGACTTGAAGAGTCAAAGAAGAAGTTAGCCGAGCTTGCGAGTGATTTGAATGAAATAGCGGCACAAACTCTGGCGGCAGCCACTACTCAACCGCAACCCACAGTGCAAGAAACAGCGAGAACTGAAAGCAGTAGTGGTGACAAGCGAACGGACTTGGAAACCATAGAAAACTATTTTAAGGACAAGTCGTTTCAGCAAATACTCCAATACGACCTCAATATTCCTGTGGAACAAGGAGATGATATGGGGGAGGAATTCGAAGATTTGACCATCAGGAGGGAAGTCGAGGCATCACAAAAGGAATATCAACATGTAGATGATCCTTATCTTCACGAGGATTTCCTAGACTTCGTATTCCCCGAAGATACTTGTACTTTGCACGAGCAGGGAGCAACTCAACGAGGTGAAGAAACTAAGTTGGAACAAACTGAGGAAGAGCCACAACCGAATACACAGGTTGAATCAGAACAGCACGAGCAAACTGAACAGAGGGAACAGCCAAGGGAGAATTCCGACTCTGATGGAGAACAAGCAGGAACTGAAGGAACCCAAGAATCAACCGGATCAGTGCGATCGGCTGATTATTGGGCCAACTCAACTTCAAGGGGCAGACTAGGTGTGTCCACTAAGAAGTTCAGAAAATTCCGCATCAGGGATGATGCTGATATAATGAGGAGGTTCAACGGGAATGAGCAGAATGCAGGACGATACATGGCACTGGCTGGAGTATTCGTCCCTGATAAAGGATTCAGTCCAGAACTGATAGATCATCCAATGCTACTCAGGTTAAAAGAAAACCACGGATGGCCTGAGTTCCTTAAGCATCACGCTGAACCCGGGATAGCAGAATTGGTTCGGGAATTCTACTGCAACATCAATGCCACACGAAAGACAAGTTGGGTGCGAGGAGTTGACGTAAACATCTCTGGAGAATACTTGAACAACTTCCTTGGCACACCCAACTGGAGGTC